>JAEIFT010000009.1:1200000-1800000 GCA_018904225.1 Lordiphosa mommai
TCAGATTCTGGAGTAGAGAATCACTATTTGATTTTTTTCATTTCCTTGATATAAATATTTTGTAGGCTACATCGAGAGCTACAACAAAGCGATATGCCGAATAGTTTACGAGATATGCGGTTTTTAAATCCAAAAACACACTAAAACCTTAAGATTTTTTTGGTCCCGATGTGATCACATTTTTAGTGTTGCAGTGTTATTTGATTTCCAAAAATATTCTTTCTTTGTGCTATTTAAGCGACACAGAATGTTTATCCTGCAATTTCTAAACAATGCTTTACAAGACAACCCTTACTAAAGAACGATCATACTTTAGCATCAGTGCGCACGAGACAGAAGCGGCCGACAATCGGTTATGATATTGATACATATATCTAGCCAAAGAGAAGAGTCTTAGTTTGTGTAACTAATAAACTAAATACATGTAAATTGAAGCAACTTTGAATGCTTTGTTTCTGAAAAGGATATTTAGCTATCAGGGAGTCCACTTTGATAACTCGTTTGGCTGAATCGGCTGGATGTTTATGTCCATTTTTACGTAGGCCTAAACTCATCTTTCCAAAATAAAGTGAAATACATTACTAAAACTTCATACAACAAGTGTGACCAGAAGTAGTGAGGGAAATATATGTGCGTCAAATTAGCGTCAAAAAGTTAGCGTCGAAATGGAACGATAGAATATGGAACACTGGAGAATTTTTTGTTTTTTGATTTTTTCTTTATTTAACAAAAAACCCAAACATCTTTAAATGCAAAATTGTTCAGAATTGAATAAAGTATTTATTTAATCGACCCGTGGGTGGTTTTATGTACTGCAGGTATTGAAAATCTTAAGTTAAAAAATTGAATCTCCATTTAATGGGTCATATCTCCGCTTCCAGGCGATGTGCCAATATAGGCTATATACCATCATAAAGGTTACATATTCTAGATTATTTTGGAAAATTTGGCACATCGCCTAGTTTTCCCACAATCTCGAAAAGAAAAGTTAGCAACGAATTTGATTTTCTCAAGATAAGTTCAGGCGATTGTGCTAATTCTTTTTTCATAAAATCGTTCATTTAAATACGCAACTTTCAAGGTATCGTGCACATTGACATTGATTTATTGTTAAATAAAGAAAAAATAAAAAAACAGAAAGTTCTCCCGTGTTCCATATTCCATCGCTCCATTTCGACGCTAACTTTTCGACGCTAATTTGACGCACATGGGAAATATACCAATTCAGAATATTGATGGTATTCATGCCTTGTCAATTTGGAACGATGGAAAACGGACTGCGCTAATGCAAAACTAATTTTTATACCCGTTACTCGTAGAGTAAAAAGGGTATACTAAGTTCGTGCAAATGTATGTAACAGGCAGAAGGAAGCATTTCCGACCCCATAAAGTATATATATTCTTGATCAGCATCAATAGTCGAGTCGATATAGACATGTCCGTCTGTCCGTCCGTCCGTCTGTCCGTCTGTCTGTATGAACACCTAGATCTCAGAGACTATAAGAGCTAGAGCTACCAAATTTTCAGTGCAGATTTGTATTGTCTGCACGCAGATCAAGTTTGTTTCAAATTTTTGCCACGCCCCCTCCCGCCCCCGCAATTTGAAAAAAACCTCATATTTCCCACAATTTTGAAAATAGACTATTCAAATCTTCTAGACATATATCTTAATCATTATTACCTATCGATCCGCCGTACATCATTTTTCGATCAGATGAACGATAGAAGAGTTGCCGCCCCCGTAATTTGAAAAATACCTCATATCTCCCACAATTTTGAAAATAGATTATTTGAACCTTGTAGACATATATTTTAATAATTATTACCTATCGATCAGCCATACATCACTTCCTGATCAGATGGACAATAGAAAAGTTGCCGCCTCCGCAATTTGAAAAAAGCCTCGTATCTTCCACAATTTTGAAAATAGACTGTTCAAACCTTCTAGACATATATCTTAAACCTCATTACATATAGATCAGCCATACATCAATTCCCGATCAGATGTACGGTTGTAAAGTTGCCACCCACGCAATTTGGAAAATACCAAATATCTCCCAGAATTTTGAAGATAGATTATTCGAACCCTCTAGACATATATTTTAATCAGCACTACCTATCGATCCGCCATACATCGTTTCCTGATCAGATGAACGATAGAAGAGTTGCCGCCCCCGCAATTTAAAAAATACCTTATATCTCCCACAATTTTGAAAATAGATTGTTTGAACTCTCCAGACATATATTTTAATAATTATTACCTATCGATCAGCCATACATCATTTCCTGGTCAGATGAGCTATAGTAGAGTTGCCTCCCCCGCAAATTGGAAAAAAACTCATATCTTCCACAATTTGGACATGTTGATATCCTGAGTAACGGGTATATCGAAGTCGAGCAGGGCCGACTTTAACTTACTCTCTCGTTCTTGAAAGAATTGATGTCCGTTTAAGTAGCGTCGGAAAGTTAGCTTCGGTATGGAACAATTGAATATGGAACTCCTGTCTTCCTGTCTTCTTCTTCATTTTTTGTTATTGAATTTTTCATTCTCTAACCTAGGTACCGAGGGCATTCCAATTTACCTTGAGTTGTCAAATCGCATGTAATAAAAATTGCTTGAGGAATTATTCCCTACCTTATTCTTCTGTTAGGTACTCACGAGGCCAAGTAATACACACAAGCAATTTCCAGAGTTGCCGTATCAATAGATTGTGTGGATTGTATTAGGCAGCTTATATTTTTTCAAGTGATTTTGTGCAGCCATTTATTCCTTGTGTCTGCTGCTAACTTTAAATTTAAAGCCAAACCAAAATTGACTGCAAAATGTAAGCTACGTGGAAAAAGTTGCTTTGATTCAAGAAGTTAAAAAAAATCATGTTTATGGGAGTTTGAATTGCTATAGCAAACACAAACTATTAAGTGTTTTCCGTATTCAAGTTCTGTTTAAAATTGAAATTGCATTTGCTATTGTGATTAAATATCAAAACCGTTTTCAATACTGTTTGATAGCATAGTTTTTGCAAAGTTTGTTTGAGCCAGGAAGGCTTGGCGAGAAGTTGGCAAAACAAACACAGGTGTTCGCTTGTCCACTGGGATGACGTTGGTGCCATTATTTGCCAGCAGAGGCAATAGCTAGCCTTAAATATAATATATTTGACTCTTAATAAAAAAACTAATAAATAAAAACTAAATAAATTGTTTCTAACTTACAAATGCCCAAATGCTATGTGGTAGAGACACCTCGAACGCAGCGCTAGTCACAGCACCTGAATGACAATGAATCACTTATGATTCACCGATGCATCACTAATAGGTAGCGATGAATCACTGGTGAATTGCTATGAAAAGAAGTGGTGAATTTAACACAGGCATGTCCTAGGCGATCACGCATGAAGGAATCATCTGTGAATCAATTGTGAATTCATTGCTAAAGTCATGGGTGATTCACTCATGACTTCTTTGCAATAGTCACCAAGGAATCATCGGTGACTTTTGCAAAGAAGTCATAGTTGAATCACCGATGACTTTCGCAATGAATTCACCGATGATTCACATATGATTTTTCGGTTATTTTCATAAACAATTCACCTCCTAGTTTTGCCCTACTCAAACTTCAAAATACGCTAAAAATTTTTTATTACATTCATTTTCACTTTATTCAATAAATTATATTTAATTTTGAACTAAATAATTAAATATCTAATAAATACACATATAATAATAATAATTTATGTCATAATAAATAAATAACAAGATTAAAAATCATATAAAATAATTTAATACTGTTATTTATTTATTATGTTTTTAACTATTGCTTTGTACGCAATACGTTGCCTTGCTCTGCGGCTTCTCCGCTTTCTGGGTTGGATCGCTCTGCTGAACTGCTTCTGTAATAAACTAGTATTAGTATAATTTAATTTTAGAAAAATTTATATGCAAACTTACCTTAGAGGCCTGACAAAAAATTCACTTACCTGAAATCAATTATTATTTTACACAACAACGCAACAGAATGAATACATTTTTTAATCAAAACAACTTCACGCGCCGGCAGCAAAAATCAAATGCTCAAACTTCTAGTTTTTTCTATGCAAGAAACGCATTGTGTGAGGGAGGGGGAAGGGGCAAGCGTCAAACGCAAAGCACATCGGCAGTCGGCGATCGCCGTTAATCCTTTTCTTCTTTGTGTCATTCTCTTTCGGCGCCTAAAATGTTTTTAGTACCCTAAGGTTGTGCAAATCATATCCGACTTTTAAAAGTATTTGTAAAATATATTTATAACCAATAAATAAATTGTGGGTTTCGGGGTAATAAAAATAAAAAGTTATTATAGAACTATCAATCCAACTACCTGTCCAAACCTCTAATTTAAAAATTCAAAAATATTTATAGTTTTAATGCTCGCACATATTTTAAGGGTATACAAAGTTCATCATTCGGCTTCAGTAAAGTGGACATTTTTTTTATACTCTGTACCGAAGGTACACAGAGTATATTGGGTTTGTGCAAATGTATGTAACAGCCAGAAGGAAGCATCTCCGACCCCATAAAGTATATATATTCTTGATCAGCATCAACAGCCGAGTCGATATAGCCATGTCCGTCTGTCCGTCTGTCTGTCCGTCTGTCCGTATGAACGAAGAGATCTCAGAGATGGTAAGAGATAGAAGTTTGAAGTGTATGGAACATATATTTCTTATACTTGCAGGCAGATCAAGTTTAGTTTTGATTTTTGCCACGCCCCCTGTCTCCCCCGCAAATTTAAAAAAACGAAATAACTCCCACAATTTTCAAGATAGATAGTTCGAACATTCTAGACATATATTCTACTACTTATTTTGAATCGACCCGCCATACATCATTTTTCGATCAGATGAACGATATTAGAGCTATATGTAAAAGAAAATAAAAACCAATGCCAACAACAACACCGTTGCCATTGGTAGAACTTACGAGAAAGAGAGAGCGAGAAGGCAATAGCTAACTGGTAATTTCCCAATTGGACCTTGCTATGAGTGGAGCGATATAATTGAGATGGCCTGCGGTCAGAAATCACGCGTGATTCCCGCGTGACTAATATAGATACATTTTTGTTAATAGGAAATTATATACAAATTTTATAATTTTACGGGTTTGTACTAGGTACTAGCCCCCATACATCGTTTTTCAACCAGATGAACGATGGTTGAAAGAGTTGCCACCCTCAGATTTTGAAAAAACCTCACATTTTAAAGTTATTAGTTTCGTACAAACAGGTACAGAGTATATTACAGTCGGGCTTGACCAACTTTCTTACTTGTTTTAGTTGCAGTAGGCAAAAATGCAACAACAAATACACACATCGAATTTTGATTTGCCGACTTCGACGTCGAATTTGCCGGCCGCGACTGCACATGTTTTTTTTCGGTTGGTGTAGGCAAAATTCCAACAACAAAATACATTCAGAATTCTCGTCTGCCAACGTCGGCGTCAAAGCAGAACGGTGAATAAGTGATTAATTTGACGAGAAGTGAATTCTGGAACTGAAGGGCATTTCATCATCATTTGATTTAACTGCATAATCTACAAATTTAGCTTCTCAATTGGGATTAGTAAAATAATTTCATTTAAATTAATTTTGTTTGTGTGCGCTAAGGTACACAAAGAGATCAGCTGTTCAACGCAAACGGGAACGCTGAACGTAGTAGAAGCAACTTTGCGAAGTTATCGATAAATCGTGCTATCGATGACAGAACGCTTACTGGTGGAAGCCGGGTATTAGTGTCAGATGAATTGTAAGTTCTAGTGTGACCAAAAAGCCCTGAAAGTTCATAAAAAGCTTTAAAAAGATATAAAATGCTCTAAAATGGCAAAGAGAATGCTTGGGTCGCACTGCTTCGTCAGCTGTTTTGCGTTTGCTTCCAGTCGAATCCATTATAATTGACAAAAAATATCAACATAAAACTTCACAGGTCACTTGCGGTCTACCACAAATATGTGCTTAAAAGCCGTCGTGAACTCTGCAGTTGGACTGTTTGTCAGTGAGAATTTGCGATGGCCAAAGCTTAAACAAAATAAAAACGAGAAGGCAATGCTAACTTCGACTGTGCCGAAGTTTTAATACACTTGTAAAAGTTCACTCCAACTAATTTATCCGGTAGAATATATAAAGGATATAGATATCAGATATTTAAGATTCAAAATCATTGAGAATCAAAATTGGATCACGCTACCATAATAAAAAGCTTGTTGCATTCCACAATAATCGATAGAAAAAACTGAGGGCGCCAAACTCAAACGAGCCAAGATTGCGGCGAGTTGGCAGCTCGCTTTTATTGATCGTAGGAAGGGGAGATAGGTTCCACTGGCCCACGGTATGAGGGAGAGGGGGTCGATCTGGTGTAACTGGAGCAGTCCCTTTCGCACACATATTCCCTGTAAAGTAGGTCGTGGCCTTCAATTAGGGCATTGCCCTTATCGCAATGGGATGCGGCACAACATCCGGTGGGCGAGCCTATAAGAGGGGGTGTGAGGCGTGCAGAGCTAGGAAAGTTCCACTTGAACCAAC
Organism: Lordiphosa mommai; assembly: GCA_018904225.1. Lineage (NCBI taxonomy): Eukaryota > Metazoa > Arthropoda > Insecta > Diptera > Drosophilidae > Lordiphosa > Lordiphosa mommai. The sequence goes on from JAEIFT010000009.1 coordinate 1,206,548, forward strand.
GGCAGGCGGACGAAACGAAAACTTAAACTTAAATTTGAATTTGCCCAAAAAAATTAGGTCCTTAATTTTCGGCCATAAATTGCCTTATTGATATTTAACTAAAATTATTGAATAAATAAAGATTATTGAAGAAGTGAGTAGAAATAAAAATGCGGTAGTGACTGTGTCCTCAAATTCGGTAAGGAAAAAAATTCCCATAGGAAAGAGGAAGTGAGCGGACTCAGGAGCAAGGTGGCGAAATTTTCTCCGGGGAAGGACCTTCTTTCCGAAGCTCCGGAAGCTTGAGAAAACCACAGAAGGAAGATTGCCTCTATATTTATCCCTGGTTTCGAGTTGGCTGCCGCTGGAGTGCAAATTTACACAAGTGAGTCCGTTCCGTGTCCTTAGACTGCGGAAAATAAAAAAATATTCTGCACTCAGAACCGAGATTATCATCGTGCCGCTTAGCCCCGATCGCCAATTGAACGCTTGGCTTAATATATTGTCCAAAGGCGAATAAGACAGCTGGCTTCTATAAAGCCAGGTGCGAGCATCTCTCTCTGGAATAGGCCAATCCTGGCCAATGGGAGGGTGGCCAAGTCAGAAGGATCCATCTTGGTCACAGAAAGGCCTCGGTTTTGCTTGTTGTTCAATTGGTTTTTTTTTTGTACAATTTGTTTAGATCAGTCCAATGTTCGTTTGTTGTTAGAGGAGCGGCCGAGATGCGCCACTGAATGGTGGATTATGCGACCTGTGGGTATTGGGATGTATCCAGCCCTGAGTCGGATGAGCTAGCCGGCCTTGCCCGAAGGGAACGAACAGGTTCGTAACAAGCTTTTCTTAGCAAAACACGTTTTCCGACCGATCGGTCCTATGCTATAGTCATCCGATTTGAATAACAAACTTCCAAAATTGTGTGAAAGCATATAAATCTAATGTGTATCAAGATTGCTGAAGCTACGATGGAAAAAAAAAGTTTTTCTCACTAGAACTAGTTTTTTGACTGACCGTTTATATGGCAGCTATATGCTATAGTCATTCGATTTTGATAAATTTTTTCAGAATTGTGTGGAAATATATAAAACTGATATATACTGCGATTGGTGATGCTACGATGGAAATCGAAAAAGTTTTTTTTCACAAAAACTTATTTTTCGACCGATCGTTTATATGGCAGGTATAAGATATTGTCACTTAATCCGACATATTACATTAGTCGACATTAGTTGCACGCAGCAAAAAGAAGACTGTGCAAAATTTCAGCTCGATAGCTTTAAAACTGAGGGATTAGTTCGCGTAGAAACAGACAGACAGACAGAATTGAACTCAGCTCGTCGTCCTGATCAAGAATATATATAGTTTATCGGGTCGGATATTAATATTTCTATGCGTTACAAACCTTCTGGGCAAAATTAATATACACTTTGCAAGTGTATAACAAAGCATTTTTGGAAATTTTTTTCCGATTCGGTTTTGCTTACATTTTGTTTGGTTTTGACCAAAAAAATGTGCAGCAAGTTATTTATTTTCCAGTTTCAGCCAAATTGTCGATCTGGCAAACCTTTGTTTATTTAGTGTCGCTTCTGGAAATCAAGAAAATAAATGCGTCTTAATAAATTTTTCGTCACAGTTTTTTTATAAACATTTTTTTCCTGCGATCTGGAAGGATGCCTTTTAATGCAAAATTGTGCAGAATTACATAACATTTTGTTTTAATTGACCCGTGGGTGATTTTATGTTCTCCAGGAATTAATAAAAATACAGTTGAAAAATCGACTTACCACCTTTTGGGTTATATCTCCTCGTGCAGGCGATGCGCCAGAAGAATCTATATATCGTAATAATGGATACATATTCTAGATTGTTTTGAAAAAAGATTTCATCCAAATCGTGTGATCAATTTTTGTGAACAGTTCCACTTATCAGTGGACTAACCTATAAAAAAATTAAAAATCCATGAGCGTTTTCCCTGAACAAAATGGGAAGTCATTTCCACACATTTGACTTGTGACTGCTTTTTCAAAAGAAGACCGCAAAAACATGCTGATTAATTCACTTTAATGTATCTGGCTGCTGCCAGTAAACATACAAAGTGACCACAGGAATAGCCGAAACAATCATTTCGAAGTCGCTTCCATTTAAATTTAAGTTTCAACCGTTTCTTTAATTAGATTTTACAATATTGCTTATTATCTACTTATTGTTCAGCTTCAGTTAACTTCATATCTGCACTGTATATCTGTTCCAACATTCCGGCCCCGTTAAAGCTCTATGGGGCTTGAACCACTAGTAGCACGGCTAATTTCTGGATCAAGCGTTCCGTAGTCTATTTTTGAGGTGGTATGTTGTCCACTTAAATCAGGACGAGACTGAAAACATCTAGATTGCCAGCACTATGGACCCATTGAGCGAGTTGCTGCAGAATAAGTAGATAGTCCCTGGACCTGGTCAGACAGAACTGCTGATTGAGTTCCCACAGCATGCACGACCGCTTTCAGTACGCGAAGCTCGCCTTGTTGTACGTAGAGGCTGCCCTATTTAAAGATGGCCTGGAGTCAGCACCTCCCCGTCGTTGGGGTCGCTGCCTGGGGACAACAAGGGTCGCGATTTGAGCAGCGTCCTGAAACCAAACGATTCTTGGCGGCTGTTTAGAGGAGGGCCAATTGTCCAGCTTCGCTAATAATTTTCACTATATTATGAACAACAAATATGAGAAAAGCACGAGTTCAAATTAACATTGATTATTGCTGGCTCTCTGAAGTTGCAGTGGGTTGGTTCGCTCTTGCCGACACATTTAGAGCAGAAAAATACATTAGAAAATCTCGTTCAGATAAACATAGATATGAGAGAGCTTTTGAGCATATGATCACTAGATACATATACAAGGAATAGGCAAAGCAAAAAATGGGATCGATGGCATTTACATTTAGTGTTTTATTAATTAAATTAAATGTTCTGCTCGGGACAGCGGCCTTCATGGCTGCCTCACACAATCCTCCGAACTGTGACTCTCTGGTCTGAATGAATATCCACTGCTGCTTATGCCTGCAGTTGATGCCTCTGTGCCTCGTACGCCTTCTGAAAATCTCGGAGCACGTTCGCCGCTTCCACAAAATTCGTAGCGTTGATATATATGAAACTATCAGTGGACATCTACAACGAGCTCAAGGTGAACCGCCTTGGACGAAAATCAAACGAACACAGCAACATATGCCACGAATCTTCAGCCTAACATAAAATTGGCCACAAAAGTCCACTCCACATATTAAAATCGGGCGTATTTCTATCAGTCGATCGGCTGGTAAATTATCCATTATCTGATTCAAGAGTTGTGGCTTGTATCTGTAGCAGTGTACGCAGCCCATGACATGATATGGCGCTTCAAAAAACCTTCAAACCACACGAATAACACGGAACTTCTTCCATCATTTGAAGGCTCGTGGAGAAATGGATTTAAACTTTGGAGATGAGGAACCAAACACTCATTCTTTTTCAGTTGGAGAAACTCCCGGCCAAGTTCGAACAATTTAACTGTCTGCACAAATCTCAAAATACGTGTTATTCTTAGACGCTTGTACATCAGGAGATATTTCGAACTGGTGCAAATTTGGCGATTCTGTTGACCGCTTTGGCAAAAAATCAGGATCATTGAACCAAAGTGAACAAATCAAAGTGGATCATCTACTTTTGTGCCACATGAAACCAAATCTGCAGGATTCGACTCCAACGATACATGACGCCATACAACATGACCAGTCAACTCCTGAACTTCTGCCACTCTGTCGGCAGCAAATGTTGCCAACGAACTGGGATCTCTTTCTAATCAATACAGCGTAACGTGCGAGTCTGACCAAAAATGCACGCTGTCGATTTTGAATTCATAAAATCCTGTAGCCAAATCTTTTTCTTTTTAACAGATGCTGAAGGATCGAACTGTAATAGCTTTTATTCACAACTATACGTTAATAGTCCTGAATGATTTTTAACCCATTTGGCCAACTTAAATCCACCAAGCTCTAACACTTTCTCCGCCTTTTGGCAAAAAAGCTCTTCTACAGTATTCGCTCCAGTTAGCATATTATCTACAAAAAAATCTCTTTTTATGACATGCAATACGACAGGAATAGCTTTCGAATCTATCTCTGCCAGTGAAACAAGACCGTACTGCCAATACAGAAGCGTTCCCGTAAGTCACGGTATGCAAACGATGCGAACATAGCTCTTCAGACGGACAGTCCCTCAAATATATAAACTAGAAATCTCTCCGCGTCGTCGGCAGTTACAGCATACTTAGGCAATCTAAACTTTGCAAGAATCGAATAAATTTCCCTCTAATAGTAGGGCCCACCTTAAGAGATTCATTAAGGAATATTGAAATCGATGTCTTGCTCAACGCATCAAAAACTACTCACAACTGCTACAATCAGGACGAAGGACGCACTGATGCGGAACGTAATAGTACAGTCTTCGAGGAATAGAATCTAGCAATCTGTCATATGCCCAAGGTCTCTATATTCTAGCACAAAGTATTGGGAGTATGCATTGAAAACCGCGTATTTTTTTTTCCATTTTATTGTGTAAAAAATGGTTAGGCATTTATTATTTAAAGTATTGCCCATCGCTAGCCACTACTTTTTCACATCTTTCTGGGAATTTTCGGATACCATCTCGAAAAAACGATGCGTCATTTGATGCGATCCACGAAACGATCCTTTTTTTGCATTGGTCAAAAGAATAGAATTGCACGACATAAGTCATCGATAGCAAGAGCGATGTCTGGGCTATACAGCGGGTGGATTCGAACTTCCCATTCAGCGTTTCTAAGTATGTTTTGAACAAGTTTGCAACATGTGGCCGAGAATTGTCATGTTGCACGTTCTAATTGATGGGTCATATTCAGGATAAGCCTCAGAGGGCAAGCGATGACCTTCAGAAGCACTTTTCTTCATATTTGAATCAATAAAGCAACATTTTCCGCAAATGCTGTTATTTTGGCTCGTTGCTCGACATTTAAAATATAATAAAAACTTATGTGTTGACCTGATTTTATAGTTTGATATATCGAATTAAATGTATTTTTTGATGCTTTTTAAGATACAAAAGGTATCACTGTCAAAAAAAGGTGCGTATGATAGATATGTAGTTGTTAACGAATGTACGGCTTTTAATGCATACACCAAATAATTATACATTTTTCGCAGAACATCATCTTTGAACAATCTGCGCTCTTAAGCCATAAATCGACGTTTTGCTGTCTCCAAGGACAGCCCCACTAACTTTGGAATTATTTGGAACACTTTACCTTCAAATCATCCACACTTCACTCTTCGTACAGTCTGCTTTAAGATGCTGTCATATTCTCTCTGTTAAGCTGAATATAGAGCCTTCAACTTCTCTGCAATCTGTTCGAATTCCCAATATTGTTGCACCATAGTGTCGAGAAAACTCTTATCGCTATTAATTGCAACATTTGCTTGCTAAGACTTTAGGTGATGTGCGCTGCGAATATTATTCAGAAACTATCCAACTTAAAAAAATTTTCTGAATTTTCGGGTGCTTTATACTTAACTTAATTTGGCCAACACATAACAAATCAAAGAACTTTTCAGCTTCGTACTTTTTACTTCGTTTGAAACATTTTACTTTCGTAAATGTTCACTCCTAGAGGCATACTTTGATAAAATGCTTGAGCAATTTTTCTGGCCCAAGCATTCCATAGTGCATAAATTTTTGAATCGGCAATATCGTAGATCTCGGATCGAAAATACGCCTTCTTCGTCTGCATTGCCCGCTTCAAAAATACTATTAAAGTTGATCCGCCAAATCTAAGTATTTAGCGGAATGCTTATAGGATCCAAGCGAGCGATATGAGCGTTGTTCCGATTAGGAAATGCGCTGGGGTGACTGCTTCGCCATCGTTTGGGTTGGTGTTGTCGACGACCATTGGCCTCGAGTTGAGGATGGCTTCGACTCCCACCAAGACGGTTATCCGGTCGTCTTGTTTGAGCACAGCGCTGCAAGTGGCCTTGAGCAGCAGTGTTTTGGCCGACTTGACGGCTGCCTCCCACAGCCCTCCGAAATGAGGCGCTCTCTGTTGGATGAACATGAACGAGATCCCTCTGGTGGCGGCAATCTCCAGGATGGTTTTCTTTAACTTCTCGTCTAAGCATGCGAGCAGCACCTACCAAATTGGTCGCGTTGTCGGAATAAAGCTTCCGGACAGGTCCGCGCCGACCATAAAAAAGAATCAGCAGTCAAGTCGCAAACAAGCTCTAAATGAACAGCTTTTGATGTGAAGCATACAAAAACTGCCAAGTACATTTTTACTGGCGATTTTCCCCGAATCCCCAGAGACACCCTTAGTGGACCACAAAAGTCCACTCCACTGATTTCAAATGGTCTTTTTATGTGGAGACGATCAGCGGGTAAATTTCCCATTATTTCGATGCTAGAGTTGGCTTGTGCCGGAAGCACTGGATCATTTTCTAACCACCGTATTGCAGAGCCGTCGAGCATCAATTACCCAAGCATGTTGTCAAAGAAGTGCTACCAGGAGTTCTACGTACAACATGGCAATGTTTTTGATGCAGATACTGAATAAAAAGCCATATGAAATGAGACTCTTTAGGCATCAGCAGCGGAAACCTTGCGTTGTGTGGTAACGGAGCTTCTTACAGGCATCCTCCCTCACGCGCAGACTCTAGCTCTTCAGCTCCAACAACAAAGGATTCATATTGACAGCTCTTTCCATGAATAAAGCACAACACATATGCGACTATTCTTAAAAATTTTAAATACGACGGCGTATTTTCTATTGGCTCGACAATGGGATTCTGAGCATCAGTTGCAGTTGTTATCATTGTAGCTGACGCGACATCGACCGCAATTATCCTACTTCTTTTCAGCTCCATACAAGCTGCCTGAGGAATTTTATTCAAAAAATGGGGATTTGTGGGCCACTATTTGCGTTCCATCCTCATAATTTCCGGACCAGCGATCCAACATGACGCGATGAGCTCAGAAGTAGAACATTTACGGGATACCAAATCTGCGGGATGGGAAGGAGGAGGATTCTGTTAGCAACAAACGTATTCAGCCGCGATGGGTGTGTCTGCAGCCAATGTAGCACAATTTCCGAATCGGACCAAAACGTAACATGTTCTATTGGAAAGTCCACAAGTTGCCTGACTTTCTCCCATAGAGTTGCTAACAGATGTGCTACACATACAGCTCCAGCCGTGGTATAGTCAAGGTTTTAAGAGGAGCCACTCTTGATTTTGCGGTGAGCAATCTGACTATGATTCCATCTTTTTTGGGAATGCGTACATACAGGCAACATCCATATGCCCTGCATGACGCATCTGCAAACCCATGAATTTCACATGTGGAATTTCTCATGACATCAACGCGCCTCGGTACGGCTACTGAAGTCACATCAGCAAAACAAGCCTTCACTGCCTCCAACTCTTTTGTGCATTCTTAATGACTCTGTTCCACGCGTAAATCCTCCAACTTCTTCTTGCTCTCCTTTCTATTTCACTCGTGATTTGACCAACCTCAAAAAAATAAAGTAGAGAATGTTAAAAAAGTATAAGCGCTCCGGTTCTCAGTCTGACGTTGCTAAATACGATGAATTGCGTTCTAAATTTAAAAAGCAAAACATAGACAGGACCTTTAAGCTGAGCCCAACCAATTTTACGATTTTGTCCGCTCTAAGCGCAATTCTTCTCAGTTCCCGTCCTCACTCTATTTCAATGATACCATTGCCGAAAATTATTGCGATATAGCCAGTCAATTTGCCCCTTTTTTTTAACTTTTCTATGGCCCACCCGATACTAACCATAAGGAATGTCGAACTTATCCTCACCCTATTTCTCGCTCTAACCTCATGTGTTCTTCAATCATTGATCACAATTGTCTTCTTTCGAATTTAAAATCGGACAATGCCCCTAGCATTGTGCTTAAATATTGTGCCGATTTTCTCAGTTATCCCCCCCTAAAGCTGTATAACTAATCCCTTGAGAGTAATGTTTTTCCCCAATTATGGAAGGAATCGTATATCATACCTATTCATAAAAAGGGTTCCAGGCCCAATATAGCGAATTACAGAGGAATCTCTAATATTTCTGCCATACCGAAACTCTTCGGGTACATTATAACGTCCTAATTACATTATTTTTTCGAATTCAGGGTCCGCAAGGGTCCCGCAAGGGAGTCATCTCGGGCCATTGTTATTTAACCTGTTTATCAACGATATTCTTCTAGTCCTGTCGAATTCTAGTGCGCTTATGTATGCTGATGACCTCAAACTTTATGCCTCATTTAATGATCCAGTCTCCCCTGATTTATTGCAAATCGATCTTAATTCTCTTGGTGCTTGGTGTCGACTCAGTCACTACCTCGTAATACCACAAAGTGTAAGGACATGACATTTCACCGATGCAAAACGAATTTCTATATAAAATGTCCGGACGAATTCTTAAGGTTGACACAAAAAAACATTTTCCAAATTTTGTTCGGAATTTTTGTTGTGGAAAAACCCACGGCAAGAAGCTAGTGAAGTTCTTAAAAATTACTTAATTCTTTCGGCCAAGGCTTTATTGATAAGAGATTTAAATTTAGCATAGGCGTCTTTTTTCTGATCCTCCATAACACATATTTTTATTTTACGCATATTACGCATTTATCAAGTACCTTCCATAGAGACGATTGCCCTTAAAAAAAAGTATTGTGCGAAAACTTTTTTGATTGTTAAGATCAGAGCTGTAAAAGATTTAAATCATTTTTGATTTTAAATTTTAATGATTTATTTGAATTTTGATTGATTCAATTAAGCTTTAAATCATTAAGATTTAAATCTGATTCAATCATGAAAGATTGCATGAAGTTGATTTATAATTCATATTGAAGCAATCTGATTGTGAGTATATTGATTGAACTCATTTAATTTAAATAATTGAAGATTTAAATCATTTGATTTATTTATTTGATTTAAATCAAACTTTTGAAATAATTTGTGATTTATTTTCTTATAGACTTAAATCATTTTGTGATTTAAATCATTAAAGATTTAAATCATTTTGTGATTTACTCAAAATGATTTAAATCAGTATAGATTTAAATCATTTGAGTTTTAAATCATTCGAGATTTCAATATTTTCATTAAAATCATAAGAAGATGTACATTTTTTCATTTAAATCATTAAAGACTGGAATATTTTAATTAAAATCAAATAATTTAAACCTTAAATTTAAATCTTAAATTAAATCTTCAATGATTTAAATCAAATAATTTAAATTATCAAAGATTTAAATTAAATGAATTAAATCAAAATATTTACAATCTGATTGCTCCAAAATGATTTATAAATCTCTCTAAAGCAATCTTTAATGATTGAATCAGATTTAAATCTTGATGATTTAAAGCTGAAATGAATGAAATCTTTATTTTTTAAATCAGGTTCAGATTGAATCGTGATTCAATCTCGAAATGATTGATTCATTTACAGCCCTGGTTAAGATATCTGAATGAAATTTTTAACGAATTAACACTATACAGATCAGATAAATATGAATTTTAGTGATGTTATCTTGATAAACGGAGAATATATTCTTAAAAGAAATTTGCATCCAACTGGTTGCTGATGTCAAGTCGTGATGTGTTTTTTCTGAAATTTACATATGTTTTGAAGGACAATTAAAACGACATACGTTAAAAATGTCAATCAGATATCTTAACAAACAAAACAGTTTTAGCACAATACTTTTTTTTATGGGCAATCGTCTCTATGGAAGGTACTTGATAATTGCGTAATACGCGGAAAATAAAAATATGTGTTATGGAGGATCAGAAAAAGCTTAAGTTTCTTATCAATAAAGCCTTGGCCGAAAGAATTAAGTAATTTTTAAGAACTTCACTAGCCTCTTGCCATGGGGTTTTCCACAACAAAAATTCAGAAAAAAATGTAGAAAATGTTTTTGTGTATCGACCTTTGAGAATTCGTCCGGACATTTTAACTTTTGTGAAGAATCACATTTTTTAGGTATATTGGTTAGGGACACATTTTTAGTTTGTAAGTTGTTTTGTAGTATTTAAGGGATTTGCATAGGATAGTTTATTATTTTAAGTTTAGACCCGCAATGGAGTGGAACAAGTTCACTTCGGCCATCTCTAGCACGATCGTCCGCAACGTTCAGCACTGATTGCAGCCAGCCATACACACACAAGTACACCAGCAAAGCCAACCAACAACAACAACAAGCAGAATACGCAAAACCCACCCCAAGTTTGGCACGCGCCAAATGTGTGTGTGAGAGCGAGAAGGAGGATCGACTGAATAGAACTCTGGGCAGAGCAGAGCTCTTGGAAATTTTGGCAAGCCACCGACGAGGAGTTGAATTGTAAGATCGAAGATGGACAGACGTACCCACGGAATCCAAAGTTTATTCACGAAGTTGAGTGCCACGCCTCCGCCGTATAAAACGTGGGTCTAGGACAAACAAGCAAAGGATCGCCGAGATTTGCAAAACATCATCACCGAATACAAGGAAACCAAGGAAGCCGAGAAAGTCTCCAGCGGGTAAGCCAGGCTTGGCCATAGAAATAATAGAAAACAGTAGGGATCGAAGCACTGGTGCGGTTAGGGCAATTTTCTCCAATCAGAACATTTTGTAACGAGAGTGCGAAAGAAAAATTTAATTAAAAATAAAAGACAAAGAAAATTCCAATCGAGCTAAAAGTGAAAAGGGTACAAAGTTTTCAGGACTCAGCTGACTACAGTGCACATTGGGCCAGCGAGCCGATTTTTCGACGAAAATTCAAACTTTTTATAGAAAGTAAACCTATTTTAATAATAAAATTTTAATAGTATATACTTTGACTAAAATGAATCAAAAGATTTTAATTGTTTTGATGCATCCCAGAAATTTTGGCAGCCCTTCAAAGTCAGCTGTTTGATTGCATGCGTGCGAAACTAAAAAGCCTGGGAAAGATTTTGTTTACTTGCGAGCGTGCCAAAATTGTTGTGGTTTAAGCAATTTTCACTAAAATTATGGAAAAGAAAGACCAAGGTATGTAGAATATTTGTATTAAAAAAGACTTTGTTCATGTTTGATAATGTGTTTTTTGTGTGCGTTTATTGGTGTTGTCCAAAAGTAGAAAAAAGCTAACCTGCTAACCCGTCTGTTGTGGATTATAACAAATTTTGTGCCAACTTGTGCCAAAAAGTAATTATGAGTCATAAAAGTGCAAAGTGTATATAAACTAGTTGTATAAAGCTTTTTTGCTCCATTTTGCACCGATGTGTATAAATCCCCAATATTGTAGCTGTGGTTGAGTTCGCCGATGAGCAACTGCTTGATATCTGCATACAAAACAATCGTAGCGCATCTGCCGTTTCGAGTTGGATTTAAGATGAACTGAAAGAATTCGACTTAAGCACGGAGGAAAAGGATGAAATCAACACCAAAGTGAGAAGCTTTCACCTTTACATTCATAAGAACTTGGCAAAATGTATTAGAAGTATGACCAGATTTAAGACAGAGCATACCGAAAGGCTTTTGTCCAATATGGCTATAACAGTAAGTTCATTCTTGTCGTCAAATCCAAAGCCGTCAACACCAAGACCAGTTGGACGCCCACCCATTGAATATGTTAACGCCGGTCCCCGTCTGAAGATAAAATTGGCATCCGATTTAGCTGTTAATCAGGGTCGCAACACATCCCTTCTTGTGCATGCATGTGCAATATTTTTGTAACATGAACAATAATAACAATGTTCCCGATTTTGATGCTAGCAATAGTGATAGTTTTAGATTCTGACTTTGAAAATCCGTTTTCAATAGAAATTGATGTAGAAGACGACTTTTAGGAACATTTTTAAATGTAAAATACTTATTTATAGTCATTTTGAATGCATTTTTATTTTTTACTTATTAATATTAAGGTTAAGTGTTAAAAAAATGTATTAAAAACATTTGTTGAATTTAACGAGTGCTAGCATTATTTATTACCGTACAAGTATCAATAAGAGGAAACCTATCTCATATGGGCGGCTAGGGAAGGCGTGGTCAGATCGGTCTGAAACTTAGATTTATTTTTATGTGCATCGACACTATCATATGTACCAAATTTCAAGAACCTAGCTTTAAAACTTTAATTTTCGTCGAAAAATCGGCTCGCTGGCCCAATGTGCAGTGGACCAATTCCTCACACCTTGCTGGGTTGCCGGAGGTCTGGTGTTTTGATCACCTATGGTCAGGGTGAGTGAGCAAGGCGTCACTTTGCGCTGGGCTGCCGGCAACGTGGCGCGTTGTGCACCGTGGGTCACATAGGTTTTTTTTCCACGTGTTTTTTTTGTATTGCGCCATTATATTTTTTTGTTCTTAGGAAACCCAACTGACTCTAGCCGGTTAGTCTATCGTGCCTTGCTGGGTCGCCGGAGGCGCGGTGGCGGCTCTGGTCAGGGCCAGTGGACAGGGCGTCATTTTGCGCTGGGTCGCCGGCAATTTGACGTGGTGTGCACGCTTGGTACCCCAAGCGTCAGGTTTTAACCTTGGGATAGGCGTGAGGGTCGAATCTGGCTCACTTGTGCTGGATTGCCGACAAGTGGCCGAATTCGAACCTCCGTCGTCCATAGGAGGCGCATTTTCTTTTAAAATCTGCTACGTTGAGCTGGGCTGCCGTCAACGTAATGTTTTTTTTTTAAAGAGAAACGCCTAGATCTTGGCAAATTTACACATAACCTAGAATTTTCCCCATGGCCCAGATCACGGCACTTTATAAATTATTTTGTGAGTGACCTTGGACAGGACTGAGTCGTACCTCAGCTGGAAAACTTTCTTACACTTTTCAAGAATTGTTTTAATTTGGACTAGTCTAATATATTTAGCATCAATGGGGAACTCTTAGATTGTATATACAAAGTTGACGATCTAGGTATACTTTCGAACCCAATTTGAGCTTCAACAGCCACATTGCAGTAATTTGCCAAAAGTCTGGTTTTATCATGAGATAATCCAACGAATTTAATGATCCCTACATCACCAAACAACTCTACGCTTCGCCGGTTCGTCCCAATCTGGAATATTGCTCCTGTCTCTGGTCTCCTAAGTATCTCACTTACCAGAATCAAATAGAATCAGTTTAGAAGCATTTTCTTATCTTTGCCCTTCGTGTCCTGGGATTCAAGCAGTCACCTTCCTTCATATGAACAGAGATTACGTACGATTAACCTGCCTTCTCACGTAGAATCTGTCATTTAGTTCTTTTTATCCACATGCTTCTGTCTGGGGAAATGGACTCTATTGGTCTTTTAGGCCTTATTAATTTAGCAGTGCCTCCTAGATTAACTCGTCACTTCAGCCTCGCCTAAAGAATTATGCTCGTCATGACCCCTTCCGATGCCTGTGCCTTGCCTCTAATGAGTACTATCACATATTTTCTATGAATTGCTCAATCTTAGTTGCAAACAAGTCTGTCATGTACCATATTGCACATTAAAATAATAGTATTTCCAGCTAATGCGCTCTCTGACCTCCTTTGCTGTGAGTTGGATCATAACTGGCCTTGTATAATAAATTCAGTCCCACCGGTCAGAGATCGTTTCAGCTTTCTCCGATTAAGTAATTTGGAGATTAAATTAAATGTGCTTTTTAATTTTTAAATAAAAATTTCACTATGTTCCTACTTAAATACTTCTAAAAATATAAAAATTGCAGCTATTGTTCATCAACCTTTAAGCGGGATACAGAATGTACATCCAAATGTTTAATATCCATATTTTTAAAAACTAAAGCAACGGTCACATTTGGCTGAATGGAATTCACTGAGTCGGTTATCCGATTGTCTGCGGCTAATAATCGCAATATGTAACCAGTCGTCGTTCCAGTCTTCGAGTCGGCTCTTGCAAGCAAACTCAAAGGAAATACGATGTCTGAGGCATAATTACAAAAAAAAATCACGAACAAGCAACGTTGTATGAGGTTCATTTTTGTAATGCAAAAACAATGAATGGTTTGCCACAAAAGCGGAAGTTTCTTCGTCTTGCGTTACGCAAATGGCTCTTAATTTTAATGTAAAATTCCTTATTCCTTTTGAAAGGAACACACAATGCAACTCGCTATTGTAATCGAAGAAAACATTGAGTCGTGTTTTTTTTTGTCGTCGGCTTTTTGACCGCAACTTATTTGATTGAGTTTTGGTCTCGACGTCATAACCACTTCCCAAAGCATCTTAAAAAGAGATTAATTAATGAAAATTCGCAGAAATTTCTGTTTTTCTTCTTCTTACCCAAGAATTTTAAGCTTTTGTGGTAAAGCGATATAATAGCGAGTATTCCACCGCGGAAAGTAAACTATCTGGTCTGGTTTTTATTGTGAAATCGACTAGAATACCCAGAAATCTGTGGTAAATGTATGCTCATTGGGTCTATAGTGAACCGAGTTATCTACCTTCTGCTTTATGACAGAGGTACTTTCTCCAACCGTTAAAATATTCAAGTCGCAGACGGAAACGTTGTATCAAATCGTCCAAAATAAAGTTGATTTGAAACCCGAAATCTAGAATTTCACGTGCAGATTAAATTTGATCATATCTATCTTTTAGCTTTACAACTGCAGAATTCAAGATTACATAGTCCATACTCAACACATGACTTACATAAGCCTGTTGTTGTGAAGTAGGATCCATAGCTTGTGATTTTTTCACCTTATATATGTGTAACGTCTGTGTAAATATCTGTGTGGGCGCCTAATGGGGTGTACGTATTCAGGGAAAGTTGCTGACTGGTTCAACTTGGCGAACCCAGCGCGATCCTGACTTACTGCGTCTCAAGTCGTCTCACACCTCCTCGTGGTGGCCCCTGGTAACAGAGCGATGTATCCGCAAAGCTGCTGGCTAACGTGAGCGGCAAACCCTCCTTATTGGTTAAATTGGGTTGGTGCGTCGGGCTTGGTACCCACCACCGTAAAACAGACCTTCCAATGAAAACTGCGACAAAAATGCCTCGGATACGGACCCCCTCTGACGACGACCCACGCAAACGTTTTAAGGACCACGACTTAAGGATATGCACCTGGAATGTCCGCACCCTCAACAGGGACGGTGCTGATATTCAGTTGGTGGATGTCCTCGAAAAATATTCAGCTGACATCACCGCTGTTTAGGAGATGCGATGGATTAGACAGGGCCGCACGTTGAGAACATCATCAACAAATGTACCCTGGGAGATCTACCACAGCGGCCACGCTAACAAGCACGAGTTCGGGTGCGGTTTCGTAGTCAGCAAAAGACTACGGCGCTCTGTCATCAGCTTCACACCTGTTGACAAGCGACTAGCCGCTCTCAGACTTAAGGCTAAGTACTTCAACATTAGTCTTATCTGTGCCCACGCCCCGACGGAAGACAAGGATGACTCGGATAAAGACGAATTCTATGAGCGTCTAGAACACCTTTATGAGCGCTGCCCCGATCACGACATTAAGATCGTGCTAGGCGATTTCAACGCAAAAATCGGGAGAGAAGGAGTCTTTGGGCCAACGGTCGGACATTTTAGCCTTCATGAAACAACCTCCAGCAATGGAGAGAGGCTAATTAATTTCGCCGCGGGCAGAAACATGGTCATTAGTGGTACCAGATTTCAACATCGCGACATCCATAAGGCAACATGGAAGTCCCCTGATCAATTAACGCGAAATCAGATTGATCCCGTTGTGATCGACGGAAGGCACTCATCGAGTGTGTTAGACGTACGTGCGATTCGAGGAGCAAATATTGACTCGGATCACTATCTTGTTGCAGCCAAGGTACGCACGCGAATCAGTGTGGCCTATGCCACACGCACTAGCACACGTCGAAAGCTGGATGTCGAAAAGCTGCAATCACAACGGACTTCCGAAGCCTACAATGCAAAACTTTCCCAACTTCTCCGGGAAATCTAGCCATACCCTTCTAGTGTATGCGAACAGTGGAAACATATTTCCCACTCCATGAGTACGGCTGCCAAGGAGATCCGAGTTTCCTCGAAAGCAGACCTGGTACGATGAGGAGTGTCGCCAAGCTACTGCAGAGAAAGACGCTGCCCGCAGGAGAACTCAGCAGTCGGGAGCAACGCGAGCTGTGAAAGAGCGATACCGGGAGAAAAGGCGAGAGGAGAAGCGCCTTATTCGTAGAAAAAAGAAGGAGCTGGAAAGGCGCATGCGAGAGGAAGTCGAGATGCTATTTGGCATGAGTGAGACTCGAAAATTCTACCAAGCGGTTAGGCAACTATCCGAAGGTTTCAAGCCCGGAGTCACACAATGCAAGGATGAGAATGGAAATCTGGTCACAGATCCGCAAGTGGCACTGGATAAATGGAGAAACTACTTTTCCAACCTGCTGGGAGGCGATGACGAACACAATTCCGCCTCTGGAGAAGCAGCTTCGCCACCAACTGATGATATAATGATAGACCCGCCGGACCAAGATGAAGTCTTGATAGCCATTAAAAGGTTAAAAAACAACAAAGCAGCGGGCGCTGATGAGCTGCCTGCGGAATTGTTCAAGACTGGCGGCGAGGAGTTGGTAAGGTGCATGCACCAGCTTCTCTGTCAAATATGGTCCGACGAGAGCATGCCCGACGGTTGGAATCTAAGTGTACTTTGCCCAATTTTCAAAAAAGGAGACCCCTCAATCTGCGCCAACTACCGTGGGATTAGTCTTCTTCCCATTGCATATAAAGTACTGTCAAGCATATTATGTGAACGTCTAAAGCCATTTACAAACAAACTGATTGGACACTATCAGTGTGGCTTTAGACCTGGTAAATCCACCACAGACCAGATTTTCACAATGCGACAAATCCTGGAGAAGCACTATGAGACAGGTATAAACTCTCACCACCTTTTTGTTGATTACGTTCGACTTTGCATGATGACGTTGAGAAGCACGCAAAGCTCCGTCAAAATAGGAAAGAACCTCTCCGAACCATTCGATACCAAAAGAGGTTTTAGGCAGGGCGACACCTTGTCGTGCGACTTCTTTAATCTGCTGATGGAGTATATAATACGCCAGTGCCCAAATGCCAACAAATCGGGCACCATCTTCTATAAAGATGTAATGCTACTTGCGTATGCCGTTGATATTGATATTATCGGCACAAATGAACGGGCGGTAAGCAGGGCGTTTTCAGAGATTGAGAAGCAGTCTAGACTGATGGGCCTAGCGGTGAACGAGGATAAGACGAAGTACTTGTTAGCCACGCGCAGTGAGTCTACGCGTCTTGGACAATCTGTGGCGATGGGAGGCTACAACTTTAACGTTGTAAAGGATTTCGTCTATCTAGGAACAGCAATAACTAGCGACAACAACATCAGCCGCGAAATTCGAAAAAGAATTACTCTTGCAAACCGATGCTACTACGGGCTCAATTCCTTACGAATTCAAGAGTAGAGCCCTCTCTCGAAGAACGAAAATAGCGCTATACAAGTCGCTTATCATCATCATAAGCGCTGCTGTTTGACAAAATCGAGTCGCTGAGCAAAAGGAACAGCGCTCAATGACAAACAATTCGCAATATTATGATCCGCAACTGAACAATAGGTACACTTAGGATCAGACCTTTGTTTAGTCTTAGAGCAAGAAAACGATGCTCTTGAGTGTCCTTTGTTAAAATCCTGTTTGGGTTAAATTTTGCTTTTTGTGGATTCTTTAGCAGCTAAATGCTACCCACTCCAAGATGGCAACTTGTCATAATTAAGTTGCTCTTCAAAGCGAGACTTGGTTGTGTGATCCACTTTTGATATTGCTAAATGAATCAGTAATAATAATAATTTATTTGAAATAGCGTATTACAATTAATATAAAACATAATTTTCGAAAAATAATAACATACAACAATATGCGCTTAATACTAAAATATAGTAGTAGTTTTTCTTTATTTTGCTTTTACTTTTTTCGGCTTAGATTTTTTTTTGCACTTAGCACTGACTTAATTCTACAATATAAAGAAATTGAAATAAATACCATGGCAGAAGTGCCGTCAGCCTATTAAATTTATACAGTTATTAACATTAAGTTGGACTTATATAAATTAATAAAATGTTACTAAACAGGAAACATGCATAACAAATTTTATTAAGGGTCCTTAGAAATTTTCTTCCGGGATTCGTTTTCTGTAGCGTGTTGCATGTAGAAGGAATTTTGCCAGCTTTTCCCAGTCTGCTACGTTTAAAACCATTTTAATATCTTCCTCGTTCAGCACGGATTTTCCCCAAATACTGAACAGGTTGAAATTACAAAGAGTACATACCTCAACTAAATTTTTCGTATAATTTAGTGACATCATCTCCGTCCGAGCTTTGAATATGTTTGATATTGTCCTAGAGTCGTATTTGTCTTGGAAGTAATTGCTCTCCTTCAAGTTGTAGTTTAGTTTACTGTAGGTGTTGCGAGTTTGACTTCTTAATGCGAAGACTTCAAACCTTTCTCTAGTTTGTTCATCTATTGCTTGTAAGAGGTCGCGTTAAGCTTTTTTCGAAGTATTGGGACGCGAAAGATCCAGGCTAACTCCAAAGTCTTGAGCTAGACTTTCCCATGTTTTTAAGAATTGTGTTAGGTCAAACTCTCATATTTTTGTAATTTAACTTAAATAACCAAATGAATTTTCCCAGAATAACCTTTGAATTTAACTACCTATTGCTTACGTATGCAATTGTTAACATAATTGTCATTTGCAGGCCATATGTTTGGGACCTGCTACTTTTCGTATGCTAAGCACACACACACACATAAATTCTCTCTCACTTTCGAACTCTGTTACACTACCCTGGCTCTTGTTAGTTCTAAGCTTTTTCAATAAATCAGTTCAGTATACTCATTCATAGAGGCAAGATCGTGTTGCTCTTTGGAAAAATTGATATCGGCTGCATTTTAAGACACGTGTCCTGTTTTCCATACACGCCCATCCCAGATTAAATGTTCTCAGGTCAGGAAAAAGCTTCTGACACAACATTTTGGCGCCCAACGTGGGGCTTGTGTGTAAAAAGCGGAAAATTCTGTAAATTTTTGTAAAATTAAACGTGCATCTCGACATACCAGGCTTGTCATTGACATTGTAAGAACGGGATCGTCATACGGCTATCGCCGTCTCTCTACAATTGGATTTCTGTTGTGCTGCTGTTCGGCCGGTGGACAACCTAACAAGCCTGGTCGAAATAGCTGGAACGGGACGATCACACGGATGTCGGCGTCTCTCTGCAATTGAAGCTGACTAATCCGCTTGCCGCTCAAAGCGAGCCATTGGAGAACAAAGCGTTCTTAACTGAAATTGCTGGAACGGGATCATCATACGGATATCGCCGTCTCTGCAATTGGATTTACATATTTTGTTGGAAACTGTAAGGAAGCTCCTTGGCCGGGGTATATATCTCAGTCACGTCTAGGGTCCTTTACAAGAAATTTGTAAAGATGATCTGAGACACCTGAGGATAAGGGCTCTGGACGCGTAATTCGCCCAGTGATATTGACAGGGGGGCAGGAAAAGGATCGTCTTACCAACTGTACCCAGCTATTAGGGCAGAGCGGGAAGTAATCCACGTCCCTGCACGTTTAGCTACGGGGGTTCGAGCGGGAAGAGGTCCTCGGCTCAGTACGATCAACTACAGGGCGTCGAGCGGGAAGTGATCCTCGTCTCGGTACAACTAACTACGATGAGTGGAGCGGGAAGTGATCCTCGACTCAGTATAACTAACTACAATGCGTTGAGCGGGAAGTGATCCTCGTCTCAGTATAAATAACTATGGGTTGGTGAGCGGGAAGTGATCCTCGTCTCAGTATAACTAATTACGGGTTGGTTAGCGGGAAGTGATCCTCGTCTTAGTATGTCTAACTACGAGTTGGTGAGCGGGAAGTGATCCTCGTCTCCAAGAATATACAAAAACGAGAAGGCATAGCTAACTTCGACTGTGCCGAAGTTTTAATACACTTGAAAATTTTTACTACAACTGATTTAACTGGAAAAATATATATAGGATATAGATATAAGATATTTAAAATTTTTAAATCATTGATAATTAAAATTTGATACCATAAAAAAAAACTTTTCTTTTAAAACACATTTTCCGACCGATCGTTTCTATGGCAGCTATATGCTATAGTCATCCGATTTTGAAAATTTTTTTTGAAATTATGTGAAAGCACATAAAACTAATATATACCAAGATTGGGGACGCTACGATAAAAAACAAAAAAGTTTTTCTCACTAGAAGTAGTTTTTTGACCGTCCGTTTATATGGCAGCTATATGCTATAGTCATCCGATTTTGATAAATTTTTTCAGAATTATGTGGAAACATATAAAACAAATATATACTACGATTGGAGACGCTACGATGGAAATCAAAAACGTTTTTATCACAAAGACTTATTTTCGACCGATCGTTCCTATGGCAGCTATATGCTATAGTGATCCGATTTTGATACATTTTTCCAGAATTATGTGAAAGCATATAAAACTAACATATACCAAGTTTAGTGACGCTACGATGAAAAACAAAAAAGTTTTTCTAACTAGAACTTGTTCTTAGACCGATCGTTCCTATGGCAGCTATATGATATAGTTAACCGGCCGGTTCCGACATATTAGTTGTGTGCAGTAAAAAGAAGACTCTATGCAAAATTTCAGCTCGATAGCTTTAAAACTGAGAGACTAGTTCGCGTAGAAACAGACAGACAAGCGGAAATGAACTCAGCTCGTCGTCCTGATCAAGAATATATATAGTTTATGGGGTCGGAAATGAATATTTCTATGCGTTACAAACTTCTGGCCAAAATTAATATACACTTTTCAAGTGTATAAAAAATCGATAGAAGAGAGAAGACCAAAGCGGGAAGTGATCCTCGACTTTTTGAGTGACTAACTACTAGTTGGGAGTGGGAAGTGGTCCTCACCTCCGAAGGATAGAGGCACTGAGCAAGGATAAATATAAAAATAAATTAATAATAAAACACGTGATACCCGATGAATCTTCTTTCACTCGAAATTTTATTTCCAACTATTTTTATTTAATCCTTATAGGTCATGCTGCACCGTTTCTTTGCGCTCTATGTTTTCTACTTACAATTCTCTTATTCCAACCTTAGGCCGTCCGCACACGACTCGTATCGTTATCGTAGCGTATGCGACGAGATGTACGAGAAGCATACGATTTGTTGCTGCGCACGTGTGTTTAAATGGAGACACGCACACGACTCGTCCGCTACGCGTAATCGTCGCAACTTGCATGCAGCATGACGACTGTCGTCAAGCAGTGGCAGTCGCTTCTCGTCGTGTACGAGCGTACGCTTGCTGTTTGCTTAAATTTTTTAATGATTTCATATGTTTTAATGAAAAAATATCAGTCTAAATTATAAAATTTGTGCATTTTAAGGCTTTACTACCATTATCAAATCCTTAAATGTATTTTATGACATTCAGAAAAATGTGTGAAATTTTATATCGCCTTCTGCTAATTCTTCAGTGGGACAAAATAATCATATGGTTGCATTTTTGCTCCCAAGACTTTTATGACCAAGATATGTTAATTAGTCTTCATCCCTT
The DNA here is from genome assembly GCA_018904225.1 of Lordiphosa mommai. Taxonomy (NCBI): domain Eukaryota; kingdom Metazoa; phylum Arthropoda; class Insecta; order Diptera; family Drosophilidae; genus Lordiphosa; species Lordiphosa mommai. The sequence goes on from JAEIFT010000009.1 coordinate 1,228,101, forward strand.
TACATGTTTACGCTTTGTGTTTCGCCGATGGAAAATTGCTTCGTATGCGGAGCAATAGCCGTATCGTAATCGTATCGTATCGGCAAATTTTTGACAAGACGATAACGCTACGATGACGATACGAGCCGTGTGCGGAGGGCCTTAGTTAACTTTATTTATTATCTTATTTAACTTCCGCGTACGTCTGTCCGCGGCGAGCGCATCCGACCGAATGCCACGTTTTTTCTCTTGGCTTTAGGCTCCTCGGCTTCCCATATGGTATTTTTTAGTCTCATGCTGACGTGTTACGCGGGATCTGCCGCCCTATATGGCGTTAGGCCCTTCAGCTTCCCATAGGGTATTTTTTAGAATGTCGTTGACGCGCTACGCGGGATCTGTTGCCCTTAGGCACGGCTTGCCGGCCGCTAGCCCTTAGGACCGGTTCGTTCCCCGCGTGCGTGAGTGGCCTTTGGGTTTTACCTCAGTGATTCAAAATGCTTCTTCGCGCTATTATTATTATTTCTTTTTATTTTCATAACAAATATAATTGAGGCGGCTGGCCAAAACAAAGAGAATATTATTTGCGGCTCCTGGCCAACTTAAATGATAAGGCGAATATCACTTGATGCCGATTTACGATTATGTATATATCTATTGCGACGGAGGGGGTCTACTTCCCAGAGAGCCTCAGTGATATAGTGCCGACGGAACATAGGGGCCATTTCGTCCTCCTCTTCGGATCGTGGGGATAACCAAGTCGCGACACCAGGGTGTAGGGACGATTGTCCGAAATCAGTTGCTGTAGGCGACAGTGCACCACCGGTCTGAGTCGTTCGTCGGTGATATTGTTCTCGTGGCTGCACGCGACTTCGACTGTGAGCTCAAGCGCATTCTCGGCAGTAGGCCCGATCGACTGGTGGACGGTCTCTTCAGGTTCCTTCGATAGTATCGCACCCAGGGTCTCCGCATACCCTACTGCGTGCGCTTCGTCTTGCGTAGGCGAAGCCGGTGGGGAAAAATCCTTCCTCTTGCCCGATTGAGAAGGCTCAGACGATTCTTTGCCGCTCGCTTGCTCGCTCACTGTCGGAGCCGCTGGGAGTATTACGCTCTCTGGGTTGCGTTCGACGGAATTGGCTCTTGCTGGGGGAACGGGCATCCCAGGAGGCGTCAAACTTCTTGACTCCGAGTTCGCGAATGAGCATAGTCGTGTCCTTGGTGGGGAATTGTCTACGTCCGCGTGGGGTGTTCCCGTAATAGCAGGAACTTGGCCCGCACTTCTCCTGTTAACCTGTGTCGGTGGAGAGGACTAGGGTTCCTCGTAATAAGGGTCTTTCCTGCGGGCTCCAGGAGCTTCTAGGATGATCGTTGTGACCTCCACTCTCTGCAATACTACGCATCCGTCGTACACATTGACGTGTTGTTCCTGAGTGAGGTGGATGGTTTGTCGAACCGGGGGACGTTCAGGACGAGGCGTCCGATTGTAGGTTGGGTGTCCTTGACGAGGATCCCGTCTGGTCCAAGGGACACCTTCAGGCTCGGGAACGTAGTCCTCTGAGCGGGGAGCGTATCGGGGTTCACGAGGGTCGAACTCTGACTCTTCCTCGCTCTGTTCGGGACCGAATTCGTACTCCCATTCGCCGGGTTCACATAGAGGTTCCCGAGGGTCGAACTCGGACTCCTCCTCGCTCTGCCCCTCTGGCCACTCTTCCCAAACTGGATGGTCGCCTATCCCGTCTCCTCGCAGATCGCCGAATGGCTCTGTACCGTCTGAGTCGTCGCTTATACTGATGATTTCGGTATCGTCTTCCATCTGTAAAAATAGACTATAAGATAAAACTTATGGACCTATTTTCCTGCCTATCGGTGCAGCTTACATTATGACCTTATTTGTACAATCTTCGAGCTTACAACTAACTTAATCTCGTTGTCTCCTCCTCCATCGCTGGGTTCTCCGGGTCGGGGTCATCTTCATCCTCGGGATCCGCAGTGTGGAAGGATTTAAGCTGTGCGACGTTAGCTAGCCGGCTCTTCCGGTCTCCCGGGCGATGTAGGCGTACTATGTTAGGAGAAACGAACTTCACCACTCGGTACGGACCGTCGTACTTGGGAGCTAACTTGGCCGCAAATCCGTCCGCCGCATTGGACAATTGATGTTGTCGCACTAAGACGAGAGAATCTAGCGCAGGTCGCCACTCCCTTCGCCGTAGATTATAATGTCGCCCTTGCTCTTGAGAAGCGCGCTGCATATTTGAACTTACTATCTTGAAAATATCCTTTAAGCAGGCCGCTTTTTCCGGCATGTCTTTTTCCGGCATGTCTGGGGACAATTCGTCGTACAAAGTAGCGGGAAGCCGGGGTTCTCGACCTTGTGTGAGGAAGGACACACTCCCCCGTTGAGTCGGACACACTCGTATTGACGGCCAGGGATATTTATGGTAGCAACTCGTCCCACGAGTTTTGGTTACCTTTGATGAACTGAGCGATCATCGTCTTCACGGTGCGGTTTGTCCTCTCCGTCGGATTTTCTTGGGGACAATAAGGCGCTGTGTATTGTACCTCTCCACCCAGCGACTTGAGAAAGGATTTAAATGCACGGCTGGTAAATTGGGCTCCGTTATCGCAGACAAATTTTCCCGGTATTCCAAAGCGACAAAGAATCCGCTCTCTGAACGCTCTCTGTAGTTGGGCTGCAGTCGCCCTCCTCAGGGGAATCAACTCGACCCATTTCGAGAAAACATCGTGAAACACTAACAACATGGTGTTGCCGTGTTTCGAACGGGGCAAGGGGACAACGAAATCAGCGCAGAGTATATCGAACGGCTTTGTAGTCTGGCGAGTCAGCATTTTGCCCGCAGGCTTGGTCTGAAGGCTCTTGAATTTCTGACAGGACTCACACTGTCGGACATAACGACCCACATCGCGGAACATTCCTGGCCAATAATAACGCTGCATCAGGCGCGTTATTGTTTTACGAACTCCCAAGTGTCCCGCTGTAGGGGCGTCGTGGTTTTCCTGAAGAACCCGAACTCGTTGGTTACTGGCGACACAGAGCTTCCCAACCGTCCAACCGTCCCAACCGACGGTATAGTTGGCCATTCTCGATCGTGTATTCTGCGTATTTTCCAGGTTCTTCTCTCACTTTTGACATCATACCAAGTAGCCATTTGCAGTGGGATGTCTCCACTACAGTTTGCTGGAGCACCTCCATTGGCTGCCTCGATAGAGCGTCGGCGACTATGTTGAGCTTTCCCTTGCGGTAACTAACGTCGAATTGGAACTGTTGTAGTTCTAACGCCCATCGTGCGATCCGTCCCGAGGGGCTTTCGATAGAGTTGAGCCACTTAAGGGCCATATGGTCGGTCACCACCTCGAACCTGTATCCTTCCAAGTTACATCGCATCTTCCGTATCGACCAGACGATCGCAAGACTTTCTTTCTCTGTCGTGGTGTAGTTTTCTTCGGCCTTATTCAAACGACGACTCGCGTAGGCTATGACCCGCTCTTGGCCCTCGATTTCTTGAGTCAGCACCGCAGCCAGCCCGACCTCACTAGCGTCTGTCTGGAGCGTAAACTTCAGATCGAAGTCGGGACAAGCCAACACGGGTGCGGTTGTAAGGCTGTACTTAAGTTGTTGCAACGCAGCCTACTGCTCGTGCCCCCATGCCCACTTGCGACCTTTCTTCAACAGGCTCGACATCGGTTGTACCATGGTTGCAAAGTTGGGGACAAAGCAACGGTACCACGATGCCATTCCCAAACACTGCTGCAGCTCCTTGATATTGGATGGGGCGCGCAAGTTACGAATAGCCTCGACCTTGGTCAGTCTGAACGCCATCCCCACTAATAACGTGTCCCAAATACACCAATTTTTTTTGAAAGAACGAACATTTCTTCTTATTAATACGAAGATTGGCCGCCCGTAACCGCCTAAACACCTCTCGCAGGTTCTCCTCTGTCTCCCCGATGACGATGATGCCGTCGAGGTAGGCAAACGCGAGCGGTTCCATCTCCGGGCCAATGACGGTATCCAATGCCCTTTGAAACGTAGCGCTAGCCGAGTGTAAGCCGAACGGCATAACCCGCGTGAAAGCCGTACACTCGCGACTATCGGCCGCCATTGGGATTCGCCAGTAGCCGTGCTTGAGGTCAAGGGTCGATATGAATTTGGCAATACGCAGGCGTTCCAAGATGTGGTTAATCCTGGGTACTGGATACGCACCCGGGATTGAGTGGGCATTCATCTGTCGAAAGTCCATACACATACGCCACTCCCCACCCTTTTTCTTTACTAATACCACAGGGGCACTATGGGGGCTCTTTGACGGTTCGATGGCACCCGCTTTCAACAACTCTTCCACCTGAGCGTCGATTACCCGCTGCATCTCTGGGTTCTTAGGGAAATACCGTTGTTTGAGCGGCTTGTTATCTCGCACTACGAATTTGTGTTCAGCTATATTGGACACTCCAGAAAGAGTGTCGAAAAGCGCGATCTCTTGCTCTAGAAAAGTGCGAATCTCCGCTCTGAGGTCGTCAGGCCACTGGTTGGGCTCTTCCTCACCCTAGTCTTCGCTTTCGGGGCTCTCGGCCAGTATGGTACGCGCTAAAACCGCTCCCGCCCCCTCACCTGGTGATTCCGTTGGACTTCGTTTCCCTTGCTCGTTCTCCGTCGCCGTGACACGTCCGTCACCATAACTACCGTCTTCACTCGCCGTTGGCACGTCTTTCGCTGGTTCCCTCATAGCTGGAGGTGCTGACGCGCACGCCGCGTTCGGTGCGTCGCTCCCCCTCTGGGTTGCAGGTAGCATCGATGGATAAAGCCTGGGATCCTCACGTGGCACTTGGGTGAACCTCAGATCGAGGGTCGCTTCGCCACATTGAATTTTTGTCCCAATGGCCTGCAGGAAATCCATCCCGAGAATGACTTGGTCTAGCATGGTAGGCATCACCAGTAATGGCATGTCTACGCTGGTACCCGCCAACTTAATATAAGTCCTCCAAAGCTTGTTCACTCCTAACCTCGAACCGTCGGCCAGGCATATCCGAGTGTGTATCTTCCTCCCGTTCGCACATTCTTTCCCGTACGAATCCTTCACTCGCGAAGCTCCGTGGCGCTCCTGTGTCGATTGTTGCGGCGACCTCCCGACCCCGGATCAGGATGGTTGCAACAATCTGACCTCCTACTACCCTCAACGGAGTATTTATGTCCGGGCCCCTGTCAGGGTGGTCTCCGCCTGGCCCGGGGATGGGTGGAGACCTGATCCGTTTCCCTGGTCGTTCACTCGGCAACATTCCGTGGTGCGCATCCCACGTCGTCCGCACTCCCAACAAAACAACACCCGCCGATTCCGGCACTCCCTTGCGAAATGTCCTACGTCACCACAATTACGACAAGCTCTGCGCACGTCTACCGGTTGGTCCGGCTCTTGGACGATCCTACGATGTTCGACACCTCTAGCGTCTACGCCCGGTTTTTCGGTAGTCGATGGTGACAGAAGGTGTGAGTCTCTGAAAGGGTTGCGAGCTGCATTAGGGGCTGTATTAGATAAATCCGAACTATAACCAACAGCTTCAACTGTCCGGAGCCAATTTTGACGATTAACGTTCTCATATTCTACGGCCATCAGCGTCAACTGTGTGAGCGTTTTAACCACGTGCCGCCGTATATATAGTCGGTAGTCTGGTGCTGCGTTTTCGTACACCCCATATAACTCCTCCTTCTCACTATAACCAGCCTGCTGCATCTTAGTTCGGATTTCTATCAGATAATTTTTAAACGGTTCCCCTCACTTCTGCAGCCGTGTCCTGATTTCGTCTTCTAGCCGTTCGAAATAATGTGGCGGTAAGAAAAAAGCCAAAAATTCCTTCTAAAAACCTCCCATGACGCATCTTGTAACCTACTATTACGGAACCACCGCGCTGCTCGGTCTATGAATATTTCGGACATGACCCGGGGTACTAGGTCGAGATGCATTCCATATGTGGCAACCCTTTCCTCAAATTCTTCTATAAACGCCAAGGGGTCCCCTTCGCCATCGAATCGCATACCCCATTTTCTGATGCGTTCCGGGATACTCGGAGGTGGCGCGGCAACCGAAGGTACCCATTGTGGTACGAACGGCGCGATTCCCGCGGGAGGATCGGCACTGGGTTGGTCCAGGGTGAAGTGAATGGCGCGGCTCGCGTCCTTAAGAGGAAATGTACCCCGTCTGCTGGGCGGAATTGCGTCGTTCTCAGGGGTCAGGAATTTCGGAGTTTCCTCCCCCGGTACAGCCAAAGAACATACTCTGGCCGCGGAAGCAGACGCATCTCCAGGTTCGGCCGGTATTTTGACTTTAGTAGCCGATTTGGCATATTGGCCCTCCAATTCAGCGAGTCGTGTCCATACCGCCTTCGGAAATTCGCTAGTTGTCACCAGATTTGCAAAATTTCTTCTGGAATCTTCGACTTTTCCGTCAAAATCGAAGCCAAACTCTGCGGCGAGCGCCCCCAGTTCTTCCTTACGCCGGTCGTAGATCCAGCGTACGCCCACTCCGGGGTTCTTAATTTTTAGCCCCTTGTCGTACTCACCAGCACTTTGTTCCGGGCTATTTGCCATTTCTTAAGCTTTAAAGCGTGTAAGGAAACCACAAAACACACGCGACTTGTTGACTTGACTTTTATTCGTGTAATTTGCACCGCACTTTAAATTTACACTCACACTCTTTGCTTTCTGACCGATTTCTTTTGCCACGGACGTTCGACCTATCCGCTGTCCCTATCTTTACATTAGTGGGTCTTTAGGCCACTTAGATGTTTCCTTTAATTATCTCAGATGTCCCTGCTCGGGCGCCACTTGTAAGGAAGCTCCTAGGCCGGGGTATATATCTCAGTCACGTCTACGGTCCTTTACAAGAAATTTGTAAAGATGATCTGAGACACCTGAGGATAAGGGCTCTGGACGCGTAATTCGCCCAGTGATATTGACAGGGGGGCAGGAAAAGGATCGTCTTACCAACTGTACCCAGCTATTAGGGCAGAGCGGGAAGTAATCCACGTCCCTGCACGTTTAGCTACGGGGGTTCGAGCGGGAAGAGGTCCTCGGCTCAGTACGATCAACTACAGGGCGTCGAGCGGGAAGTGATCCTCGTCTCGGTACAACTAACTACGATGTGTGGAGCGGGAAGTGATCATCGACTCAGTATAACTAACTTCAATGCGTTGAGCGGGAAGTGATCCTCGTCTCAGTATAAATAACTATGGGTTGGTGAGCGGGAAGTGATCCTCGTCTCAGTATAACTAATTACGGGTTGGTTAGCGGGAAGTGATCCTCGTCTAACTACGAGTTGGTAAGCGGGAAGTGATCTTCGTCTCCAAGAATATACAAAAAAAATCGATAGAAGAGAGAAGACCAAAGCGGGAAGTGATCCTCGACTTTTGGCGTGACTAACTACTAGTTTGGAGTGGGAAGTGATCCTCACCTCCGAAGGATAGAGGCACTGAGCAAGGATATGCCCTTCAGCTTCCCATAGGGTATTTTTTAGTAGGTCGTTGACGCGCTACGCGGGATCTGTTGCCCTTAGGCCCGGCTTGCCGGTCGCTAGCCCTTAGGACCGGTTCGTTCCCCGCGTGCGTGAGTGGCCGTTGGGTTTGACCTCAGTGATTCAAAATGCTTTTTCGCGCGATTATTATTATTTCTTTTTATTTTAATAACAAATATAATTGAGGCTCCTGGCCAAAACAAAGGGAATAGTATTTGGGGCTCCTGGCCAACTTAAATGATAAGGCGAATTTCACTATAGTAATAATAGTATTTGGGGCTCCTGGCCAACTTAAATGATAAGGCGAATTTCACTTGATGCCTATTTACGATTATGTATATATCTATTGTGACGGAGGGGGAACTACGTCACAAAACTATTGAATTCACATGGTACTGCTCGGCCAGTAGCCAACATAACCAAACGATACATTGTCAATCGCGTGATCTATTATTCGAGGCGAGACTTTGGAAAGTCCCGCAAGGTTTTGTCTCACTTTTTGCCGCATCATTCGTCGTTGGCACAGCAACAGCTTTCCATTTTGTCATTCTTACTTGTTGCTGTCGCCAATTTATTATTGTTTTTGGAGCCGTTATAATTCGTCGCTCCTTCATTCTCGCTGCATCTTCGCTGCCGCTGCCTGCTCAAATTGCTGCTCTCTTGACCACTGCTTGCTGCAACTGCGCTGCTGCTGCTAACAGATCTCTCTTGCTCTTACATTGGTGAGCACGGTGTTGCCAGATCGAATCATTGGTTTGTTTACATTTTGTAAAATTCTAATAAATTATTTTTTGCAAGCACCCCCACAATGACACAGCTCGCAGAATATCAACGCAAACGCACAAATATTAAACGAAATATTTTACGTATACAAGAAAAAGTTAAGGTTTCCGTTGATAATGATGGCAGAGAAAAGAGATTGTCCAGCACCGAGTTACAATTGCGCATGGACATGTTGGAGAACTACACCACTACAAAGAAGCTTTGACAGTGCAGACCGAAATCGAAGGTGCAGATTCTGACGACGATGGACGTGCCGACTAAGGCCGTCCGCACACGACTCGTATCGTTATCGTAGCGTATGCGACGCGGTGTACGAGAGGCATACGATTTGTTGCTGCACACGTGTGTTTAAAAAGAGACACGCACACGACTTGTCTGCTACGCGTAATCGCCGCAACATGCATGCAGCATGACGACTATCGTCAAGCAGTGGCAGTCGCTTATCGTCGTGTACGAGCGTACGCTTGCTGTTTGCTTACATTTTTTAACGGCATGCAAGGCCATCCTGGATCACCCTGAAGGATCTATCATCAAGGAATGATTTGATGATCAGAAAGAGTTGAGGATTGAGCGTTCCCTTGATTTTCGATAGCAGGCCAGCGTGCCAGACACGGTCAAACGCCTGTTGAATATCCAAGTACGCTGCAACAACGTACTCCTTGGCGTGGAAACCTTCCAGCACGAAGTTGACTGCTCTGTGGAGTTGTTCAGGAGTGCCATGTCTGAGTCCAAAACCAAACTGAAACTTGGGTATGCTCCTTCTTGCACGGATCCTACGTAATAGGCATCTTTCCAGCAGTTTGCCAAATGCTGGAAGGAGGCTGATTGGCCTATAAGATTCCAGTTGTTCTGGAGGCTTGCCAGGCAACATCACAATGTTAGCATTCTTCCATCCAGCAGGGAAATAGCTCAGCCTCAGTGCTGCGTTGAATATGAGCAGCAGGAACATAATAATAGCGTTATGAGGGAGCAGCTTTATTGTCCTGTTGTCCATCATGTCTTCTCCAGGGGACTTGTTATTTTTCAAGGCCTTAATCTCGTCCTTCACCTCCTGGTAAGTAATGGGTGCGACTGGGAGGGCCATTTGAAGGGGAGCATCCAATGAGTTCTGCACCTGCTGATTTCTGTTTGCCGAAGCAGTGGAGAATGGCTGAAACCTGCTCTCAAGATTGCAGGCAAAGGCTTCCGCACGATCCTGTGGGTGCCTGGACCAAATTATAAAATTTGTGTTTTTAAGGCTTTTCAACCATTATTCACTCCTTAAATGTATTTTATGACATTCAGAAAAATGTGTGAAATTTTAAATCGCCTTCTGCTAATTCTTCAGTGGCAAAAAAAAAATTTTCTGTTTGCATTTTAGCACCCAAGACGAAGATATGTTAATTAGTCTTCATCGCATTTCATGTTTACGCTTTGTGTTTTAACGATTGAAAATTGCTTCGTATGCGGAGCAATAGCCGTATCGTATTCGTATTGTATCGGCAAATTCTTGACGAGACGATGACGCTACGATGACGATACGTGCCGTGTGCTGAGAGCCTTAGATGATTCGTTTGTTAGTATCAAACTGTCAATCCTTGGGCAAATCGGAGAGGTACTACACAGCACGTCAATCGGCCAAGCAAGCCCGCTTCGTCACATGCCGTCGTCAAATCTGCCCAGGTTGGCCCTTCATTGTTTAAGGGAAAGAGGTCAGTATTTAAGAATTTTATAACGTCCTTCGATCAAATAATTGGTCACGAACATGCATTGTCGAACATAGAGAAGTTTAACCACCTGTTAAACTGTCTTGAGGGTCCTGCTTTAGAGGCTGTAAAAGCATTCCAAGTGACCAACGAAAATTACCCGAAGGCTTTTGCTCGCCTTAATGAACGATACGACAACATTACGCTTACATTTTTAGATACGGTCGAATCCTTGTTTAGTCTCAAACCTGTTGAGAAACCTGATGGGAACCATCTGCGAAGGCTTTTGACAAAGCTATGGCAATGTACTCATCACTTGCGTCCTTAGGGTTAGGACACGATATTGCTCAAGCTATTTTGATATACATTGTCATTGGAAAGTATAATCAGCAGACACGGAACAAGTGGAACGAATCCCTCAATTTACGCGTGCTACCCAATTGGCCACAGTCTTCCAATGTACTGGAACGTCATTGTCTTTTTTTAAAGTCCAGTGGTATCGCATCGTATCGTATGGCAGATACTGTTAAACAAAAACAAAACGCCAAGCCTGGCAAGGGTTTAACATTTGCGATCACTAATCAAATGTGTGTTTTATGTTCCAGTTCCGGCCACAAGCTAGCGGAATGTTCCCAATTTCACGCACTCGCATATGAATCAATCACAGGGTTGGCAAATCATTCCTGTCACCGCAAAGGTGCTAGTAAGAGACTCATCAGGAGCATACAAGCAAGGCAGAGCGCTGCTAGACTCATGCTCGCATGTAAATTTTATAATCGACCAATTTGCACAACGGCTTCTTCTTCGCCGAGAAAAGCATAAGTTAGAAGTCCGGAGTATTGGGGAGTCAACTACCAATATCAACACGTGCACCACTACCGAACTCAAGTCTCGGGTGTCACCATTTAAAGTAGCGCTGCAGTTCTGCATTACTTCACATATCGCCTATCAACCTGATACGGAAATCGACACATCGGAATGGGATTTGCCGGCAAATACTCCACTGGCAGATGATCACTTTTACCGTGCTGGACGCATTAACCTTTTGCTTGGTACGGAGGCATTCTTTGAGTTCCTTGCTGTTGGACAAATCAAGCTTGGAGATAATTTTCCAGTTCTACAGAAGACCTTGCTCGGCTGGTCGTGTCTGGGAGATATCAACATCAGAACCAGGAGCAATTGTCCACATGTTTGCTGTCAGTAGAAGAATCCCTCGACAAGAATCTGCAACTACTCTGAAGTGTTGAGGATGTAGACAATCCAAAGAAGTCTCTTCAGCCAGAACATCGCATATGTGAAGAAATGTATTTAAAGACAACTCATCAGTTGGACAATGGACGAATCGTCGTCAATCTTCCGTTTAAAAAGGATCCCAGCTGTCTTGGAAATTCAAGGGATATCGCACGTTGCCGATTCCTGGCACTCGAGAGGCGCCTCCAAAGGCAGCCAGACTTACAATTGGAATATGCCAATTTTATGAAGGAATATGAGGATCTAGGGCACATGACACTGATCACTGATCCTAAGCTATGTGAACCATATTTTAATATACCTCATCATTGTGTTTTTAAGCCCACTAGCTTATCAACAAAATTGCGAGTAGTATTCGACGCCTCGTGTGCCACATCATCGCAAAATTCGCTAAATGAAATACTTCTTGTTGGCCCAACAATACAAGAAGACCTGTACATACTACTGATTCGCTTTCGATTGGTTCGTTACGCTCTCACAGTAGACATAACCAAAATGTACAGGCAAGTCCTCGTGAGCCCTGAGGATCGAAAGTACCAATATGTATTTTGGAGAACACACCCTGATGCTGAGTTGGAAACATAAGAACTTAATACTGTAACATACGGAACGGCATCTGCACCGTACTTGGCAGTTCGCTGTTTGCAATACCTTGCAGATGTACATATGGAGGAATTTCCACTAGGCGCATCAATTGTAAAATCATCGTTCTACGTCGATGATATGTTATGTGGAGCAGACGATCTCACCAAGTTACAATCATGTTCTGCATTACTTGTGGGCTGTCAGCAAAAAGAACCATGTCGTCCGCGTACATGAGTATCTTTAAATTCATCTATCCGAATTATACTTCTCCAGGTATCTCCATCGATATATCATCCATTGCTTTGCTCCATAGAATTCAGGAACGAAATGCCTCTGTAGTTCTCGACTTCATTTGGATTATTCTTTTAATAATATTTTTCTGAAAGCATTTTGGTACCTCTCCAGAGCTAAATATACGGTTGTATTAATCGAGAAGCTTTGCGATGAAATTACTTGGGGCATTTACGATAAATTCCGCAGGCAAACGGTCCTCTCCTGGGGCTTTGCCCATTTTACTCCTTTCTAGCGCGCTTTGAATTTCTCCAAATGTATTTTCCGCATCGAGCTCTTGTGCTCCCACACATTGAGATGAAATTTCTTCCATCAGTTCCGTTACCTCTGCACATAACAATGCTTTGAAATAAACTGCTAACTGGTCACAGAATAATTTTATTGGTGATCGTAATGCGGCTCCATTTATTTTTCGAACTGCTGACCAGAATTCTTTGCTGTCTTTTATATTGCATATTGAAAGTTCCGGTTGCTCGTAATATTGCCGAAGTTTCACTGTGCAGAGTCCTTTGTCTCCTTTAATTTGTTCCTGATATTCTCTCTTGTCCGTGAGATGGTCTGTTCGCCTGGCATTTTTCAGCATATTCATTGGTGTTTTTCTGTCTCGTTCACATTCGCAATCAAACCAAACCTCCTTATTGCACTTAACTTAAAATTTTTGCATGAACTCTGCAGATTTCTTTAAGGAGTTGGTGAGATGGGTTATAGGGTCATGTTCTAGGTCTTCTTCTGGATGTTCCACGCTACGTTCTCAGATTTCATGATATTTAGCCGTTTTAATTTATCGATTTTAATGTGGGTAGCAGTTTTGCGCCCTGAACTATTTGTTCCGTTTGTAAGTTGATATCCACTGCGGCGGCATGTGGTCCGAAAAAATCTGTTCCTGCAGCTCTGTATCTTCCACGCAATTGTGCCACATGCCTTGGATAAGACAACAGTCAATGACGGTATTGGAATCCCCCGAGTAAACCTGTAGCATTCCTCAGCATCTCCATGTGCTCAGCTATTGAGCACGTTCAGGTCAAAGGAATCGCATAAAAATATATTTTGTAACCGACTTGGTTGCCCGGACCGTCCATCGGCCATGCAAATTTTGCCTCAACCCGTACCCGCTTGACTTCCCTGGTCTTCCCAAGATATCAGACCGAATGGCAGGCAGTACGGAGATTTAGCTAGTGCGCCTGCAAACAGTCTCCAGGATCTTGTTCCTAAAGAAAAGCGCTTTTTCCATGAATGCTACCAGTCCCTCCCAATTCTCGTCCCCTCTGTCGTCTAGGATATCATGCAGCTCCTCATTTGCATGTTTTTCCCAGGAACGCCTATCTGTGATCTTTTAGGCAAGGTCATCTTCCTAAAAAGTGTGTTAGATCTTCATTTTCTCCGGCAATTCACAGTGGACAAGGCTTGTGTTCTGATCTGTTATACGTGTTTGATGACAGGCTAATAAGTTCCAGCTGTGCTTTCATTATCCAGGTGACTTTGCTTATTGGGGGGTGTTGCAGTTTAAGCGCTGTTGTATGGTCGAGGGATCTGTAGATTCTCGATTGGCTGGTTACTTTTCGGGTTGTCCGTTCCGCCTGAGCATTTTGTTTTAGAGCTCATATTTTACTGTTTCGCATAGTGTTCCATTCTCCAACGGAGCTTATACCATCTTTCCAGTTAAGTGTTAGAGGCGCGCACACCTTATCTAGCTGTGCTGCAATTTTATACGCTTGGCTAGGTTTTTGTCCCCATAGAGCTCATACAGATCGTGATTCATTCGGGAGCGAAATTCATCGCCAACTTTTAAGGGCCATAAATCCTCCGATGAATTTTTCTCTCGAAAACGCCAAATGCTGCCTCATCCGCTGCTGTTAATGTCCATGCTTCTGCGCCGTATTGCAGGACTGGGATGATAAGTGTCTTTTATAGAGCTACTCTACTCTTCAAGCTCTACTCTTGAATTGGCATTGGGGCTCTGGCGCAGTATATACTCCATCAGCGGATTAAAGAAGTCGCACGACAAGGTGTCACCCTGGCAAAAACCTGTTTTGGTTTCGAATGGTTCGGAGAAGTTCTTTCCTATTTTTTGCTTTTTTTTTTGCTTTGCGTGCTTCTCAACGTCATCATGCAAAGTCGAAGGTACTTTGCTGGTATACCAAAAGTGGGCGTCAAAGAACTTTGACCTTATCGGCGTGTCGAAAGCGGCTTTGTAATCAGCAAAAAGGTGGTGGGAGTTGATACCTGTCTCATGGTGCTTCTCCAGGATTTAACGCAATGTGAAAATCTGGTCTGTGGTGGATTTACCAGGTGTTAAGCCACACTGATAGTGTCCAATCAGTTCGCTTGGCTTCAGACGTTCACATAGTATGCGTGACAGTACTTTATATGCAATGGGAAAAAGACTAATCTTTTTTTTTAAATTGGGCAAAGTACACTTAGATTCCAAGCGTCGGGCATGCTCTCGTCGGATCATATTTGTCAGAGAAGTTGGTGCATGCACCTTACCAACTCCTCGCCGCCAGTCTTGAACAATTCCGCAGGCAGCTCATCAGCGCCAGCAGCTTTGCTGTTTTTTAACTTTTACATGGCTAACAAGACATCATCTTGGTCTGGTGGGTCTATCATTATATCATTGGTGGCGAAGCTGCTTCTCCAGAGGTGGAATTGTGTTTTTCACCGCCTTCCAGCTTTCGACGAGTGCTAGTGGGTGTGGCATAGGCCTCACTGATCAGGGAACTTTCATGTTGACTTATGTTCAAATCTGGTACCACTACTGACCATGTTCCTGCCCGCAGCGAAATTAATTAGCCTTCTCCATTGCTGGAGGTTGTGTCATGAAGGCGCGTTGAAATCGCCTAGCACGATCTTAATGTCGTGATCGGGGCAGCGCTCATAAAGGTGTTCTAGACGCTCATAGAATTCGTCTTTATCCGAGTCATCCTTGTCTTCCGTCGGGGCGTGGGCACAGATAAGACTATTGTTGAAATACTTTGCCTTAAGTCTGAGAGCGGCTAGTCGCTTGTCAACAGGTGTGAAGCTGATGACAGAGTTCCTTAGTCTTTTGCTGACTACGAAACCGCACCCAAACTCGTGCTTGTTAGCATGGCCGCTGTGGTAGATCTCCCAGGGTACATTTGTTGTTGATGTTCTCAACGTGCGGCAGTGTCCAATCCATCACATCTCCTGAAAAGCGGTGATGTCAGGTGAATATTTCTCGAGGACATCCACCAATTGAATATCCTCAAATCGTGGTCCTTATAACGTTTGCGTGGGTTGTCGTCAGAGGGGGTCCGAATCCGAGGCATTGTTGTCGCAGTTTTCATTGTCTGTTTTACGATGGTGGGTACCAAGCCCGACGCACCAACCCTATTTAACCAATAAGGAGGGCTTGCCGCTCACGTTAGCCAGCAGCTTTGCGGATGCATGGCTCTGTAACCAGGGGCCACAACGAGGAAGTTTGAGACGACTTGAGACGCACTAAGTCGCGCTGGGTTCGCCAAGTTGAACCAGTCAGCAACTTTCCCTGAATATATACTCCCCCATAGGCAGTCGACTATCTTCATATAAAAATAGAGTTTTTCCTATGTATCCTAGGTGTAAGTCCAAAGTGTAGTTGTGCGCATCATACACGCAAGTCTGCAAGGATAGGACGTTTCCTGGGGAATTTGTTAGTAACCTAAGGATTTTCTTTAAAAAGTGCGTCTGCAAACTGTCTACCACTTCAAAGTAGCTATAGCCTCATACCTGCTCGCAATAGCTCTGGACTACCCTACATACAGTGTCAAAAAGGAGTTCCATATGCAATTAATACTTGCTTTTGCTTTTTTTGTGTATTGCGCTGGTTCAGCCTTCCTATCAGTCAGACTGAATTTATTTAAATGTTCAAATGTTCTATACCTTAAGAGACTGCAGTCCCTATCAAACTATTGGTTTTTCGGTTGAAAATGTGTAGGTTTAGTCGAAGGTTTTTTTGCAGCATTTGTTTTGTTAGACTGCATGTCGGAAAGAGTCTGTTTCCTCATGGTGGGTATGTCCCCAAATTTGCGACGCATACAGCATTATTGAACGCACCGTGGCCTTAGAAAGCTTGTACTTTACGCTTGGTAACACATTTTGTCTGCCGAGGAAAGAGTTCCAAGTGCTATTCATGACAATTTTTGAGTCAGAAAGTTTCTGCTGTAGGTGATTGGAGTAATTTAAATTTTGCGTTACATTGACTCCGAGGTATTTAAATTCTTTTACAACATCAAGGAGTTCTCCAATAAGACGCCAGCTCAGGTTGATTACGGTACCTCCTCTTCCATCACGGATAACCAGTACCTTAGTCTTATCAATATTTATAAGTAGGTTCCAACGTTGGCAATAAGAAAAAAGTGAATTAATCATCTCCTGTAATTTTAGCGGCGTGTCGGCCATTATCACCATGTCATCAGCGTTCATTAAGACTTTAATTGTATGATTAGCAATGGTGATACCACCTGGAAGAACGTCTGCAATGTCGTTGATGTAAAGCGAAAAAGTAATGGGCTCAATAGACATCCTTTTCTGACTCCAGTGTTGTTGCCATACCAATCTGAAAGCTGTTCTCCATTCCACACAGCAGCTATGTTGTTAGTGTACAGATTTCTGATAACGCCAAGAATCTTTGAAGACACTCTTAACCGGTTGAGCTTAAGCAACAAGTTTGTTCTATTTACTGTATCGAAAGCAGCTTTGAAGTCGATTAAACATAGATTCATCTTTTGTTTCTGCTCAAGATGATAGATCTGAAGACGTTGATTTTATATTAACTTTTGCTGATCGTCCATAAACCGTCGTATGAGTGCCCAAAAAGATTTGCTGTCCCTAATACCAGCAAACTGGATTTCCATGCTTTCATAGTAGAGTTTTTTCTTTGACTCGCAACAAATTTTAAATTTTTTGTTTGCTTCTCGATAAGATACCGTTGCAGCATTATCGTCATTTGCTCTTGCCTGTCGCAGGTGGAAAGAAAGTTTTCTGGCTTCCTCACACTCTGTGTCAAACTAGGGCTTCACTGAGTTGGTTTTACGTGCAATTTGTATACTCTCTGCTCTGTTTTTAATTGCTTTTGTGAGAGTATCCAGGTGTTCCTCATTTTCATCGTGATAAGTTTTCAATCGGTGTAAATTAGTTAGAAGACGCGCCTCGTATCTGCTTCTTAGGGCTTCTTTCCAGCAAAGCTTTGGTAGCAGTTCATTTTTCCGAGCTTCATCTATGTCTGGTGCCTCCATTACCACTTGAATTGTGAGAGGCAAGTGGTCTGACAACATATCATCGTTTAGAGCCATATCCTTTACACGTCGATGCCAAGCTCCTCCTACTGCATCTGTGATTTTATATTTGGTCAGTCTAATAATTCCGTCATGCCTACTTTGTGACACGTTTGCTTGGGCAAGGGCTTGGATTGTACCAATTCTGCCGTTTAAGTCTCCGAGCACCATTACATTCTGGTTGTCTAAAACCATCAAAAAATCATAAAGCAGGTCAAAGTCGTAGATCCAGTTATTAAAGTTTAAATCAGGGCTGCAAACCGGTCCGGAAGCGAACCCTTCAGAACCGGTTCGGTTCAGGTTCTGTTGATGCCTGAACCGAACCGGGAACCGAACCCCATTGAAAATAATCACGAGAACCCGAACCTAACCCAGATTTCTAATTGATGGGGTTCGGTTCTAAAAAAAATTCCAAGCACAGAATTTATTTTTGCACTTTGATGATAAAAAATATTTTATAATGATGAACAAAAATGTATCGATTCTTATGCCCATGTATGGACGGCGACATTCTTCCAGTCCGCAACAAAAGACTGGACAAAATAACACAACCTCAAGCAAGGGAATTCAATTTGCATCCGAAACCGTATTTCTGGGTATTATTTTGTTCGTACGGAGATGCAACGGCACGGTGAATACATGGAAAAGTTGTACGTCATTTAAATTTCTTCATTTTTTTACACAAGTCACTATTTAAATGCTTTTAGCATTTTTTTTTTTTTTTTAAAGTGTTTATTTAATATAATATTGTATTAAGTAGTCTAATCTAAATAAACAAGATTTATATATATATGTTTGAATAATGATACAATGTCCCGCGTCGAGCACTCAGCATCTATGATTAACTTAAA
The DNA here is from genome assembly GCA_018904225.1 of Lordiphosa mommai. Taxonomy (NCBI): domain Eukaryota; kingdom Metazoa; phylum Arthropoda; class Insecta; order Diptera; family Drosophilidae; genus Lordiphosa; species Lordiphosa mommai. The sequence goes on from JAEIFT010000009.1 coordinate 1,246,316, forward strand.
TCTACTATTCTTTTAGAGAAATGTTGAATTAATAACTTTGTACAATAAGAATTTATACAAACATATGGTTTTTAGGAATGTAATGAAAAATTTTACCAAAAACATTACATATATGATTTTTACAAAAGATAAAAGGTTAAAACAAAAGAGACAAGCTAAAGATGAGAATGTATATATGTATATAGGCTAATCCTGTCGCCACCAAAGCATTTTGGAATTGATTTTTTCTAGAGCTGTTAAATCTTTCGAAGATATGTTCATGTCGAATCTGAACTCGTTTAGTTCTGGTGTTGAAATTTTTATTGATTTGTCCGTTGCTCTGCGGTACCTATGGTATAATATTGGCACACAATTTTCATTTTGCACTAATTTATGTTTATCTAGGTAAACAAAGGCCTCAGGTGGAATGAATCCAAGTTCCAGTGTCTTCAATATGTACTCCTTATTGACGTAAAATGGGCCGTTAATCAGGTTGTTTATATCGCAATCCAGACATTTTTGTATGTGGCTTCTTATAAGGTTAATCAAATAGTTGTCGATCCTGTAGACGTTAGCTTTGCTATATAGATAATTGTTTGAGTAGTACTTTTTATAGTCGCTTTGTGGTGTTCTGTAAAGCGAGGTACAGGCTCTAAGGCTTTTTCGTTCAAACAGTCGAATCCTTTCCATGTATGATGGCTATATGTTAAACCAGATTGGGGCAGCATACGTGATTATAGGCCGAATTAGGCACTGGTACATTATGATTTTAACTCTAGCCGATATGTGTTGTGAATAGAATAAGTTTTTATATACGTGAAATGCTTTTGTTGCTCTTTCTATTTGTTTATTGATGTGATCGTTGAAGTACAAAAATTTGTCTAGGTGAACTCCCAAGTATTTAACTGTATTATAGCTTGAGATTAATACGTCGTTTGTGTTTGATTTAATGCCAAACTTTTTCCAGTTTTTTCTAATGTTGTGGTTACATCTTTTAACTGGAGGCCTAAATAGAATGGTTTCACCTTTTACAGTATTTATTTTTAGATGCCAGTTAATAGTATACTTTTCGATCGAATTATACGATTTTTGTAGGTTCATGTTAATTCCCCGAATATTGTTGTCAGCATGATAGATGACTATATCGTCGGCAAATGATATTATATTGTCGATTTTGTTTATTAAACCTAGGATAAATATATTAAATAGTATTGGTGAGTTCACCGTTCCTTGCTGTAGGCCATTTTTCATTTTAAAGCTTTGGGTGCTATTATGTTTGCCATTGGAGATAACAAATCGTTTGTTACTTATCATATTGTAAATAAGGATTAATAGGTGTAGCGGAAACTTATATTTTAGCAATTTGAAAATTAGACCTTCAATCCATAGCCCATCAAATGCCTTTTCCAAATCTATAAGGCATGCGCCTGTGCAGTTTTTCTTTTGCCAGTTCCAATTTATATAAGAAACTAGGCAGTGGATTGCTTGTGTGGTAGAGTGTTTGTATTTGAAGCCAAACTGTTTCTCGCTTATTATATTGTTTTGGTTGCAAAATGTGATAATGTTGTTGTTAACACATGCTTCAAATACTTTGCTTATGTTAGGCAATAGACTGATTGGTCTTAGGTTGCCTATCACAGTCGGGTCTTTGTTTCCTTTAGGGATAATTATGGTTTTAGCCTGTTTCCAATTCTCTGGAAAGTAGGCTTTGTTTAGCATGTTGTTAAATAGTGAGCCATATTCTAGAATTAACATAATTGGTAACTTTTTAAGGATAATATTTGGTATGCCGTCCAGTCCAGAAGAGAGTTTTGCCGGAAGTGTTGTAAATACTTTGATAATAGTGTCTTGAGTAGCAAAATAGTTTTCAGCTTGGTCGTCATCTAGCATATTTGATTTTTTACTTACGCTGAACGTAGTTTTTGTAAATAATTGAGCATCAAATCTTGTTTTTATCTCTAAAAACTTGTTGAAACTTGTGGAAACAATATTGTGAGTTGCATTATCAGGATCATTCTGCTTTGCAGAGTGGACTGATTGCATATATGAGCCAATAGAATTAAGGATAAGGTCTTGCTCTTTGATTATAAAATACTGTGATGTTTCTTCAATATTACTTCTATCAATATTAGCATTTGTTAGTATATGTTCAGATTCTATAGGTATTTTAATTTCATTCAATTCAAGAGCAGAGTACGGTTTGAAGTTTTTTTAAATTTTTTTGAACATGTCGAGCGAATCCCGAGGGTCTATTGTGGTAAGTTTTGCTTTGTAGTGGTCGTTTGTTATTTTATTAATATTTTCTTTAAGTAGTATCTTAATAAGTTTTAGTTTGGACTTAAGTTGTGCCACTATATCCTCCCTAAGTACGATTTCCATTCTATTATGTTTTTTTATCAGCGTAAGAATGCTACTTTTTTCATTGTGTAGTTTAGAAATTATCGCATTGTTATATTTTTTGAAAGGATCTGTGTTTACAAATTTTGGTACGATTTCTTCAATAGTATCTTTGATAATTTTGGATAGTTCATTTAGGTGAGTGTCGATTTCAGTGTTGTTTAGGTTTCTTTCTGTTGGCACCCGGCTTACTGTGGACATCTTTTGAAGTATTTTGCGGTCGAACTTCATCCAGTTCGTTTTCTTATAGTCAAAAGCTCTGATAGAATTTTCTACAAATATTTCAAAAGGCTGGTAGTTTGAGTTTTTGGAGACTAACATTTGAATTGCCATGTGGTCACTATCATAATCGAGGGTGTTGAGACAATTTGTAGCATTGTTAATTTTCTGAATAAATAACCTGGAGTCTATTATACATACGTCTAAGAATGAACCACCTCTTGGAAAAGATGGTATCACTGAGGCGAATAGATCACATCTGTATTTAATTTTGTTGTTGTCAATCCAATTTTTTAAAATGTTTCCCTTGGGGTTGTTTGTGCTATTTCCCCATTCGGTATGTTTACTATTTAAATCTCCTGCAAGTAGGAAGTAATTTCCAGGGTTTTCCAATTTGAGAGCTTCGAATAACGTGTTAAAATCCTTCTCAAAATGTTCATTGTTGTTTCCGCTTGGGTAGTAAGCGGCTATGATAAATAAGGATTTTTTATCAGCAGTCGGTATTTTAATTATACATGTTTCTAGAGATGTAAGTTTTGATGTTTCGCCGCATTGGATGTTTACGTATTTAATGTCTTTTCGGATGAGGATGGCAGTTCCTCCTCCTCTTATGGAATTACTTCGGTCCTTACGTATTGTTATATAATTGTTAAACCATAATTTGTGTCTGGGGTTTAGCTTCGTTTCGTTCAGCAGAACTATGTCAGGATCATGTTTGAGAACAAAGTTTTGGAGATCAAGTCTTCTGGTTATTGACACTATCGAATTAACATTGATGGATATTACATTAAGGTCTTCTGGTTATTGACACTATCGAATTAACATTGATGGATATTACATTAAGGTTTTTAGTAGATGTTTTGGCTGTATTGTTTATGGTGATTCTTCAAGCATAGCAAAAAGAACATCTATGCGAGCTGCCTGTTCTTGTTGTTGTTTTTGTAGGTTGGATAATTGCTTCTTAAGGTTATCCATTGTTTTTTTGAGTTCAAATAATAAAGTATTAGTAAGTTTTTCATTGCTATTAGCTTGCTTAGTAACATTCTGGATTGGGTCTGAGCCTGCAAAGTGGTCTGCAAATCTTATATTAGGATTAATAAAGCTTTGCTTAACAGGGGTTTTCTTGGCTATATTAATTTGCCTTCTTTCATTTAATTTTTGCTTAAGACTAATATATTTTTCACATCCCTTATAGGATGCAGGATGCCCATACTTCTTACAAAGTACGCAATAAATTTTTGATTTGTCAGTGTTATTGTTTTTTTCCATTGGACATTCTGTGCTGCTGTGAGGTTGGTCGCATTTAACACATCTTGGTGGTAGATGACAATTGGCTGCGCTATGAAAAAAGCCCTGGCAGTTGCGACATTGGGCAATGTCAGTTTTTCTCAAGGGTTCCCACTTGCTACATCTGTGAATGACATTTTTGATGGTTTTAAGGGCATTTATACTGCTTTCAGGAGTAAGTTGAACCATGAATATTGGTAGAGCTGTTATGTTTGTTTTTGAGTGTTTTGTGGAGAATGGCGTCACTTTAATAAATTTTAGATGATCATTTTGATATTCCTGAAGCTCCCTGAGGATTAGTTGAGGATCCGTATTAGCATTTAAGCCTTCTAGTAGGTAAGTTTTTAGGGATTTTGGTGTGTATGTGAAAAAATGTACTTTAGTTCTTGTAAGGAAATCTTTTATTTGTGTGAAGATCTCCAAGTCTTGTACATAAAGTATTTGTTTTAATTCTCCTATTTCTTTAATTTTAAAGTTTTTAATTTTTAAGCCCTTCTCCAAAACTTGAATCAATTTGTTCGGCTCCAGTCCAGAGATAATAATCGGTGGTGCTTTGTTTTTATTGTCATTTTTGTTCTTATCAGTTTCTTTGTTATTGCTGCTTGAGCTGCTGATTTCGTTTGGTTGTGCTTCGTTGGTGGGGTCATCTCGCACATTACAGTTTGGTTTGCTTTGCGTTTGCATTACATATTCTTTGAAATTTTCTATACACTCATCATCCTCATCATCGAGAACCGCGTAGTAGTTGTTGTTAATTTGCTTGGCTGCTAATGGGTGAGCCATGTTGTTGCTTTTTCTTTTACTGTTTTTTATTTGATTCTGGTTTTCTGCACATTTCATTTGGTCTGATACCATTAAATTATTGCTTTGAGCATGCTGCTCGCTCATTGTTTATAAACTTAACTATGAAAAGGGTGTTTTGTTTTTAACACATCAGTTTCAGGAATCCCACTACTGTGAAAGAGGAACGACTTTTGCTGAGAGTGCAAGTTGGCAGTATAGCTGAACTCTTCTAAACATACATACAATGTCTAGTCAATCTAGACAGATTCACATAAATGATCTGCCAAAAACTGCAGCAGTTTATAAGGCATCTCTTCTTCAAACTCTATTAAATTATTTATTATGTATGTAAATATATAAAATGCAATCCGGAACCCGAACCTGAACCTCGGTTCTCAATTTAAAGGGAACCGGTTGTGGAACCGAACCCCTAGCGTAGGGTAAGGGTTCGAACCCACAACCGAACCCCTGTCGAAATTGGAGGGGTTTGTAGCCCTGGTTTATATATGTCGGTATTATAATAAAACTGTCAGCCTTAGAGTTTAGCTCAATAACAATTCTTTCGTTAACCGTTTTAAAACTACAGTTGTATTTTGCCATGAGTTCTGTCGAAGCACCGGGAGCAGGAGCTTGCAATTTTAACCAGTTAAGAATCACATGAACGGAACCAGAGCCAAGGCAAATAGTTTGTCCACAATCAATAGAATGAGATGGAGGGTGATTGGTGATTACATGAGGCGGATGGCCTGCATAAGATGAGGGGTTGGGTTGGTTTTATTCTGTATAAAATACAATTGAGGTTAAGCTAAGTCTTATTCCAATATACATTTCTTATCGCAGTCTTTCCTCCTAGCTCGGCCACATGACAAAAGTGAACCAGATTACAAAAATTGCGGTATATATATAGCTTAAACAGTGTGGCCCTATTCAGTAATGGAAAATTTCATAATTCAGCACAAATACTAATCGGCAAAAATACTTAAAATAGCTAGATTCAACTTTAACTATCGATAACTTAATTCGTCCCGCGACAAGTTCCTTTTTTACTGCGTTCATGTACGTCCTCTGTTTGCTGTTTTTTTTTGCCGGAATCCAGTACAGGTTGAAATTGGGGAAATAATTTTCAAAAATGTCTTCATTTTTTCTACGAAGGTTTCAAATAAGAGAGCAATATCATATCCGTTTATAAAATCCAAAAAATTTCTATGTAGCAATTTGTTTTTGAGACCGGCGATGTTAAAGGAGAGAATCTTAATAGAATTTCTTGGTTTTACATAAATTTGTCTGACGGCATTTACATTAATAGTGTTGATATACAATGGTTTTCCTATGTTATTTGGACTTAATAATTTATAGTGGACATCGTTGGGTACATCTTGGACATTCAAACGGTTACTTAGTAGTTTTTTGGGATTGTTTTTTGAAATAAAGAATTATAACTAATATATAAATTATTAACAAGGGAACCATATAGTTGTGCAAGTACTATGTCCGCCGTTTGACCAGTTCTATCATTTTGAACTAAAATTTTGTTTTTCTGACTGATGCTTGCAATGGTTTTCTTCAGTCTCAGCAGTAACCCTTTGTTGAATTGCCTTTGTTCTCCCAAACCCGTGTCAACGTACAGATTGGTTCCAGCTAACTTTCTGGAGCTCTTAAGTATTTTAAGAGCCAATTCCCTCGAGTCCAAAGTAGCAACTACGCAAAGTTTGTTTGAGCATTCGCCACAACCTTTCCACAGCTGCTTGGGTTCGAAATTCTTTTCGAGACCTCTGATCAAAACGTTATTTTCCCTCCTGCAATCAACAACCCTATTTAGCACCTTCCTCTCTATAGCCTATATATATATATAGGGTCTACGCTAAAACTTTTCCACTATTAGAACCACTTTGAGGAGTCGATAAAAAGAGCCAGGTTCCCTAAGGGCAAGTTTGCCAGACAACCCAGATCTTCGTAGAATGGTTTACCCAGGTACTGGGTTCGTTTTCTATGAAGTGCAGGGCAGTCGCATATAAGGTGTTGGATGCTTTCTATCTCTTCCTCATTCCTGCAGGTGCGACAGAAGTCGTTGTGGGGTACGTGCATCCTGGCGGCCATATGGCCTATGGGGCAGTGTCCCGTAATGACTCCTATCACTATCCTAATCCTGTTCTTGCTAAAGTGTAGGAGTTGGGAGGTTCGTTTTGGGGCGTATCTTGGCCAGAGTGATCGGGAGATGTGACAACCCGGTGCGATGTCCCATTGTAGTTCTGCCTTGGTTCTGGTTGTCCTGTATAGTTCTGTCAGAATATCCTGAATTGGTCTTTGTACGTCCGTTACCGCTTGTGACGCTGGCTGCGCTGAACCGTTCCTTGCACACTCGTCAGCTCCCTCGTTGCCTGGTATGCCTGAGTGGCCAGGTACCCAGACGAGGGTGATGGAGTGCTGCCGGATTTGATTCAGTGCAGTCACCGTACTGCGGACTAAGTTGCTATGGGTGGTGCGTGACGACAGAGCTTTAATAGCAGCCTGACTGTCGACCAAGATTAATATGTTCCTTGGTGTTTCAACCAGGGTGTATATCATCTTCGCCGCCTGCCAGACCGCGTAGATCTCTGCCTGAAAGACGCTACACCAGTTCGGTAGATGGAATGAGAGCTGTGTTGCTAGTTCTTCTGAGAAGATTCCCGCCCCTGTGCCCTCCTCCGTCTTGGAGCCGTCCGTATATATGGCAAGCTCGTTCTCCCTGATGGGAGTTCCTCGCTTCCAATTCTCTCTCTCCGGGAAAACCGTTCTAAAATTTTCCTTCCATTTATGAGTCTTGATACAATAGTCACTTCCCTTTGTCTCAGCATTTATTCCCACTTCCAGCAGGATGTTGCTGTGACCAGATGCAGTTGTTTTGAGGAGTTTCAGTTCCCGGAGTCTTACTGCGCTTCTCGCTGCTGCATACTTCAGGAAGGTATCTATTGGCTCAAGATTCAGAATGGCGTCCAGAGCTGCCTGGGGGGTGGATCGCAGGGATCCGGTTATTCCAGGCAAGCTGCTCTTTGTACCTTATGAAGGTTGTTTAGGTGGGATTTGGTGGTGGCCGCTTTCCACCAGACCAACGCTCCATAGGTAAGGATAGGCCTGACGACCGCTGTGTACAACCAATGAATGATGTACGGTTGCAGTCCCCATCTCCTACCGAAGGTCTTTTTACAGGCATAGTACGCGCCTAGTGCTTTCTTCATTCTTTCCTCAGAGTTTCTCTTCCAGGAGAGTTTCGAGTCCAGAATGACTCCTAAATATTTTGCCTCAGTGGCCCTTATGAGCTGCGTTCCGCCCAGTGAGGGTAGTGTGAACTCAGGGATCTTGTATCTTCTAGTGAACAGCACCAGTTGGGTCTTGTGGGGGTTGACCCCTAGACCGTTCTGTTGTGCCCACCTCAGGGTGCTACCAAGAGCAGACTGTAGTAGCTCACAGATTGTGGGTAGAAACTTACCCGTTACCATTAGAACTAGGTCATCTGCGTATGCCGTCACCTTACATCCACTAAACTTCAAATTTAAAAGGAGCTCATTGAGAACCAGGTTCCACAGCAGTGGGGATATGACTCCCCCTTGTGGAGTGCCTCTCGTGACCCTCTTCCTAATTTTGCCTGCACAGAGTTCAGAGTTTATAACTCGGCTGCTAAGCATGTTACCTAGCCAGTGAGTTATAATCGGGTGTGAGCCGATTTTGGCAAGGGCTGCCGTTATCGACTCGGTCCTGACATTGTTGAAGGCCCCCTCGATGTCGAGGAAGGCCGCCAGCGCAAACTCCTTCTGATTCAGCGATTCCTCGATGCTCCCTACCACATCATGTAGTGCGGTGTCAACAGATCTACCCTTAAGGTAGGCGTGTTGTGCCCCGCTGAACGTTCGTGGAGTGAGCTTACTTCTTATGTGTAGATCCAAAAGACTTTCCATCGTTTTCAACAGAAACGATGATAGACTGATGGGTCTGTAATCCTTTGGTGAGTTGTGGTTTATCTTTCCGGCCTTGGGAATGAAGACCACCCTCACCTCTCTCCAGTTGTCTGGGATGTACCCTGTAAGGAGACACCCCTTGAACAACTTAGTCAGCCAGGGCAGTAGACTCAGGGTCGATACTTGCAGCATTGCTGGTCGGATGTCATCCGGTCCTGGTGATTTGTAGGGTTGGAATGACTTGATAGCCCAGATTATCTTCTACTCAGTGATGATATCCCCAATCATCATAGTCGTCTCCGTTTCTGTATTTCCAGGTGCTGTACTGGATGTAAAGATGGTGAACCCAACCTCTGGTTCCGTATCAAGGCAACCTGGAAAATGTGTCGTTGTAAGCATTTCCAGAGATTCTTGGCTGTTTTTTGCGTATGTTCCGTCCGGGCTACATAGTAGTTCCGGGTTGGACGGATCTTTAGCCAACACTCTTCGAAGTCTGGACGCTTCGCTAGTGCAGGCTATATCCTCACAGAATTTAGCCCAGGAATCCCTTCTCGCTTTCCTGCACGCCCCCTTGAATTTCGAAAAACCCTGTCGGTATGCGTTCCAGTCTTCTTGATTGTTTGTCCGTTTTGCTTTGTTAAACAGCCTCCTCGTTTCCCCCCTAGTCTGGCCGAGCTCCGCTGTCCACCACACCTTGTGGTTGGGCTTTGGCGGTCGGCTGACTGGGCAGGATGTGAGAAAAGCTTTGTTTAACACGTCAGTGATCGTTCGGTTACATTCTTCAAGTGTGTCAGTACTTAACACTGATCCGTCCGGAGGGGCGGGGAGTGTTTGGCTGACTGTTCTTGAGAACTTTTCCCAGTTTGTCCGTTTAGGGTTTCTGTAGGGAGTCGGTTTCTCTCTGCTCCAATTGACATTGAACAGTATCCTGTAGTGGTCCGAAAAGGAGCACTCTGTGGATACATGCCAATTATCAACGGTCAGCGAGCCTCTGCTTAGCGCCACGGTTATGTCAATAACCTGTGCACGGTCCTTATTTCTGAAGGTAGGGTGGTCGCCCTTGTTACACAAAATAAGGTTTGTGCTCAATATGTAGTCCAGCAGAGCCTCTCCCCTCTCGTTTATGTCCGTGCTACCCCATATGGAGTGGTGGGCATTCGCATCGCACCCCAAGATAACGTCAGTGCTCTCTTTCTGCGCGTGCCGAATTAGAGCTCTGACGCTTTCCGATGGGGGTTCCTTCTCCTCATAGGGAAGATAGGCCGAGGCAAGGTATAGATTTATCCCGTTCCTTCCCTCGATCGTCACCACAGTGAGGTCCCTGTCGCTGTAACGAGAAGAGAAAAGTACATTAAGCCCAGCTTTTACTACGATACATGTTCTTGGCTTACCCACGTTTCTGGGGAAGAGGAGATGGTATCCGCGAGCACTCAGTCCAAGAACCCTTTCACCTTGGATCCAGGGTTCCTGAACGAGAGCCACATCCACCCTCTCCTCCTCCATGAATCGAAGTAGGTCAACAGAGGGTACCATGGAGTGATGCAGATTAATCTGCACCACTCTAAGATTATTCTGTTGACCTAGGATCCTAACTTAGAAGGTACGCCCGAAGACAGCCCATTCCAAGCTTCAGCTGGCCTTGCTTCGTCCGGATGAGGCTTTTGGATTCTCGACCAATGCTGATCCAGAGATCCTTGCCGTTTCCTTTGTCGCGTGCCAGCCCTCTCACGATTGTCCAGTCGTCCGCACCGTACTCCTTGTTCTGCCCCTTGATCATGTTAAGTATGGTTCGATCCTCCAAGATTGGCGGTGGGATCCATACCTTCATGATCGTGCGTGCAGGAATCTGGTCCGGTGGTACGACCTCTATCTTCGCACCAGGCCATGGGTCACCAATGCCGTGAATTGTGTCGGTGAGAAATCTCATGGATTCCTCGTTGGCACAGGCCACGACTTTGGCTCCCTTGTACCACCTAATACCATCAAACACAGCTAGGAACGGGTCCTCGCTGCGAGTCATGGCATCGTGGATGGCCTGCATTATGACCCCTTCCAGAATAAGCCATTTTTCGGTTGAAATTTTCCCTTCCGGGTCATTTCGGTCGATGATGGCTACCTGGAGTTCCGGCTTCGAGCTTAAGCTAGCCAGAAGATCTTCTGGCTTTGGTCGCTTGTTCTCTGGAGCCTTTGAGGAGTCGTCTGAGCGTTGTCGTTTGGGATTACCACCCTTCCCGCCATCCGGTCCCTCCTTTTGGGAGGGTGTGGTCGACGGTGGGGGTGGTCTCCTACGATACTGTTTTTGTTTATCCAATATCCAAATTTCTGTCATAAGGGACACGGGTTTCACAAATAGTTGCATTTGGCACTCTCATTTTAACATGCAGAAAACGTTCTAATCCTCCTAATTGGCATCTTCTTTTCTAATACCGAAACTATGAGTTTTCGAGCCTTGCTATCTTGTACTAATCTGCTAAGTTCTCTTCGATCCGTGTCTCGATCACTTCTCAATTGCTGAATTTCGAGCTTAAGGTTTTCATTCTCCTCTATGAAATCCTCAAGCTTTGAAGCTACGCTATTCAGCTGGTCTTTCACGACTGCAATGTCGTCTTCCGTAGCTAGCGTATCAAATCTTTGACCCATTTGATTCACAGCAAGCATCAAGTCGCCTAGAGAAATATTAGGTGATAGGTCACTTCGTTTCCGTTTCTCTTGCTGGGCCATAGCACTAACAGGTGTGGCGCGCTCAAATATCTTATCCTGCTGAGTGTCCATTTGGGGTGGCACGCATGTAAAACTATTTTTCCCAAAAAAAGTCAAAATGTACTCTACTCAGGACGCTCTTCCCCTCAAATGCGATATCTTGTGCGTCCTAAAAGAATGCAGCTGTTTCTAAAGGTCCAAAGCTTTGGATTTAACTTGATGCATCTTATGTTGACTTTGGTCACTAGAGCTAAAAGCTTCGGTAACCTTTATTGTTTTTCAGACTTACTGTTTCTCTGGATCAGCTGATAAGTACCACCACTTGTGTTATTAAAGTTGAGGCTCACGCTGATTTTTTACACAAAGATATGTTTTCCTTGTTTATGCCGCTTTCCACGACATTCGCCCGACTTGAGTAATATGCAGAAGGATGGATATGATGATAATATGTGCAGTTCGCCCCTCCGGGTGTCTTTCCGTATCGCCCTTGCCTCGGTAAGCCTCTTGCGCGGAGTTAGAACAGCAGCCTACCCTGTGGCTGTAGAGACGAATATAACGCAGAAATATTATCGATAAGACCTATTAAACTAGAGGCTGAAGGTTAAGGCTCGAGAGGAATATCAGACAGCTGAGATATTGGAGATATTGTTACTCAAGTTAGTTAAACTTTCACTATTTTGTTGCTTGAGCTAACTGGAGCTAAAGTACTTTGGCTTTCTCAAAGCCAGAATTACCCATCATCGATAAAATGCCTTCGCTTGAATGTTGTTTTGATTTGTGGCGGCCAAATTTTTTGTCAATAAATTTATTATTTTAATTTTGGCTGAAAATTCCAAAACTTCGGCACAGTCGAAGTTAGCTTTGCCTTCTCGTTTTTGGTATTTATTGAATCTTCTCTAAATGAGACTAACAATAATTTTGCAAATCTTAATCTAAAAACTATTTATAAGAAAACTATCTCCAATTGGATGTAGTTTTGCGTTCAGCGGCCCTTTAGTACAATCGCTGGGTTGGGAGGTCTTTTCTTCGGAGTCGGGTATGCGTTGCGTGCAGGGTGAGAGATTGGGCAAGTTGATTAGGGTGGGCATGGAGCTTCTCGATATATTTGCGTTTTATTTGGGCTATTTCAGTATCGACCAATGGGATGTTGAGATCGTTGTGTATACACTCGTTTCGAATGTACAATGGCGCTCCAGTGAGGATTCTAAGAATTCGTGATTCTTTGGAGGATGTCCACGCTGCTCGCACAGGCATTTCCCCATAGCTGGGAGCCATACGTCCAAACAGGCTTTATGATGGTTTTATACAGTAATACTTTATATTCCAGTTTTAATGGGAAAAGGGAGTTAATAAGCCAGTGGAGGCTTTTGGCCTTCAGCTTTATTTGAAGTTTTTTCAAATCTATGTGTTTGCGCCAAGTTAGCCTTCTGTCGAGGTGAATACCAAGATATACAACATCACTTGGGTATAGTGGGGGACAGGTGCTTCTGTTGAATGTGAACGTGACATGTTTACACTTTTGCTCGTTAATCCTTATGCGCCAATTGGCCAGCCACTCTTCTACTTCAGCTAGGTGGCTTGCCAAAAGTCTTGTTGCGTCAATTGGATATCGTGATCTGCTTAGAATTGCCGTAACATCCGAAAATGTGGATATTGTAAGTCGGGGGTCTGATGGGATGTCAGCAGTGTATAATACATAAAGAAAAGGGCCAAGAACGCTACCCTGTGGCACTCCGGCTCCAATGGTGAACTCTTGCGTAGTGTACTCGTTATGACGTATAGAAAATACTCTGTTACTGACGTAGCATTCGAGGAGTTTATGTGTGTTCGGCGGAAGCAGTGTCTTAATTTTGAAGATAAGACCTTCCAGCCAGACACGGTCAAATGCTTGGGCAATATCTAGGAAAATTGCGGAGCAGTATTCGTGGTGCTCAAACGCCGTCCGAATATCTGAAGTTAGGCGGTTGACTTGTTCAATGGTCCCGTGTTTTGTCCGGAACCCAAATTGGTGAGATGGAATGATATTTTGTGCATGAGAATCAATTTTGCGGAGTAAGATCTTCTCAAATAGTTTTGATAAACAAGGTAGCAGGCTAATGGGTCTATAAGACGACGCTTGTGTTTTATCCTTTCTTATTTTGTGAATCATTATGATTGTGGACTTTTTCCAGTGATTTCGAAAGTATCCACATCGCAGAACAGCATTGAAAAGTCTCGAGATATAGTTAATGGCTGGAATTGGAAGTTCCATAATCATTTTTGGCGTAATGAGATCATGTCCTGGTGCTTTTCTCGGATTAAGTTCTCTTATTAGGTTTCCTATTTCAAACGAGTGAACTTTGATTGGGTCAGCTTGTGCGGCAGTTGAAATTGATGGGAGTGCAAATCCATTTGTTGGTGGATTAGGCATGAAAACATTTTAAGGTGAAGTGCAAATACATTTGCCTTTTCTTCATCACTGCGGGCCCATCTTCCTCTCTCATCCCTCAAAGGCGTGTCTATCTTTGCAAGTGGCTTTATGCTCTCGTGTGCTCTCTATAAAGGAAATTTTGTGATTTTAGGCGACAACTTATTTATGTAACGGCTTTGGGCTTTTTGTTCTTCAGTTTCGAGGGCTCTGCTAAGTTTGCGTTCTGCTTCTCTCAGCTGATTCTTCGCAGCAGGTGACCTATAGCTCTGCCATTCTCTTCTTGCACGGCGTCTTCTTCGCTGTTGATGGTTGGGCTCAGTTGGATGTGACTGCTAATATATTTTTTGTATTTAAGCCAGTTCGTCTTGTGGGATGCCGAGGGATGTGTGGGATGTGGCGCCGAGGATATTCGATGATCAGAGGGCTCTCCAGAAGGGTAAAAATAATTGGGGAATGGTCTGACGACAAATCTGCTAATGCTTCTGCAGTAACCAAGTTACGTGGAATTTTTCTTGTTATGGCGAAGTCTATAAGGTCGGGAATTTTTTTTGGATCTGCTGGCCAATATGTAGGCCTACCCGGTGATACATAGTCGAGTTTGTTCGATGCTCGCGTGAGTGCGTTGTAAGTTGCTTTCCTTTGGGGTTAGTTAGTCTAGAGCCCCAGTGCGGATGTTTGGAATTATAGTCACCTGCAGCTAGGAAGCGTTGACCCAGTGTATTGAAGAAGTCTATAAATTGATTTTCCGATATTGCGAAACGTAGGGGACAATAAACTGCCGACACAGTAATATTTCCTCGCTTTGATTCCACGCATATTGATGTAGCTTGCATGTAGTTTTCCGCAAATCGAGGTAGTTGGTAATGTTTAATGCGGTTTCTGACTAGGATGCCAGTTCCGCCATGAGCTTTACCATCTGGGTGATTTGTGCCGTAAAAGGCATTCCCCGATAATTGAAAATTGTATCTTTCCGTAAGATGAGTTTCTGCAAGCAGCATTATGTCGATTTTATTGACTTGTAGAGACTTTAATAGCTTCAGTTTGTGGCGAGAAATGCTACTTGCATTCCAGAGAGAAATATTTAGAAGAAACTATGCTCTCATTGTTGCGCAGCGAGCACTTGAATAAGAATGCTTTGATTTCTCATTTGTTCTTGCATTGCTTTTTGCGTATATAAAATATAATCTTTCAGAGTTTGCTGCAACGAGAGAAACGTTGTTTCTAGTTTACTAAAGATTGATGATTGTTCCGCTTGGTTTTGTTCAATTTGCAGAGTCGGCTGTGTTTGTGCTTCGTGTGTAATATTAGCTGTGGGTGCGGATCTGTCTGTTCCGAGTTTGAGGGCGCTTGCAAAGGAAACGCCTTGGGTGGTGCTAGTTGGGGCAAATGACGATCTAGCAGCTTTGGTGAAGAAAACACCCGGTGTCGAGTTTGAGGGTGTAAACAGATTTACGTTTCCATACGAACGAGCTGTTTCTATGCGTGTATTAATCCTGCTCTTCAGATCTTTGTAGACTTGGCAGCCTCTGTAGTTTGCAGTGTGGTTACCTCCACAGTTGCTACACTTTTTCGCGGTCGGATCCTCCTTGTTTGCAGGGCACGACTTCCTGGATGGCCACCACCTCCGCTTGGTACACACTACTGTGATCAGGAAGGCGGAACGATAAATTCAAGTCTAGGTTGAACAAATGAAGCTGCAAAAATCAAACATTTCATGTGCGCCTACGAAATTTTGAATGAACCCATCTTATAGGAAGTTCTTCAACTATTGTAAATATGCAACCCCTAATAAAGAATTTAGAAGATACAACCCACCAAAATTGACCTATATTCAGTTTAAAAAAAACTGCATTTTTAGGTAATTTTGTGCGCTTTTAGGTAGAATATCTCGAAAACACGGTATGATTGATTGATGTATTTATTAAGTGTGTTAAGATAATGAGCTTTTATCTTATCAGCATTTAACTTCAGGATAGAGGCGTGTAGCAGTTAGTTAGAATTGTTTAAGTAATTTGCCATGTGACCAACAGTAACCGATCTCTCGTGTGCGTAATGATGAACTCTTTACTTTCAATGCCAAGGCAGAACCAATTTATTGGTATTGTGATAGAGATGCATAAGCTTAGGAGTGAGTACAATGAGGTGGGATTTTATACATGGGTGAGTGAGAATGCAAGTAGAATGATAGCAAAAGAAGTTAACTATGAGAGAGTTGATCAATTTTTTTCAATTATATACAAGGTTTAGAGTGTGGAAATACTTTACAAATGAATTCGGATTAATAACTAAGTTAAGAATCGCCAAAAGTTGGACCGAACATCCCGGCCCCGTTGAAAGAACCCTTTCAAACTACAGGAAGATCAGCTAGCTTGTGTATGGGACGAATTGAGGTGCTGGGATGCACAACACGAAAATTACCATTTGTGAATGATGACCAATGTTCCTTCGGACGGCGCTAATTATGTCGTATCGATCCAAAGGTTCGAAAGGTTTTTGGGTAATAGTGACCTCTCAGGCAATGAACTGAGAGATTCACCAACCAAAAGATGTCCAGCAGTTAGTGCGCCGAAATCATTTGAGTGAAAGTGGTGATAGAGGGCGAGAGTTGAGAATGTCAATGTACACAGCAACAGTGTTCAGCAGCATCCCAGAGACCGCCCAAAATGAGGTGCCCTGGGTAGGATAAAATGAAAATTAATAAATTTTGATATACAAAACTTGTAGATTTTTTGTTGGGTCACCTTTTTAAACATAAACTCTTTTAATTCACGCAGCTGGTTCGATGCTCCAACAAAATTTGTGGCAATACCACAAAATATGTCAGCTGGCAATTTGCGACGACCTCCCATGAGCTTCAACGCATTTAGAAAGGCCTTGGTTGCCAAATCAGAGACAACTTCGATATGGAAAGCTTTTGTTACGAGGCAATCGAACATGGATAGATAGATAGATAGATTCTTTATTCGTTAATTTATATCTAACAACAATCATGGAAACTGAATCTTATTTTCTTTAGGGCATGGTGTCAGAACCGTCTGCCCTAAAATATTACATTGAATTATATAATAAAAAATAAATATAATATATATATAAAAAAAATATTACATTGAATTTAATACATTTAACAGTGATTGAACAATAAAATAACAGTACGTTCATTATAACTAAAGTTAAATAATTAAATTAAAATTCTATAGACAATTTTTTAAAATTAACAGGAGAAGTAAAGAAAAAGCAGAGTGAAAAGAGTGCCCACACAGAGGTACACCACCTGACTTCCCGGTTCGTCACCAGATATCAGATCTTTCCCCCCATATGGGACGTCAATTCACTATTGTAATCCTTACAAATATTCAGGTAAAATAATCCTTCTATAGTTCATTACGACTTTAAAATATTCAGCCAGATTTGGCCACCCTACACTTCCGTTTAGGACCTCTAACACCTCTAACTCAGACAGCTCTGCTTTTTTAAGATGACGGTATCTGAATTCCCGATATATCGGACACCTTCCTATGAGATGTAACACCGACTCGACTTCGTCCATGTTGCATATTTCGCACAACCGTCTGCCACTCATTTCTTTTAAAATATATGTTATGGTGCTTCTTGTAGTGTCTGCGCTACAGTAAGTAGGACCAACTTGATGATCCAACAGCCGGTAGAATATGCTTTCACTGCTTGCTGCATTAAGCTGGTACATCTGTTGTCTGCTCAATTTATGCGTGCTTGCCATATTGGTCCAGCTAGTGCACCAGTCCTCTATCGTTGACATTCTGTTTGTCCACGGTATTCCATAAGAAGCCATCTTGAGTTCGAGGTCTTTGCACCAAAAAATTTTTCATTCAAGCACTTTTTTGGATAAAATATAAGCTAATCTTCCTTCCTCATAGACAAAAAACGTTCTCGTCAGATACCGAAGATGTAGGTCATAGGTGTAGAAATGAGCGTCTTCTGCACCGGTCTCTAACATTAATGCGTAGTTGGGTATATTGACTGGCAAACGTAGAATCCTCTTCACAAAGTATCGTTGCAACTGGTCTATTTCTTCAAAGCAAGTGAAACCCCACGTTTCAGCCCCGTACGACTGAAAAGATCTGTATGTAGCCAAGTAAAGTTTCCATTTATTTTGAATCGCAATTTCAGGCATAGCGACATAATTCCGACGACATAATTCCGCTCAGGTCAAATGAAAGCGAAATTATGTCGTTTTGAAACGACATTGTTCCGCCGTCCCAATTAGAATATTTCCCCGCGGAATTATGTCGTTCTGAAAAGACATAATTCCGCGCGAAATAACGTCGTTTGGAAACGAGAGAAACGAATGCAGAGTTTTTTTTAACGGAATTATGTTGTTTGTTTTATTTACTTGGCTCATAGAGCTTTCAAAACGAAATATACCATTTGATCTTAAACAACCCGCCCACATAACAGATTTTCGATATCATTGCTCATTCAAAAGTAAGTCTGAGTTCAAATAGCAAGCCTTCATGTTTTATTGTTTTGAATGTCAAATGACAAGCTATTCACAATAAAAACAAGACAACATCAGGGCCAGAGAACTGCAGTAGTGGCTATTTTCACGACTAGTGGTACACTCGCTCGAAAAGCGGTCGCGGTGCCACAGACACCGCAAAACATGGAGTCTAATCAAACTCATACTCATAGTCGTTTTAGTATTTTCGTGACTGAGTGAGCTGTGTGATCGGCAGTCAACTTGATTGTTTATGCTTTGGCAGACACCGCATGTAATTTCTGTCTGCGTGTGGCGGTCGTACTAATACTCGTCACTTTCACAAAAAATCACACAGACACAAGCTGCAA
The DNA here is from genome assembly GCA_018904225.1 of Lordiphosa mommai. Classification (NCBI taxonomy): domain Eukaryota; kingdom Metazoa; phylum Arthropoda; class Insecta; order Diptera; family Drosophilidae; genus Lordiphosa; species Lordiphosa mommai. The sequence goes on from JAEIFT010000009.1 coordinate 1,264,847, forward strand.
ACACAATCAAAATAAATGTGAACGGGGGGCGTAGCCAAGGGGGGTCATAAAACATTATTGACTATAGAAAATTTATCAAATTGTTAGAGCAACGTCACCCCTTCTTGGTCAGCGGGCTACACCCTTGACTGAGCACACCAAAATCTGTTCTGAGAGAGAGCATAACAGGGAGCGAAAAGTACAAGAACAACACTACTGGTGGATCTCGCCCTTACACACATTTTGCGCTCTCTGCTCTCATGAGTATAAGAAATGATCAACACAAGTGGTACTGGTACATTTGGCACCGCATCAGCAATGCAGAAATATTGAATGAGTATAGAAAAGACTGCATACTTTTTGTTGCGGTGGTTGAGACACTCGTGTGCGAAAAATAACAAATACGAATGCGGTAGACTAGTAGTTGCGGTTGACCGGTGCAATTCTCTGATCAGGGCCTACTAGATTGTCATGTCTCATGCGTCGAACAGTGTGAACCCACCCTAATAGTTGAAAAACTTTAGAAAATCGATATTTTTTTTATATAATATTTATTATCAAAATGACTTTAAATTAGGAAATATTTAGTTAGAAACAAAGTTATTGTTGGAGAACAATGGAGTAGACATTAAAAAATAATTTTATAATAATTTTATGTAAAAAAAGACGTAATTATACCCTTGCAGAGAGTATATTAAAATTGTCACGATGTTTGTAACGCAGTGAAGGAAGCATTTCCGACCACATATATTCTTGATCAGCAAGACGAGCTGAGTTCATTTCAGTCTGTCCGTCCGACCGTCTGTCCGTCTGTTTCTATGCTATCTCCTCCCTCAGTTTTAAAGCTATATTGACCAAACTTTGCAATATGTCTTTAAATACAAATACGCTGCACATTTGTCGGAATCGGCCGGATCGGATGTCTCTATCATGTAGCTGCCATAGGAACGATCGGTCCAAAAACTAGTTCTAGTGAGAAAAACTTCTTTGTTTTCCATCGTAGCGTCACCAATCGTAAAAAAATTCATCAAAATCGGATGACTATAGCATATAGCTACCATATAAACGGTCGGTCCAAGAACTAGTTCTAGTGAGAAAAACTTTTTTGTTTTTCATCGTAGCGTCACCAATCGTGATATATATTATTTGTATATGCTTCCACACAATTCTGGAAAAATTTATCAAAATCGGATGACTATAGCATATAGCTGCCATATAAACGGTCGGTCCAAGAACTAGTTCTAGTGAGAAAAACTTTTTTGTTTTTCATCGTAGCGTCACCAATCGTGGTATATATTAGTTTTATATGCTTCCACACAATTCTGAAAAAATTTATCAAAATCGGATAACTATAGCATATAGCTGCCATATAAACGGTCGGTCCAAAAACTAGTTCTAGTGAGAAAAACTTTTTTGTTTTCCATCGTAGCATCACCAATCGTGGTAAATATTAGTTTTATATGCGTCAACACAATTCTGGAAGATTTTATCAAAATCGGATGACTATAGCATATAGCTGCCATAGGACCGATCGGTCGAAAAATGTGTTTTACTAAGAAGAGTTTTTTTTATGGTGTCATATTTTTATTATCAATGATTTAAAAAATTTAAATATCTGATATCTATAGCCTATATATGTTTTACCAGTTAAATCAGTTGGAGTTTAGTTTTTCAAGTGTATTAAAACTTCGGCACAGTCGAAGTTAGCTTTGCCTTCTCGTTATACACTTGAAAAGTGTATATTAATTTTGCCCAGAAGTTTGAAACGCATAGAAATATTCATTTCCGACCCCATAAACTATATATATTCTTGATCAGGACGACAAGCCGAGTTCATATCCGCTTGTCCGTCCGTCGTCTGTCTGTCTGTCTGTCTGTCTGTCTGTCCGTCTGTCTGTCTGTTTCTACGCAAACTAGTCTCTCAGTTTTAAAGCTATCGAGCTGAAATTTTGCACAGAGTCTTCTTTTTAATGCACGCATCTAATATGTCGGAACCGGCCGGATCGGGTGACTATATCTTATAGCTGCCATAGGAACGATCGGTCGAAAACTAAGTCTTTGTGAGAAAAACTTTATTGATTTCTATCGTGGCGTCTCCAATCGTAGTATATATTAGTTTTATATGTTTCCACACAATTCCGAAAAAATTTATCAAAATCGGATGACTATAGCATATACTACTTCTAGTGAGAAAAACTTTTTTGTTTTCCATCGCAGCGTCACTAATATTGGTATATGTGAGTTATATTGTTTCGCTGCCATAGGACCGATCGGTCGGAAAATGTGTTTTACTAAGAAAAGTTTTTTTCTGGAATCAAATTTTAATTATCAATGATTTAAAAATTTTAAATATCTGATATCTATGAAATATATAATTTTACCGGTTAAATCAGTTAGAGCAAAGTTTTTCAAGTGTATTAAAACTTCGGCACAGTCGAAGTTAGCTTTGCCTTCTCGTTTTTTTTTAGTTTTTGAACCATAACTTTCAGGAACGCAATAATATCAAAACTATTATTTTTATTATTATTAATATTATTATACTATTATTAATATTATAATTATTAATTACAATAACTTAAAGAGATGAATTTCCTAAATTTAGTTTTGTTTAAACACTTTTGAGATTTGGTTTCGAATACTTAACCGAGCTATCAAAAACTGTTATTTTCAGTTTCAAAAAAAGTCCGCGGCCCAATTGACAAAAACTTATTTTTCGAAATTCTAGTTTAAGGGGGTCTTCTACCTTTGAAAAAATTTTTTTTCCATTTTTTTGTTTTGCCTTATTATTATAACTTGGACATTCCCCTTTCAGCCCCATTAAACCATTTTCAAATATTCGAAATAGTTTAGCAGATATACCCATTTTAGTGGAGCAATGTTCTTGCTATAGTGAGTATTTTACACGTTACTCAAAACTTTAAATGTGTTTTTCTTGAAACCACGTTTTTTGACCTGGAATCGATGATTGGGCCAGTTCTACAGAACCGGTTTTGATCAGCAATGTTGCAATCGACGCATAATTGATGTAATTCTGTCCCGTACCTCAATCAAGACGAAAAACAATTTTTTACTATTTTTTTACACGAAACTACAAAAAAAAAAAACTTGAAAATTCAAAAAAAAATTTTTTAACGGCCCCCAATTTTTCAGAAAAATATTGAAAATTATGATTGAGGTACGAGCCAGAATTACATCAATTCTAATCATAACCTCATTGACCGTTTTCAATTCCGATAGCCTTGAAGCCCGGAATCATGGCCACCACCTCTACACCTTTATTTTTGAGACCTTAATTGGCAGGCCGATAACTTTTTGAACAGCCCTCGAAGTCCAAACTTTTTTTGTATATTTTATTATATAGTTAATTAATAACTTAAATCCAAAAACGAAACTGAAAAAGCTCTTATGACTTTCTATCCAGAATTTTTTAAAAATCACTCATAAAACACTGTTCAAAGGTAGAATACCCCCTTAATATAAGTAACATTCACACAAAATTTCAGTCTGTAACTTTATTTTTAGAGTGCAGAGTAATATTCTTTTGATTGATGAAATGAAAGTATATTCTGGAATATCAACTTCATTCCTCATTTTTCCATTTTTACGATAAATATACATAGAGGGTATTCACTAGTCCTTGTAAAATGGGAAATGGTAAATAGTAAACTCCGAAAGTTTACAACACAACAACAAAACACATGAGAAAAAATTACCACTTTTCCTAGACCCTGGGGTATGTTTATAAAAATGCGTTGTAAAATTGTAAAGTGTTAACATCAAAGTATCGAATAAAAAACTTGGTATCGTGTCACTCCTATATAGCAATTTAGCTACATTATATTCGAAATAGGCGATGGCTGAGTGGACAGGCATGTTGGCTTCTTTTTGTAATTTGTCGGTTCAAATCCCGGCAAAGACAAAAGAGGACTGCTTTTTTTAAATTATTTTTCTTTTGTCTTTTTTATGAATGTGTTATTTATTTTTCATTCCCGTTATTGTAGAGTAAAAATTGTACAATATTCTAATGCCAATTTATGTAACTGGGAGAGGAAAGAATTCCAGACCCGCTCAGTATAAATATTCTTTATCAGCATCAAAAGCCGATATACTAAAGACCGTCTGTCAGTCCGTCCGCCTTTCTTGATGAACAATTAGATCTCGGAGAGAAGAAAAAACTGAATAGATCAACCAAATTTGAAATTTATGCAACAAAATTAATGAAAGTATAGCTGCCATAGAAAATCGGGAAATCTCTGACCCGGTGGGGGAATATTTATTAGCCGGTCCGGCATGCTAGGCCCCTGCTCCTGCTGGATGTGGACAGAGATTTTGCCGGAGATGAGCAAAAAGAGATAAGTTTATGGAAAAGAGAGGGAGTTCTGATGAGAGCAGGTGATAAACATCATTATAATTCTTACATAAAGCCCGAAAACGGTTGTGCTGTGCATTGTCGGTTGTGCATCTAGGCAAGATTAAAGGCAAATGATTTCTAGTTGGTCTAGAAGGAACAGAAAAGTTAAGGCGACCTAAGAGTTCAGAAGAGTCTACATCACCGATAATTAACTTATGAAGAAAAGAAACGCCTAGGACTGTTCTACGGTTAGCCAACGCTAGAAAATCAATAAGCAAAAGCCTACTAGAATACGATGGCAACCGAAGGTTGGGATCCCACGGAGGGCAAAAAGCAAGAATAGCTTTTGGACAGACTCAATACGATCCATTGTAGTGGTCGCAGCAGAAAAATTTCTTTCTTTTCCAATTTTTGAATTTTCGCGCGCAGCGAAGGGTTAAGCACAGTTTTAGAGGCACCACAAGGTTGCCTCCGAACGATTAAAGTTTTTGCGACTGCGCACCATGCTTTGGTTCTGACATTAAGCGCAGCTAACTTTAGGGACCATCTTTTGCATCCGCCAACCTGAAAAGCTATAAAAAGCAATTCCGATAGCCTTGACGCCCGGAATCATGGCCACCACCTCTACACCTTTATTTTTGAGACCTTAGTTGGCAGGCCGATAACTTTTTGAACAGCCCTCGAAGTCCAAACTTTTTTTGTATATTTTATTATATAGTTAATTAATAACTCAAATCCAAAAACGAAACTGAAAAAGCTCTTATGACTTTCTATCCAGAATTTTTTAAAAAACACTCATAAAACACTGTTCAAAGGTAGAATACCCCCTTAATATAAGTAACATTCACACAAAATTTCAGTCTGTAACTTTATTTTTAGAGTGCAGAGTAATATTCTTTTGATTGATGAAATGAAAGTATATTCTGGAATATCAACTTCATTCCTCATTTTTCAATTTTTACGATAAATATACATATATATTAAATGTATCTACATAAAAAAAATTGGTAAAATAATTTGTTAAAAAATGTTTTCGTGTGTATTGTGGTAGGCCAAGTCTTTTATTTGTTGTGTGTTCATTGGGTTTCAATGGCCGTTGTATTTCATCCAAAATAAATAAACATTTTTATTTTAAATTACTTTCCTACGCGTTTCGGTCGCTTGTAGCGCCTTCTTCAGGGAGCTTGTGTGTGTATTTCATTTTAATACCCTTGCAGAGGGTATATTAAAATTGTCACGATGTTTGTAACGCAGTGAAGGAAGCATTTCCGACCACATAAATTATATATATTCTTGATCAGCATGACGAGCTGAGTTCATTTCCGTTTGCCCGTCTGTCCGTCGGTCCGTATGTCCGTCTGTCCGCCCGTCCGTCTGTCCGTCTGTTTCTATGCTATCTCCTCCCTCAGTTTTGAAGCTATCTTGACCAAACTTTGCAAAAAGTCTTTAAATACAAATACGCTGCACATTTGTCGGAATCGGCCGGATCGGATGACTATATCATATAGCTGCCATAGAAACGATCGGTCCAAAAACTAGTTTTTGTAGGAAAAACTTTTTTATTTTCCATCTTAGCTGCACCAATCGTGGTATATATAAGTTTTAAAAATTTATCAAAATCGGATGACTATAGCTTATAGCTGCCATATAAACGGTTGGTCCAAAAACTAGTTCTAGTGAGAAAAACTGTTTTGTTTTCCATCGTAGCATCACTAATCGTGGTATATATTAGTTTTATATACTTCCACACAATTCTGGGAAAAAATTATCGGAATCGGATGACTATAGAATATAACTGCCATAGGAACGATCGGTCCAAAAACAAGTTCTAGTGAGAAAAACTTTTTTGTTTTCCATCGTAGCGTCACCAATCGTGGTATATATTAGTTTTATATGCTTTCACACAATTCTGAAAAAATTGATCAAAATCGGATGACTATAGCATATAGCTGCCATGGTCGGAAATGCTTCCTTCACTGCGTTACAAACATCGTGACAATTTTAATATACCCTCTGCAAGGGTATAATAAAACAATAATGAACATAAAATTTAAAAGAATTAAAAACGAAAAAATTAAATTAAATTAAATATAATAAAAATAAAATAAAATCACCGATAATTAACCTATGAAGAAAAGAAACGCCTAGGACTGTTCTACGGTTAGCCAACGCTAGAAAGTCAATAAGCAAAAGCCTACTAGAATACGATGGCAACCGAAGGTTGGGATTCCACGGAGGGCAAAAAGCAAGAATAGTTTTTGGACAGACTCAATACGATCCATTGTAGTGGTCGCAGCAGAAAAATTTCTTTCTTTTCCAATTTTTGAATTTTCGCGCGCAGCGAAGGGTTAAGCACAGTTTTAGAGGCACCACAAGGTTGCCTCCGAACTATTAAAGTTTTTGCGACTGCGCACCATGCTTTGGTTCTAACATTAAGCGCAGCTAACTTTAGGGAACATCTTTTGCATCCGCCAACCTAAAAAGCTATAAAAGGCTTGCCTTTCCCTATATCCGCCTCTTTGATACGGATCGTGTCACAGCGTAAACAACTGCCTTAAATAAGTTTGTTCGCGGTGCAAAATTAAAATAAATCCGCAGCATCTAACTTAAAACGGGTCCAAACTTGGTGCCAATTTAGTTGAATCGCCGCAACAACAATTTGACCGATCAGAGCAGCAAAATTTAATTCTAAATTCTCGCTGCAAGAAAATCAGGTAAATATCCCCCTCCAATGTCGTTATTATTTTTCTACAGCGCAGGCAGAAGAGCTACTTCTGGCCTATAAGCCTTCCTCACACCTACACCCACTGGCAGCAAAGCTGGCGCTAAAGGCCAAACGCGCTTTTACAGTGCTAGTGTGGGTGAAATTTTGTCTTGGAGAGACATAAAATTTATTTGAGTTGCCTATATACATACCTGGCCCAAGTTACCCTGCTTCGCGACCTCGTCTCGTTGCCATCGGCAGCAAACTCAGTCCCATCATCATCGTGATCATTACAAGACGCTCAAGTAGCTCAGAATAGTGATAGTGACAAGAGTAGAACTCTAGTGCCAGAATTAATAAAATCTGTAAATGTGCCCAAAAAGTTCCAAACCAATCCCCCAAAGTCCATAATCAATCAACCCCTCAAAAGTGCAGTGCCAATAATTCATTTTGTTTCTTTAATCCAGCTCGATCGAACGGTCGTAGTCGGCAAGCAAATTGTCACCTTGTTTGCAACATTAGCAACAATTTAAAATACCTAATTGCTGATGATTACAGGCCGATCGAAAGTGAATTGAAAAAAAATATATCTTAAATCAATAAAATTAAAAGAAAAGAAAATATAAAAGTGCATGTTTAAAAAGTGAGTCAAACATACAAATTATCATGTGTGCTGAAATGATAGAATTCATCCAATTACAAAAGGAACACATGGTAAAGTGTAAGTAAGAAAAAAAAACAACAACAACCCATTAAAACCCACGTGCGAAAGTGTTACTGCAAACAACAAACATTTCTACCTACAACAAACACAACAACCACCCACCACCTACAACAACAATAACAACGCTGGAGAGCTCTTCATCGCTGGATACTGTATGTGAGTGTAAAACAAGCCTTATCTATCGCTTTTCTCTTTGAGCTTAAGATCAATAGACGATCATCTGGTCCTGTATTGATACATGCTCTTCTTAATTTTCTCTTAACACTAACATGCACTTATCATTTAAAACTGAATATACGGTTATCGCCCTCGCATATGCAACAGTGATAAGACCGCTCTCTTAGCCGCTTAGGGCGCCCCAGCTAATCAGCTGATTTGCTTTAATTTCAATTTGCTTTTGATTTCCTCCTATGCGCCTGCAGCGTTTTGGTTATTTGGCCATTCCAGCCGCGTTTAATTATTATTTAATTGTTTGATTAAAACGTAATGAATTGTGGCGGCTCACCATTTCATTTCTAATATTATATTCAATTCATTATATTTAAAACTTTATCGATCAAATAATATTTAGTATTGTAAGCCAACACTGTGTTATCGATATGTATCGACTACACATGGCAACAGCCATTTCGGTCTGGCCTTCTGGATGCAAAATTCTGTTCCTGTTCTGTGCCCTGATTCCAAAACTGGTCTCGGTTTTTTTCCATCAGCTCTTGTTTGCGAGAAATCTCGGAAAACCCATTTTGCTGTTTTTTTAGCTTATGGATAATTATGGGGGTCAAACCAAGCACAAATTTGTAGGTTTATAAGTTTAATGGGGTACTACATACATCAATGCAGCCATAAAAAATCAAGCGAGCCGCATCAGCAAACCCGAAAGTGACTAAATTGGACCTTGAAGATAATTTTTTCTCAATTTATAGCAAATTTTTCAAAATAAACCGTCATCTACAAACTAGTGCATAAGTCGTAAAATTAAAACAACTATTTTAGCATATAGCCTAACATATCCGCTATTTTTACGAATTTTGTTGCACTTTTATCAGCTTGTTGTTTTTTTGGTTTAATTTGATTCAATAATCGTTTTTTTGTGGTCCACCTAACAGTATGTCACCACTTTTTTTAAATCTAGTACTGCCAGAATGTTGTACATTTGTTTGGCTATTAATGTAAGAGCTATGCTAAATCGAGTAGCCTTTTCATATTTCCTATACACATTTTGTGAATTAATCAAGTAGTCCTGCCATAAAATTTAATTCACTTTTTCGTGAAAAAACGGCTATAGCTTAGTCCAACAAGCTGATAAAAGTGCAACAAAATTCGTAAAAATAGCGGATATGTTAGGCTATATGCTAAAATAGTTGTTATACCCTTGCAGAGGGTATATTAAACTTGTCACGATGTTTGTAACGCAGTGAAGGAAGCATTTCCGACCACATAAAGTATATATATTCTTGATCAGCATGACGAGCTGAGTTCATTTCCGTCTGTCCGTCCGTCCGTCTGTCCGTCTGTTTCTATGCTATCTCCTCCCTCAGTTTTAAAGCTATCTTGACCAAACTTTGCAAAAAGTCTTTAAATACAAATACGCTGCACATTTGTCGGAACCGGCCGGATCGGATGACTATATCATATAGCTGCCATAGGAACGATCGGTCCAAAAACTAGTTTTTGTAGGAAAAACTTTTTTATTTTCCATCTTAGCTGCACCAATCGTGGTATATATTAGTTTTATATGCTTCTACACAATTCTGGTAAAATTTATCAAAATCGGATGACTATAGCATATAGCTGCCATATAAACGGTCGGTGCAAAAACTAGTTCTAGAAAGAAAAACTTTTTTGTTTTCCATCGTAGCATCACCAATCGTGGTATATATTAGTTTCATATACTTCCACATAATTCTGGAAAAATTTATCGAAATCGAATGACTACAGCATATAGCTGCCATAGGAACGATAGGTCCAAAAACTTGTTCTAATGAGAAAAACTTTTTTGTTTTCCATCGTAGCGTCACCAATCGTGGTATAATTAGTTTTATATGCTTCCACACAATTCCGGAAAAATTTATAAAAATCGGATGGCTATAGCATATAGCTGCCATATAAACGGTCGTTCCAAAACTAGTTCTAGTGAGAAAAACTCTTTTGTTATCAATGGTAGCGCCTTTCAAAAACTGCAAGGCGTAGCCGATGTTAGCCTTCTATTTTTTTAATTTTACGATTTATGCACTACGTTGTAGATGATGGTTTATTTTGAAAAATTTGCTATAAATTGAAAAAAAAAAAATATCTTCAAGGTCCAATTTAGTATCTTTCGGGTTTGCTGATGCGGCTCGCTTGATTTTTTATGGCTGCATTGATGTATGTAGTACCCCATTAAACTTATAAACCTACAAATTTGTGCTTGGTGTGACCCCCATAATTTTTCATAAGCTAAAAAAACAGCAAAATGGTTTTTCCGCGATTTCTCGCAAACAAGAGCTGATGGAAAAAAAACCGAGACCACTTTTGGAATCAGGGCGCAGAACAAGAACACAATTTTGCATCGAGAAGGCCAGACCTCACAAAAGTGGTCATTTTGTTGCCCTGTGTTATTAACCAACACATACCAAGTAAGAAACGCATCACTAGGAAGTGACGAAGCAGCCGATACGAATGGATCAATGAACTCGCTTAAAATAATAAAGCAATTTTAGTTTAATAAAATGCAAATATTGGAGCTTAAAATCTTTACGGGCTCCAGGGTAATTCACTCAACGACGACACCCAACTAGATGAACTAAAGAATAATTGCAGGAGTGCACTTATAATACCCTAACTTTTGATGGTTGATTGAAATAACTCAAGATATACAACATTTCCCTTGTATACCATTAACCCATTATTGCCCCGATATTATGACTTTTGGTTTGGATGCCTTAACCATTTAATATAATTACAGTTAAATGAAGTCAAAGAAAATTTTGTTTAAATTAAATTCAAACTATTTAGTTAACGTAAATGAAAAAAAAAAAATAGAAGGCTAACATCGGCTACGCCGATGTTTTCAATACCCTTGCAGTCTTTGAAAGGCGCTACCATTGATAACAAAAAAGTTTTTCTCACTAGAATTAGTTTTTAGACCGATCGTTCCTATGACAGCTATACGCTATTGTCATCCGATTTTGATAAATTTTTCCAGAATTGTGTGGAAGCATATACAAATAATATATACCACGATTGGTGACGCTACGATGGAAAACAAAAAAGTTTTTCTCACTAGAACTAGTTTTTGGACCGACCGTTTATATGGCAGCTATATGCTATAGTTATCCGATTTTGATAAATTTTTTCAGAATTGTGTGGAAGCATATAAAACTAATATATACCACGATTGGTGACGCTACGATGAAAAACAAAAAAGTTTTTCTCACTAGAACTAGTTCTTGGACCGACCGTTTATATGGCAGTTATATGCTATAGTTATCCGATATTGATAAATTTTTTCAATATTGTGTGGAAGCGTATAAAGCTTATATTTACTACGATTGGTGACGCTAGGATGGAAAACAAAAAAGTTTTTCTCATTAGAACTAGTTTTTAGACCGATTGTTCCTATGGCAGCTATATGATATAGTCATCCGATCCGGCCGATTCCGACAAATGTGCAGCGTATTTGTATTTAAAGGCATTTTGCAAAGTTTGGTCAAGATAGCTTTAAAACTGAGGGAGGAGATAGCATAGAAACAGACGGACAGACGGACAGACGGACGGACGGACAGACGGACAAACGGAAATGAACTCAGCTCGTCATGCTGATCAAGAATATATATACTTTATGTGGTCGGAAATACTTCCTTCACTGCGTTACAAACATCGTGACAATTTTAATATACCCTCTGCAAGGGTATAAAAAAATGAATGGAAATTTTCTTAGAAATTAATAAAAAAAAAAAAAAACAAATAAAATTTTATAGAATTAAGTTTAAAGAAAGTTATAGAGAAAGTTAATGGAAAATTTAGAGAACTCAATTAGAGAAAAGACAAATCTTAAATTTAAGGAAAATTGAAAAGAATTCATTGCAATGAAAATTAAATTTAGCAACAGTAATATATCTTCGGTTTCCCCCTATTTTAATTGTTGTTAATTTTCTCGTTCTCGATTTACTTCGAATCAAAATGTTGCCGATAAACATTATTAATAAATAAAAGTTTATATTATAATGAATTGCTAAGAGCTTTGTGGCGTTCCTGATGACAGGGTTCCGTAGCCATGTAGAATGATTACTTGTTTTTGGGATTCGCAGAAACTGCCCGATTGCGTATCAATGGTTGGGAGGGTAAAGACCGCGAGTGTCTAACAACACAACAGACCTCGCCCATATGGAGAAGTTTTCGTTAGATAGGAAGTCCGCTATGAATGTTTTTATACCCGTTACTCGTAGAGTAAAAAGGGTATACTAAGTTCGTGCAAATGTATGTAACAGGCAGAAGGAAGCATCTCCGACCCCATAAAGTATATATATTCTTGATCAGCATCAATAGCCGAGTCGATATAGCCATGTCCGTCTGTCCGTCTGTCTGTCTGTCTGTCTGTCTGTCTGTCTGTCTGTCTGTCTGTCTGTCTGTCCGTCTGTCCGTCTGTCCGTCTGTCCGTCTGTCCGTCTGTCCGTCTGTCCGTCTGTCCGTCTGTCTGTCTGTCTGTATGAACACCTAGATCTCAGGAACTATAAGAGCTAGAGCTACCATTTTTTCAGTGTAGACTTGTATCTTCTGCACGCAGATCAAGTTTGTTTCAAATTTTTCAATTTTGCTCCCTCCCGCCCCCGCAATATGAAAAAAACTCATATCTCCCACAATTTTGAAAATTGATTGTTCGAACCTTCTAGACATATATTTAAATCATCATTACCTATCGATCCGCCATACATCATTTTTCGATCAGATGAACGATTGAAGAGTTACCGCTCCCACAATTTGGGCAACCTTACCCTGAGTAACGGGTATATCGAAGTCGAGCAGGGCCGACTTCAACTTACGCTCTCGTTTTTTTTAAGTTTTGGTTTTGCCAAGGGTTACTTTGGCCTTGGATAGTTTTTGGAGTATAGCTCCATCGTGTTTTTCAGTAGGGACTCTATAAAAATAAAATTATTATACTAGGAGACCTCGGCACAGCAAAACCCACCCCACTACAGTCATGAGCTATGGTTCAACGGGTCCCGTTCCGCTGTGTTCGAGCCTTCGTCGCGTTTCTAGACGTTCGCAAATGGTTACAACATATGGTTTTTATACTGCGGACACCAGAGGGATGAGCAGTATTCAAGCACCGGGCGAACTAAAGATGTAAAAAGAACTTTTGTTGTATAGGGATCATTAAATTGCTTCGACCAACGCTTAATAAATACAAGCTTAAAGCTTAATTTGCAATCCAAAATAACTCCAAGATCAACGACAGTTGATATTCGTTGCAAGGGTTCATTGCCAATCGAATAGGAAACTAGCGAAGGTTTGCAACGATGAAAAGACATAAACATACATTTTGCGCAATTAAGAAATAAATGATTAACCAAGCAACAAAAATAAAGCGAGTTTAAATCATCTTGCAACCTAATAGAATGCATCGGGTCTTTGTAAGATAAAATGAGTTTAACGTCATCGGCATACATAAGTATCCGAGAATGAGATATTGTCGAGGGGAGATCATTAATAAAAAGAGTGAAAAACAAAGGACCGAGGTGGCTTCCTTGAGGTACACCGGAAGTTACGTAGACAGGTTTTGAAATATTAGATCTGAGCAGAACTTTTTGAGTTCTATCTTTTAAATATGAAGAGATCCAAAAAAGAAAAGGTGAGGGAAATCCAATACGATCAAGCTTAAGGAGGAAAAGATCATGGTTCAAGGAGTCAAAAGCCTTACTGAAGTCAGTGTAGATGACATCAGTTTGGCATTTCATAAGGAATCCATCGATAACTAATGATGTGAATTCAAGCAAATTGGTCGTAGTTGACCGACTCTTTACAAATCCATGCTGAAAAGGTGACAAACCCGAATTACAGTAATGCTGCAATGTAGAGGTTATAGTTTCTTCAAACAACTTAGGAATAGCAGATAATTTGGCGATACCTTTATAATTGGAAATATCTGATTTTCCACCCTTTTTATGAAGAGGAATAATGAAGGATTCTTTCCAAAGATTTGGAAAAATAGTAGAGTCAAGCGATAGATTAAAAAGCTTTAGTAAAGGTTTGCAAAAAGAATTACAACACTCTCTGAGGACACAACTAGGGATGATGTCAGGTCCAGGAGAGTATGAAGACTTTAGAGATTTCAAATATAAAAGTAGAGAAGATTCAGTAATTATGGGAGCATTTAAAGAGTTTGAAGAAGAAATGTCATTTGTTTATTTGTTGAAAAAAAAGTCGACAAATGGTGGCTGTCAACCAAAAAAAAAAAACTGAATACGTTATAAAAAGGCTTAATGAACTAAGAAAGCCTAACAAGGAAAATCTAACAAAATTACAAATCGACTAGTAACGACTCCGACACGGTGGGGGAATTTTATTTGCCCGTCCGGCCAGTTATGTCCCAGTTCACAGCCAATTGAAGACAGAGACGTTACTAGACCTAACACAAATTTAAATAGTATAGAAGTCGAAAAAGAGAATAGTGAGGAAAAAGAAAAAGAGAAGGCTTAAAAATATGTTTACAAAATCATATCATTATAATTTTGACATAAAACCCGAAAACGGTTGTGCTGTGCGTAGTCGGTTGTGCATCTAGGCAAGATTAAAGGCAAATAATTTCTAGTTGGTCTAGAGGGAACAGAGAAGTTAAGGCGACCTAAGAGTTCAGAAGAGTCTACATCACCGATAATTAACTTATGAAGAAAAGAAACGCCTAGGACTGTTCTACGGTTAGCCAACGATAGAAGGTCAATAAGCAAAAGCCTACTAGAATACGATGGCAACCGAAGGTTGGGATCCTAATTTAAGCCGCGGAGGGCAAAAAGCAAGAATTGCTTTTGGACATACTCAACACGATCCATATGCTTTTTATACTGCGGACACCAGACGGATGAGCAGTATTCAAGCACCAGGCGAACTAAAGATGTAAAAAGAACTTTTGTTGTATAGGGATCATTAAATTGCTTCGACCAATGCTTAATGAATCCAAGTACACCATTCGCCTTATTAACTATACAGGGTATATGATCATTAAAGCTTAATTTGCAATCCAAAATAACTCCAAGATCAACGACGTTGCAACGACGTTGCAAGGGTTCATTGCCAATCGAATAGGAAACTAGCGAAGGTTTGCAACGATGAAAAGACATAAACATACATTTTGCGCAATTAAGAAATAAATGATTAACCAAGCAACAAAAATAAAGCGAGTTTAAATCATCTTGCAACCTAATAGAATGCATCGGGTCTTTGTAAGATAAAATGAGTTTAACGTCATCGGCATACATAAGTATCCGAGAATGAGATATTGTCGAGGGGAGATCATTAATAAAAAGAGTGAAAAACAAAGGACCGAGGTGGCTTCCTTGAGGTACACCGGAAGTTACGTAGACAGGTTTTGAAATATTAGATCTGAGCAGAACTTTTTGAGTTCTATCTTTTAAATATGAAGAGATCCAAAAAAGAAAAGGTGAGGGAAATCCAATACGATCAAGCTTAAGGAGGAAAAGATCATGGTTCAAGGAGTCAAAAGCCTTACTGAAGTCAGTGTAGATGACATCAGTTTGGCATTTCATAAGGAATCCATCGATAACTAATGATGTGAATTCAAGCAAATTGGTCGTAGTTGACCGACTCTTTACAAATCCATGCTGAAAAGGTGACAAAACCGATTTGCAGTAATGCTGCAATGTAGAGGTTATAGTTTCTTCAAACAACTTAGGAATAGCAGATAATTTGGCGATACCTCTATAATTGGAAATATATGATTTTCCACCCTTTTTGTGAAGAAAAATAATGAAGGATTCTTTCCAAAGATTTGGAAAAATAGTAGAGTCAAGCGATAGATTAAAAAGCTTTAGTAAAGGTTTGCAAAAAGAATTACAACACTCTCTGAGGACACAACTAGGGATGATGTCAGGTCCAGGAGAGTATGAAGACTTTAGAGATTTCAAATATAAAAGTAGAGAAGATTCAGTAATTATGGGAGCATTTAAAGAGTTTGAAGAAGAAATGTCATTTGTTTATTTGTTGAAAAAAAAGTCGACAAATGGTGGCTGTCAACCAAAAAAAAAAACTGAATACGTTATAAAAAGGCTTAATGAACTAAGAAAGCCTAACAAGGAAAATCTAACAAAATTACAAATCGACTAGTAACGACTCCGACACGGGGGGGGAATTTTATTTGCCCGTCCGGCCAGTTATGTCCCAGTTCACAGCCAATTGAAGACAGAGACGTTACTAGACCTAACACAAATTTAAATAGTATAGAAGTCGAAAAAGAGAATAGTGAGGAAAAAGAAAAAGAGAAGGCTTAAAAATATGTTTACAAAATCATATCATTATAATTTTGACATAAAACCCGAAAACGGTTGTGCTGTGCGTAGTCGGTTGTGCATCTAGGCAAGATTAAAGGCAAATAATTTCTAGTTGGTCTAGAGGGAACAGAGAAGTTAAGGCGACCTAAGAGTTCAGAAGAGTCTACATCACCGATAATTAACTTATGAAGAAAAGAAACGCCTAGGACTGTTCTACGGTTAGCCAACGATAGAAGGTCAATAAGCAAAAGCCTACTAGAATACGATGGCAACCGAAGGTTGGGATCCTAATTTAAGCCGCGGAGGGCAAAAAGCAAGAATTGCTTTTGGACAGACTCAACACGATCCATATGCTTTTTATACTGCGGACACCAGACGGATGAGCAGTATTCAAGCACCAGGCGAACTAAAGATGTAAAAAGAACTTTTGTTGTATAGGGATCATTAAATTGCTTCGACCAATGCTTAATGAATCCAAGAACACCATTCGCCTTATTAACTATACAGGGTATATGATCATTAAAGCTTAATTTGCAATCCAAAATAACTCCAAGATCAACGACGTTGCAACGACGTTGCAAGGGTTCATTGCCAATCGAATAGGAAACTAGCGAAGGTTTGCAACGATGAAAAGACATAAACATACATTTTGCGCAATTAAGAAATAAATGATTAACCAAGCAACAAAAATAAAGCGAGTTTAAATCATCTTGCAACCTAATAGAATGCATCGGGTCTTTGTAAGATAAAATGAGTTTAACGTCATCGGCATACATAAGTATCCGAGAATGAGATATTGTCGAGGGGAGATCATTAATAAAAATAGTGAAAAACAAAGGACCGAGTTGGCTTCCTTGAGGTACACCGGAAGTTACGAAGACAGGTTTTGAAATATTAAATCTGAGCAGAACTTTTTGAGTTCTATCTTTTAAATATGAAGAGATCCAAAAAAGAAAAGGGGAGGGAAATCCAATACGATCAAGCTTAAGGAGGAGTCAAAAGCCGAACTGAAGTCAGTGTAGATGACATAAGTTTGCCATTTCATAAGGAATCCATCGTTAACTAATGATGTGAATTCAAGCAAATTGGTCGTAGTTGACCGACTCTTTACAAATCCATGCTGAAAAGGTGACAAAACCGATTTGCAGTAATGCTGCAATGTAGAGGTTATAATTTCTTCAAACAACTTAGGAATAGCAGAAATTTGGCGATACCTCTATAATTGGAAATATCTGATTTTCCACCCTTTTTTTGAAGAGGAATAATGAAGGATTCTTTCCAAAGATTTGGAAAAAGAGTAGAGTCAAGCGATAGATTAAAAAGCTTTAGTAAAGGTTTGCATAAAGAATTACAACACTCTCTGAGAACACAACTAGGAATGTTGTCAGGTCCAGGAGAGTATGAAGACTTTAGAGATTTCAAATATGAAAGTAGAGAAGATTCAGTAATTATGGGAGCATTAAAAGAGTTTGAAGAAGAAATGTCATAAGGATAAGATTTGTTATTAAGGAGTAAGTTGATTGAAAAAAGTCAGCGAATAAGTCTGCGGCAGCGGAATCGTTGCTAGCCTTTTGGTTATGTAAAAAGAATGAAGAAGGTAAAGTCGAAGTTTTACGCTTAGCGTTAACAAATTTTTAAAATTGTTTAGGGTCTTGTGCGAATTGAATTTTACAGCGAGCAAGATAATTCTTATAGCATTGAGAATTAAAAAGGGTAAAGTTTGACTTGGCTGTCGAGTATTTAGAAAAGTCAAGATCAGAACCAGTTTTTTTATACTTTTTAAAACATCTAGACTTAATATTTTTTAAATTAGAAAGCTTAGGACAGTACCAAGGGGGTTGAAGAGACTCAGAAGAAGCAACACTATTTGGAACAGAAATATCAAAGAGAGAGTTAATAGAGTCATAAAAAAAGGTAACAGCGACGTCAGAATCCTCGGGTAGTGTTAGGGGGGAAGACCAAGAGACAACAGCATTAGAACTGTCAGTGACAAAAACAAGATCTAACAATTTGTTTAAATGATTTGGAACTGAATTTATTTGAAACAAAGACAGATCAAGCAAACAATCTAAAAAATCATGCTGTGCAGATGGTACAAGATAAGTTGACCCATTAAGATTTGACCATGCGATGTTTGGCAAGTTAAAATCACCAACAACAACCATATAATCAATGTCTCGTAATTGAGTAAAAACATATTTTATGCAGTTTATATGGTGCATATATACTTGAATATCGGAAGAAGGAGGGATATAGGAACAAGAAATGAATACAGAAAAGGAATTAAAAGTTACCTTAACGGCAACAAATTCAACATCGTCAGGCACATTTACAGAAATGCATTCAGACCGAAGGTTAGATTTTACTGCTATCATAACACCTCCACCACGGTGAGCCTGTCGATCACGACGGTAAACAATATAATCATTTGACAATATTTCACAATCACAAACGGAGGAATTTAACCAGGTCTCTGAAAATGCAATAATGTCAAAATCAAATGATGCGCTATTCAAAAATAAAGAGGTAAGTTTGGACAAAAGACCCCTAACATTTTGATAGACGATACTAAGAACGGAGGACTGGACTAGTTTTTTGGAGCACTATTAGATGCAACTTGTGCCCCAAAACTGTTAGAGGGCAAGCTGACAGGCATTATCCTGCGATTTCTTTGCCTGTACTCGTTAACAATAAGTAGTGGCGGCCAAAATTTTGGGTCACTTATAATAGGAAATTCTTCGGAAGAGACACTAATTTTAAACGAAGCTATATCCCGAGGCTCAGCAAAACTGAACTTCGAAATATAAACTCTTGCTGAGGATTTGTGAGCAATGTATGCTGCAATTCACTCGCAAGTAGTTTCGGGAGACAACCTAGACACAAAAACTTGTCTACGAGGAGCTACAACTGTAAGAATGGGAGGCTGAGGAGAAATAGGAGCAGAAACCAAAACATTGTCTTGAGGTTCGGAAAGCACTATTAGCGAATTAACAGACCTATCTAATGGTGCATTGGACAAGTCGTTAGTAGGTTGAATCAGGGAGGGTAATGGTGAAACATCCAGCAAGTTTCCTGGAGAGGCAGACAGAGAAATTGTTGGCGACAAGTCAAAATTCAAGGGAGTGATTGGCAATGATGGAGGAAGGTGGGGCGATTCACCGGAATCAGGCGGTGGCACAACTAAAAATTGCGGCTCCAACCGACGCATCGATGCCGACTCGAATTTGAATTGACTAAGCAAATCAGAAATGGAGCTAAACTCGCAACAGGTTACAAACCGAAAAAACAGATAAGCAAAACAATTACACAAACAAATATACACAAAGCTGACGCCGCGATTATTTAATTTGTGAAATTGATTGTTTATAAGCACACAACCGAAGCGCGAAGCACAACACGGTAAAGGAGTGAATTATCGAAATGATTTAAATAAAACTTTGCAACAAAATAGGCAAGTTAAACGACACAAAATAATTTTTAATTGCGGAGCACAAATAAAACACGTCAATCACTTACAAGACTCTCTCTCTCTTTTGATAAGATATGATAAGTCTCATAAGGATAAGATATTTTATTAAAAGGGAAAGAGGAGTAAGTTGATTGAAAAAAGTCAGCGAATAAGTCCGCGGTAGCGGAATCGTTGCTAGCCTTTTGGTTATGTAAAAAGAATGAAGAAGGTAAAGTCGAAGTTTTACGCTTAGAGTCAACAAATTTGTAAAATTGTTTAGGGTCTTGTGCGAATTGAATTCTACTGCAAGCAAGATAATTCTTATAGCATTGAGAATTAAAAAGAGTAAAGTTTGACTTGGCTATCGAGTATTTAGAAAAGTCAAGATTAGAACCAGTTTTTTTTTATACTTTTTAAAACATCTAGACTTAATATTTTTTAAATTAGAAAGCTTAGGACAGTACCAAGGGGGTTGAAGAGACTCAGAAGAAGCGACACTATTTGAAACAGAAATATCAAAGAGAGAGTTAATAGAGTCATAAAAAAAGGTAACAGCGACGTCAATGTCAACTGCATTGTTTAAAGGAGACCAATCTTTTGAGCAAATACGTTGATTAAGCAGTGTAAAATTAGCTTTACGGAAGCAACGACGAGGTTTTACTGAAGTCATTGAAACGAGAAGGCAAAGCTAACTTCGACTGTGCCGAAGTTTTAATACACTTGAAAAACTTTACTCCAACTGATTTAACAGGTAAAATTATATAGGATATAAAAATCAGATATTTAAAATTTTTATATCGTTGATAATAAAAATTGTATACCATAAAAAAAAACTTTTCTTAGTAAAACAGATTTTCCGACCGATCGGTCCTATGACAGCTATATGCTATAGTCATCCGATCGTGATAAATTTTTTAAAATTATGTAAAAGCATATAAAACTACATATATACCAAGATTGGGGACGCTACGATAGAAAACAAAAAAGTTTTTCTCACTAAAAGTAGTTTTTTGACCGACCGTTTCTATGGGAGCTATATAATATAGTCATCCGATTTTAATAAATTTTTTCGGTATTATGTGAAAGCATATAAAACTAACATATACCAAGATTGGTGACGCTACAATGGAACTAGTTTGTAGACCGATCGTTCCTATCGCAGCTATATGATATAGTCATCCGATCCGGCCGGTTCCGACATATTAGTTGCGTGCAGTAAAAAGAAGACTCTGTGCTAAATTTCAGCTCAATAGCTTTAAAACTGAGAGACTAGTTCGCGTAGAAAGAGACAGATAGACGGACGGACGGACAGACGGAATTGAACTCGGCTCGTCGTCCTGATCAAGAATATATATAGTTTATGGGGTCGGAAATGAATATTTCTATGCGTTACAAACTTCTGGGCAAAATTAATATACACTTTTCAAGTGTATAATGAAGGGGTAAATCCAGGATTTGTTAAAGATATTTCTAATGTAGGATGGTAAGAATCCTCGGGTAGTGTTAGGGGGAAGACCTAGAGACAACAGCATTAGAACTGTCAGTGACAAAAACAATATCTAATTGTTTAAATGATTTGGAACTGAATTTATATGAAACAAAGACAGATCAAGCAGACAATCTTAAAAATCATGCAGTGCAGATGGTACAAGATAAGTTGACCCATTAAGATTTGACCACGCAATGTTTGGCAAGTTAAAATCACCAACAACAATCATAGAATCAAAGTCTCGTAATTGAGTGAAGACATATTTTATGCAGTTTATATGGTGCATATATACTTGAATATCGGAAGAAGGAGGGATATAAGAAAAAGAAATGAATACAGAAAATGAATTAAAATTTATCTTAACGGCAACAAATTCAACATCGTCAGGCACATTTACAGAAATGCATTCCGACGAAAGGTTAGATTTTACTGCTATCATAACACCTCCACCACGGTGAGCCTGTCGATCACGACGGTAAACAATATAATCATTTGACAATATTTCACAATCAGAAACGGAGGAATTTAACCAGGTCTCTGAAAATGCAATAATGTCAAAATCAAATGATGCGCTATTCAAAAATAAAGAGGTAAGTTTGGACAAAAGACCCCTAACATTTTGATAGACGATACTAAGAACGGAGGACTGGACTAGTTTTTTGGAGCATTATTAGAGGCAACTTGTGCCCCAAAACTGTTAGAGGGCAAGCTGACAGGCATTATCCTGCGATTTCTTTGCCTGTACTCGTTAACAATAAGTAGTGGCGGCCAAAATTTTGGGTCACTTATAATAGGAAATTCTTCGGAAGAGACACTAATTTTAAACGAAGCTATATCCCGAGGCTCAGCAAAACTGAACTTCGAAATATAAACTCTTGCTGAGGATTTGTGAGCAATGCATGCTGCAATTGACTCGCAAGTAGTTTCAGGAGATAACCTAGACACAAAAACTTGTCTACGAGGAGCTAAAACTGTAAGAATGGGAGGCTGAGGAGAAATGGGTGCAGAAACCAAAACATTGTCTTGAGGTTCGGAAGGCACTATTAGCGAATTAACAGACCTATCTAATGGTGCATTGGACAAGTCGTTAGTAGGTTGAATCAGGGAGGGTAATGGTGAAACATCCAGCAAGTTTCCTGGAGAGGCAGACAGAGAAATTGTTGGCGACAAGTCAAAATTCAAGGGAGTGCTTGTCAATGATGGAGGAAGGTGGGGCGATTAACCGGAATCAGGCGGTGGCACAACTAAAAATTGCGGCTCCAACCGACGCATCGATGCCGACTCGAATTCGAATTGACTAAGCAAATCAGAAATGGAGCTAAACTCGCTTGAAAGATGCTTGGACACTTTGTGCAATTTATCAAAACTATTTTTCACGCTGTTATACATACGCGAAAAATTGAATTGAATGTCAGTGCATCCAGGGCAAGACCATTTCAAGGCGCCACAAACCTCTTTAGGGGAATAAACCTTGTCAATGTCTCGTCCACTTAATCCTGCACATTTAATATGCATGGAGTGATCGCACAACCAACAGGTTACAAACCGAAATTGCTCCGAATCACTTGCATCTTTATTTGTGCAGGACTTTTTGCAGCACGCCATAATGCACAAAATTACCACAGGGTCTAAAATCGAAAGAGAAGATCAAAATATAAGAGCGAAGATGTAGCGCTAGATATGCTCTGAGTAGATAAAACAACAACAACAATGATGAGCGGGAGCGATGCACAAAGAGAATATGCACAACAGCGAAATCGCACACAAGCTTGTCTTAAGGGGGGGTGGGGGACCGCCAAAAACAGGTAAACAAAACAAGCAATATACACAAAGCTGACGCCGCGATTATTTTATTTGTTAAATTGTTTGTTAATAGGTACACAACCGAAGCGCGAAGCACAACACGGTAAAGGGGTGAATTATAGAAATTATTTGAAAAAAACATTGCATCAAAATTAGCAAGTTAAACACAAAATAATTTTTAGTTGCGGAGCACAAATAAAAGACGTCAATCACTTACAAGACTCTCTCTCTCTTTTTTTTTATAGTGGTTCTATTATTTTTTTCGCAACTGTATATACTTTATAGAGTCTGAGATGCTTCCTTCTGCCTGTTACATACATTTGTACGAACTTAGTATACCCTTTTTACTCAATAAGTAACAGGAATAAACATCAGTACCTTTTCAATCTCATCGGCTTAGTGCAGAGCTTATGGACGCCGAGCCATAAATGAGGTGTGATTTACTTCGCCGCGGCGACGAGCCGCATGAAGCCTTTCTGCTCGGATTTTAGTCCACTCCTTTCTTTTTATTTGGGAATTAACCATGCGTTTCTCATAGCTCATATTCCTGCTCATTCCTGTTTGGCATCTCTTTGGAAATCAGTTATATACGCTTCTAGCCCCAGTGGCGTTTTTGCGAATAATAAGATTCGTGTAGTTAACCGTTACCTGCTAAGTAAAGAACCACCGTCCGAAAACTTAGTTACAATAATTTTTTATTGCCGCAATATTCTTACAGATAATTATAACGTTTATTTCAATGTTCTTTTCCCTTTAACAACAGTTGGCCGGTCTCGAATATACCCCTTGCGTCGCTTTAAGTTCTGCAATCATAAATTCCGTTAATTAAAATTTATATAAAAGCAATCTGAAGTGTCATACCTTTCTAGAGATAAAGTTTGTTGGTGGAACAAGTCTGTTTGTTCCTTTCAGTGATGGTCTATTAAACTCAAATGGTTTTTTGACCCTGTAGATACGAACCAGCCAGTGTTCTGTGGTATACGCTTCTTCCAAATACGTCAAGTCAAAATCCTTATTGCCGATAACAGCATTTCGAGTTCGGTCATATCCAGAAGGGCCTCTGAAAATAAATGGTATATATAAATATTCAGCCAGTACTTTAAAAGACCAATGTTTTTTGAAAAAAATTGAAGGCTAACATAGCACAGTTGCGACCGTAGAACAAGTGAGGTTGCAAAAATAAAAAAATTGCAAAAGCGACTGCGAAATTTTGAATGAACCTATCTTATAGGAAATTCTTCAACAATGTGCAACCCTTAATAAAATGCGATTTTTATTTTCGATAATATAGCTCTTTGAAGTTGCCCGATTTTCAGTTGTCATTGACGTCGCTGTTGCCTTTTTTATGACACTATTAACTCTCTCTTTGATATTTCTGTTCCAAATAGTGTCGCTTCTTCTGAGTCTCTTCAACCCCCTTGGTACTGTCATAAGCTTTCTAATTTAAAAAATATTAAGTCTAGATGTTTTAAATAGTATAAAAAGTCTGGTTCTAATCTTGACTTTTCTAAATACTCGATAGCCAAGTCAAACTTTACTCTTTTTAATTCTCAATGCTATAAGAATTATCTTGCTCGCTGTAAAATTCAATTCGCACAAGACCCTAAACAATTTTAAAAATTTGTTAACTCTAAGCGTAAAACTTCGACTTTACCTTCTTCATTCTTTTTACATAACCAAAAGGCTAGCAACGATTCCGCTGCCGCAGACTTATTCGCTGACTTTATTCAATCAACTAACTCCTCTATCCCTTTTAATAACATATCTTATCCTTATGACATTTCTTCTTTAAACTCTTTAAATGCTCCCATAATTACTAAATCTTCTCTACTTTCATATTTGAAATCTTTACTAAAGCTTTTTGATCTATCGCTTGACTCTACTATTTTTCCAAATATTTGGAAAGAATCCTTCATAATTCCACTTCATAAAAAGGAAAATCAGATATTTCCAATTATAGAGGTATCGCCAAATTATCTGCTATTCCTAAGTTGTTTGATGAAATTATAACCTCTACATTGCAGCATTACTGCAAATAGGTTTTGTCACCTTTTCAGCATGGATTTGTAAAGAGTCGGTCAACTACGACCAATTTGCTTGAATTCACATCATTAGTTAACGATGGATTCCTTATGAAATGGCAAACTGATGTCATCTACACTGACTTCAGTAAGGCTTTTGACTCCGTGAACTATGATCTCCTCCAAAAATATTTAACATTATACAAAAATTATAAAACTAGTAATAATGAAAATGACAAAACAGTAAAAAATAATTAACATTTGTCACACGAACTGTAATATAAGTATTTTTATAGCAAAGTGAGGGAGAGACATTCGAAATGATATGAATCACCTGACAGCTTAAATGAAAAGAAAATGTTTTGGAAGTATAATTCATTTTGATAGTGTGCACAGTGTGTTTGCCTACTAGTTACATGATTGAGTGTGAGCGTACTTTTATCCATACGATTTTTCAGATTTGAAACTCTGTCCAGCTCTTGGCTCAAAAAATTCAGTAAATTTTATAAAGAATTTTATAGAAAATCAAAATTGGATATTTTTAGTTTTCGCGTGGCACAATGGCCTTAAAGTTTTCAATTTCCCCTTAATTAAACTTTTAAATAATAAAGGCAAACGCCTTTTCCAAAAGTGTCGACAAAATAATTTGAGTATTTCAGAAATTTGGAAACAAAAACCTGATCGGAGGCCGAGCTGTTGGTACAATTTAAGTATAATCTTAAGCCAGGTACTCAGACACTAATAACATTCTCGCTGCCTATCTAATTACATGGCTCTTAGAATGCGCTCTTCGAATTTTCTCAAAGCATTCTAAGAGGCCGTACTCAGACGCCTAGAATGCGCTCTAATTATGTGCATGGGGCTGCCACATCGTTTTTCAAAAACAGCTGATACATTCTCGTAGGGGGGTCGTCGAATTATGAAACACGTTTGATAATTCGAAGAGGTACCTCTTAGAATTGAGCACACAATTTGAAAAAATGGATTCAAAGAAGACCAAAAGGCAAAACAAAAACAATTTGGAGAACTTTGCGAAGCATGAACAACGTGCGCTGATAAAAGCGGTCGAGATGCAGCCGATTTTATAGGATTTGACCATCAAAGAGCATTTTGATGCAATTTGCTCGTCCTCTTTCTGAGCTATACCAAATGACCCCCATGAAAACAACCATGACGTCGTCCATTGCATCTGCTTTCCACATTGTTCCTGTCATTATTAGTTTTTTCTAATCTTTTGTTTTACAAACTCGCTTGACCGCTTTATTTTATAAACAAACAACAGCTGACAAAACCAGAGTGACCATTTCGGATTCAGTGACTGTTTACAGCCTTTTCGCTGTGGTTTGGTCACCCTACATTCTAAGAGGCAGCGAGAATGTTATTCGTATCTGAGTACCTAGCTTTAATAAGAAACGTGGAAGAAGAACGTACAACTGACCCTGTTTATCTGGTGGGGCTTAAGCAATCAGACTTCGAATTGGAAAAACTGCCTTTAACTGAAGACGTCCTTGCAGTGCTGTTTTATAATAAGGAACACTGAACATTAGCTTTGAATGTATTCTTTATTCTTAACTGTGGTGTTTTATCATTATAGGTGTAGGAAATATTATTTAAGTGCAAGCTTGAGTGAAACTGCCAATCAAATCATCGCTTCGTAGCAGTATGCTATAGTTCAAGCTATGATAAAAAGAAATATTTGCAGAAAACTGAAGGTGCTGTTTGAAAGATGGAAATCTCTTCAGAAGACGAGACACCGAAAAAGCAAAATATATCTGGAGAGGGAACACCAATTTTTGTTTTTAAATTACAACATATATGATTTATATAAAATACAATTTTTTAATTTACCTAGAAAGAACATGTTTTAATGGTTTAGCAAACTGTCCATTTTTCGGGATGTTTATTTTTATTGGTTTAAGTAAAGTTTTCAGTTTTTATCAGAGCAAAGATGAGAATGATAATTGATCAGCTGCAGTGGTAGTTGCAGTGACTCCGTTCCAGTCATAATTCTACTATTCTACTTCAACATATGTATCTTGGCATGGTAAATTCTTAGCAATAACTAAAACATTAACGCTTTTGCAGTGCTGTTTCCGAATTTTTAGCGCAAACTAGACCACTATCACAGAAATACATTATACTCAAAAAAGTTTGTCGCGTTAGGACAAGTAGTATTCAGTTAAGTTAAAGCTCTTGATTTGGCCTCTAAGGCTGCAAACATAGTGCGCGCTGAGGCCGAAGATGAAGACGAAGCTGAAGACGAAAAACTGTGCAGTAGGATTTATATGAATTCGGTCAAATACGTTCACAGTGCACGCGAAGACGAAAGCAAAGATTCATATGAAATATTTTCGTCTTCAGCTTCGTCTTCATCTTCGGCTTCAGCGCGCACTATGTTTGCAGCCTAAATGTGTCAATGCTATTGGTCTAGTTCAGTGTAGGGCACGTTCGTATAGCGTGTGCATATGAAAGGCCGCAGTCGCTGCGAAGTCACACACACACAGCATACGCACGATTCGCTGCCGTCGATTTCGTATCGGTTGCCACGCACACATGCATAGCTAAAGTATGATTGTATTGTATGCCCTACACTGGTCTAGTTCATTCTAGTAATTATAAAGCAGCCATGACATGGAAGGAGTTTTTCCAAATCCATCCAGATAACCAGGTCTGTTTTACGATCTTCTTCCATGTTGCTTATAAAGATTATAAATTTTACCAACAGCTCGGCCTCCGATCAGGTTGCTTGTTTCCCAATTTGTGAAATACTCAAATTATTTTTTTGACACTTCATTGATAGTTAAAAGTTAAGTTAATAAAAAATTGAAAACTTTAATGCCATTGTGCCTCGCGAAATTTTAAATTATCCAATTTTGGTTTTCTATGCAATTCCTTATAAAATATACTAAATTTTTTTAACCAAGATCTGCAAAGAATTTCCCCAAATAAAATTTTCACAGAGGGCAGGTACGCTCTAGTGAGTTTTTTTGGCGGCTATACTGATGGGGGCAAAGCGCGCCGGGTCATATGCTAGTGTGATATTATGTACATATCTGCACAAAATGTGAACCTGAACTGTTGTTCAAACTTCTGTTCAAAAATAAGTTTTATTTTCATAAAAACGATTCAAGACCGCGAAGTTAAAATTTTGCCGGCGCCCTATTTTATTTTCTGATATGAATCCAGACGGCATGGCTTATGTTTGCAGTCTTAATTCACTTGTAAAATAAAATAATCTTTTTTCGAAAATAGTTCCGACTTTTATCCCAAAGCTTATAGTACACGGTGTGTTTGCCACCGGTTAAACTTGACTTTAAATTCGGAGATTTACGAATCCAATTGTTGGGGAATTACAGAGGATCATCTCAGTTACTACCTTTCCGCCCTTTGTTTAACCGTACATCACACTTTCCCTGAAGAGGCAACTAGTAGGACATGTTAGATTAGACTTTGCCAAGCACGAACAGATTACGACAGACGAATAATCGCCCTTAATGCATAGCATCTCTAGTTGGATGTCACAAATTTGATGAGTTCGAAAAAAAACGAGAGCGTAATTTGAAGTCGGCCCTGCTCGACTTCGATATACCCGTTACCCGTTACTCAGAGTAAGGTTTATTTAAGAATATTTTATTAGATCACAACATGCCCAAATTGTGGAAGATATGAGTTTTTTTTTCCAAACTGCGGGGGTGGCAATTCTACTAAAGCTCATCTGATCGGGAAATGATGTATGGCGGATCGATAAGTAATGATAGTTAAAATATAAGTCTAGAGGGTTCGAACAATCTATTTTAAAAATTGTGGGAGATATGAGGTATTTTTCAAATTGCGTGGGTGGCAACTCATCTATCGTTCATCTGATCGGAAAATGATGTATGGCGGATCGGATTTTATAATGATGACTAAAATATATGTCTAAAAGGTCCGAACAATCTATTATCAAAATTGTGGGAGATTTGAGGTTTTTTCGAATTGTGGGGGCGGGAGGGGGCGTGGCAAATATTTGAAACAAACTTGATCTGCGTGCGCACAATACAAGTCTACACTGAAAAAATGGTAGCTCTAGCTCGTTTAGTCTCTGAGATCTAGGTGTTCATACAGACAGACGGACGGACAGACGGACATGTCTTTATCGACTCGGCTATTGATGCTGATCAAGAATATATATACTTTATGGGGTCGGAAATGCTTCCTTCTGCCTGTTACATACATTTGCACAATCTTAGTATACCCTTTTTACTCTACGAGTAACGGGTATACAAAATCAAAGTTGTACCAAAATTCGCTCATTGGAAAATCAATTTTATACGCTTTTCCATATGCTAACTTTGAAATAGTCTACAGCAGAGGTTGAGAGATAAGAAGCACTAGGTTTGTGGAGAATTTCTTATTTGTAAAACACATTCAGCTTAACAGCATTTTAACCGTTGATTGCGATCGTTTTGGCTGCATTCGTTTGTGTGTAATGATTCTTACATACTTTTTCATAACATTATCAACAAATTTACACTATTACTGAACTTGCCTGTAATCCAATTTCAGTTCTCCAAATCGGTAGTAGCTTAACTTATACATAAGGCAATTGAGTAAGGCAGGTGCACCTTCAGCATCTACCCGAAATTCGCCTCGATCAGTAAAGTAGTCGCTTTCCTTGATATCCTTGGGATGTTCTCCTTCGGCGATTCTAACCATCCAAAGGAATTTATTGATATCGTCACCAGAATATCCAATAACGCCTCCAAAAATTACAAGAACATAATCCACATCCAGCGATGTCATGATTTCATATGACTTTTCTTCTGTGGACGACATGGCTTTACCGACCAATGCAATGTGACTATTGTTCCAAGTATTGTTGTCAACCAAAGTTGTTCTGTTAGCCATTCCAGCTATTTGGTATCCGTAATCCCACCACGACATTATCCTCGCATCGTCCGCCGTATTTTGAGAAAGCCAATAATATGCCTCCCTGAAGTCGTCTAATATATTACGTGATCTGAAAAAAAGTAACAATTGTTTTATTTTCAAAAAGTTTTCATTATAAAATAAAATTTTTGGACAGATTGTTCAGGAGTCCAAAGGCCAAGCACTCCTTTCGCTTGTGTACTATTAATCCCGAGTCCGATAGTCAAAGATTTTGAAGCAATATCATGGCTCCCATATTCACAGCTGAAGCTAATATCCTTTAAACTGACGGCTGCGCAAAATCAAACAAATGTTTTATGTAAAGAAGGGCTGAATATAGCCCACAGTAGTCATACACCATTACACTAAAACTTTAGGGGCTAGATCAACTCGGCTTGTCGTTTTGATTATGGTGGGATCGGAGTGGAGTCGACTGTTGCGTAGTAGCAAAGATTACATATATGTATAAAGACACAATGGCGGTAATGGCTATATTGACTCAGCTTGACATGCTGATCAAGAATATATATACAGTATAATTTGGATAATTGCACCTACACTTAATTGCACATTCAAGATAATTGCCTCAAAATCTCTGTCATTCTTATAAAAAACTGATTTCGTTCTAAAATTTTTCATATAATTGCATTGCACTTAATTGCATTTTTAAGATTATTGCAACGTTTTTCCGGAAACCATTTTTGATTTTGTATGTATAACTTCACTGGTTCATATGTTTGAATTGTAAATTGAAGACTCGATATCGATAATGTGACCATTGGCAATGTGAATTGTAAATTAATGGCGTTCTATCGGTATCGATTACGTGATTATTGTAAATGTCACTTTCAAGTGCGCAGTCCGTTCACAATCAAAACAACAACTTAAAACAAGCAAGAGTAAAAATGCGGAAAGCAAAATATAACGCTTCTTTACAATAAATACAAATGTGACAGGTGACCGAATTATACAAAAAGAAGACGAACTCAGATATGCAGCTATTACCGCTGGCCCACATCGAAAGCGGCAGAGAAAAGGAGAGCATGCTGATGTAGAAGAGGCTTTACTGCAATGGTTTAAGCAGCAGCGGTCAACCAATGCGATATTGGATCGACATGTTTTTCTTGGCAAAGCCAAGGAATTCTGCCTAATGCTTAATACCGAATTCGAACCAGATGGCAACTGGCTGGCGTAAGCGCCATAACATAAAGTTTGGCAAATTGCACGGAGAATCTGCAGAAAGTGATGCTGGAGGAGTAAATGATTATGTTCACAACATATTGCCTGGTATACTGAAAGATTACGGCATTGAAAATATTTTTAACGCGGATGAAACTGGGCTTTATTATAAAGCAATGCCAAATTGGACATTTTATCTACCGGGTGAGCAA
The DNA here is from genome assembly GCA_018904225.1 of Lordiphosa mommai. Lineage (NCBI taxonomy): Eukaryota > Metazoa > Arthropoda > Insecta > Diptera > Drosophilidae > Lordiphosa > Lordiphosa mommai. Next base: position 1,296,148 of record JAEIFT010000009.1, read on the forward strand.
CCGAGGGCCAAAAAAATCAAAAAACGCGATTGACCTTGGCTCTTTATTTGCAATTTAACTGACTCCTACAAAAAAGGCATAGCCATAGGCAAAGCAAAAACCCCACGTTATTTTTAAAAACGCACACCTCCCATTCACATATTATGCTAACCAAAAAGCATGGATGACCGGAGACATTTGGGAAAAAATCATTGTAAAACTGGATCAGGAAATGATAAATAAAAATCGGAAGATTGTTTTGGTTGTTCATAACGCTACTTGTCATAAAGACATCCAAGCTATCAAGAACATCAAAATTGAATTTATGCCTCCTAACACAACTGCTGTGCTGAAGCCTTTAGATCAAGGAATTATTCACTCATTCAAAGTGGAATATAGACGAATCTTGGTCAAGACACAATTGGGAGCTTTAGAACGCAGTGAAACTACTGTCGACTTTCTAAAAAAACGTTCACTTTTGGATGCTGTCTTCTACGTAGACTACGCCTGGAAATCGGTTAAGCCTACAACAATTTATAATTGTTTTAAAAAAGTAAGTCAATGTTGTTTGAATCTGAAACATCGCTTTTGATTATTTGTATTCGCCATTTAAGGCAGGATTTGTCGACTTTGCTGAGCTTGAGAACGATTTAGTTGAAGAAGCAACTGAAATAGGACTATCCGAAGTTTTTGAATCAAACTCCAATTGGGAGGACTATGTCAACGTGGATGCAAATCTTGATTGTTATGGCGTCATTACTGCTGACGAAATTGTGCGCTGCATATTAGACGACAGCATTCAAGAAAATGAGAGCAGTAGTGAGGATGAATCTGATTATCCTCAGAAATCATCTATTAGAGATGGTTTTTGTGCTATTTGGAATTGTTAGCTAGAGAATACAAATGTGACGAAAACTCTTCACTTTCTCGCTTAGAAGAAAATATGCTGGTGCTTAGCAAAAAAAAATATGTACAAAAAAAAATAACAGACTATATTAAATAAATCCATTTAAGTAAATGAAATATGAAATATAAATAATCAGGCAGGCAATTAATTAATTTAAAAAAAAAATAATAAAAAATTTTTTTTAATCTTAAATGCACATTGGCGATAATTGCATCAATCTGGATGTTAAAGAAGGATGTGCATTTAAATGCATTATACTGTATAAGCATAATGGGTCTATGCGTTACAAACATATGACCAATTGAATAATGAAATCGGTAAGGGAATACAAATTAAATAAGATCTTACCCATCCTGACTATTGTGGAAAGCAAGCACTATGGAAGGGCTGGAATACGCATTGCTTGTTACCCAAGTGCAATGTACTGCAAACATCATCAATATCATTAAAACCGCCAATATGACAATACTCTTTAAGTTTGAACTTATTCCATTGTCATGAGTGGGGTCGTGCTTGGTTCGGTGCTTTAGTTTCCCGGCCTGTAAATAAAAACAAATCAAGCTTAGTTTGAAAACTTATAAAAAGGAGAAGGCAAAGCTAACTTCGACTATGCCGAAGTTTTAATACATTTGAAAAACTTGACTCCAACTGATTTAACTGGTAAAATATATATAGGATATAAATATCAGATTTTCAAAATTTTTAAGTCATTGATAATAAAAATTTGATACCACAAAAAAAAACTTTTCTTAGTAAAACACATTTTCCGACCGATGGGTCCTATGACAGCTATATGCTATAGTCATCCGATTTTTATAAATTTTTTCAAAATTATGTGAAAGCAACTAAAACTAATATATACCAAGATTGGGGAGGCTACGATATAAAACAAAAAAGTTTTTCTCACTAGAAGTAGTTTTTTGACCGACTGTTTCTATGGGAGGTATATATTTGATACATTTTTTCAACATTATGTGGAAGCATATAAAACTAACATATACCAAGATTAGTGACGCTACGATAGAAAACAAAAAAGTTTTTTAGTTCTTAGACCGATCGTTCCTATGGCAGCTATATGATATAGTCATCCGATCCGGCCGGTTCCGACATATTAGTTGCGTGCAGTAAAAAGAAGACTCTGTGCATAATTTCAGCTCGATAGCTTTAAAACTGAGTGACTAGTTCGCGTAGAAACAGATAGACAGACGAACGGACAGACGGAATTGAACTCAGCTCGTCGTCCTGATCAAGAATATATATAGTTTAAGGGGTCGGAAATGAATATTTCTATGCGTTACAAACTTCTGGACAAAATTAATATACACTTTTCAAGTGAATAAAAAAAACATAAAAAGTTGAAATCTGTAAAAATATGTATTATAGCCCGATTCCATTGACTCATTCGCTGATTCGTAATTTTTCAAAATTTAATTAAAAAGTACCATGTCCGACCGCCAAATAATTTCTTTACGTAAACTCTTTATAAATCGCGGTCCATCGAAGGGATTTTTTCAGAATTTTTGTAGTGGAGTAACATTCGTTTGGGTAAACATTTTTAAATCTAGTACTGCTGGAATGTTATTGTACATTTGTTTGATAATTAATGTATGAGCTATGTTAAATCGAGTAGCCTTTTCAGATTTAATGTACACATTTTGTGATCTAGATCTAGATCATCTAGTAGTTCAGCCATACATTTTAATTATTTTTTTCGCGAAAAAGATGCTGTAGCTTTGTCCAACTAACTGATAAAAATGCAACAAAATTCGTAAAAACAGCGGATATGTTAGGCTATACGCTAAAATAGTTGATTTGGATTTCCGACTTGCGCACTGGTTTGTAGACGACAGTTTATTTTAAAAAATTTGCTATAAATTGAGAGAAAATTATCTTTAAGGTCCAATTTAGTCACTATCGGGGTTGCTGATGCGGCTCGCTTGAATTTTTAAGGCTGCATTGATGTATGTAGTGTCGCATAAAACTCATAAACCTACAAAGGGTTACGACGTATAGAGAAGGGGGGCGGCCTACGGACGGGGAGTTTGAAATTTCCTTTTTAATTCAAAAGAGTTGTTAAAAACAAAAATTTTTGGGCCTCAGTTTGGGTTACTTTTATGCAACGTCCAAGAAATATCCCTAAAAATACGGTTTTGATAGAGACGTGAAATAAAAAGCCATTGACAGATAATTAATCAACGTTTTTGAAAATGGAAAAAAGTGACGACCTACACTGAAAAATTTGGGTATCAACAAAAGAATAATAAAATTGGTCGGTTTTGGTAGTTCCCGTTATAGCGCCTCCTTAAAGCTTTTACACCAATTACCTCCAAGCCTAACGCTAATTACCTGAAAGTTTAAAAAAAATCGAAGATACGCGCTTCTTTAAGAAAAATTAAAAAATGTACACCTATATACAAATAAGTGCAACAGAAAGAGTTTATCGTGTCGAGACCAAAAAATCTTCAAGGATATGATGGTACTCTGGTTCGCTGTGGTTTTTTTGGATTGCGCTTATAAGTTTAATATTTCGAAAAGAATTTACGATTTTTTAATCTCGTAAACCATTTCGAATTTCTCTTTCATGTCTTTAGCGAAGTTGTAGCTTATGCTAAAATTAACAACCCGTAAGAACAAACCAACTTAATTGGATTACTCCTTCACATAGTTTTAGACCTTAATCTTTAAAATTGTCCTTTAACCTCAAAGAACTGAATTTTTGTTTTCCGTCGATTTCTTCAATTAAAATACATAAAAACATAAAATTAGAACAAAAACTTTTAACTTTTTCACAAAAATTTTAATTTTTTTCAATTTCGCCGTACACCTAAAAAAAATCGACCCGTGACCATATTTTGTGACATTAGTCTCTTTGCCCGATTGTTGTTGTAAAATTTGCGCGATGGCTCCTGCAATGTCTACTGAGTTTGAGAGGGAAACTTTTCCTAAAACAAGAGAGAATTGGTTGCAAGTGACTTAGCATTGTACTTGTTTAGCTTCGCATTTGTTTCATGACTTAAAAACAAAAATTCTTAAAATGATTATTTAATTAATATAAAGTTTAGTTTCTAAACATGGGTAAACTGTAAATTTTACCTACAAATTCAAAAAATAGTCGACTTTGACGTTAACATACCATTGTTTATCTAACTAATAAAGGTCACTATCCCCAACAACAACATTACATTTCAATTGTTGAAAGTGTTTAGCGACCGTTCTATTGTATAGATAGGGAGTCTAGCCGGCTCGAGGTCATGTATATTATGTTTCCATAACTAGCTTCAGCAAAACTGGAATCTATAAATCCATATCGTCTAAAACTTAAAATACAACATTTTCAGTCTTATTTTTTTGCAAACCAAAATCTACCATTTCACACGGTGAGAGTTAGGTTTTTCGATTTTACCTTATGGAGGGACACTATCTCAGATGTAAAGATGAATATCCAATCACTAGATAGCTGATTTCGCAAATTTTCAGGTGGAATATAATTTTGTTTTTCTTAACCGCTTTTTTTTAGCCGGCTCTATAACAGTGTTTTAAATTGTAAAGCTAGGTACTCGGGCACGAATAACATGGCTCTTCGAATGCGCTCTTCGAATTTTCTCAAAGCATTCTAAGAGGCCGTACTCAGACGTCTAGAATGCGCTCGTATAATGTGCATGGGGCTGCCAGATCGTTTTTCAAAAACAGCTAATACATTCTCGTAGGAGGTCTTCGAATTATGAAACACGTTTGATAATTCGAAGAGGTACCTCTTAGAATCGAGCACACAATTTGAAAAAATGTGTTCAAAGAAGACCAAAAGGCAAAATAAAAACAATTTGGAGAACTTTGCGGATGATGAACAAGTTGCGGTGCCCAAAGCGGTCAGGATGATACCTATTTAAAGGGATTTGGACAACAATTTGAGGTGCAATATCCTCTTTCAGTGATACGCGAAATACACACAAGAAACAAAACTATGGCAATGCCTATGACCTCTGCATTTCACATAGAGCCATCCATTTTCAATTTTATAAACATTTATTGTACAATCTCTGTTTCCCGCTTATTTTGTAAACAAAGAACAGCTGACAAGACCAGAGTGACCATTTCGGATTCAGTGATTGTTTACAGCCTTTTCGCTGTGATTTGGTCACCCTACATTCTAAGAGGCCGCTCTTCGAATTATAAAACAATTCCAGCAGCGAGAATGTTATTCGTGTCTGAGTACCTAGCTTTAGAAATAAATTAATTTTCTTACGTTCTTTAGAATACGTATTCATTATTTTGAAAATATTTAACTCTTTTATTTCATCAAAACATTTTCCTAACTTATTGTATTAAGATTCTTAATATTTAACGAGAAGGCAAAGCTAACTTCGACTGTGCCGAACTTTTGATACACTTGAAAAACTTTACTCCAACTGATTTAACTGGAAAAAAGTAGAAGGCTAAAATCGGCTACGCCGATGTTTTAAATACCCTTGCAGTTTTTGAAAGGCGCTACCATTGATAACAAAAAAGTTTTTCCACTAGAACTAGTTTTTAGACCGATCGTTCCTATGGCAGCTATATGCTATAGTCATCCGATTTTGATAAATTTTTCACGAATTGGGTAAAAGCATATGAAACTAATATATACCAAGTTTGGTGATGCTACGGTGGAAAACAAAAAAGTTGTTCTCACTAGAGTTTGTTTTCGGACCGACCGTTTATATGGCAGCTATATGCTATAGTCATCCGATATTGATACATTTTTTCAGAATTGTGTGAAACCATACAAAACTAATATATACCACAATTGGTGACGCTACGATGGAAAACAAAAAAGTTTCTCTCACTAGAACTTGTTTTCGGACCGACCGTTTATATGGCAGCTATATGCTATAGTCATCCGATTTTGATAAATTTTTTCAGAATTGTGTGGAAGCATATGAAACTTATAGATACCACGATTGGTGACGCTACGATAAAAAACAAAAAAGTTTTTCCCACTAGAACTAGTTTTTGACCGATCGTTCCTATGGCAGCTATATGATATAGTCATCCGATCCGGCCGATTCCGACAAATGTGCAGCGTATTTGTATTTAAAGAGTTTTTGCAAAGTTTGGTCATGATAGCTTTAAAACTGAGGGAGGAGATAGCATAGAAACAGACGGACAGACGGACGGACGGACGGACGGACAGACGGAAATGAACTCAGCTTGTCATGCTGATCAAGAATATATATACTTTATGTGGTCGGAAATGCTTCCTTCTATGCGTTACAAACATCGTAACAATTTTAATATATATAAATATATATAGGATATAGATATCAGATATTTAAAATTTTTAAATCATTGATAATAAAAATTTGACACCATAAAAAAATCTTTTCTTAGTAAAACACATTTTCCGACCGATCGGTCCTATGGCAGCTATATGCTATAGTCATCCGATTTTTATACCCTTGCAGAGGGTATATTAAAATTGTCACGATGTTTGTAACGCAGTGAAGGAAGCATTTCCGACCACATAAAGTATATATATTCTTGATCAGCATGCCGAGCTGAGTTCATTTCCGCCTGTCCGTCCGTCCGTCTGTCCGTCTGTTTCTATGATATCTCCTCCCTCATTTTTGAAGCTATCTTGACCAAACTTTGCAAAAAGTCTTTAAATATAAATACGCTGCACATTTGTCGGAACCGGCCGGATCGGATGACTATATCATATAGCTGCCATAGGAACGATCGGTCTAAAAACTAGTTCTAATGAGAAAAACTTTTTTGTTTTCCATCGTAGCATCACCAATCGCGGTATTTATTAGTTTTATATGCTTCCACACAATTCTGGAAAAATATATCAAAATCGGATGACTACAGCATATAGCTGCCATATAAACGGTCGGTCCAAAAACTAGTTCTAGTGGGAAAAACTTTTCGTTTTCCATCTTAGCGTCACCAATCGTGGTATATATTAGTTTCATATACTTCCACACAATTCTGGAAAAATTTATCGAAATCGGATGATTATAGCATATAGCTGCCATAGTAACGATCGGTCAAAAAACTAATTCTATTGAGAAAAACTTTTTTGTTATCAATGGTAGCGCCTTTCAAAAACTGCAAGGGTATTTAAAACATCGGCGAAGCCGATGTTAGCCTTCTATTTTTATCATTTTTTTCAATATTATGTGAAAGCATATAAAACTAATATATAGCAAGATTGGGGACGCAACGATAAAAATAATTTCAACAAAACAAAAAAGTTTTTCTCACTAGAAGTAGTTTTTTGACCGACAGTTTATATGGCAGCTATATGCTATATGAAGCTATATGAAACAAATATATACTACGATTGGAGACGCTACGATGGAAATCCAAAAAGTTTTTCTCACAAAGACTTATTTTTTGACCGATCGTTCCTATGGCAGCTATAAGCTATAGTGGTCCGATTTTGATACATTTTTCCAGAATTATGTGGAAGCATATAGAACTAACATATACCAAGATTAGTGACGCTACGATGGAAAACAAAAAAGTTTTTCTAACTAGAACTAGTTCTTAGACCGATTGTTCCTATGGCAGCTATATGATATAGTCATCCGATCCGGCCGGTTCCGACATATTAGTTGCGTGCAGTAAAAAGAAGACTCTGTGCAAAATTTCAGCTCGATAGCTTTAAAACTGAGAGACTAGTTCGCGTAGAAACAGACGGACAGACAGACGGACGGACGGACGGACAAGCGGAAATGAACTCAGCTCGTCGTCCTGATCAAGAATATATATAGTTTATGGGGTCGGAAATGAATATTTCTATGCGTTACAAACTTCTGGGCAAAATTAATATACACTTTTCAAGTGTATAAAAATATCTCATTCTCTCAGTTGTGTGAGCTATTTTAAAGTGTTTCTGAATAACATTTATTTTTACAACACTTCAAAGTGAAGAGAGAAATTTTCGACCTCTGATTAAGAATCAGGTGCTTCTTAAGAATTAATCCAAGTTTAATGAGAAGTACTAGAACTTATCGTATTTTTCGACTTATTTTTTACATTTTGGGCGTCCTAAAAAAAACTAAGCATAACGAATCGCGTTACTCGACCCACAATGCATGTTGGGTATTCTTTAAGTGCTTTCACTTTACTTCAAATTGTAATAAGCTTAAGTTTAATAAATAATTTTAATTATATTTACCTTATCGTAGAGAGTTTTTTTCTCGAGGGATTCCTCGTGATCATCGGGTTCGGCAGCGGAGTGAGCAGCGCTACCAATACGCTTGGATGAATCCTCTTGCAGGAAGACGTCTAAAAGTCCAGAAAATGCAACACCAGCTAGCATGCACACAACCGGAGTGAGAGTCAGCATTAAACGCACCATAACGCCGGCAAAGTATACAGCACTTATGGCATAGAGCACGACAAAAACGCGCTCATCGTTGACCTGCTTGATACAATACCAAACACCCACTGGGAATGCGCATACCAAAATGTGCAAGTCGAAGAAGAACGAGAACCAAGTGGTTGGTTGATGCTCGGAGACGGATGCAATAATTGGAATGTGTATTTTCGCATAGCCAGTATCCCAGAGCGAATAGAAACGCCCACTCCATGGTGCGACCACGCCCAGCATTGTTAGAATTACAACCGCTATGAACACCGCCACACCAGCTAGTAATCCACCGACGATAAACAGTTTGCGAAACTCGTGGCGCGACAACACTGACTGTAGGTGCCGCAGGGTAGCTACTGCCATGAGAAGCACAAAGACACCTAAAGCGGCCATGTGCTCACTTGTGCGTATGGGCTGAAAACCCACAAAAGGTATCTGCATGGAGAAGAGCAAGCCGAGGATGTAGAAGGTGCTGTAGCTCGTGAGCAGTCGCGGCGAGTAGCGGCCCATGAGGAGCAGTACAAACACATGCAGAGGAATCAGATTGATAATGAACACATAGCCACCCCATGCGGAGACCATATAGAAGTACGAGATCGCCGCACCCGCTGACCAGAACACAGATCCCGTTTTCACTGATCGTACCCATAGGAAGTAGGTGAACTGAAGGGCGAATATAGCAATGCCCTCGTTGTCGTAAGAGCCAGCTACCGAGCGGCTTATGTAGCCGGGTACAATTGCTATAAAACTCGCTGCAAACAATCCGGCGCCGGGAGACCACAACTCCTTCGTCAATAAATATGTGGAAATCGATGTTAGGCCGCTGAAGATAGGTGCCAGGAACACACAGATGTCGCGAATATGCACTGGAATGTTCAGGATATGCAGGATGTAGTGGATTCCTCCAGAGGTTATCATAAGGCCAGGGTAGACAGTGCCACCAACAATGCGTCCCAAAGGGTACCACGCGCGCTCGTCAAACCAATTCAGAAACTTATACCAACCATGCTGTACCATATAGGCGGTCGCTCGGTAATTAAACCATGGATCAAACTCGTGTATTATCGACTCGAAACGTATGACGGCAAAAAGGCGAGACGAAAATCCAGCCAGCCAAGCAATTAGCAATACAGCGAACGTTATAAGGCTGCTGTAGCCAGCAACCTTGTTATTTAAGATTTTTGGGGTCCGATTCATGATTTTGGATTGAATCAGACCTTTACAAATTTTGGTTTGGTTTTGGACAGCAGGCTAGTACACGTAGCCTGAAAATGAAAATCTACCGGCTAACACGTATATTGTTATCGAAATCGAAATGATTTATTCGATTACAGGCCATATAGCAACGATAAGACTTTTACAATGGGGAAAGCAGCAATTGAAGAAAATGTTCTTAGTTTCACTTCCACACTGATTTGTTGAAAGGGGAATTAAATTCTTTTCTCGCACCCCCAAAACAACAAAGATTTCCTTTATGAAAAGCTTTGATTACTGGTCGGTGCAATGAAATGAGCATTTTCCTACATTTTTTGATCAATTCAGAATCTTTGTGTTAAACTAAAATTTCATTTCAGTCTTAAGTGGATTTAAACAATAAATCAAAGCTAACTTCGACTGAGCCGAAGTTTTAATACACTTGAAAAACTTGACTCAAACTGATTTAACCGGTAAAATATATATAGGATATAGATATCAGATATTTAAAATTATTAAGTTGATAATAAAAATTTGATACCATAAAAAAAAAAAATTTCTTAGTAAAACACATTTCCCGACCGATCGGTCCTATGGCAGCTATATTCTATAGTCATCCGATTTTGATAAATTTTTTCAGAATTTTGTGAAAGCATATAAAACTAATATATACCGAGATTGGGGATGCTACGATAGAAAACCAACAAGTTTTTTTCACTACAAGAAGTTTTTTGACCGACCGTTTCTATGGCAGCTATATGCTATAGTGATCCGATGTTGATACATTTTTTCAGAATTATGTGGAAGCATATAAAACTAACATATACCAAGATTAGTGATGCTACGATGGAAAACAAAAAAGTTTTTCTAACTAGAACTAGTTCTTAGACCGATCGTTCCTATGGCAGCTATGTGATATAGTCATCCGATCCGGCCGGATCCGACGTATTAGTTGCGTGCAGTAAAAAGAAGACTCTGTGCAAAAGTTCAGCACGATAGCTTTAAAACTGAGTGACTAGTTCGCGTGGAAACAGACAGACAGACGGACAGACGGACGGACAGACGGAATTAAACTCAGCTCGTCGTTTTGATCAAGAATATATAAGTTTATGGGGTTGGAAATGAATATTTCTATGCGTTACAAACTTCTGAGCAAAATATATACACTTGAAAAGTGTATATTAAGAAATCGATTGTGTATTGTATAGAGAACTTGGCACAGCAAGCAAAATCGAATAGTAAATAATATAAGAGACCTTTGCCAATTGAAACTGTTCCATTTTTAATCGATTCGCTTGAATGACAACAGTAAAATCAATATACATATGTAAAGTTTCATTGAGGAACCTTTAAAAATAAAACTTTTTCTCCCTATATTCTACTGCAAATACAACAATCTCTAGGGCAGCTACGCGATAAAGAGTTTCATATGTAATGAGAATGAAAATTATTGTGAGGTCTAAATTAAACTGATATATATTAATGTTGGTGATCTTATCATAATATAGAAACATTTTTAAAAGAAATTTGAATCCAACTGGTTGCTGATGTCCAATAGTTAAATATGAGTTTCTTTTGAAATTTATATGGGTTTTGGAGGACTATTAAAAAAGTATGCTTTCGTGTAAGTAATAGAATACTTAAAGTCTTCACGAGAACTTGGTAATTAAGTAATCCGTGTAAAAAATCAATTCAATCTTCAACAATTGTGAACACACTTTTGTGTGGTTATCTTCAGTAATTTCAGTAAAAGTCCGTCACCAGGGACGAATCGGAACGATGGAAATTGGAACACTGAAGATATTTTTTTTATTTACTTAAATTGGCAATAAAATTGATCGTCTTAAAGCACAAAATTGTTACATAAAGTATTGATTTAGTTTACTCGGCATGGATTTATGTAATGCAGATATAAATAGTATCAAGTTGAAAAATCGTCTTTCAAGATTTTTTATTCATATCTCTGCTGGCAGAATTGGGCCCGACATGCACGCTATATCAGATTTAAAGACACATGTTTAAGAATGAATCCCAAAAATGAGATCTCAACCTATCCCTACGTTTTCGAGAAATCTCTTACCAATGAAACAACATGTAAATTCTTCCCTGAAATCAAAATGTCAGAAAAAAATCATGTCAACAAAACATACTTAATTGCATACAATCCATGAGTCCGAGAGATCTATATGTTCTGTAACAACATTAAAGGACACATTTAAGAACATGTCCTGAACTTTTTGAACGCAATCTATCCCGACATTTTTGGGAAATTGCTTATCAGTTTGCACTCCTTTTCTCTTACATCCAAATGACAAGGCCAGTGGTCTAGTTCCGATGCTGGAACCAGTGAAAGGATCTTACCATATTGCAGTATTACCATTCAGAATCGTTGTTATTGATTTTGAGTTGGGCCCCACACCCCCGGTATACCACACAGTATATTATATTCCAGTAAAGTTTGTTGCGTTGGGGTGCAATAGGTGCAACTGGAATATTAGGCATCTTGCTTCCACTTGGTGGATGCGGAGGGGAGGGCTATTCGTTATGGGGTGACTACGATATGGTGAAAAATTTTGACAGCTGTAACGTACACGCCAGTATAACCACGGTTCGAGAGCAACTCTGTCTAACTACCTTTCACGGCTGTGCTCAGGGCTGGGGTGGGTTTTCTGCTCTCAAAATCGATGACGTCACACAACTAAAATGTAGACAGAGTCAAAGGAAACGGAATAGGAAAAACCAAACGGCAATAAACCTGGAGGCATCACTCACTCAGAGCGGAAGAACAAGATGTTGGAGTTCTTCCCTTCTGTACCCTCCCTACCTGTAAAAACTGATTATACTTCTTGAGTTTTACCCTATAAGTAACGATGCCTTGCTTTAGGAGCCCATGAAAAGTAAACTAAATCATTTCATAACGATAATCGCCTTCATGGCTTGAATATATATTGAGATAATATGAATTTCATTAGGCTAACATTACGGCTTAAGAGTATTGAGAAATTTTTAAGAAGGAATCATTACTGAATGATTAATATGAAATAATGAATAACAACTTAAAATATTTACAAAGAAAGGTATTTAATGTATGAGAAGGGAAAACCTAACAACTAATTCTTTATAATCTATTAGGATTTAGATTCTATAAGCGACCACATAATAACAATTTCTCCCAAACTCAGTCAAGATAAATACAAACTTGCTCTTTGGCTAAGTTACCAAGAGATCACGGCTATGCCGTAATTACGAACAGTTCCATCGACGTCAGCAGGCCTGGTGACTGATGAAGCTATATATGTTGCTAAAGATGAGATTTAGTTGTCATGAGAGGGTGGAAACATGTATTAAGTGGCGGTTGAATCAAATCCGAACATGGACTATAATATCGTTACGGCAATAAGTAATTTATACAAAATAATGTGCGCAAAAAGGAATTAAAAACTACAATCTACTATACTCAATCCTTCAGCAAAGAATTATGGACAATGCCATGGGGGTAACGACATGGAGTTGGATGTCTCTCGAATCAATTCTCGTCTAGATATTATCCGACTATACAGGAAAACACGCCGTTATCGCGTTTGGCTTATGAGAACGCCATCGCTTCACAAGAATGTCGACACGATCATCTGGTTCAGGCTTGATACGCCTGCTGGGCCATGGGTATGGAGTAGCTCATGTAGTTATTTCGGTCGGCGTAACATAACCTCACTTCCTCCTGATGGACAATGAAAACTTCTTGGCAGCACATGAGCAACGGCCGGGGCCAGAGCCACGTGAAGATTCCCACCAATTTCCAGATGGCAATAACGCGCCTTCCGAGAAAATACACACACGGCAGGCCGGGCCTACGCGCTGGGCCTAATGAGCCGGCTATGACAAGGGACACCAATTAATACGGCGACTTGAATTTACAGAAATGCGTACCTTTAACTCGAACCACTAAGTTGTTGCAAACTTTCACTACACTGGCGAAATTCGTGAGGATGCTTGATCCGCTATGCTTTCTGCCTCTGGCCAAGGATTTTATGAAGATTCTGCTCAGAACACGTGATTTTACACGGGGGGGAGAGCGACAATTTTTGCGGCCGTTCAGATCAAGAATTCGATTAAAAAGAACATGCCCATTCCACCGGAAACACGATGCGAATTTCACAAGACTATTCAGCGACAGGGTTGCATTTTTATACAAAATCCCCAATAATCGTGGTTAACGCGTAGTAGTGACATTCGTTACGTTACGACAATACCAGTTCCGCGCTGCCAGATCGTCTCGTGATTAGCTTAGAACTGGCTCATTCAGAAAAGTAGTTAATTTCGAAATTAGGACCGTTGGAATTTAAAAAAAAAATGAACTTAGATGGCCTTAGTAAAATTAACCAACCTCACAACACAGATTTAACCACAGTCAACTTTGCTAATGGTAAAAACTGAAAAAGGTTTATCTCTTATATTCCCAGATATCCTTAGCATGGAAGGTACCAAGCTCCTTACCATCAAGGTCTTCTAGTAAATACAGTGCATTTCTTATCTTACGTTTAATACGAACCTTGACTCCCGTAGGAGCTAATTTAGCGTTATAATGATTGGCCATATTACTCAGGGTGAAATTTCGTTTGATTACCTCAAACGGTCTTGTGCGAAGGTCATAGGACTTTTGATTCTTTTCAAAAGCTCTAGTAAGGTGGTGGTGGATATCAGACCGAAGTTTAGAAAATTCATCTGCTCGATTCATCTTTGTTGAACCTTCACTAAGCAAATTTAGATTTTTCAGTACCTGATTATCTGACCCGTGAGTGATCATATACTGACCAAATACAACAAAATACGGTGACAAGCCTATCGATTGGTGAATACTATTTCTCAACGCGCAGTTTATGCTACTTATATACTTATCCCAATCTCGTTGATCCGAACGAATATACGTTCTCAATGCAGCGTTGATAGAGCGGTTCACTCTCTCTGCTGCGTTGGCCTGAGGGGAGTACGCGACTGTGGGGATGTGAATTACACCATACAAAGACAAAAATGCAGTGAAATCATGGCTTTTAAGCTGAGTTCCATTATCACTGATTAAGGACTCCGGTACGCCAAAACAATTGAATATATCGTCCCTGAGATAGTCGATGACAACTTTGGAAGTAAACCTCTTAACCGGTTTGAGAAAGGTATATTTTGAAAAATGATCGAGAATGACTAAAATACCTACGTTTCCTTGCTTTGATCGGGGAAAGAGACCAATAAAGTCGACATAGAACCTTTGGAAAGGTCTTTCGCTAAAAGAGGGACGGACATTGGGGGTTTAAGACTACGAGTCGGATGCTTTGAAGTCTGACATAGGTCACATTTATGTACATAGTCCCGTACATCGACAACCATACGCGGCCAGTAGAAATGTCTACGAATACGCTCCAGACACTTCGCTGCATTACAATGCGCGGATGTTGGCTGGTTGTGTGCAGAACAAATGACCGACATTCTCAGCGGACTTGGTACGTAAAGCTTCCAACCCTCGGCAGGATCTTTACTGAGATATGACGGAAATTCGACTCTATGATAAAGAAAGCCATCAATGACTTTAAAATCTGGGAGATTGGACTTTCTAAATTTTTCTACTAACAAGATATAGTCCATTAATGTCGTTTTGATTCATCAACCATTTTAGGCTCGCGTGGTCGGTTATAACCTTAAACGCGTGACCTTCGATATACATACGGAATTTCTTTATTGCCAAAACGGTACAGCAAGGCATTCCAGTTCAGTTACCGTATAACTACGCTGGGCCTTGTTGAGCTTTTTCGACATATACGCTAACGTTCATTGCCAGATTCATCCATCTGAGCTAAAACCGCGCCAATGCCAAACGAAGAAGCGTCGCATTGTACAATGAACGGAAGATCATAGTTGGCGTGGCGTAAGAATGGAGCAGTGCAGAGTTTTTCTTTGATCTCTTCAAACGCGAGTTGAGCAGAATCATTCCATTCATAAGATTTTCCTTTTAGTAACTCAGTGAGCGCAAAAGTGACTCCTGAGTAATGTGGAATAAAGCGCTGATACCAGCCTGTCATTCCGAGGAATCTTCTCAGTTGACGTTTGGTCTGGGGTATCGGAAATTCAGAAACTGCTCGAACTTTTTCGGGATTCACTTGGAGCGTGCCCTCACTTACGACATGGCCCAAGAACTCGACGCACTTCAAGCCAAATTGGCTTTTACACACGTTGATGGTCAGGCCTGCCTTCCGTAATCGATTTGCTACTTCTGAAAGATGGATCAAGTGATCCTCAAAGTTTGAAGACATGACTAATAAGTCATCGAGGTAGACAAACACGTGTTCTTTCATATCATAGGGAATCACAAGATCCATGAATCGACACATGGTATACGGAGAGTTGCAGAGGCCAAAAGGCATGCGGGTAAATTGATAAAGGGGCCTATTCGGTATGTTTAAGGCTGTTTTCGGTCGGGATTTCTCATCTAGACAAATCTGCACAGAACGCGTCTTTGAGATCTATCTTCGAAATACAGCGGACAGGTGGCAATCTACTCAACAAACCGCCAAGGCTTGGCATCGGGTAAGCGTCTTTCTTAGTCACTTCGTTGAGTCTTCGGGAATCAAGACAGAAACGATCCTTGCCTGGTTTAACAATAAGTACCGCTGGTGAAGACCACGGAATTTGGTGCTTCCTCTATCACTCCCAGACTGATCATACGATCGACCTCAACGCATAAACGCTTTTCCTTTGCAGGTGAAATAGGATAAAACTTTTGTTTAATTGGTCTTGTTTCCCCGGTGTCGATCGTTTGTTCGATAAGAGTGGTCCTACCCAGTCCCTCTCTTTCGCTAGACGGAAATAAGTCAACTACAGACTGTAGTTTCAATCGTTGAATGGAACTAAGCCGCAGTTTATCTGGTGTATCTAAATCGGCAGTTAGTTCACTCAGAGAACATCCGTTGTTTACTGAAATACCAAATGTTTGCCAAAAATCCATTCCGCAGATCCCATCTTGCGTAATAGATGGGACGATTAAGAACTCAAAGTTTTCCTGAATGAAGTTATAAGTGATGGGAATCAAGACGGTGCCGGAAACTTGTTGTTTTTGTCCATCTGCAGTTCGTACATTGCCTTCTGACTTGGTAAAACTGTGGCCTTGCTCAAGAACTCGGTTCGCTAATGATCCTCCAATCACGCTCTTATTATCACCGCTGTCTAGCAAAGCTAGCCAACGTTGATCAAACATGGATGGACGGATGTCGTCGCCGTTATGTACGACTGAAGAAACACGGAACTTCTTCAACTAACGTTTCTGTATCCAAAATTTTTGCAAACGAATAGTTGCTCGAGTTCTTGACATCAAAATACTGTCAATATGGAAAATCTCTCTTCTGCGGGTTAGATACTCTTCTAATAGCTGATGGTAAGGCTTAAAGTGTCTCATTGTCCCACTCCAATTGAACTTCTTCGGGGTGCGTGGTGGGGACTTGTGAAACTAGGTTTAAATTTCTCATAGCAGCAGCTATATTATCTGTAATGGAAGCAGTGAAACTAGAAGGAAAGTTTTCTAGTGAAGCGGTAATAAGCTCTTGAATGCGTTGTTCAGAAACAACAGCTGAATCACGGGACATGCTACCAGTAGACACACGTGACTGTCGGGAATTGATATGTCTGGGGGTGGGGTGAACAAGCTGGGGGCATTTCTCCAGAACTTGTGAACAAAGAAATGGGTTTGGAACTTAATTGCGGATATCCGCTTTCGCTGGAAATCGGACATCCTGTTGCAAGTTTTCCGACTTCGACTTACAATTTGCACAGTTGGGCTTTATCATGTCAAGTTTTCCACAACCGTAACAAAAAATGCGGCGGGCTTGAAAACAATCTTGGTAGCGATGACCAAATTCATTACAATTCCAACATTTCATTTTCTCGGACGATTTTACGGCATTAATTTCAACAACTGCCTCTTCGTTTTGATTTGGTCGTTCGGAATGATTATCCTCAAAGAGAACTTCTTGAACGGTGCGTTTTTGATTTGGGGGTCGTGATGGGAACTTGTTCATAATATGCGAATAAAACTCTTCATGCTTATGGCATTCACTACGTAATATCGCTAGGTTCGAAATGGATATGTGTAGAAGTTCGTGTCTAAGCTCGGGTTTTAGATTTCTCCTTACATAAGATACTAATTCTGCGTCAGACAAACGAACATGCAGGGTATCTGCCATAGCCAACATTGAGTCCAAAAACTCATCAAAAGATTCGTTTGTCCTCTGTTTCCTACGCTTTTTTAAGTCTCTGTCTGGACGTTCTACTCTTGCTAAACCGATTGGAAGATTCGGATGTACCTCTTGCAAGTCCGACCTTCGAGAGCTTACGTGATCTGCGATCTCATTGTCCCACTCCAATTGAACTTCTTCGGGGTGCGTGGTGGGGACTTGTGAAACTAGGTTTAAATTTCTCATAGCAGCAGCTATATTATCTGTAATGGAAGCAGTGAAACTAGAAGGAAAGTTTTCTAGTGAAGCGGTAATAAGCTCTTGAATGCGTTGTTCAGAAACAACAGCTGAATCACGGGACATGCTACCAGTAGACACACGTGACTGTCGGGAATTTATTGCAATACCCTGTCGCTGATTAGACGAAGCAAGATTTGGTTTTTTTTTGGGCATAGCGGGATTATTTCGAGGATTAGATCGCGTGTTTGGGCGATTCCTAGGAATAGCGCCGGTAGTCTTAAGCGAGCTAAGTGAATTTATATGTGGAGCTATTTCATGTGTCATACTCAACGTTTCTAATGGTTCTTTATCTATGATATCCATGGATCGACATGCTCGACGGAAAATCGGGCATGTTTTGCTGGTTTTAAGCCAATTGGAAAGACATTCCTGATGAAACTTGTGCTTACAGCGAGTTTCGATTAACGGATACTCTGAATTTACGGAATCATTGCATATGGTACAGAGGATCGACTCGTTACCTGAGGCAAGGTTCTCGATGCTGTGTGTGATCTGCATTATAGAAAAAGGTAAATTCGCTTTGGCGAATTATAAAAAGGAAACTTTAGTAATATATATAAAAAGAAATATTGGTAATAATAAAGAAGGTAAAGCGATAAGTTGCAGTAACGAAAGGCAAAAAAAATAACAGAAACGGTAATAGTGATTATATTCAAATATACTTGGGACTTAACCTTTAGCAAAGGCATCGTATTTAACATTTTTGAATGAGTGATACATCCTGATTTTAATAAAACTGATACTAAAAAAATTCTTATTTGATGATTTGTCAAGAAGTGAAAGAGGGACGGGCCAAAATAATCCAACACCGAACAATTCTCAATTTCATTCCGACAAAAATATAATATTAAGCTATCCACTCGTGTTTTACTCGGTATAGAACCAAAATACATCCAGTTCTATCGTTCCTTAGCAAAACGATGATAAGAATCACGAAAATAAAGAAGGTGCTTGGTAAATATTTCAATGCTGAAATCCTTTACCTAGCCGATTGCAATGTGATTTTGAAGTCTGGTCTGGTTCCGACAAACACATCAGACACCAGCAATTCCTAGATCGTCAGAATCACATAAACTATTATTTTATATAAAAACATTATGGATGAAAAGTGGCATGGGTGGGAATAAGGGAAAGCTTAGGGCATTCTGTTTACTACCAATCCTGATCGATCGACTAAAATAGTAACGGAAATTATGGAATTTTAGTAAACTCACAGGCGGAAACCTAAAGAATAAATCTCTTCGGCCTTTGAGCCCCACGTTGAGCGCCATTTAGTATGTAACGTACACGCCAGTATAACCACGGTTCAAGAGCAACTCTGTCTAACTAACTTTCACGGCTATGCTCAGGGCTGGGGTGGGTTTTCTGCTCTCAAAATCGATGACGTCACACAACTAAAATGTAGACAGAGTCAAAGGAAACGGAATAGGAAAAACCAAACGGCAATAAACCTGGAGGCATCACTCACTCAGAGCGGAAGAACAAGATGTTGGAGTTCTTCCCTTCTGTACCCTCCCTACCTGTAAAAACTCATTATACTTCTTGAGTTTTACCCTATAAGTAACGATGCCTTGCTTTAGGAGCCCATGAAAAGTAAACTAAATCATTTCATAACGATAATCGCCTTCATGGCTTGAATATATATTGAGATAATATGAATTTCATTAGGCTAACATTACGGCTTAAGAGTATTGAGAAATTTTTAAGAAGGAATCATTACTGAATGATTAATATGAAATAATGAATAACAACTTAAAATATTTACAAAGAAAGGTATTTAATGTATGAGAAGGAAAAACCTAACAACTAATTCTTTATAATCTATTAGTATTTAGATTCTATAAGCGACCACATAATAACAATTTCTCCCAAACTCAGTCAAGATAAATACAAACTTGCTCTTTGGCTAAGTTACCAAGAGATCACGGCTATGCCGTACTTACGAACAGTTCTATCGACGTCAGCAGGCCTGGTGACTGATGAAGCTATAGATGTTGCTAAAGATGAGATTTAGTTGTCATGAGAGGGTGGAAACATGTATTAAGTGGCGGTTGAATCAAATCCGAACATGGACTATAATACCGTTACGGCAATAAGTAATTTATACAAAATAATGTGCGCAAAAAGGAATTAAAAACTACAATCTACTATACTCAATCCTTCAGCAAAGAATTATGGGGGTAACGACATGGAGTTGGATGTCTCTCGAATCAATTCTCGTCTAGATATTATCCGACTATACAGGAAAACACGCCGTTATCGCGTTTGGCTTATGAGAACGCCATCGCTTCACAAGAATGTCGACACGATCATCTGGTTCAGGCTTGATACGCCTGCTGGGCCATGGGTATGGAGTAGCTCATGTAGTTATTTCGGTCGGCGTTACATAACCTCACTTCCTCCTGATGGACAATGAAAACTTCTTGGCAGCACATGAGGTTGCCGCAGATCTCTCTGCGCAGCGTGGTGTGCGGTTTAGGAGCAACGGCCGGGGCCAGAGCCACGTGAAGATTCCCACCAATTTCCAGATGGCAATAACGCGCCTTCCGAGAAAATACACACACGGCAGGCCGGGCCTACGCGCTGGGCCTAATGAGCCGGCTATGACAAGGGACACCAATTAATACGGCGACTTGAATTTACAGAAATGCGTACCTTCAACTCGAACCACTAAGTTGTTGCAAACTTTCACTACACTGGCGAAATTCGTGAGGATGCTTGATCCGCTATGCTTTCTGCCTCTGGCCAAGGATTTTATGAAGATTCTGCTCAGAACACGTGATTTTAAACGGGGGGGAGAGCGACAATTTTTGCGGCCGTTCAGATCAAGAATTCAATTAAAAAGAACATGCCCATTCCACCGGAAACACGATGCGAATTTCACAAGACTATTCAGCGACAGGGTTGCATTTTTATACAAAATCCCCAATAATCGTGGTTAACGCGTAGTAGTGACATTCGTTATGTTACGACAATACCAGTTCCGCGCTGCCAGATCGTCTCGTGATTAGCTTAGAACTGGCTCATTCAGAAAAGTAGTTAATTTCGAAATTAGGACCGTTGGAATTTTAAAAAAATGAACTTAGATGGCCTTAATAAATTAACCAACCTCACACAGCACTGCAGGAGTTAACAAAATAAATGGTTTGGGCTTCCTTGAACGACAGCTTACGGTACCGACGCGCCATCCACGCCAAGAGTGGAAGCGACGGTGGCGTATCCGTCGTGGGAGTTAGCTCCATATATATCATTTCTGCCAGACCTATCGACACAGCGAAGGTGAGTGCATAATGTACGTATTGTATATGATAATATTGGTGTTGTTTTGTCTTTTACAGAACCTTTTGCTTCTCGTACGAGATGGCTGATGCTGGTGAATCTGAGCCCAGCACCAACTGATTTCATCCAATTGTGAATGACTGTGATTCCGTGTTTGTGTTTGGATGAGCCACATAACTCCACAATGATCGGATATGGGCCACAAGTCGTGGACAAAAGCTCCTCATCTACTCCATTATATTTATATGTTAGTATTGGATAAATGACATGATTTAGATTATATCTATTTTAACATTTACTTTCTTCTGTTGCAGAAAGAGCTGCATCAGGCGTTGAATGCAGCTATTGAATTTTTGGCAACAAGATGCAAATGGCTGAAAAGTTAAAAATAAAAATAACAATGGATATTATATGCGCATGTCCTAAAATAGTTATTTTTTATTGCTTGTATATTTTAGTTTGTGTTTATATCTTGCGTGTAAAGAAACCGTGTGTTTTTTTACAAATCCTGTTTAGTAACCGGTCATATTTGTGTCACATTCCGTATAAAGTCACACAATTTCAGTTCGAAGTTCAACTGCTTATACAAAAATGGTTTTTGTAACTAAACTAAAACCAATAGCACTCATGTCCCGTTAAAAGTGGCGTTGGGTGGTAGTCGATATTAGAGATGGGCGCTGGACGGGAATTTTCGGTATTTCGGACTTAATTTTCTTTTTATACCCTTGCAGAGGGTATATTAAAATTGTCACGATGTTTGTAACGCAGTGAAGGAAGCATTTCCGACCACATAAAGTATATATATTCTTGATCAGCATGACGAGCTGAGTTCATTTCCGTCTGTCCGTCTGTCCGTCCGTCCGTCCGTCCGTCCGTCCGTCTGTCCGTCTGTTTCTATGCTATCTCCTCCCTCAGTTTTAAAGCTATCTTGACCAAACTTTGCAAAAAGTCTTTAAATACAAATACGCTGCACATTTGTCGGAATCGGCCGGATCGGATGACTATATCATATAGCTGCCATAGGAACGATCGGTTCAAAAACTAGTTCTAATGAGAAAAACTTTTTTGTTTTCCATCGTAGCGTCACCAATCGTAGTATATATTAGTATTATATGCTTCCACACAATTGTGGAAAAATTGATCAAAATCGGATGACTATAGCATATAGCTGCCAT
Source organism: Lordiphosa mommai (assembly GCA_018904225.1). Classification (NCBI taxonomy): domain Eukaryota; kingdom Metazoa; phylum Arthropoda; class Insecta; order Diptera; family Drosophilidae; genus Lordiphosa; species Lordiphosa mommai. Next base: position 1,318,552 of record JAEIFT010000009.1, read on the forward strand.
ATAAACGGTCTGTCCAAAAATGTGTTCTAATGAGAAAAACTTTTTTGTTTTCAATCGTAGCGTCACTAATCGTGGTACATATAAGTTTTATATGCTTCTACACAATTCTGGAAAAATTCATCAAAATCGGATGACTATAGGATGACTATATATACTATATATATGACTATATATGACTATATATATATATGTATATATATAGCTGAAATATAAACGGTCGGTTCAAAAACTTGTTCTTGTGAGAAAAACTTTTTTGTTTTCGATCGAAGCATCACCAATCTTAGTATATATTTGTTTCATATACTTCCACACAATTCTGGAAAAATTGATCGAAATCGGATGACTATAGCATATAGCTGCCATAGGAACGATCGGTCCAAAAACTAGTTCTAATGAGAAAAACTTTTTTGTTTTCCATCGTAGCGTCACCAATCGTAGTATATATTAGTATTATATGCTTCCACACAATTGTGGAAAAATTGATCAAAATCGGATGACTATAGCATATAGCTGCCATATAAACGGTCTGTCCAAAAACTAGTTCTAGTGGGAAAAACTTTTTTGTTTTTCACCGTAGCATCACCAATCGTGGTATATACTAGTTTCATATACTTCCACACAATTCTGGAAAAATTTATCGAAATCGGATGACTGTAGCATATAGCTGCCATAGGAACGATCGGTCTAAAAACTAATTCTAGTGAGAAAAACTTTTTTGTTATCAATGGTAGCGCCTTTCAAAAACTGCAAGGGTATTTAAAACATCGGCGTAGCCGATGTTAGCCTTCTATTTTTTAAACTGATCTTTACTCTTCTCCACACCACCAAATAGAAGTAGAGTTTAAGGCGCGCTTTTGTATTGTGGTTTTCCCAGAAGGCCTAGTCCACATACGCTTTAAAATGCAATTCTTTATTTAATCGGAATCGGAATCCTTGGATATGGTTATTTGAATAAAACAAAAAACAATGATAAAAATTTGCTTCACAGAAAATCGCGCGAATTTAACCATTTTTTTTTTTTTTTTAAGAATATCGCGCGATTTTCTGTAAAAAAAAAATTTTGCCTCCGCCGGTATTCCGGCGGAATTTTTCATTTCTTTTCTTGTTTTTCTCCATCTGAACAATATTATGGCAGCGAAACAAAAACGATGAACACCTGGATGAAAATGTGCACATTCCACCACATTCTGGGTAAATTTTTTCCTTCAATATCACATTGCGATGCACCAGAAAATCAAAAATTTCGTCGAGCGTCATTGACAAAAACTTTGAAATGGAAATTTCACAACCCGCACAAGCCATTACACAATTCGGAAATTAAAATTTATGTAGATTAAACTCAATAACGAATTGATTGCAACTGATTTATCCACATAAAAGCTAATTAAAACCATTAAATAAAACATTTTTTCAAAAGCTAACTAGATCGAAACATGTTTTTGGAATTAAAATTTAATTATTCAATTAAAAAAAAATAGAAGGCTAACATCGGCTACGCCGATGTTTGATATACCCTTGCAGTTTTTGAAAGGCGCTACCATTGATAACAAAAAAGTTTTTCTCATTAGAATTAGTTTTTAGACCGATCGTTACTATGGCTGCTATATGCTATAGTCATCCGATTTCGATAAATTTTTCACGAATTGTGTGGTAGCATATAAAACATATATATTCCACGATTGGTGACGCTACGATGAAAAACAAAAAAGTTTTTCTCATTACAACTAGTTTTTGGACCGATCGTTCCTATGGCAGCTATATAAAATAGTCATCCGATCCGGCCGATTCCGACAAATGTGCAGCGTATTTGTATTTAAAGACTTTTTGCAAAGTTTGGTCAAGATAGCTTCAAAACTGAGGGAGGAGATAGCATAGAAAAAGACGGACAGACGGACAAACGGAAATGAACTCAGCTCGTCATTCTGATCAAGAATATATATACTTTATGTGGTCGGAAATGCTTCCTTCTATGCGTTAAAAACATCGTGACAATTTTAATAACCCTCTGCAAGGGTATAATAACCATGGCTGACCGCCAATTAATTTCTTCACGTAAATTCGAGGAAAAATAATTCCCGAATTTTTCATGAGGAAGGGGATATAATAGACATTTACCTAATTCTTGATCTCAAAATTATTCGGGTCCCAACAAGGGCGTAGCCAGCTTTCCATAAAGGTGCGGGCAAAAAATTTCTCTAATATTTTTCAGAAATGTATTACGTATTCGTAATATTAAATTCGTGCTTACATTTTGGCACATTGCTTGCGATCCAAGTTTTTATACACTTGAAAAGTGTATATTGATTTTGCCCAGAAGTTTGTAACGCATAGAATTATTCATTTCCGACCCCATAAGCTATATATATTCTTGATCAAAACGACGAGCTGAGTTTAATTCCGTCTGTCCGTCCTTCCGTCTGTCTGTCTGTTTCTACGCGAACTAGTCACTCAGTTTTAAAGCTATCGAGCTGAAATTTTGCACAGAGTCTTTTTACTGCACGCAACTAATATGTCGGAACCGGCCGGATCGGTTGACTATATCATATAGCTGCCATAGGAACGATCGGTCTAAGAACTAGTTCTAGTTAGAAAATCTTTTTTGTTTTCCATCGTAGCGTCTCTTATCTTGGTATATGTTAGTTTTATATGCTTCCACATAATTCTGGAAAAATGTATCAAAATCGGATCACTATAGCATATAGCTGCCATAGAAACGGTCGGTCAAAAAACTTCTTGTAGTGAGAAAATTTTTTTTGTTTTCTATCGTAGCATCCCCAATCTCTCTACATATAAAAGAGTTTGTCCTCACTGACTGACTGACTGACTGACTGATTGGCAATCAACGCAGAGCCTGAACGGTAAGAGATAGAAAGCTGAAATTTTCACAGAAGTTTCCTTATGAGTTAAAAGTGAGCACTAAGGCGGGGTTTTGGAAAATTCCACCCCTAAGGGGTGGAAAACTCCCGGAAAAGCTACACCCAGAGAAAAAGCAAATCGTAAAAATTAATACAATCATAGTTAATTTTACTATGCTGTTTTCAAATATTAAACGTATTAAAGTCCAATAGAAAGCGCTTTGATTTAACTGAAAACATACTTAACCACTGAATTTAATATGAATATAGTAAAATCAAAGTGAAATTCACTTAAAATCAAATATTGCTGTATTCAGATTAAAGTAAAATCATATTTATTTCAAATATACGAAAATATGTATTGCTTAACTTTGTTAAATATTATTTTTAAATATGAGTAATATTGCTTTTAAGAGGTTCTCATCTTAAAAATAAAGTTTTGTATGTTAATTTAAAAATTTTGAATGGTTAAAGGTTTTTACACATTGCTGGTTTTGGGCTTCCCAACCAGTTAAGGCATTCGTGTCATTGGCTGTAGTTCGTCAGGCAGAAAACCAACGATGAAAAATAGTGGAACCTTCCAAAACAGCTGTATGGTTATCTATACAGCCTCATTTGTGTATTGTGTGTGTACTGTTTCTACAGTTATGCATAACTTATTTGACCCCAAAAAACTTGCTAGATTAAATTGAAACTATATTTATTTTGAGGGGGGTACTTTTAAATTAAAGTTGGAAAATGTTTATTTCAATATGAAATGGTGTTTATATTGAATATGTAAAAAATTTAAAGTACTATAAAGTATATTAAAGTTAAATATAATATTTATTTAATTTTAATATGAATATATTTCATAATTACTATGAAATATTTAAAATTTAGGATATTTTTGTTAAATTTAATAATTTGGTCTTTTTATATTTAATATGAAAACTATTAAATTTGACTATTTTCATATTTAATTTCGATTTAAAGTGTAAGCACTTCAGATTTACGAATTCCATATTTAACGCAAAATCAATGGCAAAAATATTTAAGTCAACGTGAAAATATTAAAATTTCACAGCATTTTTCCCTGAGTGTACTATGGGGAAATTTTTGTTTTTCATCCGATTGACTTGAAATTTGGTTTGTAAGTAAAGTAAGCGAAATAATTGGACCTGTTTCCCAGATTTCGGAAAATCCGCCCTCAAGGAAAATGGCCGGAAAATTCTTCATGAAAGAAACTATTTTTCATCCGACTGACTTCAAACTCGGTTTGTGAGGATGGTAAGCAGAATAATTAGACTTGAGATTTTCCGATGATGGAAAATCCGCCCGAAAAGTCGGGAAATTCCCGGAAAATTCCATAAGGAAATAACTATTTTTCATCCGATTGGCTTCAAACTCGGTTTGTAAGGATAGTATGCTAAGTAATTGGACATGAGATTTTCAAATGTTGGAAAATTCGCCCACAAAGAAAATACCCGGAAAATTCTATATGAAAAACTATTTTTGATCCGATTGACTTTAAACTCGGTTTGCAGCGATAGTACACAAAATAAGTTGAAATGAGATTTTTCAATTGTGGAAAATCCACCTACTAGGAAAATGGCCAGAAAATTCTATATGGAAAACACTCCGATTGACTTCAAACTCGGTTTGTAAAGATAGTATGCAAAATAATTAGACATGAAATTTTCCAATGTTTGCAAATCCGCACGAAAAGTCGGGAAATTCCCGGAAAATTCTATATGGTAAAACCCATTTTTAATCCGATTGGCTTCAAAATCGGTTTTTAAACACATTATAGAAAATAATTGGACATTTGATTTCTCGGTGGTAGAATTTCCGCCCACAGGCAAGAATAATGGTGGGCGTATTTCGGTTCAGTGACAATGGCTATTTGTGAGCCGATCTGGGCCAATTAAATAGGAAAAAGTTTTTAGCTTTGCGCATACCCACCCTCAAGGTCGGATAATGGGTGCCGGGGGTGGTTTCAGCGTTTGTACGCTTAATGGGCCAACTAGGTGGAAAATAATTTTCTCATTTATGATGGTCGGAAAATGGGGGCGGGGAAGGGATCATTGCCAAACGTATTTTTCATCATTTTGGCGGCTTTACTGATGGTGGCGAAGCGAAGCGCGCCGGGTTATATGCTAGTCTCTCTATATATAAAAGAGTTTGTCCTGACTGACTGACTGATTCACTGATTGGCAATCAACGTAGAGCCTGAACGGTAAGACATAGAAAGCTGAAATTTTCACAGAAGTTTCATTATGAGTTGAAAGTGAGCACTAAGGCGGGGTTTTGGAAAATTCCACCCCTAAGGGGTGGAAAACTCCCGGAAAAGCTACTATGGAGAAAATTTTGTTTTTCATCCGATTGACTTGAAATTTGGTTTGTAAGTAAAGTACGCGAAATAATTGGACACCTGTTTCCCAGATTTCGGAAAATCCGCCCACAAGGAATGGCCGGAAAATTCTTCATGGAAAAAACTATTTTTCATCCGATTGACTTCAAACTCGGTTTGTGAGGATGGTAAGCAGAATAATTAGACTTGAGATTTTCCGACGATGGAAAATCTGCCCGAAAAGTCGGGAAATTCCCGGAAAATTCCAAAGGGAAAAAACTATTTTTCATCCGATTGGCTTCAAACTCGGTTTGTAAGGATACTATGCTAAGTAATTGGACATGAGATTTTCAAATGTTGGAAAATCCGCCCACAAAGAAAATACCCGGAAAATTCTATATGAAAAACTATTTTTGATCCGATTGACTTCAAACTCGGTTTGTAAGGATAGTATGCAAAATAATTAGACATAAGATTTTCCGATGTTGGAAAATGCGCCCGAAAAGTCGGGAAATTCCCGGAAAATTCCATATGGAAAAAACTATTTTTCATCCGATTGGCTTCAAACTCGGTTTGTAAGGATACTATGCTAAGTAATTGGACATGAGATTTTCAAATGTTGGAAAATCCGCCCACAAAGAAAATACCCGGAAAATTCTATATGAAAAACTATTTTTGATCCGATTGACTTCAAACTCGGTTTGTAAGGATAGTATGCAAAATAATTAGACATAAGATTTTCCGATGTTGGAAATGCGCCCGAAAAGTCAGGAAATTCCCGGAAAATTCCATATGGGTTTTTAGCCGATATGTATTAAATTTGGTTTGAAAGCTCTATGGGCCAATTCAATAGGATAAAGTTTTTAGCTTTGCGCATACTCACCCTCAAGGTCGGATAATGGGTGCCGGGGGTGATTTCAGGGTTTGTACGCTCAATGGGCCAACTAGGTGGAAAATAATTTTCTCACTTCTGATGGTCGGAAAATGGGGGCGTGGGTGGGATCATTGCCAAACGTTTTTTTCATTATTTTGGCGGCTTTACTGATGGTGGCGAAGCGAAGCGCGCCGGGTTATATGCTAGTCTTGGTATATATTAGTTTTATATGCTTTCACAAAATTCTGAAAAAATTGATCAAAATCGGATGACTATAGCATATAGCTGCCATAGGACCGATCGGTCGGAAAATGTGTTTTACTAAGAAAAGTTTTTTTTTATGGTATCAAATTTTTATTATCAATGACTTAAAAATTTTAAATATCTGATATCTATATCCTATATATATTTTACCGGTGAAATCAGTTGGAGTCAAGTTTTTCAAGTGTATTACAACTTCGGCTCAGTCGAAGTTAGCTTTGCCTTCTCGTTTATCTATTACTTATGCAACTTTAGAATTGTTTAGAGCTTGGAGATTTCTTTCAAATCCGGGAAAACATTTTGCTTAGCATGAAATCAATAAACATTTTCACTATTTTCGACTATTTTTTCAGTAACATACAAATATTTTTAATGCAAAAAGAATCTCGGAAGAAGAATATTAAACGATTCTAAAAAGTCTTTTTGAGTTCCATAATCCAAATAGTCAAATGAGTTTTTCTATAACGCTCACTTAATTCAATAATAATTGAATTAAATATAATATTAAAAAAAGGGCATTAAATTACTTTCTTAATTATATTTAAAGAAAAATTTATGGAAAGCACTCAATTGGTTAATTAAAAAGTTGGTGCAGTCACGGAGCACCTTAACTTAGTGTAAAGTTGTTTATGGCCTTCTGAAATCATTATTTTTTAACAACAAGGGCATAGCCGGGTTTACTAGGCGTATCGCAGGGGCAGGGCTACGCCCTTGAGTCCCAATTTATTCTTCGGGTCACGGTAAATTTTTCGGATACCGTTTTTTGTAATGGCCTAAGCAGGCTTAACCACAGCAATGAACTTTTGTTAAAGAAATATACTTTATCAAACTTATTAAATGCTCACACTTACACACAAATGAACAAAGACGGTTATATTAACTTGAAACCGTAATCATCCAATTGGAAATGTGTAAAAACTTCCTTATTGTAGAAGTCAATCAAGGATCAATGATCATCATAAATAAATTTATATTTTTTGATCACTATTTCAAATTCATTTCTTATCATCAAAGAAAACCCATACTGGGTTAAGATATATATTTTTCGACTTTTCTTAATAATTTATACGCATTCTGGTCTTTCTAATCAACAGTAAAAATTTCACCACGATCAGTGGTTTAGATTTTATTCCATCCACACCATTGATCTAGCCGTGGGATTCGGCTGGTTCCGACAAATGTGCAGCCTATATAGGAAAAAATGTATATGCCAAGATATATCCAACATTGAAACCGCACTCTGATCAATAAGATATATACTTTATGGGGTTGGAAATCGCATCCTTCTAAGTGTAACAAACATCTGAACAATTTTATAATACGATGCGATTGCAGCGAACCCAGTGGCGGATCCAGGATTTTGATAAGGGGGGGTCCAAAATTTTTTTTTAAGGGGGGGAAGACATTTTTTCCTTGAGATATATGCATAATTACCACGTATATACAGGTCACCATAACGGCTGGACTACCGTGTTATAGAAAAGCCATTGGTGCTCATAAAAGCATAAAATTTGAAAGTATATGATCCCATGGGGGGGGGGGTCCGGACCCGAGAACCCCCCCGTGGATCCGCCACTGAGCGAACCAATTTTCTATGGTGACCCCTAGTTAATACATGACCACACCATGATGTAATGATAGAAGAGTCTCCTATCCGAAGCAGCTAATGAGTAGCGCTTTAGTTTTACGGGCTGCCAGTGTTGGTCCTGCTGTGTTGAGCAATTGGCGCCGTATAGCCACCGATCCCCTTCAATAGCATGGTTGGCTGTTTGGCACAGTATGCTTACCGCATATGTGGTAGACCGTCTCTTCCTAAAGCCAAATTTCATTCCAGACAGGTAGCTTTCTACAACAGCTTCGATCCTCGTTTTAATATTGCGATACAGGACTATTACAAAATGATTTACTTTTCCGAAACTGCAAAAGATACACCTTCACAGAATTACCTTATGGATAGTGCTCCTTACTTAGGCCGATTACTTATCAGTAATACAAATATGCAGGGATCGTAATTATTATAATTTGTACTATAAAAATGATAAAAAGGAATTAGTAGTAGTGTTGCTTTATTCATACATTCAAATTTTTTCCACATATTAATAACATATATAATTTTTAAAAGTAGTTTGTTTTGACAATGTCAATTTGCCGTCAGCCAAGTTATAATTAGATTTACAATATACGATTTTTTTTGTTTTTGTTTTTATTTTTATTTTTTAATTTTTAAATAATATACAATATACAAACGTATTAAAATTCCTCTGAAAGGATTTGGTGCCTATAGCTTAGAGCATGGTGTAAATAATTCGCTAGAGCCAACCAATTTTTTCCATTCAATAGGTCTAAACAGTCCTGTTGCGATAGAAGAGGGCTGTGTAGATGACGGTTGCGAACTTCTGCTAAAATAGGACAACGTGCAATAAAATGAATGCTTGTTTCTGCTTCACGCATATTGCACAACGAACAGTCCGTCATTTCACCTTCCACGTGCGGTTGAAAATTCAGAGGTAACAGCTCTACTCGTGCTCGGCATATTAAGGAAATGCTTCTTAAGCTCTAGCTCTTATAGTCTCTGAGATCTAGGTGTTCATACAGACAGACGGACGGACAGACGGACAGGTCTATATCGACTCGGCTTTTGATGCTGATCAAGAATATATATACTTTATGGGGTCGGAAATACTTCCTTCTACCTGTTACATACATTTGCACGAACTTAGTATACCCTTTTTACTCTACGAGTAACGGGTATAAACAGACCATAGGCCATTAACTTACCTATTTTCAATGACTAACCCGAGCTCAAAATTAACGCGTATGAGATTAGATTTGGAGGAATATGATTTTACTGTGGAATGGAATGGCTGAACAGGAGTGGACGTTAAATGGAGAGGCCCTTGAGGTGGTCAAAGATTTTAAGTACTTAGGAGTGACACTTACACAAAACTTAAGTTTCGCGAAACACATCAAAACCAAGCTTGCAGATGCAAAAGTTGCCTTGCACAGCACGTGGAACCAGCTGCTAAGCAAAACCCAAGTAGCACACTCTACAAAGTTCACGATATTCCTCGCGACAGCCAGGTCAATCCTATGCTACGCCGCAGAAGTATGGGGAGACGAGCAGTTCGATGGAGTTGAACAACTGCTTCGTTTTTTTATCAAAAAGATATTTAGGCTCCCGCGAAATGCCCCAACATATGCCATCCACCTGGAGACAGGTCTGCCAGTCATGTATCTATACACGTTAAAAAAACAGTTCAACTACATAAACAAAGTGAAACAAATGCCTGAAGGACGTCTGACCAAAACCGTAGCGAAATACCTTTTTGAGACAAAGTCACAGCTCTGCAGCTTTAGCAGAGGAACATAATATCCATTGGAATAACAATATTAACTGGGTTACTGAAAATATAAACACATGGGTACAGATACAGGACAGAATTATCAGCGCCACAGATATGAGGGCCATGAACGATTTCAAAACAAAAGCAGTAGAAAGTAACACCAGAGAATTATATAAAAAACTAAGCCACGCGCTTTGCGAACGAAACTACTTCGTTGACGGCCTAGATTTACACAGCATAGCTCTTATTTTCAAAGCCAGAGTGGAGATACTACCTTTGAAATATCAACCGCATAGAGGGGAGGTCCAAGACCTTTGCACCATGTGCAACATGCAGGTACGAGAGGATACCACACATTTTATGGGACAATGCCCGATACTGAAAGAGCACAGGCAAAAATACTGGGCGAAATCTACGCTTACAGAAGATGAGTGCGCTAAGATCCTTAATGGAGAAAACTGGTGTAAACTGTCTTAATTTCTGAAAGAAGCCCTGGCTTACCGGCAAATGATCCAGAACGAAGAATTCTAGGGACAAATCCTGCAAGGGGGGATGGGGCCTATTAGTTGAAGTCCATGCAAGTGGGGAAAGCTCCTGACTGCCATTCACTTGGGAGTGGCCAGGGGTAATTCTTTAACTAGAGGCTCAAGCAGCTCACAAACTTTGGCTCCAAACGGAGACAAGTATCCCAAGGGCCCTCCTTGATCATCCGATTAAGTGATGTGCTAATTGTGAGAAGGCGAAAACCTTTCTAAATAGTCTCTTCCAATAATAATTTTATCACCTTACTCCTCAAAAATGAAATATGTCTGAAGAATTGGCGGACGGCTGCAATGCCATGCCATATATTTTATAATCTAAACTTAAGCTTTTATATAATCCTAGATTTAATTTAATATATTTGAAATACTATACAAGTGAATAAAAGCTACTACTACTACAGGGTTGCCCATATTCGACGGACCCATGTTTTTTTTAAAAAAAATCCAAGAAAAAAAAATAAATTTGGCGGTTGGCAATCTTAATCATTTAATTTGTTCCAAGTAGATTTGTTTACATCAATTTTTGAATATGATATCTCTCAAATGGCCGCCTCTGGCGTTGATGGCGTATTGTGCCCTTTTTGCAGCATTTTCCATCGTTTTCGCCAACATTTCGGCCGGAATAGCGGCTATTTCTTCACGAATGTTGTCCTTGAGCTCTTCTACGGTCCTTGGCTTGTTAACGTAAACCTTTGACTTCAAATATCCCCACAAGAAGAAGTCAGGCGGCGTCAAATCGGGCGAACGCGGTGGCCAGTCCAAATCACCACTTTTCGACATCATACGGCCCGGAAACAATTTCTTCAGAAAATCGATTGTTATGCGACTTGTGTGCGGTGGAGCGCCGTCTTGTTGAAACCAGAACTGCCTCATACGCTTTCGACGAATAATTGGCATCACAAAATTGGTCATCATGTCGCGATAACGCTCCTGGTTGATGGTAACAGCATGGCCATTTTCATTTTGGAAGAAAAACGGCCCAATGACCGTTTTCGCACTAACGCCGCACCAAACTGTGACTTTTTCGTCATGAAGAGGCACTTCTTGAATCTCCTGAGGATTTTCAGTGGCGTAAATACGGCAATTTTGCTTATTAACGGTCCCATTCAATGTGAAATGGGCTTCATCGGACATGATAATTTTGTTCCAAAATTGCTCGTCATCTTCGGCCATTTCGATGACTCTTTGGGCCCATTCCAATCGACGAGGCTTGTCCACAGGCAACAATCTTTGCGTCAATTGAATTTTGTACGGGAACAAATGCAAATCAACGCGAATAATCCGTTGTAAAGTGGACCGAGCCATGCCCAACTGCTGAGAACGGCGTTTTTGGGATGTTCTTGGGGACCTCTCAACACTGGCTCGTACGGCAGCGATATTCTCGGCCGATCGCCTTGGTCGACTTTTATTTGGCCTCTTCGGATTAGAAAGAGCCTCACCAGTCGAAAATTTTTCGTATAAACGCTTAATGGTGTTCTTAGAAGGCGCACTTTTCACATTTTTTAATTTTTTAAAAGCACGTTGAGTTTTCACAATTGACTTGTTCTGTTGAATGTAAATTTCAACTATTTCAGAGCGCTCGCGTGGCGTGTATTGTTCCATGGTAAAAATCTGCTTGGACTGACGCTTCAAACGCGGTATGTCATTAAGCGATCTGACATCTCTGTCAAAAGTTATGGCGTTGCCAGATGGGTCCGTCGAATATGGGCAACCCTGTACTACTGTGGAATATCTTAAGGGAAAAGATAACCATATAGCAGATGCGTTATCGAGAATAACAATAAAGGACCTACAAAATATCCAAAGAGATAATAATATACTGAAAGTCACTACCAGAAATCAAAGTAAACAGAAAAATTCTTGCGCAGGAAAGAACAAGTAGATTTGCCTAGGCAAACTCAAAATAAAGCTTCTCAGCCCAACGTATACGAAGTCATTGTAAATGATGAGGTACTAAAAGTATTGACCTTGCGAATAATTCACTATGCCTACTAAAGCATGGGAAAAAAGTTATAGCAAGAATTGACGTTAGCGATATGTACACCAATGGAATTCGCGACTTAGGTCAGTTCTTTCAAAGGCTTGAAAAAGAAGCCGGTATACTTAATATCAGCCAACTCAAAGTGGCACCGAGCGAAAAGATCTTTGAAACCATTTCAATAGAATCTTTTAAATTAATGGGCAATAAAATACTAAAATCTTTAAGAGTAGCGCTACTCAAGTCGGTGACCCTATTATTAAATAACTAGCATATAACCCGGCGCGCTTCGCTTCGCCACCATCAGTATAGCCGCCAAAATGATGAAAAAAAAAACGTTTGGCAATGATCCCACCCCGCCCCCATTTTCCGACCATCAGAAATGAGAAAATTATTTTCCACCTAGTTGGCCCATTAAGCGTACAAACGCTGAAACCACCCCCGGCACCCATTATCCGACCTTGAGGGTGAGTATGCGCAAAGCTAAAAACTTGATCCTATTTAATTGGCCCATAGAGCTTTCAAACCAAATTTAATACATATCGGCTAAAAATCCACCCCCGCACCCGTGTTCCGACCTTTGCAGTGAACTTCCCGAAATTAAAAAACACGTGTTTCCATTTATTCTGACCCTAGAGCTTACAAAACGAATTTTATTCAGATCGGACACAAATAGCCATTGTCACTGAACCGAAATACGCCCACCAATTATTCTTTCCTGTGGGCGGAAATTCCAACAAGGAGAAATCAAATGTCTAATTATTTTCGATAAAGTGATCACAAACCGAATTTGAAGCCAATCGGATTAAAAATAGGTTTTACCATATAGAATTTTCCAGGCATTTCCCCACTCTTGGGGCGAATTTTCCAACATCGGAAAATCTCATGTCAACTTATTTTGTATACTATCGTTACAAACCGAGTTTGCAATCAATCGGATCAAAAATAGTTTTTCATTTAGAATTTTCCGGGCATTTTCTTTGTGGACGGATTTTCCAACATTTGAAAGTCTTATGTCCAATTACTTAGCATACTATCCTTACAAACAAAGTTTGAAGCCAATCGAATTAAAAATAGGTTTTACCATATGGAATTTTCCGGGAATTTCCCGACTTTTCGTGCGGATTTTCCAACATCGGAAAATCTCAAGTCTAATTATTCTGCTTACCATCCTCACAAACCAGGTTTGAAGTCAATCGGATGAAAAATAGTTTTTTCCATAAAGAATTTTCCGGCCATTTTCCTTGTGGGCGGATTTTCCGAAATCTGGGAAACAGGATTATTTCGTTTACTTTACTTACAAACCAAAGGGCATAGCAGAATAAGCAGAACAAGCAAAAAAAGGATAACAAAAGAACCACCCCAGCTCAACAACGATTGAGAAATATATGTGTAAGTGTCAAAATACAATTCTAAAAATAATTTTTGAGATTTTAACCAAACATTGGTCAAAAGATGATTGAATTTTTCAAATAACGGATAATCTTTTCTACACCTCCAGTTTATTTCCCATTAAATTAGATATCCCAATACAAAATGAATCAGATCGATTGGCCCAGTAAGAACAATTAAACAGTAAAATATAATTTACAGGATACATATCAACTCATCAATTTTTTATGTCTCCAAAAATTTAATCAAATAGAAGGACATAAAGAGAGAATACCTAAATGGTTTTCCCCACCGCGATAGTTCTCAAGATAATGCGAAAAGACGAAATTTTAAAAATCAAAACTTTTGAACGGAACATCGGTTAAAAGATCCAAAGACAAATTCTAGTCATTCACGTACTCGAAAATATGGGACAACTTAGAGCTATCTAAAGACGGTTTTTAAAGAAAAACCGTTATTCTTTCTTGAAAGGGCATATTTGATCCGAATATTTATTTTAAATTCAGAATATATGTATGTAACTTAAAAAGTTGTTTCATGATGGAAGACAGTGCGAGCCCACGGGAATAATTTGATTTGTTTCAAATTTTTGGTTTTCGCTCTTTTTCCGAATATAATGTATTAGAGTTAACCAAGAAAATACAATTAGAAATCAAAAATATTGACTAAGTTGATATGGAATATCCCATATGTAAAATACTATTTTACATGTTTAATTGTTTTTCACCATGAGGCCCAATTGCGATCTGATTGCAAAAATGATATGTTATTAGGGATATCCTAATGTAAAATAGAGGAAATAAACTGGAGGTGTAGAAAAAGATTATCACCGCGAAAAAATTATTTGAAAAATTCAATCATCATTTTTGGACCAATGTTTTGGTAATAAAAATCTGCAAAAATTATTTTTAGAATTGTATTTTGAACACCTAAAACATATATTTAACCCATCAAAATCGGTTAAGCGGTTCTTAAGAAAAATCAGTTTTTTGGTATAACTTTCTGGCCTCATAACTTCTCTCTAATAGCGATTAGGATACCAAAATTTTGGGAGAGTGAGTTTCTTATAGATGTTAATCAAACTTTTAAATTTGGTGCTGATAACTGCGGGGGCAGTTTTCCTATGCTTATTCTGCTATGCCCTTTCAAGTCAATCGGATGAAAAACAAAATTTTCCCCATTGTAGTTTTTCCGGGAGTTTTCCACCCCTTAGGGGTGGAATTTTCCAAAACCCCGCCTTAGTGCTCACTTTCAACTCATAAGGAAACTTCTGTGAAAATTTCAGCTTTCTATGTCTTACCGTTCAGGCTCTACGTTGATTGCCAATCAGTGAATCAGTGAGTCAGTCAGTCAGTCAGGACAAACTCTTTTATATATAGAGAGACTAGCATATAACCCGGCGCGCTTCGCATCGCCACCATCAGTATAGCCGCCAAAATAATGAAAAAAACGTTGGCAATGATACCACCCCCGCCCCCATTTTCCGTCCATCAGAAATGAGAAAATTATTTTCCACCTACTTGGCCCGTTAAGCGTACAAACGCTAAAACCACCCCCGGCACCCATTATCCGACCTTGAGGGTGAGTAAGCGCAAAGCTAAAAACTTTATCCTATTTAATTGGCCCATAGAGCTTTCAAAACAAATTTAATACATATCGGCTAAAAACCCACCCCCGCACCCATAATCCGACCTTTGCAGTGAACTTCCCGAAATAAAAAACACGTGTTTCCATTTATTCTGACCCTAGATCTTACAAAACGAATTTTATTCAGATCGGCTCACAAATAGCCATTGTCACTGAACCGAAATACGCCCACCATTATTCTTGCCTGTGGGCAGAAATTCTACCACCGAGAAATCAAATGTATAATTATTTTCTATAATGTGTTCAGAAACCGATTTTGAAGCCAATCGGATTAAAAATAGGTTTTACCATATAGAATTTTCCGACTTTTCGTGCGGATTTTCCAACATTGGAAAATCTCAAGTCTAATTATTTTGCATACTATCCTTACAAACCGAGTTTGAAGTCAATCGGATGAAAAATAGTGTTTTCCATATAGAATTTTCCGGCCATTTTCCTTGTGGGTGGATTTTCCACCAACAAAAAATCACATGCCTAATTATTTAGCAAACTACCCTTACAAACCGAGTTTGAAGCCAAACGGATGAAACATAGTTTTTTCCATATGGAATTTTCCTGGAATTTCCCGACTTTTCGGGCGCATTTTCCAACATCGGAAAATCTTATGTCTAATTATTTTGCTTACCATCCCCACAAACCGAGTTTGAAGTCAATCGGATGAAAAATAGTTTTTTCCATGAAGAATTTTCCGGCTTTTTTCCTTGTGGGTGGATTTTCCACAATCGAAAAATCACATGTCTAATTATTTAGCTTACTATCCTTATAAACCGAATTTGAAGCCAATCGGATGAAAAACAGTTTTTTCCATATGGAATTTTCCGGGAATTTCCCGACTTTTCGGGCGCATTTTCCAACATCGGAAAATCTTATGTCTAATTATTTTGCATACTATCCTTACAAACCGAGTTTGAAGTCAATCGGATGAAAAATAGTTTTTCATATAGAATTTTCCGGGCATTTTCCTTGTGAGCGGATTTTCCAAAATCTGGGAAACAGGTGTCCAATTATTTCGCTTACTTTACTTACAAACCAAATTTCAAGTCAATCGGATGAAAAACAAAATTTTCCCCATAGTAGCTTTTCCGGGAGTTTTCCACCCCTTAGGGGTGGAATTTTCCAAAACCCCGCCTTAGTGCTCACTTTCAACTCATAAGGAAACGTCTGTGAAAATTCAGCTTTCTATCTCTTACCGTTCAGGCTCTGCGTTGATTGCCAATGAATCAGTCAGTCAGTCAGGACAAACTCTTTTATATATAGAGAGACTAGCATATAACCCGGCGCGCTTCGCTTCGCCACCATCAGTAAAGCCGCCAAAATGATGAAAAAAACGTTTGGCAATGATCCCACCCCCGCCCCCATTTTCCGACCATCAGAAATGAGAAAATTATTTTCCACCTAGTTGG
Organism: Lordiphosa mommai; assembly: GCA_018904225.1. NCBI lineage: Eukaryota > Metazoa > Arthropoda > Insecta > Diptera > Drosophilidae > Lordiphosa > Lordiphosa mommai. The sequence continues at coordinate 1,335,180 of JAEIFT010000009.1, forward strand.
CCCATTAAGCGTAAAAACGCTGAAACCACCCCCGGCACCCATTATCCGACCTTGAGGGTGGGTATGCGCAAAGCTAAAAACTTTATCCTATTTAATTGGCCCAGATCGGCTCACAAATAGCCATTGTCACTGAACCGAAATACGCCCACCATTATTCTTGCCTGTGGGCGGAAATTCTACCACCGAGAAATCAAATGTCCAATTATTTTCTATAATGTGTTCACAAACCGATTTTGAAGCCAATCGGATTAAAATCAAAATTTTCCCCATAGTAGCTTTTCCGGGAGTTTTCCACCCCTTAGGGGTGGAATTTTCCAAAACCCCGCCTTAGTGCTCACTTTCAACTCATAAGGAAACTTCTGTGAAAATTTCAGCTTTCTATCTCTTACCGTTCAGGCTCTACGTTGATTGCCAATCAGTCAGTCAGTCAGTCAGTCAGTCAGTCAGTCAGGACAAACTCTTTTATATAAAGAGAGATGAAAAAGAGAAAGAAGCAATACTGTTTACATTCCATGACGATCCAATACAAGGAGGTCATACGGGCATAGCTAGAACATTAGCAAAAATAAAAAGGCACTATTATTGGAAAAACATGTCAAGAGAAATCTCGAATTATAGAAGAAAATGTCCCAAATGCCAAAAGTCAAAAACAACTAAACATACCAAGACTCCAATAACTATTATTGAAACCCCACAAACGGCTTTTGATAGGGTAATTGTGGATACGATCGTTCCACTACCAAAATCTGAACAAGGAAATGAATATGCAGTAACCTTAATCTGCGATTTAACAAAATACCTTGTAGCAATACCAATAAAGAACAAAAGTGCATAAACAGTAGCGAAAGCTATTTTTGAAGAGTTTATTCTGAAGAACGGTCCAATGAAGACGTTCATTACGAACATGGGAACAGAATATAAAAATTCGATAATTGAAGATTTATGCACAAATTTAAATATTAAAAATATAACTTCTACCGCACACCATCACCAAACTGTAGGAACCGTGGAGCGAAGCCACAGAACATTTAATGAGTTCATCCGCTCATACATCTCAGTTGACAAAACAGATTGGGATGGCTACAATACTTCGTATATTGTTTTAACACTACCCCCTCTATGGCACCTGACTATTGCCCATATGAGTTAGTTTTTGGTAAAACTTAAAATTTGCCTAAACATTTTAATAGTATAGATAAGATTGAACCCCTATATAATATTGAAAACTATGCTAAAGAATCCAAATTTAGACTAGAACAAGCATATAAAAGAGCTAGATTAATGTTAGAAGTACAAACAAAAACAAAAAATTAACTATGATAAAAGCAGTTTAAACTTCGATTTAAAAATAGATCAGGTTTTATTGAAAAATGAAACAGGGCATAAGCAAGACTTTAAATATACTGCACCATATAATGTGGAAAGCACAGGAGAAAATAATAACATAACAATATCAAACATAAAAGATAAAAAACAAACAATGCATAAGGATAGATTAAAGATTTTTTATTCATAAACCTTTAGAGTGGCCACACACATTCCTAATCCATAATAATCCACGCATAATCATAATCAATACTAATTCACACATAATCATAATCCATACTAATTGTAAGGGCGCTTGTAGTTAGTATGTAGATGTTATGCAAAGAAATAACAGAGGTATGTTAGATACACACACACATCAATGTAAAGTAACGCGCTCTCAGCGGCATTAGGCTTACAGCGGAGAGAACTTTTATATGTGTGCAAAGCACCAGTATGCATGGCATTAAAGACGACCGTATGAGTGAGCGATCAGGATGCGTGTGTGGGAGCACGTTCGGATGCTGATTGGGGTGGGATGCAATCACCGTTGTTGCCAAGGCAATGCGCCCACAAGGGGGAAAAGGAAAGTTAGATTGTAGGACAGACAGGTTTCCCCGCTACTTAGAATGGCGAAATGAAGGAATTTGGTGCGCTGGCGTAACCGAGGTTTCTTTAACCGAGGAGTTGGCCTCGAAAATCAATCACCAAAAGTTCCGACTAGTATACAGTCTTGTTTGTGCTGCAAATTCTTCGGCAAATCAAAATTATATTTTTTTGTGGAAAAAACAAACAAAATACAGATAAACTCTAAGTATTGCTAAATTTGGGCAATTTAAAGTTTTTTTTGTCACTGTGTGGTGCGGCTCAAACAGCCATTAAGTTTTGTGCAGACGCCAGATCCAGCAAGGTAAGTTTAATCAAAAGGTCATATTTGATCACTTGCTGGATGGAACAAAAAAAAAGAAAGAAAGAATTGCAAGGCTTATGGGGTAAATTTTCTTTGCTTTGCAGGAGGATTTGGCGTCAATTGACGATCCGTTTTTGGCGGCCAAAGTTGAAGTACAAGGGGCTAAGCGCATTCGAGCAAGGAGCAGAAAAAAATCAGCAACAAATCATCGGCTTAAACCCGCCAGAGGAAACTAGGCTCAGTTAAAGAGCAAACCTTCTCTCTTGCCGAACAATTTTATTTCCCTTGCCACAATGTCCAAAGCTTGAGAAGTGTCGAAAAGAAATAACTCAATTAGTCAGTTATATCGATGAGTCTGCAGTGTCAGTCGAGCGCGGATTAAACAACGCGGCAACTTGTGAAAAGAAAAAAGAAATGTTCTAAGTTCCCAAAAAAAAGTTAATTGTCATTTAAATAATTTGTCCAAATTGAGTAATTGAATTTTCTTATTTATGTGTGTGCGTGTAAGACTCTGCCTGTTGGAGCTAAGTGGCCTGTAAAAGGCAAATCAAACAGCAAATCAAAGAGTTGCTCAGCAGTGCAGCCAGAGCTTACGTATCATTTCGTATTTTTTTGTTGTTTTGTTTGAGTGTCTTGAAAACAAGCGGCAATGAGGCAATATATATGTGTTAACTTTTAGTTCAACAGGTATCTACGTTGGAAGCGCTTTCACCGTCGGAGAAATTCAAGTGAGTTTGAACACCCCCTTTGATAATGTCCATTTAGGACTTACATATATTTTGCCAACGCTCATAAAGCACAAGAAAAAATGACTACATAAATGCTATAAAACAAACATCAAAAAAAAAAACCTCAAACAAAACAAATTTGGCATAGAAATCAGACAAAACCAAGAGAAGCAACTGTTGTCTTGTCTAGACTCGAGTATATCCCATGTGTGGGTATTCGCACCTATAACTCATCTGGTCAGAGTCGAAGACCAATTGATTTGTAAAAACGTTAAGAGGTACCTCAACGTGTGGGATTAGATGCGAGGCATCTTGAAGTGCACTGTGAATAGTGGCCACAGAATCTGTGTCACTCTCAGAAGGTATAGCTGTGCCAGAGCCCAATTGATTCAATTGCGTTGGGAAGCGCGAAAGGGCATCAGCTACGACGTTAGACGTCTGTAGTCAAGTGGAAAGGCTTGTCGAAATTTGGAAATGCAAAAACTTCGGATGATGCGAGAATCGATTTCAGATTATTGAAAGTTTGCAGAGCCAGCTCATCAAGCTCAATAAGAACTTGTTTCGACTTGTTGGCCTTTACCCTGGCAAGCTCACCCCTCGTCAAATTCGTCAAAGGTTTAGCAACTTCGGCATAACTTTTGATAAATTTCCTGTAGTTGGATGTCATACCCAAAAATCTCTTCAGTTCTTTGACGTTTGTGTGTGGCTTCATTTTGGTAATAGCCTCCTCTCGGATAGCGGCATGCGGAACAAGGAACTGATCTCTTGGTTTATTCCTGTGGACTTCAGCGGCGATTCTGACGAAGAGGAAATATATTTTTAGTAGTTGTAATAGTTTGAATTATATTTCTAACTTGCATTTCGATTTTTTTTATACCCGTTACTCGTAGAGTAAAAAGGGTATACTAAGTTCGTGCAAATGTATGTAACAGGCAGAAGGAAGCATTTCCGACCCCATAAAGTATATATATTCTTGATCAGCATCAATAGCCGAGTCGATATAGACCTGTCCGTCTGTCCGTCCGTCCGTCCGTCCGTCCGTCCGTCCGTCCGTCCGTCTGTCCGTCTGTCCGTCTGTCTGTATGAACACCTAGATCTCAGGAACTATAAGAGCTAGAGGTACCATTTTTTCAGTGTAGACTTGTATTTTCTGCACGCAGATCAAGTTTGTTTCAAATTTTGCCATCCCACGCCCCGCCCCCCGCAATATGAAAAAAACCTCATATCTCCCCAATTTTGAAAATAGATGCGACCTTCACATAATCACCTCGTCCGCACTCCGACAGAACCATAGTAAGTTACCGCCCGCAATATGAAAAAACCTAATATCTCCCACAATTTTGAAAATAGATTGTTCGAACCTTCTAGACATATATTTAAATCATCATTACCTATCGATCCGCCATACATCATTTTTTGATCAAATGAACGATAAGAGTTGCCACCCACGCAATTTGGAAAATACCCTACCTCCCACAATTTGAATAATTGTTCGAACCTCACACCCGCCGCCACCACCCATGTTGGAAAATACCTCATATCTCCCACAATTTTGAAGATAGATTATTCGAACCCTCTAGACATATATTTTAATCATCATTACATATCGATCCGCAGTACATCATTTCCCGATCAGATGAGCAATAGTAGAGTTGCCACCCCCGCAATTTGAAAAAAAAAACTCATATCTTCCAAAATTTGGGCATGTTGTGATCTAATAAAATATTCTTAAATAAACCTTACCCTGAGTAACGGGTATATCGAAGTCGAGCAGGGCCGACTTCAACTTACTCTCTCGTTTAAGTTAGATTTTATCCAAAGTTAGATTTCAATAACATTTTGTTTTTTTTTCTAATTTTACTTTACGGGTTGCGACAGTGCGTCAATAAGTTTTTACCAAATAATAATTATCAAATTCGTGCAGTGCAATTTGTGTTTTTTTTATAAGATGCTTTTACTCATATTTTTGTGATAATTTGTAGGTTCTGGGCCCGATGGTCCGTATTTGTCCGCTTTGGCTATTCGCCTACTAAGGTACGGTTGCCACACAACCCACTAGGCAGCTTTTTCGGGTGCATTCCACACCTCTTAGCGTTTCTAGCAGGCTACCACGGACACTTTTATTGCTTTCATTGTTCTTGAGCACACTCTTGTTATAGGTTTTCTTCCTTTCTTTTTATGCAGATTTTGCTCAAATTCACTTGAAACAAAAATTTTTAAGTTATTTGCGTGTATTTGCACTCGCGAACTTGGCGTATACAGCCGTGTCGCCGCAGTGGGTAACGCTTCTAATTACTTTGATATTTATTTTAATTTATTTTGCTAACATTTTTGCGCCCGTGGGGGATAACACCTGCTACGTCGATCGCGCAGTGCCCCCACTGCAGCGAGTAGTTGCTTCTTTTTTGTAATTCATGCACCTTTCACAAAACACATTGCACCACACTTTTTGTCAATTTTAAATTTTTGGTTTTTCACTTATTTATTTTCACTTGGCACATTACTACACTTCTGCACCGTTTCCTTTTTTTTCTTATTCTTTACCAACGGAGCCCACTCTCTCCATGAGATTGGGTCCCTGCTCGGGCGCCAGTTAAGCTCAGCCATACTTTACCTTAACAAATCAATTGTAGCACGTTATAATGTTTAATTAAAAATTATACTAATTTAGGCTACTTAGTACAAGGCACGTCTTGCTCGTTCTCCCTCTCGGTTTTGAATGAACATTCCTACACTGGGGCAGGCAGGCATACGACAACTTCCCTCTCAGCCTACTAAGCAATACTCGAAGTAGCCAAAACATCTTGGCCTACTTAGCAGATAGTTAACAATAATAAGGATATAATATCACTATACAAAATATAATTTTATATATTCAAATATATCCCAATCTAAAATATATATTCACTAGAAAATAACTTCATTATATTAGGTTATTTTTCAAAAGGAGGGAGATGTAGTATGCATATATACCGCCTCAGAGCATAACATAAGTAAAGTGCAAGTGCATTGTCAGTGACATGTCAGCATATTCACACGGTCCGACCGCTAAAAATCCTTTTTTGGTAAGAATTTTTATACCCGTTACTCGTAGAGTAAAAAGGGTATACTAAGTTCGTGCAAATGTATGTAACAGGCAGAAGGAAGCATCTCGGACCCCATAAAGTATATATATTCTTGATCAGCATCAATAGCCGATATAGACATGTCCGTCTGTCCGTCCGTCTGTATGAACACCTAGATCTCAGACTCTATAGAAGCTAGAGCTACCATTTTTTCAGTGTAGACTAGGTTTGTCTGCACGCAGATCAAGTTTGTTTAAAATTTTTGCCACGCCCCCTCCCGCCCTCGAAATATGAAAAAAACCTCATATCCTCCACAATTTTGAATATAGATAGTTCGAACCTTTTAGACATTTATTATGATCATCATTACCTATCGATCCGCCATACATCAGTTTTCGATCAGATAAACGATAGCAGAGTTGCCACCCCCGCAATTTGAAAATTGCCACAATTTTGGAGCTAGCTTGTTTGGACCTTCTAGACATATATTTTAATCATCGTTACTTATCGATCCGCCATACATCATTTGCCGATCCGATGAACGATAGTAGAGTTGCCACCCCCGCAATTTGGAAAAGACCTCATATCTCCCACAATATTAAAGATAGATTATTCGAACTCTCTAGACATATATTTAAATCATCATTACCTATCGATCCGCCATACAACATTTTCCGATCAGATGAACGATAGTAGAGTTGCCGCCCCCGCAATTTGAAAAATACCACATATCTCTTACTATTTTGAAGATTGATTGTTCGAACCTTCTAAACATATATTTTAAACATCATTACCTATCGATCCGCCATACAACATTTTCCGATCAGATGAGCTATAGTAGAGTTGCCGCCCCGCAATTTGCAAAAAAACTCATATCTCCCACAATTTTGGCATGTTGTGATATTCTTAAATAAACCTTACCCAGAGTAACGGGTATTTCGAAGTCGAGCAGGGCTGACTTCAACTTATGCTCTCGTTTTTAATTGCTATAGCTCGGGCACCATAGCAGCTAGAGACATGAAATAAGAAGCCATTGACAGATAATTATTCAAGGTTTTTGAAAAAGGAACAAAATGGCGACCTACACTGAAAAAATTTTTGGGTATCAACATGTTCGGAGCAGAACCCCTGCGCTTCGCCACCCATGTAAAGTGCTGCAGCAACTTTACCAACATAAATTAAACTCATTTAAATTCAAGGGCCATCAGCCACCAAATTGTATTTGCCTTTGATTTGCCTAACACACTCTTGTCAACTCTCTCTCTCTCTCTATCCCGCTCGCCTGTTCTATATTTAGAATTTTCAGCTGTGCAGCTGCCTGAGCTATGCTCTTATACATGCTTAGTTAACGCAGGGCGAAAGCAGCGCTGCTTATGCAAAGCAGAGACCAGACACACATTGTAAAGATCAGGCGAGCTTCACTTGCGTTTGAGAACCCAATTAAACAGCATTTGTAATTTTATTTGCGCGCCTTGTTTTAATCATTTTTGGTTGGTTTTAACTGGGCCAATTTTGGGATGCAAACCAGTATCTCCACAGAAAGAAAAATAAAATTGGTTGGTTTGGGTAGTTCCCGTTATAGCGCCACCTTAAAACTTTTACACCAATTAAGCCTAAGCCTAACACTAATTACCTGAAAGTTTCAAAAAATCGAAGATACGCTTCTTAAAGAAAAATTAAAATATATATATTCATATGTATAAATAAGTGTATCACAGTGCAACTCAAAAGAGTTGATCATGTCGAGACAAAAAAATTGAAAGAGTACGCTTTCTGTTCGACACTCACTTCCCGGGAAACATCCGAAGGAGAAGGAGGCACCCCTCCAACCAACACAGCATACGTATAGAACAGGCCGATCAACAGATACGGCACTTTATCACCTCGGGAAGATCCTCGAGGAAGTAGCTTTGTGCGCCTTCTTAGACATCGAGGGAGCATTTGACAACACATCCCATAGTGCTATCAAGAACGCCCTCATAAGAAGGGGAATAAACCCTACAATAGGCAGTTGGATCGAATCACTTCTACGGTGCAGGGAAGCCTCTGTTGTAGAAAAGGGAAAGTCCATCACAGTAACCACAACAAGAGGATGACCCCAGGGAGGAGTACTTTCCCCTCTGTTGTGGAGCCTACTAGTAGATGAACTCTGACAAAGACTCTCGTCCGAGGGCATAACATGTCAGGGATACGCCGATGACATAGTTATAATAGCGAGAGGAAAATGTGAAGAAACCCTGTGTGACATAATTCAGAAGGGACTGAACGTGACGTTAGACTGGTGCAAGGAGGTTGGACTCAACCTTAACCCTAGCAAAACCATTATAGTACCGTTCACTCGTAGATACAAACAGCAGAATGAGACTAATACGCCTATCTGGCTGCCTCATCACACCAGAGAAAGAGGTCAAATATTTCGGAGTTGTCTTCGACAATTAAGTGAGATTTGACAAACACATGGAGAATACACTAAGCAAATGTACGAGAGCACTATATACATGCAGGAGCATAGCCGGAAAATCATGGGGCATGGCCTTACAGATACTCCGATGGCTATACCTTATGATAGTGCGACCGATGCTTACGTACGGAGCTGTCGTGTGGGGAGATAGAGCAAATCTGCTCACGGTAAGGTCGCAACTGCAAAAACTGCAGAGGCTGGCATGCGGATGCATGACCGGAGCCATGCGCACCTGTCCGACAGCGGCCCTAGAAGTTCTGATGGAGCTAACACCACTCCATCACACCATTGGCCTGAAGAACACTGCTAAGATTGACAGCAGAGGGAGTAGGCAGGAATTGCATAGTTAGCTTAAGAGACCCTGAGGAATTGCAGAACGAAATCCCTATAATTCTCCAACCCAGAGACGAAATGGTAGCAGAATTTCATTTTGACAGAAACTTTACTGTTTACAAAAGTAATAAGACAGACTGGATATCACTAGAAGAAACATACAAAATGGAACCACACACAATTCAGTGGTATACAGATGGGTCTCTAACACCCCAAGGCGCTGGACTTGGGGTATTTGGACCGAGAACAAAAAGATTCGAAGCAATGGGAGAATTCACAAGCATATTTCAAGCCGAAATATGTGCCATCTCCCGTTGTGCAGACCTGAATATGGGAAAGAACTACCATAATAGACAAATAGCCATCCTCTCGGATAGCCAGGCAGCACTTAACGCGCTCAGTAGCTACAAGATTAGAATAAATTAGACCAACTATGTAGCAGGAACAACCTATCCCTACGCTGAATACCGGGACACAACAATATTCCCGGAAATGTAATAGCGGATATTAGAGAACTTCTTAGGAACGAGGAGAGAACGCTTAGAACAACCACCTGGGAAAACACCAGGGGGTTGAGACAAGCAAAAGAATTAATCGTGAACCACGATAACAGAAGGTTCAAATAACTAATCCAACAAGGAAAGAATGCACTCAGGATTCTGACAGGGCTCTACACAGGACACTGCAGACTGCGGTGTCAGCTCTATTCGTTGGGGATAACAAACACCCATCTTTGCAGATTCTGTGAAGAGAAAGACGAATCCGCTGAACATATAATAGCACAATGCAATGCTCTGGCAAGGCGTTGACTTAACAGTCTTGGGAAACACAGCCCACATCTTAACTGTATTAGAAACTTAGACCCCACTAAAATCCTGGCATTCGTACAGGAAATAGGGCTGCTAGGGGAGTTGTAAACTCAGCAGGGGGCACAATAGATCATTACTGGTCGCAGTGCATTATATCCCCAACGACAAACTATCTGTCAACGGCTTTTTATTTCATGTCTCTAGCTGCTCTGGTGCCCGAGCTATAGCAATTTAAAAATGATGATAAAAGCTAACAACCGCTGACCAGGTCAGACGTGTTTTTCTTGTGCTCCGCTATAAAACAGTCTAAAAGTGTTTTTTAAAAAAAAGTGAATAAATAAATCACCTACCTCCCGCGACAAAAGACGCTAGTGGGCATACATAGGCACTTGTGCTTATGATGTCCAATAATAACTAATAGTTTAAATTTAATTTAATTAAATTAACTAAATGACAACGTGTAGAAATACAAAAAGTGCAACTGGTAAAATTACCAACAACACCATGAGTCAGAGAGACCTCAATGTTCAACTGCAACAACAGCAAGACGAACGCCGACTTTCTGTCCAGCGCAACAATGCTTACTTTGCAATAGTTTCCCCAGAGCCCACCAGCACGCTAAAACCAACTAATAATGCAAACGTAAGCTACCTTACTACCACTCCGACTTGGAGTGCCCAATGCGCCTCCCTCTCCCCTCAACCCGCACTGATCACCGTTTCATCAAGTGCAACAACAAGTACGGTAACTCTTACTACCGCTCAATCAACATCAACCAGCACAACAACAAGTATGAAGACTGCAGCGATTACCACGAATCAGTTTCCAATAATGTCAACGCAGCACGCACTTCCACTAACACATACCCAAGGTACCGCCACACCAACAACCCGCTCATATGTGCAGACTGGCATCGATCGGTATGTACAAATAAACAAACGAAAATTAAGCCCACAAAACAAAAAAAGCGGCAACACCCCGAAAATCAACAAGACAAGCGATAAGCCTATGGACAAAGATCCCCTCTCTGGAAATAGGTTCCAAATTCTTGGTCAACAGCTTGACGCTGAGAGCAATAAAGTGGCTCCACAAGTCACAAAACTAAAGCCACCACCAATCTACATAAGGGACAACAATTGTGCAGCCCTGGTAACAAAACTTGTCCCGCTAATAGGCAATAATAACTTCTATGTAACATCCGTCAGCAAAGGAAATATTCGTGAAACAAAGCTCCAAGTTAATACTGAGGAAAATTATCGCGCAGTCGATAAATACTTAAGAGAAGATAATAAAAGCTTCTACACTTACCAACTCAAAAGTAGCAAAGGCCTACAAGTCGTTATCAAAGGCATTGAATCAAGTGTACCATCAGAGGAAGTTGGTTTTGCCTTGGTTGAACAGGGTTATAAGGTAAAATCCGTTATAAACCTTATGAACAGGGACAAGAAACCTCAACCACTATTCAAAGTGGAACTAAGCCCGGAAGACAAAGCTCCCAAAAAAAACGAGGTGCACCCAATTTACAAACTACAGTTTTTGTTGCATCGCAGAATTACTGTAGAGGAGCCGCACAAACGTACAAGTCCAGTGCAATGCACCAACTGCCAAGAATTTGGGCACACTAAAGCCTACTGTGCTTTGCGATCAGTTTGTGTTGCATGCGGAGAGCTTCACGAAACTGCTTCGTGCCCTGCAAACAAGGAGGATCCGACCGCGAAAAAGTGTAGCAACTGTGGAGGTAACCACACTGCAAACTACAGAGGCTGCCAAGTCTACAAAGATCTGAAGAGCAGGATTAATACACGCATAGAAACAGCCCGTTCGTATGGAAACGTAAATCTGTTTACACCCTCAAACTCGACACCGGGTGTTTTCTTCACCAAAGCTGCTAGATCGTCATTTGCCCCAACAAGCACCACCCAAGGCGTTTCCTTTGCAAGCGCCCTCAAACTCGGAACAGATAGATCCGCACCCACAACTAATATTACACACGAAGCACAAACACAGCCGACTCTGCAAATTGAACAAAACCAAGCGGAACAATCATCAATCTTTAGTAAACTAGAAACAATGTTTCTCTCGTTGCAGCAAACTCTGAAAGATTTTATTGTATATACGCAAAACGCAATGCAAGAACAAATGAGAAATCAAGGCATTCTCATTCAAATGCTCGCTGCGCAACAATCAAAACAGAGTTCCTCCTAAAAATTTCTCTCTGGAATGCAAATGGCATTTCTCGCCACAAACTGGAGCTTTTAAAGTTCCTACAAGACAATGAAATCGACATAATGCTGCTTGCAGAAACTCATCTTACGGAAAGATACAATTTTCAATTATCGGGGTATGCCTTTTACGGCACAAATCACCCAGATGGTAAAGCTCATGGCGGAACTGGCATCCTAGTCAGAAACCGCATTAAACATTACCAACTACCTGGATTTTGCGGAAAACTACATGCAAGCTACATCGATATGCGTGGAATCAAAGCGAGGAAATATTACTGTGTCGGCAGTTTATTGTCCCCCACGTTTCGCAATATCGGAAAATCAATTTATAGACTTCTTCAATACACTGGGTCAACGCTTCTTAGCTGCAGGTGACTATAATTCCAAACATCCCCACTGGGGCTCTAGACTAACTAACCCCAAAGGAAAGCAACTATACAACGCACTCACGCGAGCATCAAACAAACTCGACTATGTATCACCGGGTAGGCCTACATATTGGCCAGCAGATCCAAAAAAAATTCCCGACCTTATAGACTTCGCCATAACAAGAAAAATTCCACGTAACTTGGTTACTGCAGAAGCATTAGCAGATTTGTCGTCAGACCATTCCCCAATTATTTTTACCCTTCTGGAGAGCCCTCTGATCATCGAATATCCTCGGCGCCTGACATCCCACAAGACGAACTGGCTTAAATACAAAAAATATATTAGCAGTCACATCGAACTGAGCCCAACCATCAACAGCGAAGAAGACATCGAAAATTCCGTCCAAACACTTAACTCCATCATTACAGCTGCAGCTTATCACTCGAACCCTCAAACAGCAAAAACAACAACATCGAAGGAAGGTAGTAGATTAAGCAACAGCTACATAGAGCGACTCGTCACTGAGAAACGCCGTGCAAGAAGAGAATGGCAGAGCAATAGGTCACCTGCTGCAAAGAATCGGCTGAGAGAAGCAGAACGCAAACTTAGCAGAGCCCTCGAAACTGAAGAACAAAAAGCCCAAAGGCGTTACATAGATAAGTTGTCGCCTACAAGCACAAAATTTCCTTTATGGAGAGCACACGAGAGCATAAAGCCACCTGCAAAGATAGACACGCCTTTGAGGGATGAGAGAGGAAGATGGGCCCGTAGTGACGAAGAAAAGGCAAAAGTATTTGCACTTCACCTTAAAAATGTTTTCATGCCTAATCCACCAACAAATGGATTTGCGCTCCCATCAATTTCAACTGCCGCACAAGCTGACCCAATCAAAGTTCACTCGTCTGAAATAAGAAACCTAATAAGAGAACTTAATCCGAGAAAAGCACCAGGACATGATCTCATTACGCCAAAAATGATTATGGAACTTCCAATTCCAGCCATTAACTATATCTCCAGACTTTTCAATGCTGTTCTGCGATGTGGATACTTTCCAAATAACTGGAAAAAGTCCACAATCATAATGATTCACAAACTAGGAAAGGATAAAACACAAGCGTCGTCTTATAGACCCATTAGTCTGCTACCTTGTTTATCAAAATTATTCGAGAAGATCTTACTCCGCAAAATTGATTCTCATGCACAAAATATCATTCCATCTCACCAATTTGGGTTCCGGGCAAAACACGGGACCATTGAACAAGTCAACCGCCTAACTTCAGATATTCGGACGGCGTTTGAGCACCACGAATACTGCTCCGCAATTTTCCTAGATGTTGCCCAAGCATTTGACCGTGTCTGGCTGGAAGGTCTTATCTTCAAAATTAAGACACTGCTTCCGCCGAACACACATAAACTCCTCGAATGCTACGTCAGTAACAGAGTATTTTCTATACGTCATAACGAGTACACTACGCAAGAGTTCACCATTGGAGCCGGAGTGCCACAGGGTAGCGTTCTTGGCCCTTTTCTTTATGTATTATACACTGCTGACATCCCAACAGACCCCCGACTTACAATATCCACATTTGCGGATGATACGGCAATTCTAAGCAGATCACGATGTCCAATTAACGCAACAAGACTTTTGGCAAGCCACCTAGCTGAAGTAGAAGAGTGGCTGGCCAATTGGCGCATAAGGATTAACGAGCAAAAGTGTAAACATGTCACGTTCACATTCAACAGAAGCACCTGTCCCCCACTATACCTAAACGGGACCTTGATCCCACAATCAAGTGATGTTGTATACCTCGGTATTCACCTCGACAGAAGGCTAACTTGGCGCAAACACATAGATTCGAAAAAACTCCAAATAAAGCTGAAGGCCAATAGCCTCCACTGGCTTATTAACTCCCGTTCCCCATTAAAACTGGAATATAAAGTCTTACTGTATAAAACCATCATAAAGCCTGTTTGGACGTACGGCTCCCAGCTATGGGGAAATGCCTGTGCGAGCAGCGTGGAAATCCTCCAAAGAGCACAATCACGAATTCTTAGAATCCTCACTGGAGCGCCATTGTACATTCGAAACGAGTGTATACACAACGATCTCAACATCCCATTGGTCGATACTGAAATAGCCCAAATAAAACGCAAATATATCGAGGAGCTCCATGCCCACCCTAATCAACTTGCCCAATCTCTCACCCTGCGAGCAACGCATACCCGACTCCGAAGAAAAGACCTCCCAACCCAGCGATTGTACTAAAGGGCCGCTGAACACAATTGGAGATAGTTTTCTTATAAATAGTTTTTAGATTAAGATTTGCAAAATTATTGTTAGTCTCATTAAGAGAAGATTCAATAAATACCAAAAACGAGAAGGCAAAGCTAACTTCGACTGTGCCGAAGTTTTAATACACTTGAAAAACTTTACTCCAACTGATTTAACTGGAAAAATATATATAGGATAAAGATATCAGATATTCAAAATTTTTAAATCATTGATAATAAAAATTTGATACCATAAAAAAAAACTTTTCTTAGTAAAACACATTTTCCGACCGATCGGTCCTATGGCAGCTATATGCTATAGTCATCCGATTTTGATAATTTTTTTCAAAATTATGTGAAAGCATATAAAACTAATATATACCAAGATTGGGGACGCTACGATAGAAAACAAAAAAGTTTTTCTCACTAGAAGCAGTTTTTGACCGACCGTTTATATGGCAGCTATATGCTATAGTCATCCGATTTTGATAAATTTTTTCAAAAATGTGTGGAAACATATAAAACAAATATATACTACGATTGGAAACGCTACGATGGAAATCAAAAAAGTTTTTCTCACAAAGACTTATTTTTCGACCGATCGGTCCTATGGCAGCTATATGCTATAGTGATCCGATTTTAATACATTTTTCCAGAATTATGTGGAAGCATATAAAACTAACATATACCAAGATTAGTGACGCTACGATGGAAAACAAAAAAGTTTTTCTAACTAGAACTAGTTCTTAGACCGATTGTTCCTATGGCAGCTATATGATATAGTCATCCGATCCGGCCGGTTCCGACATATTAGTTGCGTGCAGTAAAAAGAAGACTCTGTGCAAAATTTCAGCTCGATTGCTTTAAAACTGAGAGACTAGTTCGCGTAGAAACAGACAGACGGACAGACGGACGGACGGACAAGCGGAAATGAACTCGGATAGTCGTCCTGATCAAGAATATATATAGTTTATGGGGTCGGAAATGAATATTTCTATGCGTTACAAACTTCTGGCCAAAATTAATATACACTTTTCAAGTGTATAAAAATTTGGCGATGATGAGGAGGAATTAAAGATATACGCAAATTGTAACGAAACGGACGGCGAAAACTAGTAACCACAGGTTTGATTGCCACTTGCATATACTTTAATACAACTTGAATTCGAAATACAAACGTTTACACGAAAATCGGCTCGAAATTCGGAACAGGGCTCGTAATGAGGATCTCGCCAAATGAATAGAAAGTCGAGAAACAATTCACTTGACGAATGAAGTTATTCTCTCAGAAATTTATTTGGACCCGCGAATTCGCAGGGCAGTACTCAAAAATCCAGGACGACGCAATCTAAAGGGAGCTGGTTTTACCGCAAGCATCGCATCAATTGACAAATCAGGTCGACAATTCGTCACAAAGCATATCTCAATTCATCGAAGTGAGGATTCCGATAACGACAAAGATCCCCAATTAAAATTAGCCATGACCAAATTTAAGGAATATTCTCCCAAGCCAATTGATACAGAGCAGAATTCAATGAAATATTGGGAAGACAACAAATTATTCTATCCTCGGCCGACAACTCAAGTTTCTGTTGAAACGTAATTTTCTGCAAGTAAGTCAAACTTAAGGTGCAATTTATCGTCCGAATCAATTAAAAACGAGAGCGTAAGTTGAAGTCGGCCCTGCTCGACTTCGATATACCCGTTACTCAGGGTAAGGTTTATTTAAGAATATTTTATAAGATCACAACATGCCAAAATTGTGGGAAATATGAGTTTTTTTTCCAAATTGGGGGGATGGCAACTCTACTATAGCTCATCTGAACAAGAAATTATGTATGGCGGATCGATAGGTAATGATGATTAAAATATATGTCTAGAAGGATTTAACAATGTTTTTTTAAAATTGTGGGAGATATGGGGTATTTTTTAAATTGCGGGGCCGGTAACTCTACAATGGTTCATCTGATCGAAAAATGATGTATGGCGGATCGATTGGTAATGATAATTAAAATATA
The DNA here is from genome assembly GCA_018904225.1 of Lordiphosa mommai. Lineage (NCBI taxonomy): Eukaryota > Metazoa > Arthropoda > Insecta > Diptera > Drosophilidae > Lordiphosa > Lordiphosa mommai. The sequence continues at coordinate 1,351,674 of JAEIFT010000009.1, forward strand.
CATATGTGTAGAAGGTCAGAACAATCTATTTTCAAAATTGTGGGAGATATGAAGTTTTTTTATATTGCGGGGGCGGGAGGGGGCGTACGGCAAAAATTTGAAACAGACTTAATTTGCGTGCAGACAATACAAGTCTACACTGAAAAAATGGTAGCTGTAGCTCTTGTAGTCTCTGAGATCTAGGTGTTCATACAGACAGACGGACGGACGGACATGTCTATATCGACTCGGCTATTGATGCAGATCAAGAATATATATACTCTATGAGATGCTTCCTTCTGCCTGTTACATACATTTGCACGAACTTTTTACTCTACGAGTAACGGGTATAAAAATTATTGTTCCTCAAATTTAATAAATAGTGAGATAAAAATATACTGGTAAAATTATGTCATTGCATTTTGTATTTTCAGTTACCTTCTACAATGTGAAGTCCTATTTTTATTCTTACCATTTTAAAATTTTGTGAAAATATAAAAAGTGAATATTGATCCTTTAAGGACAAGTGATATATCAATATAAAGGTATTGAAACGAAGATTATATATGTGTGATGCACTGCTTGGTTCCAAAGATATTTAAAATCCATTTTTATTTTCATTTTTAAAAATAAAAAATAACTGTTATTTTCAAGTTTTAAAATAAAAATTGACAAGTAAGAGTTATGTCGCGATTTGTAGTATAAAAATTAAAAAAGAGTATCTCCGCAATTTTTATTTTAAAATTGAAATTTAATTATTATGTTGTAATTTTTTAAGGTTAACAAAACAAGAGTAAACATTTAATTTATTGAAATAAATTTAAAATTTACCATTTTTTTTGGAAAGCGCACTTAAAAATGGCACCTTGGGTGTTTTTACATTCATCTAAGACCATTTCTTTGCTTTGATTTTTTTGAACCCCATAACTCTTATTTGCGACCCCTGCAAATATGAACATGATTTTCAATCAGATCCTTTCTAAAGAATTTATTACAATCAATAAAATGTACGTACATAAAATGACATGAATACAAGAAAATAATACATTAGTACATACATATCATAAATTGCTTGCGACATAATTTAATTTTAACTTATACATTGCTGATTGCGTATTATAAGACATATGTATTACTTAATATAAATGCAAAATTACTGTAAATATGTTACGCTTAAATTATGAACTGCTATTACAGGTCAGATTATTTTTCATTTGTTTTATTATTCTTATTTTGATTCGATATAAATGTGAAGGTATGTATGTGCACTTTATTTGTATAAATAAATTTGAATGTAATCGGCGTTTTAATATCGACGGTTGAGCTGCTTTCATTTTAAAGAATGTTTTTAACAGGTGGTTTCTAGCAGTGGATCAGGCTTATGATTAATAGTAAAGGGTTTTATATTGCTACCAGTTGCGGAATCTTTGGAGGTCTGTTTCAAGAATAAATAGTCTTTCCGAAAGTCTGGACTCAGCACCGTGGCCTTTGTATTCCCAACAATTTTTTCGTTTGTCATGCTTAAACTGATTGGTGCGTTTAGTTGGTCGGCATTACGATTAACGTTTTTTACGTTGCGTACATTACAATCGCTTAAAGACAACTGCACAAGCTGCTCCAACGGCGCCTGACATATTTGTTCTGATAGTCGACGAATATTCAGCTGCAACTCTTCATTGGAGTGGGCAGACTTAAATGAAAAGCTATGTCTGGCTTGTAAAAGATTGGGATTACACACGGTAAGTAAGTTTCGATCCGAAGTATCAGGGTGCAGTGGGTTTTTAGCTGGATTGTCAGAAAAGTCTGATAGAACCGAATTAATGGGAATTAACACGTGAGCATTATCTGCAAACGGATTTTGGAACTCCTTTCCCCTGCAAGGAGAAAAACTTGCAGACTTCGTTTGAATATCTGTTTGCAATATATGATCGGAGGACGAATCGAAAAACAAAGTATTATTTGGGGTATTTAAATATTGTGGCGAGGATGGTGCAGACAGCATCATACTCAGTTCATTTTTAACAGTCTGCTTGATATTTGGTTTCAAAATACATGACTTATCATTTAATAGAGATAAAAGTTTGCCTTTTTTGGAAGAAAGAGCTTTATCTTGGGGAACTTGATTTTTTTCATAAGTCTGTACTGTTTTCGCAGAAGCTTTAGTTGGCCGTTTTACCCATGGATCAATACTATGGGATAAATGTGGACTTCTGTCTAAATTTGAATAGCTTTTTTTAATCCACGGATCCAAAGGATAAGCTAAACAACCGGTGCTTCTGTTATTTTTATCATATAAAAAGTTTGCTTTATCTATATCCATATAATTTGGTGAAGTTTGCTCAGATTTGCATATTTTAAAAGTATGTTGGCGATTACATTTCCTATCTTGGTCTCCGGAGCGTTGACCTAGCATGTTTGGAGTTTCTAACCTAACTGAAGTGAATGTGTTTTCATCAGAAATAATGATGGCTTGTTGAAAGCGACTCTTCTGATGAAAGGGAGATTTCATTTTTTTCGATTTAACATAACTCTCAATAGTTGTTTCCAAGCATCCCTGGCGGCGCTCCGCTATATTGTGAATATTGCGATTAGATGACACCGAAGAGGAGCAGTCCTTAAAACTTGTATCAAGATCTGAATTCACTGTAGTTGTAGGAGAGGATTTCTTTTTCAAATCGCATCCATTTAAATTGTTAACTTTTTCACAGCTACAAACAACGCTTGATAAAACAGTTGCAACCCTTTGGCTATCATTATAAATAGATCCCACCTCAGAGTTCGATTCTTTAGCACATAATGATTTGCCAGAAACTTTGTGCTGGTTCACCTTGTTGTTTATATATCGACCAGAAAGTTTATTACTCTGACTATTTAGATGTATGTTTGGGTGCATCGGCGAATGTGGAGAAAGTAATGGAAGTGTTGGGGCTGTGTTTTGTGATTGTTTCATTCCGGTAACAATGAACCCATTTGATTTTTTACTATTAATTTGTTGGTCAACGTCTTTTTCTATCTCTCTGTTATTGCAATTTTCGTACAAATTATTTAAAAAACGAATATTTGATAACTGTGGTGAGAATTCCTGGGCCGCAGACAAAACGCCCGACTGTTTTTGCTAAAGAAATTTTTCTCCAAGAGCTTTTGTAGATGTCGAGCTGTAAACCGAAGAACCTGAAAAAAATTTTAATTAGAATAATTTAAATTCAAAGTGAAGTATTCTACTTAACTTAAGGACTTATATTCTGCAATTTTGCAACGGCCATCATACAATCCATTTTTATTGAAAAGCGACCAAGCGAAAACATATTTTTATGAAATAGAATCTAAGAAGGCTTGTTTTGTCAACAGTTATATCAAAGATCTTTGGCCAACTGGATAAGAAAGCAAACCATTGCTAATGAGATTATGGATACTGCAGCATATATGCTGAAGGCGGGCATATTCATGGCTCATCTCCTCTATAAGATCGTAAAAAAAAGGTCTTCTTAAAGGTGTACAAATTGAACTTACACAAAGAGCTTGTTCTTACACGTTGAAAAACATGGCTTAATTCAGTTTTTTTTCTCAGCACCCATTTTGGTGGTATAATAAAGTGCTGAATTCTGTAAGATCACATTCTTCTCATTAAGTGTTGTCGAATCATTTAAAACGCACAAGAAATTCTCAAGAATCCAAAACTTTGGACAAATCTCATTTTTATAAAACCCCACTTCAGAAATAACCGAATTTATGAGCGTCAGTGTTCCATGTTTTCCAATAAGAGCTTGTAAGCTTAAAAACGTGAATTTCGGCATATAATAGCTTGATAGATTTAAAACTGAGACTAGTTTGCAAAGAAACTGACGGACAAAGCTCAATCGAATCAAGAATATATAAAGTGTAGTAAAAGTTAATCTATTATTTTCTCAATAGTCAGGCGGCTGAAAATATGAATAAAAAATAATTCCGTTTCGGTAATTTTGAGGTTAAAGGTGAACCACTCTCCGGAAGGGCAATTGTCAAAAATCCATGGATAAATCTATGGAAATCGATAAAGCAGTCCGTCATGTAAGCATACAGCGGATACAGAAAAAAAACTCGATGGGTGCCACACGAGTTAACACAGAAAAATCTCATGGACATTCGGTCCTATCTGTGAATCGCTACTGAATCGATCCATTTTTGAAGCGGAAGCGAGTTATCGGTGATAAAAAATGGATCACTTACGACAACATCAAGCGAAAACGCTCGTGGTCGAATCGCAATCAGCAGGCGCAAACGGTCTCCAAGCCAAGATTGACTGCCAGGAAGGTTGTGATCTGTGTTTGATGGGATTCGCAGGGAAACATCTACAACGAGGTACTCACCTACGGCCAAACTCTTAATTCGATAGTGTACTGTCAACAATAAGAAAGTCTGAATGAAGCAATCGCTCCGAAGCGGCCAGTTTTGGCCAAAAGAAGAGGAGTTGTCGATCATCAGAATAACGCCAGACCACACACGTCGTTTTTTTTCAGGAGTGTTTTTTTTTTTAGATGAATGTGACATTGCTGATCATATTTGCATTAACAGAATTTAAAAAAAAAAAAAAAATTACGCTTTTTTATACACTTGCGAAGTGTATATTAATTTTGCCCAGAAGTTTGAAACGCATAGAAATATTCATTTCCGACCCGATAAACTATATATATTCTTGATCAGAACGACGAGCCGAGTTAATTTCCGCCTGTCCGTCCGTCCGTCTGTCTGTACGTCTGTCTGTTTCTACGCAAACTAGTCCCTCAGTTTTAAAGCTATCGAGCTGAAATTTCGCAAGCAACTAATATGTCGGAACCGGCCGGATCGGGTGACTATATCTTATAGCTGCCATAGGAACGATCGGTCGAAAAAATAAGTCTTTGTGAGAAAAACCTTTTTGATTTCCATATATTAGTTTTATATAATTCCACACAATTCTGAAAAAATTTCGGATGACTATAACATATAGCTGCCATATGAACGGTCGGACAAAAAACTAGTTCTAGTAAGAAAAACTTTTTTGTTTTTTTTAGATTGTAGCGTCACCAATCTTGGTATATATTAGATTTATATGCTTCCACACAAATTTTTAAGGTTTTATCAAAATCGGATGACTATAGCATATAGGGCCGATCGGTCGGAAAACGTGATTTGCTAAGAAAAGTTTTTTTTTATGGTAGCGTGGTCAAATTTTGATTCTCAATGATATCTATGGGCCCTGTTCCGAATTTCGAGTCGATTTTCGTGTAAACGTTTGTATTTTGAATTCAAGTTGAATAAAAATATATGCAAGTGAGAATCAAATCTGTGGTTACTAGATTCCGTTGTCATTTTTTCTCGAATTGAATTCACTTGGAATTAAGCAGCCGGTTTCAGCTGCTCAAACAATTCCGAGTTTTCTACTACCTGATCTAGTAACCGTAGGGTTATTTGTCACCTTCTTTGCAAAGCTATTGAATTCAATGGCAAAATACGAACGTTTACACGAAAATCGACTCGAAATTCGGAACAGGGCCGTATATATTTGATATCTATATCTTATATATATTCAACTGGATTAATTAGTTTGAGTGAACTTTTGCAAATTTATTAAAACTTCGGCACAGTCGAAGTTAGCTTTGCCTTTTTGTTTATTGTTGCGATTAGGGTTCGATATAGTCCAGACATTGCAATAAATGATTAGTACCTGTTCCTGTCTATGGTGAACGATTTAGCTGGTGAAAAATACGCTTCAAGAGGATGTTTTTGAAAATCGGATGCTACGGTTTTTTTTATCATAAGGACCAGGATTTCTATGAGATGGCGCATATTTAACCTTCAATTAAACCCTTCAATTTCATACAAAAATAATCGATTTCTTTTTACTACACCTTATATAAAGTTTATGAGGTCGTAAATGACAATTTCTATGCGTTTTAACTAAAGAAAATAAAAACACACTTTACAAGAGAAGGCAAAGCTAACTTCGACTGTGCTGTAGTTTTAATACACTTGCAAAAGTTCACTCCAACTGACTTTACCGGTAGAATATATATAGGATATAGATATCAGATATTTATAAATTCAAAATCATTGAAAAACGAGAGCTTAAGTTGAAGTCGTCTCTGCTCGACTTTGATATACCCGTTAGTCAGGGAATCTATTATTAAATCACAAAATGAACGGCGTTATTATTTGATTTGCTTAGAACTCGCCATTGCTGATGATGCTGTTAAATATCACTCTGACTCACTTGTCACCTTTAGGAGAGCTATAATCGGATAGAGAATTCTGCCCTTAATTGGCATTTACAAATGAATTACAACAAACGCGAAAGTAATATTTTTTGTCCTCCTGTTGCTAAATGCAACACCAACATCAAAAAGAATTGGAAAAACTTCAAAATTTCATCCATTTCCATCCATCCATTATTTCACTCTCCGGGAATGCGTTTATCTAGATAAATTCCTGTACATCGCCCAACACTTATACACTCAAATCAAGGAATCAAACAACCCATATTATGCGTATAAAAAAATGTTTGGGATCAAACAGGTAGATAACTGAATTAAAATTATAAAGTATCAATCCCTTTTAAGACTAATCCTAAAGTTTAGATGTTCGATGTGGTGCAATATTTCTTCTCCTTCCTACATTGAAAAGCTATAAAAATTTGAAAGAAAAATTTTAAAAACTTGTATGTCAATGTTCAGAGACCCCAAATCCGAATTCCTTAAATATATTTCCAACAAAAGGATTTATAATGCGGAAAATTGATAACCTAATTATAAACCTAACAAGAAACCACATGATGAGATGTATGGACGATGAAGATAATATCGCGACGGATACTTTGTACCTCACAAATGGCTTCACCCCCACCCGAAAGAGAGAAAAAAATATTAGCAACCTGATTAGGAATAAGTGTTGGTGGATCTTAAACGATAAACAATGTTTTTTTTTCCTCTCCATTTTTATCTTAAAGCTTGGTACTGAGGGCGTTCGAATTTTTCTTGAGCTGTCAAATCGCATATAAAAAAAATTGCTTGAGGAATTATTCCTTGCCTCATTCCTTTGTTGGGTACTCAGAAGGCCAAGTAATCCACAAAAGCAATTTCCAGAGTTGCCATATCAAGCGATTGTGTGGATTGTATTGAACAGCTGATATTTCTTGAGAAATTATTGTGCAGCTTTCTATTACTTGTGTCTGTTATCAAATTTAAATTTAGCGCCAAGCCAAAATTGACTGAAAAATGTAAGCTACGTGGAAAATGTTGCTTTGATTGATAAAATTAAAACCAAAAATGATTATAGGACATCACAAATGGCCAGCAGGCTTGCATTGCTTACGAAAAGTATTAAATGTTCTTTGTTATTCAAGTTATGTGTTTTATTGTATTGAAATTTAATAGACGACATTGCATTTGATATTGTGTATAGCATATCAAAATCATTTTCAACACTCTCTTGTAGCATAGTCATAGCATTTTTGTCAAAATTTGTTGTTGGCCAGCAAGGCTTGGCGAGAAGTTGTCAAAAACAAACACATGTGTTTGAGTAGTATGACCAGCCACAAGTTATCTGAAAAATACCAAGAAATTAAATTTTTGGCGTAATTTACTGTTTACAATCTGGTCACGCTGTGTTTTACAATCCACACAAGGAATATCTTGCAAATTCCTTCAAGGAAAATTCGAACGCCCTCAGTACCTAGCTTAACCATATAATACTTTTAGGCAAAGTTTTTCAATAGTTTTCATTGCAACCCCATTAAAAGAAGAAAATTGAATAGTTTTAGATATATAAAGTATATAAATCCTGAAAAGGGAAAACTGATTGGAATTTAAACAGAGTGCTCGTTTGGAGACTAGTTTAAGTATTAAATTTAAGTTACTGTTATTTAGTTAGGGCAGGGCTGCAGACACTAATTATAGGTTGGCGGCACGGGTAAATAAAGCTATTTTTCTTTTGATTATTGAGCGCCAATTGAAATCAAAAATAGTAGGACAAAGTGACCTGGAAACAGAAGGAGGAGACGTGGATCAAATTGGTCGAAAAATTCAGTGAAATTAATGGCATTTAGCGCGAATGACAGGATTTCTCAATGAATCGAAAGTCCAAGTCAGAACTGGCAAAGAAGTTAGTGCACTAATTCAAATGTTAAGGATTATTACAGTTATTTGGCCAATGAACTGTTTCTGAGTTGCCTGGCCAGCAGCAGCAACTTCTCCTGCATACGCATGCACCGCGAGTGGCCCAATTAAATATGAAAAAGCCGTGGGGTTGGGCTTATGTGCAATCTCATTCCACCCGATCCATTTGACCCTTTGCAGTCCTCAGATGCAGTCAAATCCACATCTGTGCCAACTATCGTTGCAGTGAACTTGCCTTTTGTCCTTCTGTCTTTTCAGCCATGTCAGCAAGTGACTGTATATAAAAGGCCCGTCCAATATTTTCCATTTTTGGTTCTTTTTACAAATGCAGTAATTTAAATTACCAAATTTTTTGCGGCAGCTGGTTTTGTACATTGTTCAGTGTGACCTTATGTGCACAGGCATTAAAATAAATACCGACCAAGCAAAACAATTTACATGGTTTTTAAATCCATGAGGATGAAGTAGATGGCTACGAAATCCATCTAGGTGTTTTTCGTGTACATGAGAAAAGCAAATTCAGCAAATACACCTAGAATTGCAAAAACGCCCTTAGAGCCGTTTTTTCATCTTCTAAATAACTGCTATGTGTCAGATAAACATAAGTTTTGCTCTGTTATTTTCAGGGCTGCAAATCGGTTTTGAGCCGAAACGGTTCGAACCCGAAATTCAGTCTATTCTCTTACTGTGAACCGAACCTCTTGTGAAAAAATAGCTGAACCTGTCCCGATCTAAACTTTAATTAAGCGGGCATTTTGTTGATAAATAAAGTAGCATAGACTAACAATTGCTTGAAGAAGTAATACTTATAATAAATTTAAAATAGTTGAATTCGTATGTTCAACGAATCGAAAATTCAGAAAATCTGTAATTTGTTTTATATTTTAACAAATTAATTACTCTTCTATACAAATTTGGGAAAACTTGGAACGAACCATACCTCAGCACAAAAACCTTAAACCTTAAATATATGAACCTTAACCATTGGTAAATTTAGGTTCAAAACCGCGAACCGGACTAGAGAAAAAATGATTTGGGTTTGCAGCCCTTGTTATTTGTAAGTTTATGTGACAGATAGTGCTATGTAGGAGATGACTCATATTTTGTAAACTAAATAAGAACAAGTAAGAAAGTCGGTCAAGCCCGACTGTAATATACTCTGTACCTGTTTGTATGTAACTGATAACTTTAAAGTGTGAGGTTTTTTCAAAATCTGGGGGTGGCAACTCTTTCGACTATCGTTCATCTGGTTGAAAAAAGATGTACGGGCTCGATAAGTAATGATGGGTAGAATTACCCTAATACATAACTCTTAAAATTATAAAATTTGTATATAATTTCCTATTACCATAATCATATCTATCATATTTCTGACCGCAGGCCATCTCAATTGCATCGCTCCTCTCATACTTCGTCTTTGCCTACTTACACAATCTATTGGAAAGAAGGGAGGGGGAAACTGAAAGCGGCGCAGTCCAGTAAGCTATTGCCCTCTCGCTCTCTCTTTCTCGTAAGTGGCAGCAGTGTTGTTGTTGCCGTTGCATTAATTTTTCTTTTACATATAGCGCCACTATTGTTCATCTGATCGGAAAACGATGTATGGGGGCTTGATAAGAAAAGATGAGTAGAATATATGTCTTAAGGGTTCGAACAACGTAACTCCAAAATTGTGGAAGATATTCAGTTTTTTTTTAAAAAATCAAAACTAAACTTGATCTGCCTGCAAGTATAAGAAATATATGTTCCATACACTTCAAACCTCTATCTCTTACCATCTCTGAGATCTCTTCGTTCATACGGACAGACGGACAGACAGACGGACATGGCTATATCGACTCGGCTGTTGATGCTGATCAAGAATATATTTATGGGGTCGGAGAAGCTTCCTTCTGGCTGTTACATACATCTATCGCTACAATGGAAAACAAAAAAGTTTTTCTCACTAGAACTAGTTTTTGGACCGATCGTTCCTATGGCAGCTATATGATATAGTCATCCGATTTAGATAAATTTCTCCAGAATTATGTGGAACTATATGAAACCAATATATACCACGATTGGTGATGCTACGATGGAAAACAAAAAAGTTTTTCTCACTAAAACTAGTTTTTGAACCGACCGTTTATATGGCAGCTATATGCTTTAGTCATCCGATTTTGATCAATTTTTTCAGAATTGTGTAGAATCATATAAAACTTATATATACCACGATTAGTGACGCTACGATGAAAAACAAAAATGTTTTTCTCATTAGAACTAGTTTTTGAACCGAACGTTCCTATGGCAGCTATATGATATAGTCATCCGATCCGGCCGATTCCGACAAATGTGCAGCGTATTTGTATTTAAAGACTTTTTGCAAAGTTTGGTCAAGATAGCTTTAAAACTGAGGGAGGAGATAGCATAGAAACAGACGGACATACGGAAATGAACTCAGCTCGTCATGCTGATCAAGAATATATATACTTTATGTAGTCGGAAATGCTTCCTTCACTGCGTTACAAACATCGTGAAAATTTTAATATACCTCTGCAAGGGTATAAAAAACCTCATATCTCCCACAATTTCGAAAATAGATTAATCAAAACTTTTTAGACATGTATTTTAATCATCATTACTTATCGATCCGCCATACATAATTTCCCGATCAGATGAGTTATAGTAGAGTTGCCACCTCCGCAATTTGAAAAAAAAAAACACAATTTGGGCATGTTGTGATCTAATAAAATATTCTGAAATAAACCTTACCCTGAGTAACGGGTATATCGAAGTCGAGCAGGGCCGACTTCAACTTACGCTCTCGTTTAATGATACATTTTGGAATGCTGAACTCAAAAATGAATTTCAAAAAATGTTGTATGGATACGTTTTTGAGTTACAACTTTTTTTTTAGTTTTTTGGTAGATACCCATACCTTTTAAGCCATATCTCGAATTACAAACTTAAGATGAAAGCAAGCAAGGGATTAATCAAAAGGTTATGAAATTCCCAATAATCTAGTCAAAGAACATTTTCCAATCGGGTTAGTAGTCTTAAAGTAAGAAGCAAAAATATTTCGAAAAAATTATTTTTTTCTCAAAAACGTGAAAAACTTGATTTTATAAAATCTGTAAAAAGTTGAAAATGAAAATAAAAAAATTGTTTTTTCTTTTATTCTTACAAATTGCCCTATCACGAAGAAAATAAGGCGTTGGTGGCGAAAATCTGTGGATAAATAGCGAAGTTGTAAGCAATTGTGTGAAACAACTAGGGGTCAAATTTGACTATTTTAAGTGTTTATTAAAAAAAATTTTTTTTTAACTTTGCTGTTTGATCAATGTACGAGTTCCAATAGAAGCCAAATCACAGAAAAAATTAAGAACAAGGCCAAAAACGAAGAAAAAATAACAATATTTTCTAATAAATACATAAAACATTGAAATTTAACTGTTAGTACTTGTACTCAATTGCTCACAGCTCCTTTATTTATCCATAGATATTCTTTACCAATACCTTATTTTCTTCTTAGAAGTGCTATTCGTAAGAACAAAAGAAAACAAGTAAGAAAGTCGGTCAAGCCCGACTGTAATATACTCTGTACCTGTTTGGCAGGCCATCTCAATTACATCGCTCCTCTCATAGCAAGGTCCAATTGGGAAATTACCAGTTAGCTATTGCCTTCTCGCTCTCTCTTTCTCGTAAGTTCTACCAATGGCTACGGTGTTGTTGTTGTTGGTTTTTATTTTCTTTTACGTATAGCTCTAATATCGTTCATCTGATCGAAAAACGATGTATGGCGGGTCGATTCAAAATAAGTAGTAGAATATATGTTTAGAATGTTTGAACTATCTATCCTGAAAATTGTGGGAGTTATTTCGTTTTTTTTAATTTGCGGGGGAGGCAGGGTGCGTGGCAAAAATTAAAACTAAACTTGATCTGCCTGCAAGTATAAGAAATATATGTTCCATACACCTCAAACCTCTATCTCTTACCATCTCTGAGATCTCTTCGTTCATACGGACAGACAGACGGACATGGCTATTTCGACTCGGCTGTTGATGCTGATCAAGAATATATATACTTTATAAGGTCGGAGATGCCTCCTTCTGGCTGTTACATACATTTGCACAAACCCAATATACTCTGTGTACCTTCGGTACAGAGTATAAAAAGAATTTATTTTTATCAGTTACAACCTTTAACAGATTTTAGGAAAAAAAAAACTTGCACGTTTTTGAGAAAAAAAAAAGAGATTTTCTCGAAATATTTTTGCTTGTAGCATTTTAAACTACTAAACCGATCGGAAAGAGATCTTCAACTAGATTCCTGAAAATTGCATACCCTTTAGATTAATACCCTGCTTGACGACAACTAAAGTTTCTATCTCGAGATATGTCAAAAAATGTAAGGGTACCTACCGAAAAAACTGAAAAAAATTCTAACAAAAAAACGTATCCATACAAAACTTTTGGAGTTTTCCAAAGTACATAATAAAAACTAATCGGCCCGCCACCGATACCAGTTTAAACACGCAATTTTTCCAATTGAAAAAATCATTTCAAAATGGAGATAATATTTTTTAAAAACTTTTGAATATCTATTTTCTAATTGTGGGTGATATGAGTTTTTTTTTAAAGCTCTGATTGTTCCTGATCGGAAATTATGTTGCGGATCGATAGGTAATGATCATTAAATATATGCTAGAAGGCTCTAACAATCTATTTTCTAATTGTGGGTGATATGAGTTATTTTTAAATTGCGGGGGTGGCACTCGCTATGTCTATCTGATCGGAAAATGTTGTATGGCGGATCGATAGGGATGATGATTAAAATATATGCTAGAAGGTTCTAACATCTATTTTCAAAACTGTGGGAGGTATAAGGTATCAAAGCGGGTGGCAACCGCTATGTTCATCGTCGGAAAGAGATGCGGATCGTAGGTAATGATGATTAATATATGTCTAGAAGGTCCGACACTATCACTGTGGGAGTATGAGGTTTTTTTCAAATTGCGGGGCGGGAGGGGCGTGGCAAAATTTGACAAACTTGTCTGCGGCAGACAATACAAGTCTACACTGAAAAAGGGTAGCCTAGCTCTTATAGTCCTGAGATCTAGGTGTCAACAGACAGACGGACAACGGACGGACGACGGACAGACGGACAGGTCTATATCGACTCGGCTATTGATGCGATCAAGAATATATATACTTTATGGGGTCGGAGTGCTTCCTTCTTGGCTTATTTTTTTACTCTACGTAACGGGTAAAAAAATAACAGCTTCAATGGGTCTTTATTTTTTTATTTTTTTTTAAACTAGTGTTATTGATGAAACCTCGTTTAAGCAGGGTGTCAAACCGGAACCCGAACCGGAACCGTATACCGAAAAGAACCGATTGAAACTCAGAACCAGAACCGGAACCGTTATTATTTATTTTTTGCGTACCGGTATTTCGGAACCTTTATTTTTGGAACCGAAAAGAACCGAAACATTGTACCGGTACAGTTTCGGTTCTGAGTTTTTTTTTGTTATTTCATTTTTATTGTTTCAATCAGGGATTTCTTCAGGGTAAAACGCAGGGTTAACGTAAGCCAAAACTTACAAATGTAAAGTTAAGGGACCATCTGAGATATACTAAAATTGTTTAATAAAAATAACAATTTCATCTTATTTCGTTGCATCTATTTTGGTTCAATAAATTCCAAATATTATTAATTTATTCTTAATTTTTGCATTTAAAAGGAAATGAATTAATAATTGGCCCAAATGGACTTAACCTAATAGCAGGGTTAAATTGTGATCGGTAACGTTATCTGAAAACAGTGTATTTAACATTTCATCAGATATCAAAAGATCTTCTTGCTCTTCTATTATTAGGACATTTTTTTCTGAGGTAAAGTTTATTATGTTTAATTTTCCTTCTTTATAACTACTTTTTTTGTGTAGGTTGCTACCATTTCTATTATATCTTCGGATTAAAGGATTTTTAAATTATACCGGTACATACCGGTACGTACCGGTATACCGAAATAAAAACCAAGGTACCGGTACGGAACCGAATACCGAAATAAACTAGAACCGAAACAGAACCTTTTACCGAAACATTAGTTTCGGTACGTACCAGAACCGGAACCGAAATTCGATTCGGTTTGATTCCCTGCGTTTAAGGGACCAAAAGTGGTGTTGTTTAATTCACAAATGTTAAAAAAGGTTTCATTAATTTAGACAAAATTTTGTTTCATTTTATACCCATAACACTTTAATCACTCAACCTAGCAAATTGTTGACTAATTACGAAAGATTCGACTAAGTTTCACCTTTTTACTAGTTTTTAGAATTTTTAAATCGGTTCAAAAACAAAGAAGGAAGCAAAGAAACTTTAGAAAAAGTTGGGCATATGCATTGGGAAGAATTTTTTGTTGGATTTCTAATTATAAAAGTGTCTGGATAAACACTACAGCTGCATCTGAATATAAATTATAATTTTGTCTTCTTTCCCTAAAACTTGAATAAATTATCTCTTTGATGTCGATTTTTACGTTTCAGAAAATTATATGTTCTTCAGTGTAAAATTAAAAAAACATCACATAGTTGTTTATCTAAACGCATTTACAAGCATTTTATGTCCGATAATTTATTAAATTGATTAAAAAAGTTTTTTATTTTTATAAATTTTATTCCGTAGTTTTTTATCTGTAAATTTTTGAAGAACTTTCAAATCGGAGCAAAAACTAATAAGTTATGAGTAGATTTTAGGAGTAATAGCTAGAGTAATATGTTGAAAATGATGATCGGAAAAATTGAACATTCAGCCATGCTCCCATTTTCACTTTCGCAAAAATTTTGCGATTTCAAACCGGTTTTAGGAGCAAATTTGTTCTCTAAATCGCAAAATGTTTGCGAAAGTGAATATGGGAGCCCGGCTGATTCTGTCGAGCAGTGTTATATTACCATCAACAAGGATATAAAAAATACAACACAATCAGAAAAATCTAACAAACTATTTGTACGATGATTTGCCTTCAACACAATAATAAAAATAAGCCATCATGAGTGCACATCAAACGCGTTCACCAGAACTATCAACCAATATACATTGATTCTAAGGCATTGAATTGTGCTGGTGAACACAACCTTTGTTAATACATTACAAAATTTACAATTTGAAAAAAAAAATATTTAAAACAGTAATCGCTTGGTGCTTTTCATCCCTTTATTTGTTTCATCCCTATGTCAGTACGAACAGCTGTCAAGCTAGTCGCGACATACCACATCGTTTCCAACACAAAGATCAGAAGCTTTAATACTGAGTAATAAAAAAAAACTACCTTTTTGGATGGGAAGCGGCTGCTTCCTTCATGCGAACCAATTGTTTAATACCCTCTGGTATACAAAAAGAGCCCTAACGCATACTAACGTAGCAAAGCTGTCTCAATGTAATGCTTGTAAGTTTACAATAAGGCCGCGTTGTTCAGTGATTAAAATTTAATAAAAAAAAATACAATTCTCTGTTCAGAACTCATTTAAAAAGGCTTAACCACACCTACAAACAAATCTAATGTAATATTGTATTTTTTTTTTCTACTACAAACCGTCATTCTCTCTCCTTTTGTTAGTTGATTCCAGACTTTTATTGTTTGATTCGTTTCCTGTAGATGTTGAATTTGTTATAGGTTTTGAACTAAGTGTAAAGCTGGCTGCAACAGGATTTGTATTGGACACGCCACTTGTTGCAGTGTTACTAACTCCTCCTTCGACACCGATCTTTAATTGTCATTTGATCAGCTCCACCGAAAGAAACTTTCTTAATCGTTCATAATATTGAGGATGTAACTCAACATCGTTATGGCCAGCTCCCTGAAATAAAACAATACAATAAAAACATATTAATATAAATCAATGGAAATACGTTTTTCTTACTGAATATAGTTATAAGTCCAATCGTTCCTATGGCAGCTAAAACTTTTCAGAATTGTGTAGAAGCATATAGAACTAATAAATACCAAGTTTGAAGACGCTACCAATGAAAACCAAAATGTTGTTTTCACTAGAACTACAGGGTACGCCATTTACATCTGACAATCCAATAACTTTTGAAGGCACTGACAGATTGACTAATGGCAACCAGCATTGGAACCGTCATTCGAAGACAATTTATACCATGAAAGAACACACTCGAAAAGAACGCGTTGGAATTGCCAGCTTGACATTCAAAATAACTTCTCAATTCATATTCCTCGTTGAATGGAAGCGTAAAAAAACAAAATTTACGATTTTTTGCCACCGAAAATCCATAATTTACGACCAAAAGTTTCAGCCCTTTTCGACCAAAATACAGTTTGGTGCGGTGTTTGCGCAAATTTAATCATTGGACCGTCTTTTTTTTTTTAAACAGTGTTGGAGCCACGACAACCGACAATGATGAGCGCTATCGAGCCATGATAACGGAATTCGTGATGCCTATTATTCCTGTGATTTTTACTGGCCACCGAGATCACCAGATTTGACATCACCCGACTTTTATTTGTGGGGTCATTTGAAATCAAAGGTATACGCTAATAAGCCAAAGACCGTAGACCAACTAAAAGTAAACATTCGACGAGAAATAGCCACTATATCGTCCGGAACATTATTCAAAGTCATGGGAAAATAACACAGTTGAGAAGTTATTTTAAATGTCCGATCCGATACCGTTATGAAAGAGTTTATATGAATTGGCTGGGAACCACTTTTCACATTTGCATTGCATCACTTTTGGTTCGGAACCAGTTTTAAAACAACAAAATATCTAACTCCATATTTCCAACCGGTACACAAATTTTTAAGTTCATAGCTTAAATAAATTCTAAGATATGGCTCTGAACTTTTTTTAAGCCGGGCTTAAACCGCTTTCAAACCAGTTTTCAGACATACACAGTAAATCAACTAAGTTCGTATATAAATACGAA
This sequence comes from Lordiphosa mommai, assembly GCA_018904225.1. Taxonomy (NCBI): domain Eukaryota; kingdom Metazoa; phylum Arthropoda; class Insecta; order Diptera; family Drosophilidae; genus Lordiphosa; species Lordiphosa mommai. Next base: position 1,368,707 of record JAEIFT010000009.1, read on the forward strand.
TATATCAGAGAATAATACTGGATCCGTTAACCGATATAAACCGTTTCAAGCCACGTACCGGTATCAAAACCGGAACCGTTCACCGTTATAATAGGATCCTAATACCGGTACAGTTTCGGTTTCTTATTATTTATCTTACTGATTTATGATTTAAATTTATTATTTGTGTTCGGGAAGATTAGTGCACCGCGAACATTATTGATCTATTGTGCCCACACGCTGAGTTTACAACTCACCTAGCACAATTTTCTGCACAAATGTTAGGATATTCTTAAGGTCTAAGTTTCTAATGCTTGCAGGGTGCAGCGTGTGCTTCCCAAAGTTCCTAAATGTGCGGCTTCTAGAGCGTCACAGTATGCTAGTATGTGCTCCAAGGTCTCCTTCTCTTAGCATTATCTACATGGCTGGGTGTTTGTCCTGGGTAGAGCCCTGTTAGGATTCTCAGGGTACTCTTCCCTTGCACAGTGTTTGCTGTTATAGGCCAAAATTCAAAAAATGAAAGTCAAAATTTTTAAACCCTAACTTCAAATGCGAATAGTGTAATATGAATATTGTACATAAAGGTGTTGACTTTAATTCTACAACTAAACATATTGATAATTCGTGTTGTATTCTGTGTTTATCGTTGTATTAGCTACGTAAGTTTTTGTGTATGTTTTGGTTCATCCTTCATGTGTTTAGTTAAAGTTTTAAGTGTGTTCCCCTCCTCGCCACCTAATAATTTTTTTTGCGTATTATTTATTAATACTTTTAGATTATAAAACTATTAAGTTTAGTTTGTGTTTTTTTTTTGGTTTTTCAGTTCCCATAATTTTTTTTTCGAAATTCGAAGACAAGTTTTTGTGGATGTTAGTGGGCGGATAGGAGTATAACCACGCCCATATTTACACAAGAAGTTTTAAACTGAATCGTCGAAAATTTTTTATAGTATCCTTATTATTTTTAAATTTCCTGTTGGGGAGTGGGCGTGTACGTGTCCAACCACGCCCATTTTTACATATATCACTTTTTACTTTACAAAGACCACATAGTAAAAATTTCAGATCGATAAGTTCACTAGAAGTATTTTTGCCCGCTCTCCCCATACAAATGCAACCACTGTTCCTTGGTGGATTAGTTTTAGAAACTTTTTGTTGTGGTTTTCTATCAGTACTTTTCCCAGGACGTTGTTCTAAGCTTATTCTCCTCATTTCTGAGGTGCTCTCTAATGGTGTGCTGTCCAATGCCGCATTTTTTTTTTTTTTTTTTGAAGGTATACAAAAAATGTAAAAAAATCGGAAAATCTTTTCTTTGTAAATACACTCTAATTAAATGTAATGGATTTATATAGAAATGGTAGAAAAATATAAAAAAAAATTGGTTAATTTTGAAAAAATTTCAACCTTAAATTTAAAAATATTATTTCCTGCTTCAAGAAAGAATTTTTGAACGGATATACCTCTTTCAGTATTTTTCTAGCGCATTATTGGCTTTTTTTGACAGTAGTCTTATAGTATGGGTTCAAATCTATCCAAATCGCGAGGGATCTCTATTTTTGGGTGGAATACAGAAGATTTTAGAACATTTTATATTAATTAATAAAATTAGTTATTTATTAGTTTACGTAAGAGATAGTTCTATGTGGTAGATACGTATAATCGGCGGCATAAGAATAAAGAATTCCTAATGTCTAGTTCGTTTTTTTCTGAATGTAGGAAAACCTCTGGAAGCGCGCACACAAGCGTTTAGCGAAATTGTTCGTCCAAAAATAAAAAGGCTACAGGCACGTACCGAAATTGGCGAACGGGACCAACTTTAAAATATTAAAAAAAAATATATTATTATTTTTACATTCAATTGCTTATAAAAACGAGATGGCAAAGGTAACTTCTACTGTGCCGAAGTTTTAATACACTTGCAAAAGTTCACTCCAACTGATTTAACCGGTAAAATATATATAGGATATAAATATCAGATATTTATAAAAAAAATCTTTTCTTAGTAAAGCCCTATGTCCACTCGACGCGGAAATTTCCACGCGAAAAAGTGGTTATTTCGCAGATTCTTAACAGACTCTGCTAAACTGCTGTTATTAACTTGATAACTGATTTTATTAATCGATAAGCGATAGGAAGTAACACTGTGCTGTTAATGCGCTGTAATTTTGCACTTAAAAATTTAATAAGCCCTTCGCAAGCAAAAGATATATAAAATTGCGATTTTAAAAATAAGTGAAGGATGGATACACGGTTAGTACATTTTATGCCTATATATCAGTCAGTATGTTAGTATACATTAATGTTTTTAAATAATGTTATCATTGAAGCGAACTTTAATTGTTGAAACTAAATGTGTCGAAGCTGGCCGCCACCTTTCTGGAGTAGCAGGAATAGGAGCAGCAACAGGAAAGAGAAAGCATAGACATTGGGTCAATATATTTCCCAAAGTGCATATTTTTATCATTTGTAGGCCTGTTTTGTAAGCAATTAATACGTTTGTTTTCACTCTCCTTGATATTATCGTTGAGTAATATTCCTTAGCTTTAAAATAAACTATCTTAAATAATTGTTCGATTTTTTTTTAACAAAGATATTCCTCTTTTGTCAAGCTCTTTACTAAGCCACATTAAGGCCGCGTTGACTGCATTGGAATTAGAGTGATTTTTTTTGGGACAAATCCCAAACCTCGCTGTTGAATGGGACGGCACTGATAAGTTTGAGCTTATCCTCCTAAGTAAATGCCATAAGGCGTCGCTTTCTGGCCGAATCATTTTTGGTGCGCTCATTTTCAATTAAATCTTTTTCTTCTCACTCAATTTCCACACACAAATATCGTTTCGCAACGTTCTTTACATACGTCGGCGCGAAATGAAACGATAACAGTATGTTAATCGCTACGTGATTGCTAACAGAACGTAATGGCAATACGTAGTCTTTTTGCGCGCAAAGTGAACACTCAATACGGAATGGCAACGCCGAAAAATTCCGCAGCTGTTTTTTTTATATGGAGTTTTTCATTTCCCGGCCGTTTCGCGTCGAGTGGACATAGGCCTTAAAACACATTTTCCGACCGATCGGTCCTATGTCAGCTATATGCTATAGACATCCGATTTTGATAAATTTTTTCAAAATTATGTGAAAGCATATAAAACTAATATATACCAAGATTGGGGACGCTACGATAGAAAAGAACAAAGTTTTTCAAACTAGAAGTAGTTTTTTGACCGACCGTTTCTATGGGAGTTATATAATATAGTCATCCGATTTTGATAAATTTTTTCCGTTCCGACATGTTAGTTGCGTGCAGTAAAAAGAAGACTCTGCAAAATTTCAGCTTGATAGCTTTAAAACTGAGGCACTAGTTCGCGTAGAAACAGACAGACGGACAGGCGGAAATGAACTCAGCTCGTCGTCATGATCAAGAATATATATAGTTTATGGGATCGGAAATGAATATTTCTATGCGTTACAAACTTCTGGGCAAAATTAATATACACTTTTCAAGTGTATAAAAATAGAAGGCTGACATCGCCTGCGCGCTCTTATTTCATTTTTGAAAATGAATATAGGCCGCGACTACAAAATGAAATTAGACCGCGCGGCCTTAATTCATTCTGCACAATGAATTATCGCAATATCAAAATGAAATTAGACCGCGTGGACTTTATTAATTTTACGAATGAATTTATACACCTCAGCCTGGTTTCATATCAGAGAATAAAATGAGGAGTTGTGCTGATTTTCATGAACTATTTCCAATGAACTATTCCTTAAAATGAACTAATGAACTAGGTTTTTGTGTTCGAACTATAGTTCATTTTTTGAATATATTCACTTATTGACCAATAGTTCATTTTTGTGAACAATAGTTCATCTTATGAACTTTAATTCATTTTTGTGAACTATAGTATATTTTTATAACCAATTCACGTTTTTAAATGTAGCAAATTAATTATTAATAATGTCAATAATGCATTTAATGGAAAACCCTTCGCAGAAAATCAATTGTACGTGCAAAATAAAGTTCTTGCAAATGGTTCGGTTGCGTACACGTGCAAAGACAAAAACTGCAAAGCTCGTCTTCACAAAAAAAAAATGGATTATGCTATTTCGCGGTACCGTTTCACGGACATTCGCATGGCGACAAAAAAGAAGAGATCTCTGAAAAAGTTAAGTTTTAACGGGCACGACAAGGCTCTAAAGTTTTTGTTAGCTCTCATACGTACACCCAGAGAAATCTAGCACGATTCGGCAAGACTGAAATCGGCTTCAATTTAGTTTTTTTTCGTCTTGAATTTTCAAGAAGAAATCTGCTTGAAATCGAGAAAAATTTGTGTGTTTGGTGGCAAGGGAGGTGAGAGAAAAAAATCGGGTTTGAAAATTCATGCTTGATTTCAGTATTTTCTTCTTGAATCCAAGAAAATTCTGTCTTGCCGAACTTCTGACACGAAATCTGCTTGATATCAAGCACGATCTGCTCGATTTTTTCTCTGAGTGTAGTGTTGTCTTTGATCTATATATATTTTGGTAGTTGCCATTGATATCAAAAAAAAATTTTTAACTTTTAAAGGTTACTCTGATTTAAACTATAGTAAACGAGAAGGCAAAGCTAACTTCGACTGTGCCGAAGTTTTAATACACTTGAAAAACTTTACTCCAACTGATTTAACCGGTAAAATATATATAAGATATAGATATCAGATATTTAAAATTTTTAAATCATTGATAATAAAAATTTGATACCAAAAAAAAATTTTTCTTAGAAAAACTCATTTTCCGACCGATCGGTCCCATGGCAGCTATATGCTATAGTCATCCGATTTTGATAAATTTTTTCGAAATTATGTAAAAGCTTATAAAACCAATATATACCAAGATTGGGGACGCTACGATTGAAAACAAAAAAGTTTTTCTCACTAGAAGTATTTTTTTGACCGACCCTTTCTATGGCAGCTATATAATATAGTCATCCGATTTTGATAAATTTTTCCTGTATTATGTGGAAGCATATAAAACTAACATATACCAAGATTATTGACGCTGCGATGGAAAACAAAAAAGTTTTTCTCACTAAAACTTATTTTCCGACCGATCGTTCCTAGGGCAGCTATATGATATAGTCATCCGATCTGGCCGGTTCCGACATATTAGTTGCGTGCAGTAAAAAGAAGACTCTGTGCAAAATTTCAGCTCGATAGCTTTAAAACTGAGGGACTAGTTCGCGTAGAAACAGACAGACAGACAGACGGACAGACAGACGGACAGACGGACGGACGGACAAGCGGAAATGAACTCAGCTCGTCGTTCTGATCAAGAATATATCTAGTTTATGGGGTCGGAAATTAATATTTCTATGCGTTACAAACTTCTGGGCAAAATTAATATACACTTTTCAAGTGTATAAAAATGGGAGATTTTCTAAATAGTACAAAATTTCCAGATCTCAAAAATAAACAAGGCAGTACTGGTTTTATTGTTTTTACACTTCCAAATGATAACTCTGATTTGGCTATTGTTTGCGACAAATAGATAATCGAAAAATAAAAATGCTGGGACTCGAACCATCATCTCTCATCGTCAAGTTCCGACACGACGTTTTACGCGCGGGGATATAGATTCAGTAATTGAGACGCAGCTTAGATTCATATTTGAACAAAAATATTTTGAGAGATTGCACAAATTTACAAACAGAACAATGTTGTAATGTCCTTGTCACGCCCCCTAAAACTGAAAATTAAATTATGTAATATGTTTAACATTTTATTAACTATATAACAAAAAGAATCCTTTAAGGGGGTTGCGTATGTGATTTCCATTTTTGCATTAAAAAGAACGCTCTAATGCCCATATCTGGCTACGCCCTTGAGTTGGGCAACGTCTAACTGAAACGGCAACAGCCAAAACAATCACATTTCGATCCCCTGTATACGTATGTCCCTTTTGCGATTGTTTTAGATTTTGTTAGTTAAATCACATTTTAAGCATATGGATGAGTTTTTTTTCGAGTCTTCTTTTAATCGCACCTGAAATTAATCTCTTTTTAATCAGGCTGGGTTGTACCTTCGGTATAAAATTTCACTATAATCTAACCTTTTCAAGAAGCTGCACCTTACAGTCTAACAATTTAAAGATTAGATTTTTGGATTAAAAATTGTGATGTATGGTCGCAAAAATATAATAAATAACGTTTTCGCAATTTTTTTACCATTCCGCTTTCATTTCTTAGTCGCGGCCTAAATTCATTCTTAAACATGAAATTAGACCGCGCGGCCTAAATTCATTTTCAAAAATGAAATAAGACCGCGCGGTCTAATTTCATTTTTATATCGCGGCCTTAATTCATTTAGCAGAATGAATTAAGACCGCGCGGTCTAATTTCATTTTGTAGTCGCGGCCTAATTTCATTTTCAAAAATGAAATAAGACCGCGCGGTCTTAATTCATTCTGCTAAATGAATTAAGGCCGCGATATAAAAATGAAATTAGACCGCGCGGTCTTATTTCATTTTTGAAAATGTATTTTGTAGTCGCGGCCTAATTTCATTTTCAAAAATGAAATAAGACCGCGCGGTCTTATTTCATTTTTAAGTCGCGGCCTAAATTCATTTTGCAAAATGAATTAAGACCGCGCGGTCTAATTTCATTTTGTAGTAGCGGCCTTAATTCATTTTCCAAAATGAATTAAGACCGCCAGACAAAATGCACCGCGGCCTTAATTCACGCGGTCTTATTTCACGGAGCCCGCCTGCGCCGATGTTTAAATACCCTTGCAGTTTTTTTTTATTTTATATAAGAATTTGTTTTACAGATTATTTTAGAAAAATTTAATTCGCTGAGAACCTGTCCCAAGCTGACCAACCAACAGTTGGCTGACCAAGCCTGAAGCCGATTGTGGTATGCGAGCTATACGATATATTTATCCGATTTGATCAAACCTAGCAAAATTGTGTTAAAGCAAATAATATTAACGATTAACAAGTATAAACACGCTACCCTTGATAAGAAAAAAGTTTTCAACACTAAACTCGATTTTCATCCATAGCTCGCAAAAATCGATCAATACTTTAAGGGTGTCTGCAAGAAAACAGTCTTTGCTGAACACTTTTAAAAGCTGGAAGCCAAAAACACTTTTCGTTCTGTTTCAAGCGATCACCGTTCTGAGCAGAAACCAGTTTAATCGTTTTTTATATGGAACTGTTATTCAAAAGCACACTTTGTCGAGAGCAGACGCCCAAAGTGTTTTTTGCGTATGTGTGCGCACCTCAGTCTGCCGAATCTTCTTGCAAAACAGAATTTCGTCTATACGTGCATATATACACACTCATACATATATAGCAAATTAAACGTGCTCTCTCTTTCCCTCTCTAACTGGCTGCCTCTGTAATCGCAGCTCAACAACAAAAACAAAGACACTTGAACGAGACCCTTCATTCGTTTGGAACGCTCAAAAAACATTTTTCGTTGTGCTGTTGATAAAAGCGGTCCTGTTAAGTGCACTCTGTTAGACAGATCAGTGCTTTTGCTCAACCCAGAGCCACTGAAAAGTGAGCGCGATCGCAGTAACAGAACTGTTTTTGCTCTCTGTTATGAGAAGAGCAGAACGAAAATAATTGTTGACAGTTAAATGCGACCTCTGTTTTCATCCGATCGTTCTTATGACAGCCTTATGCTATTGTCATAAGATTTTGATCAAAACTAAAGAATACCAAGTTTGGTGACGCTACGACGGGAAACAAAAAAATGTTTCTCACTAGAACTAGTTTTTTGACCGATCTTTTCTATGGCAACTATATGATATAGTGATCCGATCCGGCTGGTTTCGACAAATGTGCTATGTATTTAAAGACTTTTTGGAAAGGTTGGTCAAAATAGCTTCAAAACTGAGGGAAGAGATAGCATAGAAACGGACCGACGGACAGAGTTAGATCGACTCGGCTATTGATGCTGATCAATATATATATTTAGTTTATGGGGTCGGAGATGCTTCCTTCTATGCGGTACAAATATCAGCACAATTTTAATATACCCTCTGCAAGGGTATACAAAAGTTTTTCTAACTAGAACTAGTTTTTTGACCGATCGTTCCTATGACAGCTATCTATATATATATATATATATAAAAGAGTTCAACCTGACTGACTGATTGGTGACCGTCGCACAGCCCAAACCGTTAGAGATAGCAAGCTGAATTTTTTACTGTAGTTTCATCTTACTCCGAAAGTGAGTACTAAGACGGGGTTTTGAAAAATTCCGCCGGGATATGTGGAACATTCGCAGAAAACTGTTGTATGAAACTTTTTTGTTTATCATCTGATCAGCTCCACCTAATTTAAAAAAAACCGCAATAAAAATTCATCAATAACTGCATACCAGTTTTCCGGGAAATTAACTCACTACAGCCCCATGGGTTAAAAATCAGTTAAATGTCCGAAAGTATACTTTCCAAACGATTAGCTCCAAATTCATTTTCAAAACTACACATTCACGATTATGATTTTTACATTTTGGAAAAACCTATCGGAAAATGGCCGGAAAAGTGTTGTTGTTCAAAACTAACATGTTTATCATTCGATTAGCTCCAAACTTATAGGCAAAGCTCTATATTGCATAAAATATTATCTACGCGTTTTTCTCAGTGTGGAAAATACGGAAAATTGGCGAAAAATATTTGACAATAAACACTATTTGTGCTTCATACCATCGGCCTCAAAATCATTTTCAAAACACCAATTGGAAATTCCATTAAATTATCATCTCTCTACATATAAAAGAGTTTGTCCTCACTGATTCACTGACTGACTGATTGGCAATCTACGTAGAGCCTGAACGGTAAGAGATAGAAAGCTGAAATTTTCACAGAAGTTTCCATATGAGTTGAAAGTGGGCACTAAGGCGGGGTTTTGGAAAATTCCACCCCTAAGGGGTGGACAACTCCCGGAAAAGCTACTATGGGGAAAATTTAGTTTTTTATCCGATTGACTGGAAATTTGGTTTGTACCTAAAGTAAACGAAATAATTGGACACCTGTTTCCTAGATTTCAGAAAATCCCCCCTCAAGGAAAATGGCCGGAAAATTCTTCATAGGAAAAAAATATTTTTCATCCGATTGACTTCAAACTCGGTTTTTGAGGATGGTTAGCAGAATAATTTTTCTTGAGATTTTCCGATGTTAGAAAATCCGCCCGAAAAGTCGGGAAATTCCCGGAAAGTTCCATATGGAAAAAACTATTTTTCATCCGATTGGCTTCAAACTCGGGTTGTAAGGATAAAGGAAAATCCGCAAAGCAAATACCCGGAAAATTCTATATGAAAAACTATTTTTGATCCGATTGACTTCAAACTCGGTTTGCAAGGATAGTAAGCAAAATAATTAGACATGAGGTTTTCCAATGTTGGAAAAACCACCCGAAAAGTCGGGGAATTTCGGGAAAATTTTATATGGAACAACTATTTTTCAGCTGATTGCCTTTAAACTCGGTTTGTGAACACATAGAAAATAATTAGACATGTGACATGAAATTCTCGGTTGTAGAATTTTCGCCCCCAGGCTAACATAATAGTGGGTCGGAAGGTCGGAAAATGGGAGCGGGGTTGGTTTCATTTCCAAACGTTTATTTTTCTAGCAGATCTAATTGAAATTTGGTTTGTAAAATATGGTATGGACCAAAAAACAGGGAGTGTTTGATTTTTCACTGGGTGCGGGATTTTTGTGTTAAGCTCTGTTAATAATAAATTTTATTTTTAAGGTGTTTGGCGAATATACTGATGGTGTGGTACCGAAGCGCGCCGGGTTATATGCTAGTCTATATATGGGCATTTCTTTTCTGACGTGACGTGACATTCGTACGATAAAATATACAAAAAAAATATGAAAGAGACAAGTTAAAAATTTTTTTTTTTATATTTTGGTAGTAATTCAATAGCAACTTATTTAGAAAAAAAAATTACAAAAATCGACCAAGAGGATTCATAGAAATCAGTAAAAATATGCCCTGACGTGACGTTACTTAAAACGGAAGTGGGTTTTGACTCGGACTACAAAATTGCTAAACTCTGCGAATTGAGAAACTCTTTTTGTATGAAACTTTTTTCAGTAGTTTTTAGAATAATATAAGTTTATTTTCCAATTTACCAAATATAAATCTCATTTCTCGTTCTTTTTTTATTAGCTTTTTTATATCTGACGTGACGTTACTTAAATTTCATTTGGCAATTTTTAAGTGAAGAAAATTTTTCTTAAATTATTTAACCCAACAGAAAAATCATTTTTAATTGTAGCTAAAATTTTGCGAAAAGAGTGGAATTGCTTAATGACTCTGAGAGATGTAAATCGAAAAGAGAAAATGCACTGAAAAACTGGCCAAAACGTAAATTTGTACTTTCTAGCCCGATATATCGCTATCTGTACAAAGCAGAGGTCGCATTTAACAGTCAACAATTATTTTCGTTCTGCTCTTCTCATAACAGAGACAACAAAATGTTAGGCCCAACCTGTTTTGCTCAGAGCAAAAACAGTTCTGTTACTGCGCTCGCGCTCATTGCTCAGTGGCTCTGGGTTGAGCAAAAGCACTGATCTGTCTAACAGAGTGCACTTAACAGGAGCGCTTTCGTCAACTGCACAACGAAAAGTGTTTTTGAGCGACCCAAACGAATGAAGGGTCTCGTTCAAGTGTCTTTGTTTTTGTTGTTGAGCTGCTATTACAGAGGCAGCCAGTTAGAGAGGGAAAGAGAGAGCACGTTTAATTTGCTATATATGTATGTGTGTGTGTGTATGCACGTAAAGACGAAATTCTGGTTTGCAAGAAGATTCGGCAGACTGAGGCGCGCACACATACGCAAAAAACAGTTTGGGCGTCTGCTCTCGACAAAGTGTGCTTTTCAAAAACAGATCCATAGACAAAACGACTAAACTGGTTTCTGCTCAGAGCGGTGATCGCTTGAAACAGAAACAGAACGAAAAGTGTTTTTGGCTTCCAGCTTTTAAAAGTGTTCGGCAAAGATTGTTTTCTTGCAGACACCCTGAAAGTGTTGAGCGATTTTTGCGAGCTATGGTACAAAGGGAAGCTTTACACTCATTAATTAAAAATAATTTGCATATTTACTTTTTCTAAATCAAGTAAGAAACAACTTTTAATGAACTTTTAATTTTTCGGTCTTGGTAGACTTTTCTGCGGAAATGCCCATATATAAAAGAGTTCAACCTGACTGACTGATTGGTGACCGTCGCACAGTTTAAACCGTTGGAGATAGCAAGCTGAATTTTTTACTGTAGTTTCATCTTACTCCGAAAGTGAGTACTAAGACGGAAAACTGTGGTATGAAACTTTTTTGTTTATCATCCGATCAGCTCCAAACTAATTTAAAAAAAACCGCAATATTCATTAAATTCATTCATTAATAACTGCATACCAGTTTTCCGGAAAATTAACCAACTACACCCCCACGAGTTAAAAATCAGTTAAATGGCCGAAAGTAAAGTTTCCAAACGATTAGCTTGAAATTTATTTTCAAAACCACACATACACAAATAGGATTTTTACATTTTGGAAAAACCAACCTTCAAACTTATTGGCAAAGCTCTATACTACAAAAAATATTATCTGCGCGATTTTCAGTGTGGAAAACCCGAAAAATAGCCTGGAAATTATATATGGGAAAAAATATTTTTCATCCGATTGACTTCAAACTTGGTTTGTTAACACATTATGGAAAATAATTAGACGTGTGATTATTCGGTGGTGGAATTTCCGCTCCCCGGTTCGGAATATGCCGGGTGTGGTTGGGCTCATTGACAATGGTTATTTGGGAGCCGATGGGAATGATATTCGTTTTGCTAGCTTTATGGGCCGACTAAATGGAAGCGATTTTTTTAATTCGGGAAATTTTATGAATCTCAGTGCGGGTTCTACGCAAACCGTAATATTTAAGCTGATCTGTATTAAATTTGGGTTGAAAGCTCTATGGGCCAATTAAATAGGAAAATAGTTTTAAGCAAGCCTGCAAACCGGTCCGGAACCGAACCCCTAAGAACCGGTTCGGGTTTCTTGAACTGGCCGAACCGGACCATAAACCGAACCTTCTACATTTTTGATCCCTCGAACCTAAACCCGAACCGAACCACTTTTTTAAAAAAAAGATTCGGTTCACAATATTTAGTAATTTTTCAGAAGGAAGAAATTCTTGATATGATTATTCAAAATATAACTTTAAATGACTCTACGACTAACTGTAAGGAAGGGAAGTTTATAAGAACAATAGAAAGCAAGAACCGATGTCAACTATAAAATCTATCAATGATGTTATAGATTCCTTAAAAAATTGACCAAGAGAACATACATCGAAAATGCGTTAATATTTTGAAAAGATCTTAAACGAGAAGGCAAAGCTAACTTCGACTGTGCCGATGTTTTAATACACTTGAAAAACTTTACTCCAACTGATTTAACCTGTAAAATATATATAGGATATAGGTATCAGATATTAAAAAATTTTAAATCATTGATAATAAAAATTTGATACCATAAAAAAAATACTTTTCTTAGTAAAACACATTTTCCGACTGATCGGTCCTATGGCAGCTATATGCTATAGTCATCCGATTTTGATAAATTTTTTCAAAAATTTGTAAAAGCATATAAAACTAATATCTACCAAGATTAGTGCCGATACGATGAAAAACAAAAAAGTTTTCCTCACTAGATCTTGTTTTTTGACCGACCGTTCGTATGACAGCTATATGCTATAGTCATCCGATTTTGATACATTTTTTCTGAATTGTATGGAAGCATATAAAACTAATATATAGCACGATTGGTGCCGCTATGATGAAAAACAAAAAAGTTTTTCTCACTAGAGCTAGTTTTTTTTAACAATCGTTCCTATGGCAGCTATATGATATAGTCATCCGATTTCGATAAATTTGTTTAGTATTATGTGGAAGCATGTAAAACTAATATATACTAAGATTGGTGACGCTACGATGGAAAACAAAAAAGTTTTTCTCACTAAGACTTATTTTCCGACCGATCGTTCCTATGGCTGCTATACGATATAGTCATCCGATCCGGCCGGTTCCGACATATTAGTTGCGTGCAGCAAAAAGAAGACTCTGTGCAAAATATCAGCTCGATAGCTTCAAAACTGAGGGACTAGTTCGCGTAGAAACAGACAGACAGACGGACAGACGGACGGACGGACATACGGAATTGAACTCAGCTCGTCGTCCTGATCAAGAATATATATAGTTTATGGGGTCGGAAATGAATATTTCTATGCGTTACAAACTTCTGGGCAAAATTAATATACACTTTTCAAGTGTATAAAAAATATTTTACTAACTTAGTTGTACGAACATTTTTAACACTAAAGTTCCTTCCAATCTAAGATCTAGTAGAAATGATCAGTTCCAAAAAGATATAGTGCCTACACAGTCGAAAAAAGATCCCAATAACCCAATAAATGTCAGTTGATGGTGAATTCCAGATTTTATGAAACCAAAGTACAATCAGGTTCGACTCGTACTTTAAATTTTAATCAGAAGGTCGGGACTTTAACAAGGCATAATAATAGATGATCAAAATAATTGAATCGTATAAATTAATCGTAAAAACAAGCTTCATATTATTTTTTGTTTAAGTGAACAGAGGTTTGAACCAAAACCTGGGATTCAGAGCATCCAGAAACCGGTCCGTGAACCGAACCCAAAGATTCCCCACTGGTTCGTACCTCCGAACCGAACCTGTTCCAAAATTTGGAAGGTTTGCAGCCTTGGTTTTAAGCTTTGCGCAAATGCACCCTCAAAGTCGGGTAATGGGTGTCGGGGTGGTTTCAAAGCCAATTGTTATTTATGAACCGAACTGAAAATAGAAAATTCACTCTAAAATTAATAAAATTCGTTTTGTTAGCTCTACGGGCCAAATGAAAAATTTTAGTATCGTAAAATCCAGCCAAGTTCGGAAAACGGGAGGTTCAATGTCAAAGCTGATTTTTTCATTTCGAGAAGGGATTTCGGATTAATTAGTTACAAATGATTTTCCAGTTCGGTTATACTGATTAGGCGAAGCGAAGAAAAAAAACCTATGCAAAGCCATTTAAAAAAATAAATAACAAAATACTGTTCTTGTACTTAAACTAGACGCAGGTGAACTGATGCTTATTAGTTTTCAAAATTATTTACATACGTTTTCATTGCGTCAAAAGTAGTTACAAAATGCAAGTTTGTCATTAGTATTTGGTTTGCAGTGACAAGTGAAGGTTCTAGTTGTTCTAGTTATCTTAATTAATCAATAGATCATTTAATTTAATCATTGAACTATTAAAATTAATTACTTAAATGCCAAAAACAAAGGAGTTATCCGTTTAGAGCCGGGCTAAAATTGTTAATAGGTTTAAAAGCGGTACCTCTGCAGTCGAATTAGCTAAGTTGTATCAAATCTCGCGGAAAACGGTGTACAATTTAGTAAAAAAGAAGGATACAGTTGAAAGTTTAAAAAATCTCAAAAGAACATGCCGGAAACTTGTGCTGGACGAAAGACAGTGCAGGCACATACTAGGAGTTGTAGTAAATAATCAAACTGCAAGTCCAGTTAAAATTGCCGTAGAGTCTAAAAACATAATTGGCATAAAAATTAGTGAAGCTACACTGCGTCGCAGGATAAAGGCCGCTGATTTTAATACCTAAAGTGATTGACATCACACCAACCAACCTGTCAAAACGTCTTGCATTTGCGATGTGGATTCGGAGACTTGGCACTTGAAGCAGTAGGGACATTAATCCAAAACGGATACCTCCATATACTAAATTATAATGCTTTCACATCAGGAAACATAATTTTTTCAACGTAAGACTGGATTTTACAGCAGGACAATGCTCCATGCCATACGGGTAGGGTACCAAACAAATTTTTGAAAGACCTAAATCAGGCGGTTCTTGACTGGCCCCCACAAAGCCCTGATCTGAATATCATTGAAAACGTATGGGCTTTTGTTAAAAACAAGAGGAGCTGTCATTGATGCCAAAGGTGGTATAACTATATAACTAATAATAAGCATCAGTTCAAATGCATCTAGTTTAAGCACAAGAACTGTTATTTTGTTTATTTTTTTTTAAATGGCTTTGCATAGTTCAAACTTTGTAATAACAAAAAGTTACTTATTTCACCTTCCACCTTGTGCAGCGAGACAAGCCGCAGTTTGTGAAGCATGCACAAAAATGTAAATTGTGTAATTTCTTTTGACTCTGCTTTTTGTATAATAGATATATTTCTCTATTTTTGTTGTTGTCATTTTTGGAAACTGAACTTAAGAAACTTTGCTGTCGACATGCTGATTAAGGTTAATGAATATATGTTCGCATTGCTTAAATTACTTAATATGAACGTTTCTAAACAATAATACGATAAATCGAAGTGATTTTAAGAACTTTTAATTGTTTGGCCTCGGAGGACATTTTGCCGGAAATGCCCATAATATTCTTCATAGGGTTAACAATTGTTCCTTCTATCTGTTACATACATTTCATGATACACAACTTCATGATACCCTTTTTTATACAAGGTATACAAAAATAAGGGTTTTTCTATAAAAACCCATTTTGAGAACCTATAGCTGCTTTAAGATATACAATACTTTGACCAAATTTGGCGGAATTGGAGTCAAGAACATGACTGTAAAACACACTTTCCGACCGATCTGTGCTGAGGCAGCTTTAAGATTTATTCATCCGATCCGGGCTGTTCCGTGCAGTAAAAAAAAATTCAGCTTGACAATTTTAGAACTGAGAAACTAGTTTGCGCAGAAACAGATAGATAACAGAACGAACAAAGCTCAGCGCTTTGACGCTGACTTAGCGCGTCATTCTGATCTAGAATATACACTTCAAGGGGTTGGAATTGGAGCAAAATTAATATACACGTTGCAAGTGTATATACATAATATACAAGAATAAAAGAATTATATGTTACCTCGACCCAAAATGGTTCCACTGTTTTAGGACATCTTTCATAAATGCCAATTCCATGAGAAAAATCAATGACCTCGTCGTCAGTTCCATGAATTACTAACACAGGCGACTTGACTTTGGACACTTTATCGATACTGTTTTAGATTAAAAAAATTATTATTGAACTATTTAGCTTACATTCACAAATAGGTTGTAAATTTACCTGGGAAAGGCATCGAAAAACCATGTTCTCTTTGTGTTTCTGAATACAACTCTGAGACCAGACATTAGGGGGGAATGAAGTATTACAGCCCCCACTTCGTGACGAGATGCTAGATCGACTGTGGGAACTGTCCCTATACTCTGACCGTATAAGATAATTGTCTCTGGGTTGATGTTGAACCTGTAAATATATAAATCACATTTATTTTAATGGATCTGTGAGAAAAGAGGAAGTCGAGCTTCCTTGGTACCTTGTTCGCATTGCTTGCCAAGCGGCTTCAATATCCGCGTACAAGTTCTTCTCGGAGGGTTTTCCACCACTCATACCATATCCCGAATAGTCATAGCCAAATATGTTGCAATTAATCTGCGATCCGAGGGTCAGGTAGAAGCTGCTCATTTGACCTAAATCAACGGCGTTGCCATGAGAGAAGAGCAAAGTATATTTGGCATTCTTGCTGCACCGCACGTAGATGCAGGTGATCAGGTTTCCGCGCGATGTCCGTGTAAAGAATGCCTCCACTTTCGATTTCTCGCGTTCAGAATACTGCCATTCGGCACGGTCAAAGAGTTGCAGATTGTACTTGGTGTTTGTGTCATCAGCTGGCGTCAGTTTGTAAGTTGGCTCCGGCGGCTGGAAGGCCAACTTGGCAGCTATAGGTCCAGGGCAGGGCGGGCAGCAGAACATACAGCACAGTTCGCTTATGCTAAACATACTCCAAGTTTAATGTAATGCCACTGAACGGAATGTAAATTTCACTTCTCTTCTGATTAAACGCTTCAGTTGAACAAAGGACAAGGAAAAGCCCGAATAGAAAAATTCAGATCCATATGCTTAAGCTGTTTTGATGGCGATTGAGTTAACGATTCTGGTACAAGACAAGTATAATATAACGATAACAAACAAAAAACTATACGGAATGAAACATTTACTACGATTAATACTTTACTTTACTGAAATCGGATACACTCACATCTACTGTTAATAGAAAACAGCCACAGTTACCAATACTAATGCAGAGTAGAACATCCTAATAAATACCAAATGACAATGGTATGACCGTAAATTGTATAAGCAGATATACCAAATTCTGAGATGTTCCTATTTCATGTTCTCATTAAACTCCTTTATGTTTATAGTTTGTATCAAATATGTAACACTTCAGACTTTAAGGTATAGCAAAGTTACTAAGGGCGCTAATGCGCAAAAATTATGCGAGTGTTTATACCGCAGACGTGTCATTAAACCAGCTGTTCGGCCTGCCAAATGTATACCATCCGAAGTGGTAACAAGAATAAAATAAAAGTAATTTATAAATAGAGAAAATTATAATTAATAATCTGTAATAATCATCCAAATGCAAATGAAGCTTGATTTAGCTATTCATTCATTTTTTTAAATTAAGCGTTCCAATTATGATGTAATTTTTTATCGAAGTTCGAAATAACAATCAGCTTATCGCTATTGATGCATTAAAAAATTCTTTATTTTAGTAAAGATACGGTAACTGTTTTCGCATTATTAAACATGCGGCTCTTCGTCTATCCATAGGTTTAGATCTAGCCATGATCAATCGACGCAGAATTTATGTTATTCAGGACAAATGCCATCTTGCCTGAAAACAGCAAATATTTTGAAAACGAGCAGACTCGAGTAAAAAGATTAATAGCACAGTAATCTGTATAATTTTAGAAATAACTTGCTGTGTCTATTTGTTTGCGCAAGTTTGATCATTAAAGGTGCTTCTCCATGAAACACAAATATCTCTGTCAATCTTTCGCCATAATATATAAATATATATATATATATTTACATGCCAAGCTATACACATTTATTAATTAAATTTTATTTGACAAAAATTTCTGGTGCTGCAAGTATAAACTTAATAATTATTGCACCAGTCACAACAAACAATCAGCGAGAAAAAAAGATAATGATCCTACTTAATTTAATAATTTAAACATATACAATTTTTTGTTATTTTATTTTTAATTAATTATTATACACTTGAAAAGTGTATATTAATTTTGCCCAGAAGTTTGTAACGCATAGAAATATTCATTTCCGACCCCATAAACTATATATATTCTTGATCAGGACGACGAGCTGAGTTCATTTCCGCTTGTCCGTCCGTCCGTCTGTCTGTCCGTCTGTCTGTCCGTCTGTCCGTCTGTCCGTCTGTCTGTTTCTACGCGAACTAGTCTCTCAGTTTTAAAGCTATCGAGCTGAAATTTTGCACAGAGTCTTCTTTTTACTGCACGCAACTAATATGTCGGATCCGGCCGGATCGGATAACTATATCATATAGCTGCCATAGGAACGATCGGTCTAAGAACAAGTTCTAGTTTGAAAAACTTTTTTGTTTTCCATCGTAGCGTCACTAATCTTGGTATATGTTCGTTTTATATGCTTTTACATAATTCTGGAAAAATTTATCAAAATCGGATCACTATAGCATATAGCTGCCATAGGAACGATCGGTCGAAAAATAAGTCTTTGTGAGAAAAACTTTTTTGATTTCCATCGTAGCGTCTCCAATCGTAGTATATATTTGTTTTATATGTTTCCACACAATTCTAAAAAAATTTTTCAAAATCGGATGACTATAGCATATAGCTGCCATATAAACGGACGGTCAAAAAACTACTTCTAGTGAAAAAAACTTTTTTGTTTTTTATCGTAGCGTCCCCAATCTTGGTATATATTAGTTTTATATGCTTTCACATAATTTCGAAAAAAATTATCAAAATCGGATGACTATAGCATATAGCTGCCATAGGAACGATCGGTCGGAAAATGTGTTTTACTAAGAAAAGTTTTTTTTTTATGGTATCAAATTTTTATTATCAATGAATTAAAAAATTTTAAATATCTGATATCTATATCCTATATATATTTTTCCACTTAAATCAGTTGGAGTAAAGTTTTTCAAGTGTATTAAAACTTCGGCACAGTCGAAGTTAGCTTTGCCTTCTCGTTTTTTTATTAAAATACGTTTACTCTTCAATCCATATTAACTTTAAATTATTAAGTTAATTTCAGATCGGCGTATATAATTTTTATTGAAATTATTTATTGAAATTGATTTAAATATGTTAACTCAATGTCCACGTGAAAAATATTTACTCTCACAGCTGATTTTTAAGGGTTGCCACTATGAAAGGCTTGCCATCAAGTTTCTGAAAATTTGTTTTTTCTTAATCATCTATTATTTTAAGTTTTAAAGTCCTAGACAATAGATTTGTTGAATTTACTCCAAAAATTTTTAGCTTTGGACCTTAGTGCACTGCAATAAATTGTCCAGAGTTATTTTTAAACCATGTACCCATTAAAAATGGGTTAAAAGAGTACTAATATTATTGATTATTGGTTATAGTTCGACAATGGGCTGATAAACTGTAAATATTAACTTAGGCTGAATACATTATTTATTTATTTATTTCATAACAATGATCTGCTAACTTATACTTGGGAAAAAATGATATTTACAGTATTTATTAATGAATCTAGGTACTGATAAATTTTATAAGAGATAACATATACCGATTTTTCATATGACAAAATTGAGGAAAGAGAACTATAGTTAGAGCACAGGACCCGAAAAGGTTCATGTTGGACATAGTTGGACCAGCAGAGTGACAATCGGGGTGGCCGGAATGTTCGAGTGAACCTGAAAGCAACTGCCTGATCAATGTAGGTGAGGAGTGTCCCAGAATTAACCACTCCGAGAAGAAGCTTCTGAACAAATAAGACCCCATTGCATATTCTGCGATGATGTAAGTTGATTAATTTTATCCTTGATTGGCAAGGCTGTAAATGCTTACTAGAGTCCCAGTTCAAATTCCGAAAGGCAAAAACTAAAAACTGTTTTGAATAGATTCGATTATAGCTTGATGCTCCTTGTACTGTGGGCCCCATACACTAGAGAAGAGTCCGTGCCGTTCCTGCAGCTCTGCCTCTAGGCGGTTGCATAGTATGCGCTCGAACAGTTTACTGACTACGTCCAGCATGCACAGTGGTCTGTATGCTGTTGGGTCCTCGAGGTTCTTATCTCCTTTTGGTAGCAGTACCAACCTCTGGAGCTTCCATCTTGATGGAAAGACTCTCTCACTGATGCACTGATTGTACAGTTCAGCGAACAGTCCGGGGTGTGCTCCCACCATTATCTTCACTGCTCTTGTTGGGATCCCGTCTGGTCCCGGCGCTTTGTCAGCGTGGATGCGGGCTAGTGCATCTAAAACCTCCTCTGCATTCGTAGAATGCTCGTGCGGAGCGACCGCTTGTATGGTCCGGCCTGTTGTCTCCTGGTGGACCGGGAATAGAGTACGGACAATTGTTTCGAGCTGTGTTGGGCATGTTGGAGATGGCCGTCTTACCAGCTTTCCCATGACTACCTTGTACGCCTGACCAAATGGTTGACTTTCTGCTTCTTCGCACAATTGTTTCCAGCAGTTTGCCTTGCTGCGCTTAATGGCCTTCTGCAGTTCTGCGCATTTCTCTAGTGGACGTACTAAGGATATGTTAAAGTTGTAAAAGGGTCATCGAATCCTTTGGACCAACGCTTAATAAATGCCAAACTTCTTTTGGCTTTGTTTACTATGGCGGCGATGTGGCTTTAAAAACTTAACTTGTGGTCAAAAAGAACACCAAGATCATTTACATAAGGAATGCGATCAAGGACATGATTTCCTATTGAATAGGATGCAATGTGAGATGAGGAACGATAAAAAAGTCATCTAAACACCAATTCTACAGTTCATTTAGGTCTAGTTGTAAGGGTTGTGCAATAAACAATCGGAATACGGCAGACAGATTTTAACGTCATCAGCGTACATAAAAACTGTTGCGGAATTGTATATTTCTTGAGGGAGGTTATTTACAATGAGTACAAAAAGGAACGGACCTAAGTGGCTGCCCTGTGGGACTCCAGATGTCACGTTCACAACAGTTGACAGTTTATTATTAAATAGTACTCTTAGTGTACGATCAGATGGATAAGACGAGATTCTGCTCAATAAGTTTGGTGGGAAGATTAAAAGTGACAGTTTTCGAAGAAGAAGAGCATGGTTCTCCGAATCGAAGGCCTTACTTAAATCAGTAAAAACGACATCAGTTTGCGATTGGCACTGAAAGCCGCTGTTTATGAGTGATGAAAACTCAAGAAGATTGGTCGTTGATGATCGATGTTTGACGAATCCATGCTGTGAAGGAGATATGTGGTTGCTACAGAGATGCTGCAGTTGTAATCATCTGTTCAAGCAATTTTGGGATGACGGAAAGCTTTGAAATGCCCCGATAGTTGCTAACGTTTAATGTCGACCCATTTTTATGAAGTGAAATGATGTATGATTCATTCCAAATCGTTGGGAGACAAGAATCTTTCAAGGACATGTTAAAGAGATAGGTGATTGGTGAACTAAGAGCTCCGGCACTGTTCTTTTTATTACAACTTGGGACCTTAACAGGACCTTCAGAGAATAGGTGTCAGTCATTGACAGACTTTGTATTTGTATTTATTCAGTTTTCCTAACGCTACAAGTACAGAGACTTATTAAAAAAAAAACAAAAAAAATAAAGCTTAAACCTACTACATATATAAGGCGGTGAACAGAGATTGAATTTACTTATTCTAACCTAATCTAACAGAGAGTTATAATACTAATTTATGGTAGTTTTTAATTGATTTTTAAATTGCGGCGCGCTTCTTATTGTTTTGAGAGTGTTAGGTAGCTGATTTCCAAAGCCTAACAGCAAGCACAAAGAAATGTTTATCTGAACATGCTAAACGAGTTTTAATGCTTTTAATGTTATTAGTTCTCCGTGAAGTAGCGAAATCAATCTTGTCATATAAGTACGCCGGTTCCGCAGTCATAATAATTCTGTGATGTTGTGTCAATACTCTGAGTTTGACCCAAGATTGAATAGACATTCCAAAGATGTTACCTGCATGTTCAGTGATGTGGTCGAATCTATTAATTTTGAATACGTTCCTACTAATGCTGTTAAAAGCGATCTTTAACCTTTCTTGACTTGCAGCGCTACAGCTTCCAAGCAATTCAACTCCGTAAAAAAGAGAAGGTATTAAGTCTGCTTTTGCAATAATGAGTCGTAAGCTAGTTGGTATTAGGTTTTGTGTCAAGTATAGTTGCCTTTGCATACCATAGGTTCGGCCTGGCGTTTTATTAATGTGATCTAGCCATGGTAAGGTACTGTTTAGTGTTATGCCTAGGTTGTTTGCCTTGTCATATTCAACATATTCAATGTGACTGTTGCCAATCTGAACCTTCTGAAGTCCATTATAATTTATAACTTTTTTGTAAATTATTAAACACTTGGTTTTTGTGGGGTTTAGTAATAGACCATTTTTTCTTGACCAATCACTAATAACAGACAGCTCACTATTTGAAATATCAACACACTCGGTAATACTACATAAAAGACGACTTACATAGATTTGGACGTCATCACCATACATATGGACTTGACATTTGGACAAGACATTTGGAAGGTCATTTAAATACAAAGATAATAACAAAGGTCCTAGAACAGATCCTTGAGGGACCCCGCGTTATAAAAATTCAAAGGATGATCTCTCAGAATTATTCACAATTGCCTGACTTCGTCCAGATAGGTAAGTACACATTAGGCTGATTGCAGAAGATGTAAAATTGTACAATTTGCTTAGTTTCGTGCAGAGGATTAGATGGTTCACTGAGTCGAAAGCCTTGCTGAAGTCGAAGACGGTAAGAAATGTTACATTATTTTTGTCGACCTGTTCGCGGATATCAGCAGTAATTTTTTATTGCTGCAGTTATACAACTTCTATGCTCTCTGAAACTTGATTGAACTCGGTTTAGAAGGAAATTTTCTGATGTAAAGTCGTTTATTTGAGTTGACATAAGTTGCTCAAATACCTTTGACAAGAAAGGCAGAATCGATATTCGGCGAAATTCAGCGTTGGACTTGGAAATGGGTATTATCTTCGCAGTCTTTCATGCGAGAGGGAATGTCGAAGTGGTCAAGACAGTATTCACGATATGTGTTATAAGTGGCAATAACTGGGGCAGAAATATTTTAATAAATTTTGGGCAAATGTTATCAAGACCCATAGCGTTTGACTTGATTCTTAAAACCAACTGGAGGAGGACATCACTGACATTAACACAGGCAAAACTAAAACTAGTATCACAATTGTTATAATGACGAATGGTTCAGGTACGGGTTATCTGTAACTTCAGGTACTTGGATTTGTGAAAATTTCCTGTCAAGATCGTTAATGTCAAAATTGATTTGCTTGGGTGGCTCTTGGTTGCCTATTCCCAGACGACGGAACTCACACCATTTAAGGTTAGAATGTAGCACATTGTTGAACTTCTCATGATAGTGTGAATTTTTTGCATGTTGTATCTTAAGTACTACATTTTTTCGCAAAGTCTTGTATTTTTCCTCAAGAGCAGATGTTTTGTACCTCACCCATCTAGCATACGCTTTATTACGTTTCGATATTGCACTTTTAATTTATTCGTTGAACCAGGGGTTCGGAGTGGACTTTAACATCTTCCGACGAATTGGCACACATTTGTTAAATAGGTACTCAACTTTAGAATTAAGATGCTCTTATTGCAAATCAGCAGTCAGAAGTTTGTATATGGAATCCCAGTCACATGAAGAAAATTCCATGTTTAGTAGGTCATAGTTTATGTTTTTATAGTCTCTGTATTCAAAAAAGTTGTCGGTAAAATCGATTTTTTTTATCATACTTCATGAATATGAGGTCATGTTTTGAAAACACTGGTGCGGCGACCTGGTCAAAAAACAAAGCTCTAGTTGCATTACTTACTTACTTACATTACTACTTATGGGTAGGTACCGTTGAGTTTACCAAACTTAACCGCAGAGCTCCAAAGGTAACAGTAAGCATGTTATTGTTTAGGTCACCTGCTAAAACTACATCAACATAATGAGGGGTCAAGGTAGAGAGTAAAACTGTAAGGTCATTGTAGCCAATATTCCTATTAGGGCGATAGACACACCCTATCAATATCTTGTCAGATACTCCGGTACCAATCCCGACAAAGAGAAACTCAGTTGCGCATCCAATAGGTTGTTTGCATACTATTTTCGATTTGAGTTTCTTATTTGCGAAAATAGAGACTCCTCCACCATGGCCCTCCCGGTCAGAACGGTATACAGAAAAACCATCACAATCAATTAACGCATTACAGACACTGGACTTAAACCACGTTTCGGAAACACAAATAAAATCTATATCAGATTTTTCAAATAAATATCTAATTTTGTTTATTTTCTTGGTCAAACTCTAGGCATTTATATGACAGATATGCAGACCTTTTTGTTGTTCTGTGAATATTTCTACAGCGGCATGACTGTTTGCTTTGGATTTGCTCAGACTACTTGAGTAAGAGAAAAGTCTAAATTAAGAGTTTTAAGAGGAGCGTACAATTTAAAAATATATATTTTAAAAGAATAAATGTATGCATAAAAAGAATTATCACTAAGAGAGCTTGAAGAGCTGTTACAACTATTAAGTGCGAAATGCACCGACAGACGAAGCAGTAGTAGCAGAGCGATCTGCTTCTCCCTCTCCCATGCGCTGCAGATCCAAAAGCTCTTGCAGTGTTCCCACGTTGAAGATGTTACCTCTCTCACACTTCTTCACGTGTACTACACCTCTGCGTGTGAACACTGCATGGAGTTGCTTGAGCTTTTTAAGCATCATCGCTTCTTTGAAGAGATTATAGCTCTCTTTGGTCAACTGCTCGTTCAAATAGAACGGAGTATCTGAGTCAAAGCCCAGCATTCGAAGATTTGGTGGGTGCTCTTTGACTTTCGGCGAAAATCGAAAATTCCGCGCAGTATTTTGGCCTTATCGTGCACGTGCTCGAACATAATTATTATCACCGGGTCAACAACAGTGATCGCTTGCCTAGGCTTAACCCTGAATATGTCCCTAATCTTTGGCGCCGGTGTGAGTTCCAGTGCAAAGCAAAGGGTGTGGAACATCGTTCGAAGATTTTCGTCGTCCACAATAGGCAAGCCATGCATCCTCAGGTCACAAGCCAAGCTTGCACTGGCCTGAGTCGCAATTTGAGATGCAAGTTGCCCCACCTGAACTCGCAATGAATTTACTTCTCCAACTTCAGCTTCCAGTTGCTGGACCCGCTGAACCAAATTCTGGATTTCACCTGTCATAGAGTTGATGCTCTCGTGGAGCGTATTCATAATCCTCTCCTTAGCAGAACGCATGCTGACAGTGATAAGGCCTGCCTGCTCCTCAAACCGCTGGTTAATGAGCTCCGTGAGCTTATTGCCCAATGCGTCGGTGGCAGCCCCAGCTTTAATGTCACCGTTGGTGTTTTCCAGGGTACGTTTAGGTGCTGGTCCAGCAGCAGGTGTATTGGGTGCAATGGTGATCAAGTAGTTTTAATAATGTGATTTTGTATTATTGAGTGTTTTAGTGTGTTGGTTTTGGCGTATTTGGTTGTATTGGTAAATGTTTATGCTATTGTTGTGTGTGTGTGTTGATTAGTGTTTGTGAACTTGTCTATGGGTGTGATTGCAAGTTGGCGGCTGCCAATTTTTATAATTTGGTATAATTTTGTTTCAGCTGATTTTTATTGGATAGTGTTCTCTGGTGCGTTTTGGCAAGATAGGTGTATTTTGCCTATATAGAGGAGACAGTTTTTAAATAAATATGCACTTTGTATTGAGACACATAAAATTTTGCAGCTATAGGCTTCCGATGACGATAACGATAACGAAGTTTCTTGTAAGACTTCGCATTCAGTAAAAAAAGGGAAGGAAAATATTGTTCGCACAAGGTAGAGAATAAGAATATGGGGTAGAAGAGTTGTAGGATTGTGATAAATAGGTCGTCTGAAAAAAGGAAGCGAATAAGCAGAAGATTCGGTCTTATTCTGCAAATGAAGAGAAGGAGGATATGCATTCAATGTGCGTTTAGATTTTACATATGAGTAGAACTGTTTTGGAACGTTACTGAAATTTATCCTGCATTGAGAGAGGTAGTTTGAATAGCATTAGTTATTAGTGTTAAGAAATGCAGAACGAGCTGAAGAGTAAAGTGCAAAGTCATTACAGGAACCAGTCTTTTGAAATTTTTTGAAAATACAACAATTCTATACAACGCTATTGAATTCGATGGCAAAATACTTACGTTTACACGAAAATCGACTCGAAATTCGGAACAGGGCTGTATATTTCTAGTTTTTAAGATACGACAAATGAGGTTAGAACCAGGGAGGTTTAGATGAAGGTACTACTTTAACCTCCGGAACATGAATTTCAAAAACAGAGTGTAGAGATTGATAAAATGCTTCGACAGCAGAATCATGTTCGAGAATGAATAAAGAAATGACCAGTCAATTTGAGCAAGATATAGATTGAAGTCATGAAAGTTAGTATTGCGATAACATTTCACGAGACTAGATGCTGATGGATTCCTATTTACCTCAGGGACAGCAATCTCAATAGAGATCATTAGAGAGGGGTGGTAGGAATCTTCAGGAAAGGATACTGGGATAATTTGGGCCGGAGATAAGTCAGATAGTCCTTCGATAAAATCATGTTGACTATCTGGTAGTAAACAGTTAAAATCATCACAAGGCAGCAATGAAATATGTGGTTGGTTAAAATCACCAAAGAACCATAAAGGTCCCTGTAGTTCTGCTGGAGTCAAGTCACTACTCTGCCTATCGAATCCATGCATCACTGTTCGTTAGTCACGTCGTCGACGGCAGGTAATGCAGCGGGTGATGGAGCGAGTGTGCGGCAGCACGGACAAATTCGGCGTTGCTGTTGTGGAGTGTGCTCTTTGTATGTTTTGCCTTTTAATTTGCATCAGAAAGGGCCACAAAATCGATTTATGTCAAACAGTGATTTTAAAAATAAAATAAAAGGATTAAAACACCACAAAAAATTGTTTTAAAAATATATCTTACTTTGCTGGAGTATTCAAGCTCACGAACTAGACAGTTCTAGGCAACGGTCTTAACCTCTGATCCACCATTGCCCGTCTATTTTCAGTGCTGCATGCTTTTATCTAACATATGACTTCACCTCACGGGTCGATAGCCGAATGCGCTAAGATACTGCCGATCGTATTCAAAAAGTTGAATGTT
Source organism: Lordiphosa mommai (assembly GCA_018904225.1). Classification (NCBI taxonomy): domain Eukaryota; kingdom Metazoa; phylum Arthropoda; class Insecta; order Diptera; family Drosophilidae; genus Lordiphosa; species Lordiphosa mommai. The sequence goes on from JAEIFT010000009.1 coordinate 1,396,006, forward strand.
CAAATCCCAGACAAGCAAAAAATTATTAGAAAAAATAGAAGGCTAACATCGGCTACGCCGATGTTTTAAATACCCTTGCAGTTTTTGAAAGGCGCTACCATTGATAACAAAAAAGTTTTTCTCATTAGAACTAGTTTTTAGACCGATCGTTCCTATGGCAGCTATATGCTATAGTCATCCAATTTTGATAAATTTTTCACGAATTAGGTGAAAGCATATGAAACTAATATATACCACGATTGGTGACGCTACAGTTTAAAACAAAAAAGTTTTTCTCACTAGAACTAGTTTTTTGACCGACCGTTTATATGGCAGCTATATGCTATAGTCATCCGATTTTGATAAATTTTTTCAGAATTGTGTGAAACCATATAAATCTAATATACACCACGATTGGTGACGCCACGATGGATTTTTCTCACTAGAACTTGTTTTCGGACCGACCGTTTATATGGCAGCTATATGCTATAGTCATCCGATTTTGATAAATTTTTTCAGAATTGTGTGGAAGCATATAAAACTTATAGATACCACGATTGGTGACGCTACGATGGAAAACAAAAAAGTTTTTCCCACTAGAACTAGTTTTTGACCGATCGTTCCTATGGCAGCTATATGATATAGTCATCCGATCCGGCCGATTCCGACAAATGTGCAGCGTATTTGTATTTAAAGACTTTTTGCAAAGTTTGGTCAAGATAGCTTTAAAACTGAGGGAGGAGATAGCATAGAAACAGACGGACAGACGGACGGACGGACGGACGGACGGACAGACGGACAGGCGGAAATGAACTCAGCTCGTCATGCTGATCAAGAATATATATACTTTATGTGGTCGGAAATGCTTCCTTCTATGCGTTACAAACATCGTGACAATTTTAATATACCCTCTGCAAGGGTATAATAATAAAATGGGGGAAAGCAATTTATTTTCATTCACTTTTTCAGTCACCACTGAAGTAGCTCCTTTGCACCGGTCACATCGCTAAAGATTGGTAGTTAACCTTGCCCATACAAAATTCAATAGCACTTACTACAAAGAGTTAGAGCGGAATCGCTAGGATTGCATCAGTGCAGCCGAACTACAGGGTTCTGCAAATGTATGTAACAGACAGATTGAATCATTTCCGGCTTCATAAGCAGTGGTGGGCAAGAAATTTAATTTTGGGAGCAGTACAATATCAATAACAATTTGATCGCGTTTGCTCGTCGTGATCTAGCGCCGGCATCGCATGCATTTTGTTTTTCGAATTGTTTTCGAATCGAAGCAATTGCACATGCGCGACAAATTGGCGACAATTGGCAAAACAATAGCTCGGAGCTATTGTTTCTGTCTGTACATATGTGTATATATTCGTACGAAAACACACTCTCGACTGCAGAGCTCCTATTTTTTATACCCTTGCAGAGGGTATATTAAAATTGTCACGAAGGAAGCATTTCCGACCACATAAAGTATATATATTCTTGATCAGCATGACGAGCTGAGTTCATTTCAATTTGTCCGTCTGTCCGTCCGTCCGTCCGTCCGTCTGTCCGTCTGTCCGTCTGTTTCTATGCCATCTCCTCCCTCAGTTTTGAAGCTATCTTGACCAAACTTTTTAAAAAGTCTTTAAATACAAATACGCTGCACATTTCAAAACTAGTTCTAGTGGGAAAAACTTTTTTGTTTTCCATCGTAGCGTCACCAATCGTGGTATATATTAATTTTATATGCTTCCACATAATTCTAGAAAAATTTATCAAAATCAGATGACTATATCATATAGCTGACATAGGAACGATCGGATCAAAAAACTAGTTCTAGTGAGAAAAACTTTTTTGTTTTCCATCGTAGCATCACTTCCACACAACTCTGTAAAAATTTATCGAAATCGGATGACTATAGCATATAGCTGCCATAGGAACGATCGGTCGAAAAACTAATTCTAGTGAGAAAAACTTTTTTGTTATCAATGGTAGCGCCTTTCAAAAACTGCAAGGGTATTTAAAAGCCTTCTATTTTGTATAATTGTTTTATTCGCTATTTACACCGACCGCATCATTAATTTTTCTGATTTTGTTCACGGCAAAAAACAAGAAGATAACCGCGTATTTTAAAATGAATATATGAATCGCAAAAGCATGTTCCATTTGCAAAATCCCAGTGTACCACATTAAACAGATTATCTTATTACATAAAGTGAGAAGGTTTTTTAATAAATATCAGCCACACGCAATTCTTAAAGGCCATTAAAGTTACAATTGTATTGACATTTTATATTCGCAAGTTTTAGAAAAATCATTATATATGCAATTTGAGTGAGCAAAACAATTTATGAAAGCTGAGTGTGTGAAATATTCAAAAATAGGTTTGGCCGACATCGGAATATTATTTCAAAGCTATAATTGCACGAAAATATAAATAATAAAAGAGCAACAAAATTTTTTTAACATATTTCTTCCCATTCACGCTCCCCTTTCAGACTATTGCTGGAACATTTTCCCTTAATCAGCACTCCATGAGTGCTAGCAAGAAGGGAATATTATTTTTGCCGGTTTCATATAGGCCAATAGATCAGGATTATAGATAAGTGGTAATGTCTTGGAGATTAACCAACTTAAAGGAATGTTTTGACAGGAAATGTTGTAAAGTAAAAAGCCAACAGGGAAATACAGATCAAACCTTTTACCCTTAGCGCACTCGGCGAAGACGGGTAATGTCAGCTAGTCGATTTAAGTGCAAATTCGATTTAAGAACATTTGACAGGCCGAACTGCTGTTTCAATAATGCAACTGCGGTCTACATAATTGCAAAATATTGTTGCATCTACGACAATGATGGATAGAGACCGATCACAGAGGAAAACAAAAAGTGTTTTTAATGTATAAATGTATTAAGGAGGAAAAAGAGTTTGCGGTCAAACAAAATTAACGTAAGTGTAGAAAAAATAATGTGACTGTCTATTGTAATTGAGCAAGAAAAATTTTTACTGTCACCTGTTTTTTCTACACAAAATTTCTAGCAATGCACTATGGTCCAGAGGTCGATTTTTTTTGCATTAATTCAAAAAATAGAGTTACAGACCTCAAGCTTTGCACATTGTGTTTTTTTAGAAAGATAAGTATGTAAAAAAAATTTTGAGTCTGTGCGACCACGCCCTCTATTGCCTCCCATACAAACCAATTCGTTGTATTATTAGTAGAAATTGAGTATGACGCTGAATTCAAACAATATATTTACATTTACTTCAGGAATGACCTAAATATCTATATATATATGTGTATGTATATGTTCCCTGTCGTTTTTTCTGGGCTAGGTGCAGCCGTACGTAAGCCATCAGGTGACCCTATCCGAACAGTACTACCTTTTGTTCCTACTTATTTAGTTAATCATCCGGCAGTCAGCTTAGGGTAACTATCGGCCTACCTGATAGGCACATCAACACCAGACGTTCGCACATAATTTGTCAGCCATCCGCCAGGCGGTTTGGAGACAGCCATCGGCCAGGACTTTTCCGTCAACCATCCGGTTGTCCGATAATGGTCGCATGACAATATCAGAAGATTGCATATGAAATGGCCTATCTCTTTAACACAGAAGCTTGAATTGTTTGTGCAAAAAAAGAGAAATACCGAAATTTCTGCGAATTTTTTAAAAGTCAACTCTTGTGAAGAAACATTGGTAAATGGTTATGACGTCAAGACCAACGCTCAATCATCACATTAGATGCGGGCTAAAAGCCGACGATGAAAAAACACGTCTCACTGTTTTCTTCGATTAGAATAGAGAGATGCATTGTGTGTTCCTTCCAAAAGGAATTTTACCTTGAAGTTATGCAATGCAAGACGAAGGAAAAGTACGCTTTTGTGGCATCACAATGTTTTTTGCATCACAAAAATAAACCTGCTCATACATCGTTGCTTGTTTAGTGATTTGTTGGCAAAAAAAAAATATAGTTATCATGCCACAGCTACCGTATTCCCTTTGATTCTGATTGCAAGAGCCGACTGGAAGAATGGAACATTGTTTGCAGTCGGACGTTCACATACGGATAACCAACTCAGTAGACTCCATTCAGCCGACGCGTCGTCACGTCTGATCGTTGCTTTAGTTTTCTAAAATTTGGATATTCTTTCTGTTTCCAGTTTAAAGGTTGATGAACAATAACTACAATTTGTATATTTTTAGAAGTATCCAAGTTGTAAGTTCTTACTAGGAACTTTGTTAAATTTTTATTTCAAAATTAAATAGCACATTTGGATCAATCTATGATCATAGTGGCAGTGGCGTTGAGCTAAAGCATTTGACTGTAGCACGAATAGTCCCTAGTTCAAATCCCAGTGGAGTCAGGTTTATCAATATTAAAAAAAAAAAAAATATGAATAACAAAAAAACAGAATTCTATTTTTATACCCTTGCAGAGGGTATATTAAAATTGTCACGATGTTTGTAACGCATAGAAGGAAGCATCTCCGACCCCATAAACTATATATATTCTTGATCAGCATGACGAGCTGAGTCTATATAGCCATGTCCGTCTGTCCGTCTGTCCGTCGGTCCGTCTGTCCGTCTGTCCGTCTGTCCGTCTGTCCGTCCGTCTGTTTCTATGCTATCTCCTCCCTCAGTTTTAGAGCTATCTTGACCAAACTTTGCAAAAAGTCTTTAAATATACATAGGCTGCACATTTGTCGGAATCGGCCGGATCGGATGACTATATCATATAGCTGCCATAGGAACGATCGGTCCATAAACTAGTTCTAGTGAGAAAAACTTTTTTGTTTTCTATTGAATCGTCACCAAACTTGGTATATATTAGTTTTATAGCCCTTCACACAATTCTGGAAAAATTTATCAAAATCGGATGACTATAGCATATAGCTGCCATATAAACGGTCAGTAAAAAAACTAGTTCTAGTGAGAAAAACTTTTTTGTTTTCTATTGTAGCGTCACCAATCTTGGTTTATATTAGTTTTATATGCTTTTACACAATTTCAAAAAAATGTATTAAAATCGGATGACTATAGCATATAGCTGCCATATAAACGGTCTGTCAAAAAAATTGTTCTAGTGAGAAAAACTTGTTTGTTTTCCATCGAAGCGTCACCAATCTTGGTATATATTAGTTTTATACCCCTTTACACAATTCTGGAAAAATTTATCAAAATCGGATGACTATAGCATATAGCTGCCATATAAACGGTCGGTCAAAAAACTAGTTGTAGTGAGAAAAACTTTTTTGTTATCAATGGTAGCGACTTTCAAAAACTGCAAGGGTATTTAAAACATCGGCGTACCCGATGTTAGCCTTCTATTTTTTCTTTTGGTTTGGTTTTTTGTTTGATACAACTGACTGCCCGATGAACAGTCTATTCCGCCTGCCACATTCCTAGCCCAAATTGCCGATAGGTTAGATCCGGCGACCGCCTGGCGGTTTTAGGATTTGAGGACATCCCATATAAAATCTGTATGGAGCTGGTAAGGTGGGCCTCGCGTCAGAACCCGGCTGCCATTCTCCAGGCGGGCGGCGACTGAAAATACTACAGGGTTATATATGGGTTTTGTCTTAAACATTATCTTCTTCTTCTAGTATTAGAGAGCATCCTTCGTTCAGGTCCTCATCCGAATCACAATCAGATTGCAATTCCTTTTCAAATGGGATGTTGTTCTCAGTTGACGGCAGCTCCAAAAGGCTTAATACTTCTTTGGGAATTGGTTTTTTTGTGTTTTTCCGTTCCCTTTCCTTTAAACCGACACTAGATAGCAACGGATCCGAGGAATCGATCGCCCTGTGGAAAATGTCAGTCATAGTATTGATTCGACTATTTTTCCTTGCGTGTGAGAGTCGGACTTTTTTGTAAATTTTATTTCGGGCTTCTGAAGCATTTTCGCCTAAGCATCCTAGTGGAACTAATGTCGAATTATTTATTTGAAAACCGTGGACTAATACTTTGTGAATTGTTGGTGACATTGGGTACCACGGGTATTTATGCATATATAAACAAAACGTTTTCTCACAAAAAGTTCGAAATTTTTTAGAGTCTATATAATAGTTACATGAAATTGCTATTAATATGACGTGAAAATTATTTAAAAGGGTTTTGTCAAAGCCGGTTATGGATGAAAGTTGTTCACTCTTTGCAAAAGCTCTTCTTGCTGTATTACCGTCGTTGCTGTTCCCGCTACCATTCTGCTTTGGTACGCTTATTCGAAGACCCATATCATTCCACATTTTTTCCTGAATATATTTTTTCCGCGCACTCATTTTAATCTTGTCATCACCTTTTACATGGCATTTTTGTATTTCCATTTTGTATGATATATTCAGGACAAATTCTAGAAACCGAATCCAAGCATGTAGAGGACTCACCCCAAATTTTAAAGCTTCAATCTTGGGCGTAAAGATTTTTGAATTGAAATCTTTGATTTCCAGTACTTTTGTTGGAGTGACACCACAAATTGGACAACATTGAGTTCATTTATTGTGAGTTAGTACATTTAGTACTTTTCCGTCAATGAGGGTCATATGCATTTCAAAGGTAACTGTTATGTCATTAGCCTCATTCAGTTTATAATCAAACGGTTTTAGATTACCTATTTAATATTCTAACCAGGGCTGCAAACCCCTCTAATTTTGACAGGGGTTCGGTTCGGGGTTCGAACCCTTACCCTACTCTGGGGGTTCGGTTCCACAACCGGTTCCCTTCAAATTGAGAACCGGGGTTCCGGTTCGGGTTCGGGTTCCAGATAGCATTTTATATATTTATGTACATAATAAATAATTAAATACAATTTGAAGACGAGATGCCTTATAATCTGCTGCCTGATGGCTTGGAAGTCAAGCACATAAGTGATCTGTCTTGATTGATTGATTGTATGTATGTTTAGAAGAGTTAAGCGATTCTTCTAACTTGCACTCACTGTGAAAGTCATTTCTCCTTCACAGTAGTGGGACTGCTGAATCTGATGTGATTTTTGTGGCTATGAAACCTGAAACAAAACACTTTTTGCCTAAAAATAAGAGATGAGCTTTATCTGTGTACCCGTGATTTAGTAACTGTGATTGACCATATCGGCGTAACTGTGATTAAGTCACAGTGACTGGCAGTCATCAAATCACACTGTTACTTCAAATATGCAGTCACTGTGTGATTTGATGATTGCCAGTGACCGTGACTTAATCACAGACACGCCGGGTTGTCTCATACCTAACTTATAGTGTGGCTGAACACGTTCATTTCCGAGAACTCAGTCAGAATTATTTTTTCTACAAATGGGACCTGCTTTGGCTGGCATATTGTGAGAGTGAAATGCTAAAAGAACTTTATTTGTGATTTGGTTAAAAAAATGAAGATATTTAAATAAAGTGCAACTTTCCCTTGTATTCACAGTGCCATTGTATCTCCATACGAACAAAATAATACACAGAAATACGGTTTTAGATGCAAATTGAATTCACTTGCTTGAGGTTGTGTTATTTTGTTCAGTCTTTTGTTGCGGATGGGAAAAAGTGTCGCCGTCCATACATGGGCATATGAATGGATACATTTTTCTTCAAGATAATGAAATATTTTTTACCATCGAAGTGCAAATATAAATTCTATGCTTGCCAATTTATTTTTAGAACCGAACCCCATCAATAAGAAAACAGGGTTAAGTTCGGGTTCGGGTTCTCGTGATTATTTTTAATGGGGTTCGGTTCCCGGTTCGGTTCAGGGATCACCAGAACCTGAACCGAACCGGTTCTGAAGGGTTCGGTTCCAGACCGGTTTGCAGCCCTGATTCTAACTGATTTTTTTCCATTATTATGTGATCAGAAGTTTCTTTTACGAATTGAATTTTCAGCGGCCTGCATAATCGAATGGATCGTAGTGTTCTGTTAACCCAGATATTTCGTTGAAATGAGTCAATCATTTTTATGGGTATAACAGAAGTTACAAACAAAGACTGATCTGAGACCTGAACATCGGTTGTTTTTATTTCAAACTTCTGCTTGTATGCACTTTGTCCAGTTGACCCATCAAAGCCATAACTGCAAATTAATTTGAGTACAGAACTATCCGGAAATTGCTTGAAAACATCGGATTGCATTTTAATTATTCGCTCTGCGGAATGATTCAATAGGTTTTGCAGTGACACTTGAGCAGTAGTTTCTGTAACTTCTATACTCATCGGGCGACACTGCATTTTTGCTTCTATTACTTGATTGTAACTCGGATAGATGTCACTGTGATGATTTATATTCAATATCCTACTGTTAACATATTGCTGTTTGGTTAAAGAATTTTCCAGGATGTAGGCTAGGGCTTCATTTGGTGTGAGTGGAGTCGGTTTTTGGGTTTCAATTTGCTTTCTCAATTCCGTCGGGCATTCAGCAGGTGTTGTAACAATTTCTTTAAGGGCCGAGGCCACGTTTGTTTTACATTCTTTCTTAGCAGAAACTGCTGCAGCATGCGTAAGAAGATTTGTGTTGTGCTCTTTTTCATTCGCAAGCTCAGATGCCAATTTCCTTTTCAATCGTGGTCCTGCGTTTGTATAAGATTGTATAATGTTCATAAATAAAATCTGACACAAATGATATTTTGCGATTGTTGCTGAGCCAAATATCGAAGAGATCGCTATGGCGAAACTCGAACGTCGCTGAATATTGCGAAATTGCCAGAGAAAGGGGACGAACGGGGAAAAGTTATTAATTAGCGATGAAGAATGACATATATTAGTACAAACAGACGTAATTAGTTTTTGTCAGCAGGCGTCAGGTCGTTAGTTTTATTCCACGAAATACAAGGGACGCATGTTAATTTTCTATAAAAAAACACATAAATTGGAAGCTTCAGTGAAGCTTTTAAAGCTTTTTTGTTTTGTTTATGTTTGATGTATTAACTTTCAGAATTTTTAATCAAAAATACAAATCATTAACATGAAAATTTCGAACTTATGCCAAAAAATATCGACTGCTGGACCATAGTGCAATGTTAAAAAAAATAATTATGAGCAGTCAATGCAACCAAAACAACCCAGATCTCCATAGAATGGTTCTTCCAAGTACTGGGTGCGATTTCTGTGAATTGCAGGGCAGTCGCATATATAATGCTGGATGCTGTCTATCTCTTCCTTATTGCTTCAGCTACGACAGAAGTCGGTGTTGGGTACGTGCATCCTGGCGGCCATGTGACCTATGTTGCAGCGCCCCGTTAAGACTCCTATCAAAGTCCTAATTCTATTTTACTAACGCGTATGAGTTGGGAGGTTCGTTTTAGCGCAAATAAGTAATAACCAGATGCGATGTCCCATTGTCGTTCTGCCTTGGTTCTGGTTGTCCTATGAATTTCTGTCAGAATATCCTGAATGGGTCTTTGTAGTCCGTTACCACTTGTGTCGCTGGCTGCGATGATCATTCCTTGCACACTCGCCTGCTTCCTCGTTGCCTGGTATGCCTGAGTGGCCAGGTACCCAGACGAGAGTGATGGCGTGCAGCAGGATTTGGTTTAGGGCATTCACTGTACTGCGGACTAGATTACCTAGGTCTAGGGCCGCCGGGATCGCAGGGATCCTGTTGTTCCCAGGCAAGCTGCTCTTTGCACCATGTGGAGGTTGCTTAAGTGTTGGCCGCGTTCCACCAAACCAGCGCTCCATAGGTAATGATAGGTCTGACGACCGTTTTGTACAACCAGTGGATGATGTACGGTTGCAGTCCCCATCTCCTACCGAAAGTCTTTTTCAGGGATGTAAACCGGTTCTGAAGCGGTGTTCTTCCAAAACTCTTACTTATACTAGCCATTGTAGCTGGAAATCCAGTTGATACACACCGTATTTTAAGTACATATATTTCTATTAAGAATCGAAGTTATTTTATTGCTTTCTAAGAAATCCATTTCAAAAATTAATGCAATATGTCTTTTTTTTTTTCTCTCACGCCGGATCCCGTTTTTAAATTATATATTAACTGTGAACAACTGAACCGAACCAAAACCGCCGTTCGGATTGCTACAAAAACCATATTATGAACCAAACCGGAGGTTTAAAATCTCTTTGAACCACAGAACCGAACCACTCCTTATTTACGAGCGGTTTGCATCCCTGGTCTTTTTATAGGCATAGTAGGCGCGTAGTGTGTTCATCATTCTTTCCTCAGAGTTTCTCTTCCAAGAGAGTTTTGAGTGCAAATGTTTTGCTTCTGTGGCCCTTATGAGTTGCGTTCCACCAAGGGAAAACGCGAATCCAAATCAGCTCCACAACAAAAACTTATACAGTGGCTAAAATATCGTTAAATTAATATAATTGTACACACTAAATAATAAACACAATTGACAGTCATTTGATTGGCTGCACATTAGGGCGGGTCGATTTGTATGGGGCAAAAAAAATGAAATAGGCGTATAGCAGAATCGCAATCTATGGACAATTCTAAGAACATTTGCCCAAGAAACCATAGGTCTAAAATAAAAACTTAGCCGCCGCATTTCAACCTTTAGGTTTATAAATAACACAGGCCAAAAAATGACCAACATTGTGTTGTCCAGCCTTGCTGGTATATAAATATGATAAAGTTATCTGCCCAGATTCCAAAACTGGCTTCGGTTTAGCTCCATCGGTTGTTGGTCGCAAGATTTGGCGGAACAAAAAATTTAATGCTCTTTTTTCTTAATATTGGCCCTACTTGGCATTAATTTCTGAACTTGTGGAGTCTATACGACAGATTACATATCAATGGAAAATAATTATAGCCAAAAGAGTCAGAATTGGACTTTAAAGTCGGACAATTCACGATTTATAGTAATATTTTAAAACAAATAATTTACTTTAGGCCAGTATGGTTGTTTGATTTGTATTTTAACATCCTTACCATATGGCCAAATTTGTTATCTAATTATGTAAATTTTGTTGCATTTATATGAGCTCATTTGGCCAAGTTTTGGCCAGTTTAAGCTAAATAAAATTTTTTAAATTTATGGGAGGACAACTAGATTTATACACAAATTTTTTATAGGAAATATAAAAAGGCTACTTGATTTCCCATTAGTTATTTAGGTCTGGTTTAGTTTTATCTAAATTCTATTTTGAACCAAGTAGCCTTTTAACAGTTCCTATACAAATTTTGTGTATTAATCTAGTTACCCTCCCATAAATTTTAATATTTGCTTTGGGCTTAAACAGGCCAAAACTTGGCCAAATAAGCTGATTTAAGTGCAAAAAAAAATTTACATAATTAGAGAAAAGTTCGGCCATATGCTAAGGATGTTCAAATACAAATCAAACAACCATACTGGCCTAAAGTAAATTATTTGTTTTAAAATATTACTATAAATCGTGAATTGTCCGACTTTAAAGTCCAATTCTGACTCTTTTGGCTATAATTATTTTCCATTGATATGTAATCTGTCGTATAGACTCCACAAGTTCAGAAATTAATGCCAAGTAGGGCCAATATTAAGAAAAAGAGCATTAAATTTTTGTTCCGCCAAATCTTGCGACCAACAACCGATGGAGCTAAACCGAAGCCAGTTTTGGAATCTGGGCAGATAACTTTATCATATTTATATACCAGCAAGGCTGGACAACACAATGTTGGTCATTTTTTTGACCTGTGTTATTTATAAACCTAAAGGTTGAAATGCGGCGGCTAAGTTTTTATTTTAGACCTATGGTTTCTTGGGCAAATGTTCTTAGAATTGTCCATAGATTGCGATTCTGCTATACGCCTATTCAAAAAATAAATCGACCCGCCCTACTGCACATACATTGCTAGTGCGTTAATCAGTTAAATTTGTTTATATAAATCTTTGCCAAAAGTGCAGTGCGAAAGTTAACTCAAAGCAATTCAGCAAAAATAAAAACAGTCAACTCGCACACACACATACACTAACACTGCTTTAAATCAATTTGTGACAATGTCAACCAAAAATAATGAAAACAAGAACGTGAAGTCCACTAATACCACTGACCAAGTTGTCAAACGTAGTCGCCAAAACACCAACGCCGACCTAAAGGTTGATCAATCTTCTCCGGATCCGTCATAGTATCTTAGCCAGATGCTTGATGAGCGTTCTCTCGTCCATTGTGCGGAAGGCTGATCCTCAAAGTGCTACTGGAGCGGCTTGATGGAATGGCTAGTGAGATGATTCAGCTTCAAGACAAAGTCACCAGTCTTGATGAAGAGATTGGTGAGCTACGGCAGGCACGGGATGAGTTTTTGGAAAAAAAGCTGGCTGCGCAGCAAATTAACAACAACACGTGCGATTTAAGTATGCTTGGTGTGCCCTTCGTTGAGGGGGAAAATGTTATGGGGCTTTTTAAGCAGCTTTGCTTATATCTTTAGCTAACTACACCGTCGAAAGTTAAGGAAAAAAAAAACTCCTACGATGAACCCGTGATAATTGTTAAAATGGAAAGCATACGGGAAAAAATTACAACTTTACGAGCTATCGGAGTTTTTGGCAAGAGTTTAAGCAACCACTGATGCTACAGTGTTTGGGCTTTGACCCCCATGCTCCAATTTACATTAATAAGCAGCTTTCGAGAGAGAAATACTTAATTTTTAAAGAAGCCATGAGATTGAACAAGAACAAAGCTCTTTCGGAAGTATTTATAAGGCGTGGGCTTGTGCATGTGTGGGGCTGTGGAAATGCTAACAACAGTGTCTACTGCATTGAGAGACTGGAAGAGCTTTTTCAGTTCTCTCAATCTAACTGTTTAGGTATATGTTTGTCAAATCCGAGGTTGATGTTATCTGTCTGACTGAGACGTGGTTTGTGCCTGAGTTAAGTGAATTGTCAATTTTGTGTGATGGATATGTTGTGTATCGTGATGACCGTGATGGACATGCAGGCGGAGTTGCTGTTTATGTGAACAGACGTCTGAGCTCTAAAATATTACGAAAACATCCAATGAATATTGCAATAGAATATTTATTTAAAAAAATAGCCAATAAGACATATGCACCAAAGACTTTGCTCGAATTTATTTATAGACCCAATCGAAGAATTGATTTTGCAAGTCTTATTGATGTTGTTTCGGAACTATCCATATCGTATACGGATTTTATTTTCGCTGGTGACCTAAACAGTAATCTCCTATGTGAAGTTCCCTTGTGAACAATTTGGAAACTCTTGGATTAAGCGCTGTAAACACAGCAACACCAAATCATTTCTCCAACACCTCTGATACCTTACTAGATGTATTTTTTGTAACTGACGCAAATAAAATAATATTAATGACCAGGTCTCAGTGCCAGCCTTCTCAAGACATAATTTGATTTTCCTGACTTACGAAATAATTCTTGACTTAAATAATTCTTTAAATTAGAGTAAAGAGATTTTAAAATATTAACTACCAAGACTTGAAGACTGAAGTAAGATCTTGTGACTGGTCGCCGATATATCAATTCTTACTTACTGCTGACTCTCAACCAAGTATCCTATACAGTAATGTGTCCTACCTTTTTGAGAAATATGTGCAAATTAAATCGAAGATCATCAATCCGTTGATGCAATCTTAGTTTAATTCAGACATAAAAAGACTCATCTACCAACGAGAAGTTTGCGTACAGGAGATGGAAGCGCTGCAAAATGGATGACCTACAAAATCAGTATAAGAGGCTTCGTAATTAATTTAAGATCTCAATATCGACTAGTCACACTTGAAGATATCTAAAGCAGTTGCGAGTTCTAAATACCAAACCACAAGCTAAGACTGATATTGACGTAAATGAACTAAATGATACATTTTTGAAAAAACCAAGTACCTGAAGCTGCTTGCAACGTGTACCTGAATTCTGTGCCCTACTGTGATAATTAGACATCGGATTTTGCATATTTGCATATTTTGAACCGCTTGTCCGATTTAAGTTCTGATTGCACACATCTTATTTTTATTAAAAAACGATCGAATTCCGCTAAAAACATTTTTGCATATTTTGCATATTTTTATATGCAAATATGCAAAAACATATTTTTTATGAAATAATATATTTTAGACCATCGGTGGGCCACAAATTCTAACAGAAGGGCAGTAAATGCAATAATATATACAACAACTACACCAAACTTTTTTTTTTCATTTTTTATCTCGCCATCAGCAAAATAATAAGAAAAAAATTGTACACTGGGAAACAATTATTTAAACTTAATGCCACCAATCTGCCTTTCTGTTACACCATACTTCTTTGCCAATGCTTTTCGCTCTACTTCTACAAGTGCAAACACAAATCAGATTTCGGATGGGTTAGGTTAAGGTAAGGTTTTAATTAGGAAGAACTATTGATATTTATTTGAATATGTATGTTCAGAACTTTACCGACCAACATGATGGAATATTATTTCACTTTTGTAAACAATTAACGCAAAAGAAAGCCTTGATTAAAGCAACATAAATGGAAATGGTCTATGGTGGATCGATAAATATTGAGAAGTAGAATATATGTCTTGAAGGTTCAAACAAACATCTTTAAAATTGCGAAAGTAATTACTTTTATGAAATTGCGATGCAAAAATCCGAAATAGTTTGTGTTCCATACACTTCAAACCTCTAGCTCTTATCAACTCTGAGATTTCAGCGTTCATAGGGAGACAAACATGGCTATGTCGAATTGGCTGGTGATGCTGTCAAGAACATATCAAGCCCTAACCGCGAAAAAAAACGTAAGCGCCCAAAATAATATTTTTCAGAAGAGCTTCTTTTAGATGTAAATGACGTTGCTGATTATATTTATATTAACTGATTTTTTATTAAAAATATCGCTTACGTTATTGTTGCGGTAAGGGCTCGATATATATATAGTAACATATCGCTAGAACCACTTACCCCACTATATGTTAAATTACACCCACACAATATGATTCATAACCAATCATAAACATAAGACTCCTTCCCATAAAAAATTGTAAACATAAACATCCTCAATAAAAATTGAAATCAAATACTGGTGGAAAACAACGAACGTGACAAATCACCCAAATCCTGACTTCTTCAAATTTCGGCTGATGCAATCTCCCATAAACTCTCGAAACCACAAAGAACTTTTCTTTGTTCTAAAAAGCTTATAAACATAAACTTAAAGCTCCCACATAAACTTAAAGCTAAAAAGCTACAAGCCAAGGTTTGATGGATGATCACATCCCTCAGTAGAATTAGTCTTACATTACTCTTTCAAACGCGACGACACCTCGAGATGGTTTAGTTTAGTTTGTACCTAGATGTTTACTCACCATTTGTCTTAGAATTCAATAATAAAGAATTATATTTTTTTATTTAAAATCAACTACGAATTTCTAATTGGCGCAGCCGGTAGGATACGTGAAGTGTTTTAAAAGGATTTTTAAAGGATAATCGCTATCCCAGATCCAAGTGCTAGTACAAGTTGTTACAATCGACAAAGAAAATACTTAGTGCTTGAACCTTAATACGTATCCGCAAAAGAACCCGCGTAATATTAAATCAATCACAATCAAAGCCCTCTTTAACAAGAGTGACCTCTAAATTTATGTGAAAAAACTTGGTTTAAGAAAATCGCTGAAACTTTAACAAAAAAAATCTTTTTTCACAATCAAAGCCCTCTTTAACTAGAGCGACCGCTAAATTTATTTGAAAACAAAAGTCGATTAAAAATCGCAAAACAGTGAACTTAACTAAAATCTTTCGAAACAACAAAAACAATCATCATGACACAAGCGTCAGCAGCAGTATCAACGCCTGTAGAAGCAGTCATGCAATTATCCGAGCAACATCTCAGCCAAGCTCTGGGACAAATTCGACAGGTGTCTATGTTCGACGGATCTCCAGAACACCTAAGTGGATTCATCAGACGAATAGACTTCACTTTACAACTATACCCAACCAGGGATGGTCGACAACAAAATGTTTTATTTGGAGCTATCGAGATGCAAATATCTGGAGAGGCCCAACGAGTTTCGCAGCTAGCAGCAGCAAACAACTGGATGGATTTAAAAAGAGACCTGATCGATGCCTTCAAAGTGCAGACCACATGTGAAGAATTACTGAGGCGTCTCTACAACACACCATTCAACGGATCTATACGTAAGTTCGTAGAAGAACTAGAACATAAGTCTTTTGTTATTGCAAATAAATTGACTTTAGAAGACAATCAGATAAACACAATGATTTACACAAATGCAATGAACAGTACAATAAAAGATGTAATTATGATAAAACTTCCTGATAGATTATTTATGCAATTGGCTAGGCATGATATAACGACTATCATTAAATTAAAACAAACAGCTCAAAAAGAAGGTGTTTATGATAATGTTATTTCCGATCGAGCAAAAGCTCAAAATTATTCAAATGGTCCTTCATCTTCTAAGGGAACCAATCAAAAACATAATGACAAACAAGGTAATAAGGGAAATTATCAATCTCAAACAAATCAAAATTTTAACAAAGGTTATAGAGGTAACTTTCAAAATCAGTTTTCGCCCGAAAGTAACGCCCAAGCACAGCAGGAATTTCAACAGAAATTAAACCAGGGTAGAAACCAAAATCCCATAAATTATTAACAAAACCCATCTTCATTTACGTCCCCAAATCCACCTGTTAAAAAGCAGCGTGAAAGTACAAGTGGTCATCAAAGAATGGACACCAATGAAAATTTTCATCAAGCAGCCTCGGATTCGGAAGTAGAGGAAGACGAAGAACAAACCCATACATCAACTTAATTCTTAATAATAAAAGATTAAGGTGCATAATAGACACAGGGTCGTCTATTAATTTGATGAATATTAACTATCTAAACTTTCCAATAAAAAATAACCAACTAGATGTACACACCATAAATGGTTCAGTAAAGCTTAAACAAAGCATTACATTAAAACCCAGCAAACTGTGCCCAACCCATCAAAGATTTTATCTACATAATTTTTCACAAAATTATGATATTTTACTTGGTCGAGAATTTTTGGAAGACTCCAATGCAATAATTCACCATAGTAAAAGAACAGTAACCCTAAACAATTTTACTTTCTTTATGAAATATAAACATGAAGAAGTAGACCCATCTAAGGACAAGCCTGCATACGAATGCCTTGATCCGCCACAAACAGAAGACGAACAGACAGTGTTCGCAATAAATAATGAGTTACACGAATGTAACGAATTCCGTTTAGAACACCTAAACGAGGAAGAAAAACAAAAACTTACCAAAGTTCTCTTTGAGTTTAGCGACATTCAGTACAAAGAAGGTGAAAATTTGACTTTTACAAGTACAATTAAGCATGTCATAAGAACTAAACACGAAGATCCAATTTATAAAAAACCATATAAATACCCCCAAACTTTCGACGAAGAAGTCGAGAATCAAATAAGAGATATGCTTGAACAAGGCATTATCAGAAAATCAAACTCTCCTTATTGCTCGCCTATTTGGATTGTTCCAAAGAAGCTTGATGCATCAGGACGAAAGAAATACAGAATAGTTAATGACTATCGAGACGTTAATGAAAACACAATAAGTGATAAATACCCAATCCCGATCATGGATGACATACTTGACAAACTTGGTAAATGTCAGTATTTTACAACCACAGATCTTGCAAAAGGATTTCATCAAATCCAAATGGACGAAAAGTCAATTCCAAAAACAGCTTTTTCAACTAAGAATGGACATTACGAGTACACTCGAATGCCTTTTGGATTGAAAAACGCACCAGCAACTTTCCAACGGTGCATGAACAATCTTCTTGAAGATTTAATCTACAAAGATTGTCTTGTATACATGGACGATATAATAGTTTTTTCTACTTCATTAGAAGAACATTTAGTATCCTTGCGGAAAGTATTCGCGAAGCTAAGAGAAGCAAATCTTAAGTTGCAACTTGACAAATGTGAATTCATGAGAAAAGAAACTGAATTCCTAGGTCACATAATTACCACAGAAGGTATTAAACCAAATCCAACAAAAATACATGCTATCAAAAAATTCCCGATTCCAAAAACAACCAAAGAAATCAAATCTTTCTTAGGCCTTTGCGGTTTTTATCGCAAATTTATCCCAAACTTTGCAAAAATTGCAAAACCTCTGACATCCAAACTAAAGAAAGGATTCAAAATAAATACTAAAGAAACAGATTACAATGATGCATTTGAAAAATTAAAAATGCTAATCATGTAAGATCCAATATTGACATACCCAAATTTCGGAAAACCATTTTCCCTGACCACAGATGCTAGTAATATTGCCATAGGTGCGGTATTATCTCAGGAGCAAAAACCAATTTGCTTTGCGAGCAGAACATTAAACGAACACGAAATAAATTATTCTGCAATAGAAAAGGAACTCCTTGCTATTGTATGGGCCACAAAATACTTCAGGTCCTATCTCTACGGAAGAAAATTCGACATTCTTTCCGACCATAAACCATTAGTTTGGCTCAGTAATATTAAAGAACCAAACATGAAACTCCAAAGATGGAAGATCAAGTTAAATGAATTTGATCACCACATTAAATACATTCCCGGTAAAGAAAACTACGTGGCAGACGCCTTATCAAGAGACAAAATCGAAGAAAATTTCCTAGGAGAAATCCCAGGCAGTACGGTAGCAACAGTGCACAGTGCACAAGATGACAACCAAAGACACATTTCAATCACTGAAAGACCAATAAATTATTATAACAGACAGCTCGAAATTATTAAAGGTGAATCAAATGATGTACAAACATCAAAATACTTTCATAAAACGAATATAAAAATGACTTATAAAGAAATGACAAACGAACATGCCAAAGAAATTATCAAAGAATATTTATGCACAAAAAAGAGTGTCATATATTTTGAAAATGAACCAGACTTTCTTATTTTCCAAAACGCATTCATAGAAATTATAAGTCCTAATAATTTGACAAAAGTCATGAGAACTTATAAGAAATTAAAAGATATTCAAACTTACTCTGAATTCAAAGAAACAATTATTAAACCTCATAGAGATTTACATCACCCAGGAATTGAAAAAACAATTCTTCTTTTTAAAGAAAAATTTTATTACCCAGATTACCAAAAGCTAATTTAAAACATAATCGACGAATGTGAGATATGTAACATAGCTAAAACAGAACACAGAAATACTTAACTCGTTTACGAAACAACTCCGGAAGTTTTCAATCCCAGAGAAAGATATGTGATTGACTTCTATTTGATTGATAACAAACAATTCTTATCTTGCATTGATATTTACTCGAAATACGCAGCATTAATCGAAGTAAATGGTAGAGATTGGTTAGAAGCCAAACGAGCCTTATTAAAAATATTTAATGAAATGGGCAAACCAACAGAAATTAAAGCAGATAAAGATTCAGCCTTCATGTGTGCAGCTCTTCAACTCTGGCTTAAGTCACAAGCTGTAAATATCATTATAACTACAAGTAAAAATGGAATTTCTGATATTGAGAGATTTCATAAAACAGTTAACGAAAAATTAAGGATCATCAACAGTGAATCAGATACTGAAAATAAAATTAATAAATTTGAAACAATTCTTTACGTCTACAATCACAAAACAAAACATAATACTACAGGTAGAACACCTGCAGACATTTTCATTTATGCTGGTACTCCAGAATATAACACTCAAACAAACAAAGTCAATGATATAAAAAAAATTAAATGAAAAAAGAAAAGAATTTGAAATCGACACTAGATTCAGACAATCACCCTTAGTAAAGAGTAAAACTACTAACCCTTTCAAAAAGACAGGTGAAATAACACAAACAGACGATAAACATTACGAGGAAAAGAATAGGGGAAGAAAAATAACACATTACAAATCAAAGTTTAAAAAGAAAAAGACAATTAATAAAAGCAAATACAATAATTCCAGGCAAAACGAAGACAACTCGCCCGAATAATTGGAGGTTTTACATATTAACCATATTAACATTAACCCTTGCTAACTTAACCAGTGGACAAAATATAGAAGTTAATTCTATCAAAGCAAAGAACGGATACTTAATATTTAAAACAGGTATAGAAGAAATACCATCTAATTATGAATATCATTATTTAACAGTTAATCTTACCAAAACCCAAATAACTTATGAAGACCTAATGAAACAAGCTAAAGAATTTGATCACGTTATACAAATCCAGTACTTAATCGAAAAGTTAGACCGAGAAATGAATGGTATAAATATAGTCAAACGTAATAAAAGAGGATTATTAAACATAGTAGGTACAGCTTACAAATATTTATTTGGAACACTAGACAACAACGATAAAGAAGAACTTGAAAGAAATATTAACAATTTAGCAGCCATAAGTGTTCAAGCAAACGAATTAAATCAGGTAATTGAAACAATAAATCAAGGAATATTAGTTATGAATGAAATGAAATTACAAAACGAACAAGCAAGAAAATTAGAATGGTTAACTTTTAATTTAGACCATTTTACAAAATATATTGAAGACATAGAATTGGGCATGCAGCTCAGTAGATTAGGAATCTTTAACCCAAAACTATTAAAACATGACATCACACATTAATTCAGAAAAATTATTACATACAAAAACCTCAACATGGTTGAAAGAAGATACACAAGAGATATTGATAATTTCTCATATTCCAAGAGAATTAATTAAAGCCCCAGTTTACGAAATTATTCCTTATCCAGATGAAAACAAAAATATTTTAACAGAATCAATCAATGGAAAATACGTCGTTAAAGAAAACAATGTATTTAATAAAGACACAAATAAATTAATAATTGACACTTGTTTAAAAGAAATTTTAACGCAAATCCCAACTGAATGTAAATATACCAAAACATTTAAAAATTTTCAAATTAACTATATCGAACCAAATATCATTATCACTTGGAATTTACCAAAAACAATTCTGAATCAAAATTGCATAAATAATGAAGTCCTTTTAGAAGGAAATAATATAATTAAAATCACAAATTGTTCAATACAACTAAATGAAATTTCTATAACAAATTCAATGCTGGATTATACACAAAATATTTATACCCGTTACTCGTAGAGTAAAAAGGTTATACTAAGTTCGTGCAAATGTATGTAACAGGCAGAAGGAAGCATCTCCGACCCCATAAAGTATATATATTCTTGATCAGCTTCAATAGCCGAGTCGATATAGACATGTCCGTCTGTCCGTCTGTCTGTCCGTCTGTCCGTCCGTCTGTATGAACACCTAGATCTCAGGAACTATAAGAGCTAGAGCTACCATATTTTCAGTGTAGACTTGTATCTTCTGCACGCAGATCAAGTTTGTTTCAAATTTTTGCCACGCCCCCTCCCGCCCCCGCAATATGAAAAAACCTCATATCTCCCAAAATTTTGAAAATAGATTGTTCAAACCTTCTAGACATATATTTTAATCATCATTACATATCGATCCGCCATACATCATTTTTCGATCAGATGAACGATAGAAGAGTTGCCACCCACGCAATTTGAACGAGAGCGTAAGTTAAAGTCGGCCCTGCTCGACTTCGATATACCCGTTACTCAGGATATCAACATGTCCACATTGTGGGAGATATGAGTTTTTTTCCAATTTGCGGGGGAGGCAACTCTACTCTACAGGAAATGATGTATGGCTGATCGATAGGTAATTATTATGAAAATATATGTCTAGAGGGTTCAAACAATCTATTTTCAAAATTGTGGGACATATGAGGTATTTTTATACACTTGAAAAGTGTATATTAATTTTGCCCAGAAGTTTGTAACGCATTGAAATATTCATTTCCGACCCCATAAACCATATATATTCTTGATCAGGACGACGAGCCGAGTTCATTTCCGCTTGTCCGTCCGTCCGTCTGTCTGTCCGTCTGTCCGTCTGTCCGTCGGTCCGTCTGTCCGTCTGTCTGTTTCTACGCGAACTAGTCTCTCAGTTTTAAAGCTATCGAGCTGAAATTTTGCACAGAGTCTTCTTTTTACTGCACGCAACTAATATGTCGGAACCGGCCGGATCGGATAACTATATCATATAGCTGCCATAGGAACGATCGGTCTAAGAACAAGTTCTAGTTAGCAAAACTTTTTTGTTTTCCATCGTAGCGTCACTAATCTTGGTATATGTTAGTTTTATATGCTTTCACATAATTCTGGAAAAATGTATCAAAATCGGATGACTATAGCATATAGCTGCCATAGGAACGATCGGTCGAAAAATAAGTCTTTGTGAGAAAAACTTTTTTGACTTCCATCGTAGCGTCTCCAATCGTAGTATATATTTGTTTTATATGTTTCCACACAATTCTGAAAAAATTTATCAAAATCGGATGACTATAGCATATAGCTGCCATATAAACGGACGGTCAAAAAACTACTTCTAGTGAGAAAAACTTTTTTGTTTTTTATCGCAGCGTCCCCAATCTTGGTATATATTAGTTTTATATGCTTTGACATAATTTTGAAAAAATGTATCAACATCGGATGACTATAGCATATAGCTGCCATAGGACCGATCGGTCGGAAAATGTGTTTTACTAAGAAAAGTTTTTTTAATGGTATCAAATTTTTATTATCAATGATTTAAAAATTTTAAATATCTGATATATTCCCATATATATTTTACCGGTTAAATCAGTTGGAGTAAAGTTTTTCAAGTGTATTAAAACTTCGACACGGTCGAAGTTAGCTTTGCCTTCTCGTTTAAATTGCGGGGGCGTGAACTTTTCTATCGTTCATCTGATCAGGAAACGATGTATGGCGGATCGATAGGTAGTGATGATTAAAATATATGTCTAGGGGGTTTGAATAATCTATCTTAAAAATTCTGGGAGATATGAGGTATTATCCAAATTGCGTGGGTGGCAACTTTACTACCGTACATCTGACCGGGAATCGAAGAATAACGGATCGATAGGTAATGAGGATTAAGATATATGCCTAGAAGGTTTGTCTATTTTCAAAATTGTGGAAGATATGAGGTTTTTATACACTTGAAAAGTGTATATTAATTTTGCCCAGAAGTTTGTAACGCATAGAAATATTCATTTCCGACCACATAAACTATATATATTCTTGATCAGGACGACGAGCTGAGTTCAATTCCGTCCGTCCGTCCGTCCGTCTGTCCGTCTGTCCGTCTGTCTGTTTCTACGCGAACTAGTCTCTCAGTTTTAAAGCTATCGAGCTGAAATTTTGCACAGAGTCTTCTTTTTACTGAACGCAACTAATATGTCGGAACCGGCCGGATCGGATGACTATATCATATAGCTGCCATAGGAACGATCGGTCTAAGAACTAGTTCTAGTTAGAAAAACTTTTTTGTTTTCCATCGTAGCGTCACTAATCTTGGAATATGATGGTTTTATATGCTTCCACACATTTATGGAAAAATTTATCAAAATCGGATGACTATAGCATATGTGAGGTGAATATTGTGAAAAATTTTTTGTTTTTATACGTCAGAAAAGTTTTTTATGGTATCAAATTAAATTTATCCAAATGATTTAAAAATTTTAAATATCTGACTTTTTTTTTATATCTATTATCGTATCTATAGTTATATATTTTCCAGTTAAATCAGTTAGCTGAATGTGAAATTGTTTTCTCAGAGATTTTTTTATGTATCAAATTTTATCAATGATTTAAAAATTTTAAATATCTGTATCTATATCAAAACTTCGGCACAGACGAAGTTAGCTTTGCCTTCTCGTTTTCAAATTGCGGGGGCGGCAACTGTTCTATCGTTCATCTGATCAGGAAATGATGTATGGCTGATCGATAGGTAATAATTATTAAAATATATGTCTAGAAGGTTCAAACAATCTATTTTCAAAATTGTGGGAGATATTAGGTATTTTTCAAATTGCGGGGGCGGCAACTCTACTATAGTTCATCTGATCGAAAAATGATGTATGGCGGATCGATAGGTAATGATGATTAAGATATATGGCTAGAAGGTTTCAACAGTCTATTTTCAAAATTGTGGGAGATATGAGATTTTTTTCAAATTGCGGGGGCGGGAGGGGGCGTGGCAACAATTTGAAACAAACTTGATCTGCGTGCAGACAATACAAGTCTACACTGAAAATTTGGTAGCTCTAGCTCTTATAGTCTCTGAGATCTAGGTGTTCATACAGACGGACGGACGGACGGACGGACGGACGGACGGACGGACAGACGGACATGTCTATATCGACTCGGCTATTGATGCTGATCAAGAATATATATACTATATGGGGTCGGAAATGCTTCCTTCTGCCTGTTACATACATTTGCACGAACTTAGTATACCCTTTTTACTCTACGAGTAACGGGTATAAAAATACCTCATATCTCCCACAATTTGGGCAACCTTACCCTGAGTAACGGGTATATCGAAGTCGAGCAGGGCCGACTTCAACTTACGCTCTCGTTTTGTTAGTAATAACGTTACTAAAATCGAACCATTATCTTTTATTCAAACAAAACAAATTATACTTGAAAACGACAAAAACAATTTTGTATTCAAAATAATAACTATAATCACATTTTTATACCCGTTACTCGTAGAGTAAAAAGGGTATACTAAGTTCGTGCAAATGTATGTAACAGGCAGAAGGAAGCATCTCCGACCCCATAAAGTATATATATTCTTGATCAGCATCAACAGTCGAGTCGATATAGACATGTCCGTCTGTCCGTCTGTCTGTCTGTCTGTCTGTCTGTCTGTCTGTCTGTCCGTCTGTCTGTCCGTCTGTATGAACACCTAGATCTCAGGAACTATAAGAGCTAGAGCTACCATTTTTTCAGTGTAGACTTGTATCTTTTGCACGCAGATCAAGTTTGTTTCAAATTTTAGCCACGCCCCCTCCCGCCCCCGCAATATGAAAAAACCTCATATCTCCCACAATTTTGAAAATAGATTGTTCGAACCTTCTAGACATATATTTTAATCATCATTACCTATCGATCCGCCATACATCATTTTTCGATCAGATGAACGATAGAAAAGTTCCCGCCCCCGCAATTTCAAAAATTCCTCATATCTCCCACAATTTGGGTAACCTTACCCTGAGTAACGGGTATATCGAAGTCGAGCAGGGCCGACTTCAACTTACGCTCTCGTTTGTATTAATCTTAAGTATAATACTATACGTTATGTATAAATTTAAGAATATCCCACGCAAACTAATTGTCCAATATAAAAAAACCAAAAGATGAAAATCCAATACCAGCAAAAGAAATGGAAATTATAAATGAAGAACTATCAAACCCAAGCCTATACCCTAAAATAGACGCTTGAGGACAAGCCATTTTCTAAGTATGGGGGAGTAACATATCGCTAGAACCACTTACCCCACTATATATTAGATTATACCCACACAATATGATTCATAACCAATCATAAACATAAGACTACTTCCCATAAAAAATTGTAAACATAAACATCCTCAATAAAAATTGAAATCAAATACTGGTGGAAAACAACGAACGTGACAAATCACCCAAATCCATTGATCGTTGTTTCCAACAGCATAAATTGCTGACTTCTTCAAATTTCGGCTGATGCAATCTCTCATAAACTCTCGAAACCACAAAGAACTTTTCTTTGTTCTAAAAAGCTTATAAACTTATATTTAAAATCAACTACGAATTTCTAATTATATATATATGCTTCTGGCTGTTACATTCATTTGCACAAATCTAATATACTCACCTTTAATACAGAGTATTAAACGAAAGAAAACTAAGAAGCGGAACTGTTCCGATACTATGGTTGTGTTCTCTTCGGTTCCAAAAATATCGCTTCTCGAATACTTAAGTACTAAGAAAATTAAAATATTAGTCTCGGTTCTCAGTTTTAATCGGTTCTTTTAGGTATTCTCAGCTCATCTTCTGATGAAGAAAATGTTTAGTTTATGGGGTCGGAAATGAGAATTTGTATGCCTTTCAAACTTCTGGCAAAATATATACACTCTTTACAAGTGTGTAAAATCAACATAAGTCAAAATTTTATGCCCAAATACAAAGTTATACTATTAAAAACATTTTGCATATTTGCATATTTTGTTTGCATATTTGCATATTTCTTTGCATATTTGCATATTTTTTTGCATATTTGCATATTTTTTTAAATATTGCATATGCAAAATATGCAAAAAAAAACATATATTGGATATGCAGTTTTTAAAAAAAAGTAGATATTTTTATTAGTATAATTCCAAAATTTCACATCAATCCGACTTCATTTAAAAAAGTACAAAAAATCCGATGTCTAGTGATAATAGTTTTGTGGTGTCTTAGAGAGTATCCTTAAGGTAAAATTAAATGCAGTTGGCCTCGATGACCTTAATCCTAAATTTTTAAAGCTCTACTTTCTTTTCTTCTGGATCATATTACGCATATACTTAACCCAGTTTTAACCACCTCACTTTTTCCTAAAATATGGAAAATAGCTCAAATCTTACCAATACCTAAAGAAAATTTTCGTGACTCTTCTTGATTACAATAAGGCTTCTAATACTGTGAATCTTTGCACTAAACTCAATAATCTTTATAATTTTACAAGTATGCAACTAATCTGCTCAGCTCTTTTCTACTAGATTAAAAAAAATGTTCCCCAAAGTTGAAAATTTTTGCTTTAATTTGATTCAATAATCGTTTTTTTGTGGTCCATCTAACAGTATGTCACCATTTTTTTTAAATCAAGTACTGCCAGAATGTTATTGTACATTTGTTTGGCTATTAATGTAAGAACTAAGCTAAATCGAGTAGCCTTTTCATATTTCCTATACACATTTTGTGAATTAATCAAGTAGTCCTGCCATAAAATTTAATTCACTTTTTCGTGAAAAAAACGGCTGTAGCTTAGTCCAACAAGCTGATAAAGGTGCAACAAAATTCGTAAAAATAGCGGATATGTTAGGCTATATGCTAAAATAGTTGTTTTAATTTTACGATTTATGCACTAGGTTGTAGATGACGGTTTATTTTGAAAAATTTGCAATAAATTGAGAAAATATTATTTTCAAGGTTTTAACTGACATGCTCAGAGCGTCACTTTTTTATACCTGCTATTAGACTATGAAAAGAATTACCAGAACTGATTAAGACTAAAAAATAAATAAATAATAATAATAGTAATAGTAAATAAAAAAAATAATAATTTAAAGCAATGAATAACCAAATAAAATGATTATAAAATTAGTTGTATAAGCCAAAATAAAACAATTTTTATACCTTGGTTAAACAATGTTATAATATCTATTTTTGAATCAATGTTACTTGTGCATTAAAAAGTTGTAACTTTTAGCACTGGAATATGAAATCAATAAATCTAAATCTAAGGGAGTACAGTTTACACTCTGGGATCTTATACTTTCTTTTGAACAACACCAGTTGTCGGGTGTGAGCCGATTTTAGCAAGTGCTGGCGTTATCGACTCGGTCCTAAAGATGTCGAGAAAGGCCGCCAGCGCAAACTCCTTCCGATTCAGTGATTCTTCGATGCTTTCTACCACTTCATGTAGTGTACATCCAAAAGTCGCTCCATCGTTTTCAAAAGAAACGATGATAGACTGATGGTTCAGTAATCCTTTTGTGAGTTGTGGTTTGTCTTCCCGGCCTTGGGAATGAAGTCCACAGTCACCTCTCTTCAGTTGTCTCGGATGTAACCTGTAAGGAGACACCCCTTGAAAAGCTTGGTCAGCCAGGGCAGTAGACTAAGGATCCATACTTGCAGCATGACTGGTCGGATGTTATGACTTGATAGCAAAAATTTGTTTTTCCTCGGTGATTTCCCTAATCATCATCGTCGTCTTTGATTCTCTGTTTCCAAGTGCATCACTGGTTGTGAGGTTAGTGGTTACGACCTTTGGTTCAGTATCAAGGCAGCCTGGGAAATGTGTCGTTGTTAGCAGTTTTAGAGATACGTGGCTGTATTTTGCTTAAGTTCCGTCCGGACTACAAAGTAACTCCGTGTTGGACGGATCATTAGCCAACACTTGTCAAAGTCTGGACGCTTAGCTCAGGAATCCCTTCTTACTTTCCTGAACGGCTCGTTGAATTTCGAAAAACCCTGCCGGTAGGCATTTCAGTCCTCTTATTTGTCAGTTTTGCTTAATTGAAAAGCCTTCTAGTTTCCTTCCTAGTCTGGACAAGCTCCGTTGTACAACACACCTTCTGGTTGGACTTTGGTGGTTAACTGACTGGGCAGGATGTGAGAAAAGCTTTGCTTAGCATGTCAGTAATCGTCCGGTTACATTCTTCAAGTGGTCAGGTAGTGTCAGACCGACAGTTCTTGAGAACTTTTCCCAGTTCGTAGGTTTGGGGAGTGGGTACATGTCAGTAGTCGACGGTCAGAGAGACCCACTCTACACCACTCTAAGATTGTTCTGTTGACCTAACAGAACTCAGAAGTCAGCCCATTCGCAGCTACAGCGGGCTTTGATTCATCCGGATGAGGCAATTGAACTCTCGATGGTCCAGTCGTCGTCCTTGTTCTGATCCTTGATTATCTTTAGTACGGTTTGATCGTCCAAGATTGGCGGTGAGATACCTTCATAATCGATTGTTTAGGAATCTTTTCCGGTGGTACGACCTCGATCTTTGCTCCAGGCCATGAGTCGTCAATGCCGTGGATTGTGTCGGTGAGAAAACTCAGAAAACTCCTCTTTGGAGCAAGCCACTACATTGGCTCTTTTATACCAATTAACAAACACAGCTTGAAACCGATCCTCACTGCGAGTCATGGCATCGTGGAATAAGCTGTTTTTCGGGTGAAATCTTCTCTTCCGGGTAAATTCGATAATGGCCACCTGAAGTTTCGGCTTCGAGCTTAACCTAGCCAGAAGGTCTTCTGGTCTTAGTCGCTTGTTCTCTGGAGACTTTGATAAGTTGCGCTCGGAGTTACAAACCCTTTTTGCCATCCGGTCACTCTTTTCGGGAGAGTGTGGTCGACAGTGGGTTTGGACTCCTGCGTCGATGCTGCTGTCTTTTTTCAGCAGGTGCTTCGGCCTTCGTGGCTTTCGGTGCGTCTGCTCGGGCCGTGGCACTCTGTACTGGCGCTTGGTCCCTTCCATCCTTGGATAGCCGGTTGTAGCCGCCGCACGTTGTACTCGTGCTTCCTCTTTAATGCCTTCTCCGGACTTCGGATTGCGGCCCCAAGTGTCGTTAGATACTTGAGTAATGCGTTGTATCCGAAGAGCTGTTTGCGCTAAAGATGGAACCAGGGCCGAAGTAGGCTCCTTCTCGTCCGATGACCCGCCTTCGACAGGCATGCGAGAAAGCGCAAGCGAAAGCTCTTCATCTGTCATTGACGAGTCGGTGAATCTGAGTTCGTCAAGTGAAACTTTACTTGCTGTGTTAAGCTTTGCGGAAGCCAAGCGGTCCACATCCACACTAGAGCTGCTGTTGCTGGATTTCGACGCCGGCAGTACTGGGTATCCTTCTCCCTGCAACGTAACTCCTTTCTTAAAAGCCTCTTTGCTGATCCAGATTTTATTTTGCGTTTTTCCTTAGCCGACAGTTGGACTACTTTTAGCTTCGGTGCTCCCCCTAGACCTTTCTGAGAACTTATTGAATGGATGTAATATATATAAATAATACTTGTTTAAAGTGTTTAGCGATCTTTCAATTGTTTATATAGTAAGTCTAGCTGGCTCGAGGTCATTTAAGTTATGTTTCCATAACTATAAACAACAAGTGTACCAACACCAAATCGATCAGGTTCTTCGTACTGCTCTTTCGGAAGTCTTCCGATTTCCTCATCGGCGAATCCGAACGTCAAAGATTTTGAGAAGCTTTTTAAAAAACTTTAAATTAGATGTTCCGAGGCGGGATCGAACCCATAACCTCCCGCAAAGTAGGGACTCACGATATCTACTGAGCTACACAAGGACATTAGTACGCTCGGTCTGGCCCTTTGGGTCCGTAAAGACAGTTATATTTATATGGAACTGTGATTTTAATGACTCCAACTAGCAGTGATTGGAAAGGAACTCATTATGTTTACTTAGGTAAAGTACAAAGAAAATGTCAAAAACTATACCTAGGTAAGATAAAAGGTAACTGGATTTGTCAGTTTCTAGGTAAAGGTGAAGGTACTAGAAGGGTACTTTTGAAATTAGCACTATTTTATATTTTATAGTAATGAGAATGAAATTAAAACAAAGTTATTTCAAACCAAATATTTTATCTAGCAATACATTGATATAAAGAACTCTAAAGTTTTATCTTAAATCAAAAAAGAAAGTTGATATATTATTTAATTTACCATTTTTTTTACATAACTTGATGTTACAATATTTCGTCACCTAGAATTCTGAAAATTCTTTCAACTGGGTCAGGGAAAACAAAGTTGTACTATATTTACTTAGCATATCTTTCTTCATGCTTTAATTGCTAGTTAAGATCATACCTAGTTCATCGCTCCCAACTAGTGCAATTTAAGTCAGCAGTCTGCTAAATCGTTTGCGTTTCTTCTGGGGTTACGCAGGGGAATCATCTCGGTCCATTGTTATCCAACCTTTTCATTAATGGTTATCGTCAAATGATTTCCAAATCAAATATTGTACGCCTATGACTTTAAGCAATCTATAAATTTCAGTTCCACAGCTTTTATTGCAAAATAACCTAGCTCTCTTGGCATTTGGTCACTTTGACTTAAATAGCATTGATAAGTGTAAAATCATAACCTTTTACCGAATCAAGGCGTTTTTATATGAATAGACTATTCGAATTCATAAAGTCGAAGATTTGGTTTAACCTTTCGAACCTAAGTTAAGCTTTTAAAGTTCAGAAACAGTTCCTGACCTTTACATATATTTCTTTGTAAAAATCAAAAACCAATGCTACTAATATTGATAATGAAGGAAGCCTTTTGAAATAATTTGTTAATTAGAAGTGGGACTAGCCGGCTTGAGGTCATGTATATGTTATGTTTCCATAACATTTAAAACAACAAGTGTACCAACAACACCAAAAGGAGCATGGTTGGGTTAAGAAACACTTGCTTGGAGAGACCACTGAAACTCTGGAGATGGCAGCAAAACCTCGCTGATTAGGAAATCTGGTGATTTCCGAAACAGCTGTACGAGGAACCATGCTCCCTTTGGTGTTGTTGGTAAATGTTAAGGAAACATAACATATAAAATAACTTAATTGTCTCCAATTGTTAGAATTGTTTCCCGTTTCACTTATCGAGTCGCGGACACAAAGCGAGAATTATTTTTATGATCTTTATTACGGACGATACGTCGCGTTTGGATTCAACTTATATTCCAATTATACAAAAGAGTCATACGCCTAAGCTTACCCCAAGACTGCCGGCTGCGCTGCCGCTCTTACATAAACACGCCGTCGCCACAGTCCAAGACTTGCAGCGTCAGCGCCTCGTGCAGGGTATCATATTACCCAGCGGATATGTTGACAAATAAAGTTGCTGGCAATTATGCCAAAGTCGCTGACCCACCAATATGCGGAGTCAGCCAAGACGGGAAC
The DNA here is from genome assembly GCA_018904225.1 of Lordiphosa mommai. Taxonomy (NCBI): domain Eukaryota; kingdom Metazoa; phylum Arthropoda; class Insecta; order Diptera; family Drosophilidae; genus Lordiphosa; species Lordiphosa mommai. The sequence continues at coordinate 1,427,393 of JAEIFT010000009.1, forward strand.
GAGGGTTGCTGGAATTCTTCCCACGTTCGATGGGTACTGTGAGTTAATTGTTAACTACTCCCCCTCTTGAAGACCGACCGTCCTCTGTCGCGTTCAAATTCTTTACAAATTCATTAATTTGGCAGGTGTCTCGTTGCCTCTTGACGTGGTAGTAAAGAAATACGAGTCCGCAAATTATTGCACAGACTCCTAATCCAATGCCGAATGATATTGCTGACGTTGTGTCAGATGAGACCTCCTCCTTGATTGCCTTGATAAAATTTAGGTTTTCTGCACTCAGCTGGTGAAGGTAGGGGAGGCTCAGCACCGTGTTATGGCCACTAATGTTGAGAAGAGGGGAAGACGCCACTCCTGGGAATCGCCTTTGGATGTTATTGCGGTTGACGAATTTAGACCCATTTATTGTGGCATAAGAGTCGAACGTGACGAGATGGGTGCCCGCCACTTTGATTTCAGCTTCATGGTCGAAGCTTATTGTTGCCGGCCGGTCATTGATGATGATGATTCCGTCATCTACAACTGTAACGGGGTCGAGGTGGCTGGGTTGTGTTTGGCAATGGGCCATGCCGCCAGAATGTAAGCCCTGGACGCAAGTGCCGCTTGTCGCTTGCTTGCACAATGTAGCCGTCGCCGTTGAGGAGCAGTTGGTTACGGCTAATATTTAAGTTTCGCATTCAGCTACGACATTGTCGGGTATCTGCAGAGTGGTACTGTTGTGCGCAACGGGGAATAGTGTCACCTTTCTACAGAGCTTACTAATTCTAGGGTATTCGATGATAACGTTAATTACATTAGTTGATTGTAAAACCTTAATGGTAGATACTTCTAAAATATTTGTAACTGTGGTCCCTGTGAGTTCGTTCGTGAGAATAGACTTAAGATCAGCGTGGTCTAGTATACTAGGATTTATGACGTTTACCTTAGCCAAAGTCACTGTGAGCATAAGATTTCCTATTTCAGTTATAAGCATTCTATTCCTTGTCAGCAAGGTCTCATACAGATGAGCTGTATCTGTGTGTTCAGCTTTAGATAAATTGAGAATTTGATTTACTGTATCTGTCAATCGGTTTATCTGTCCCTGAGTTCTGGAATTGATTGACACTTGTCTATTGTTAGACTCTACCAGCTGAGCCTCAGTTATTCTTATGTTTTGTAGGTCGTTAGCGTCTGGCGTGCCCGCAACAACCTTAAGGGCTGTCCCCAAGAAGTCTAAGCTCCTTGCCATGCGGTGTTGCACGTTAAGAGCGGACAACAGGTCTCGTACGTATTCAGTGTCTACTTCCAACAGTTTCCGCATGTGAGACTGAGGGAACCTGTCCGCCAACATCATTGTCTCGTCCGTCATTCTAGCGTAGTCCGTCAGATTTGTCGTATGTCTTAGGTAGTCATATCCGTCCCAAACAAGTACGTCACCGTCTGTAATTGGAATGTAGTCCGAGCGTGAATAGTCCGTTATCCGTGCCGTCACCGTGGTCAGTAATAGGAAACAGTTCGTAGAAGTTTTCCGTACACCTAATGTTAATTCTATGTAATGAAGGTATAAAAAGTTGTGTAAGGAACCGCATTCCTAACGGAGGTTGTCCTTATGAACCACCCTCCCTTTAATGAGGACCGTTGTCCCCAAGTCCGCATCAACACTCTCCTCATTGCACAACGCAGTAAGTTTGTTGCCTAATCTCCTGTTTGCTTTAACCAGCACCTTTTCACCAACTTCGAAAACCCTGTTCTGCCTGTTCTTGTTAACTCTAGTATTTTGAACGTCCTGAGCTTTCTCAATCTTTCCTCTTATATCCTGCTGGAGTTCTGGTGGATCGGCATGCAGAACATCCGAGGGTTTTTCATCTATTACTGAGTGCACCGACCTGTTGTATAAAATCGTGGCCTGGAGTATGAGGTCGACCGGATCGGTGATTCCTTTTTGGAGCTTTAGGCATCTCGACAGTTCCGAAAGGGTGCTGTGAAAGCGCTCCACTTGCCCATTTGACGTGCTATGTAGAGGTGGTGCGTTGGCCATGGTTACCCCAAAACTATTTAGTAAGAGGGACGTTATGGTTTCAGACTTGAACGATGGTTCGTTGTCGCAATATATTTGCTTAGCCTGAGGAAAAATATTTATCAGCACTAGCAGCGGTGCTCTCACGTCCTCTACGGTACGAGAGGCTATAGGCTGAACCACCGCAAACTTTGAAAATTTGTCAATGCATGTCAGAAAGTACATACTTTCGGGCGGTTGAGAAGATGTCAATGTGCAACATTTCTCCCGTGCATGAGGGAATCGGTGTTGGGCCGAGTTCCTGTTTTTTGGGATGTCTGCTATACTTTGCCTTAGCACAAATTTTAAAATTTAGGACCTCCTCGTTAGCGAGCTTGGTCATTTTTGGAAAGTAATAGTCGGTTAAGACCTGCTTTACATTTTCCTGAGCAGCCTTATGGGCTCGATTGTGCTCCGTCGTGATAATTTCCCTTCTTTCCCCGCTATCAAATACATCCGCTACCATCTTCATGCAGTGCCAGAATTTTGTAGTGGGAAAACTCTTTACGAGCTCGTGCTGGATGCAGGCTAGCGTAGGGAAATCGCAGTGAATCGCGTTCACAACGTTCGGGTTGACGACGGATTTCACTTCTTCGACGAGGGAATGAAGTTTATCGCGTGACGAGTTTTTTCGCCAAATAGGATAAAACTCCGTTTTAATGGGAACTGTGCCTCCTCTAAAACGACTTGATTCCTAAAACAGTTTGTAGGTTTGTCTGTTGTTTCTATGGTGTATGTCAATGACACCTCAAACCTCGGACAAAGGTTTTGCTATTGCTGCAAAATCCTTTATAAAGCAGCGGTAGTAGCTGGCCAAACCCAGAAATGACCTAATTTCGAACAATGAGGTCGGCTCGACGTAGTGCTGAATGGCTTTCACCTTTTCAGGGTCCGTCTTTGCGCCATTGTTTGTCACAATAAAACCGAGGTATTCGACGCTCGTTTTAAAAAATTTCGACTTTTCTCGAGCCACCCTCATGTTCGCGTCATGCAGGCTCTTGAGGAGCCAACCAACGTGTTTGACGTGGTCGTCCTCATTTTCTGAAAAGATGATGACATCATCGGAATAGACATAGCAAGTCTTGCCGATCTGTTCCCGCAGGACGTCATCGATGGCTCTCTGAAAAATGCTGCCAGCATTTCTGAGGCCAAAGGGAAGTCGACAAAACTCGTACTTCCCACCGTTCACTGAAAACGCCGTTTTTTCCCGGTCCTGCTCCGCTAGAGTTATCTGGTGGTAGCCGGACTTCAGGTCAAGCGTGGTGAAAAATTTGGCTTTACCGAGATTTGCCAAAATCATTGTTATGCTCGGCATAGGGTATCTGTCGGCCACCGTTTTCAGATGAAGCTTTAGCAAGTCAAGCCCAATTATTCCATCAAATGTGGACAAGGTGTTAAGTAAAAAAAATAGAAGGCTAACATCGGCTACGCCGATGTTTTAAATACCCTTGCAGTTTTTGAAAGGCACTACCATTGATAAAAAAACGAGAAGGCAAAGCTAACTTCGACAGTGCCGAAGTTTTAATACACTTGAAAAACTTTACTCAAACTGATTTAACCGGTAAAATATATATAGAATATAGATATCAGATATTTAAAATTTCTAAAACATTGATAATAAAAATTTGATACCATAAAAAAAAACTTTTCTTAGTAAAACACATTTTTCGACCGATCGGTCCTATGGCAGCTATATGCTATAGTCATCCGATTTTCATCATTTTTTTCAAAATTATGTGAAAAGATATAAAACTAATATATACCAAGATTGGGGACGCTACGATAAAAAACAAAAAAGTTTTTCTCACTAGAAGTAGTTTTATGGCCGACCGTTTATATGGCAGCTATATGCTATAGTCATCCGATTTTGATAAATTTTTTCGGATTTGTGTGGAAACAAATAAAACAAATATATACTACGATTTGAGACGCTACGATGGAAATCAAAAAAGTTTTTCTCACAAAGACTTATTTTTCGACCGATCGTTCCTATGGCAGCTATATGCTATAGTGATCCGATTTTGATACATTTTTCCAGAATTATGTGGAAGCATATAAAACTAACATATACCAAGATTAGTGACGATACGATGGAAAACAAAAAAGTTTTTTTAACTAGAACTAGTTCTTAGACCGATCGTTCCTATGGCAGCTATATGATATAGTCATCCGATCCGGCCGGTTCCGACATATTAGTTGCGTGCAGTAAAAAGAAGACTCTGTGCAAAATTTCAGCTCGATAGCTTTAAAACTGAGGGACTAGTTCGCGTAGAAACAGACGGACAGACGGACGGACGGACAGACGGAAATGAACTCGGCTCGTCGTCCTGATCAAGAATATATATAGTTTATGTGGTCGGAAATGAATATTTCTATGCGTTACAAACTTCTGGGCAAAATTAATATACACTTTTCAAGTGTATAAAAAGGTTTTTCTCATTTAAACTAGTTTTTAGACCGATCGTTCCTATGGCAGCTATATGCTATAGTAATCCGATTTTGATAAATTTTTTACGAATTGGGAGAAAGCATATGAAACTAATATATACCATGATTGGTGATGCTACGATGGATAACAAAAAAGTTTTTCTCACTAGAACTAGTTTTTGGACCGACCGTTTATATGGCAGCTATATGCAATAGTCATCCGATTTTGATAATTTTTTTTTAGAATTGTGTGGAAGCATATAAAGCTAACTAGTTGTTGGACCGATCATTCCTATGGCAGCTATATGATATAGTCATCCGATCCGGCCGATTCCGACAAATGTGCAGCGTATTTGCATTTAAAGACATTTTGCAAAGTTTGGTCAAGATAGCTTCAAAACTGAGGGAGGAGATAGCATAGAAACAGACGGACAGACGGACAGACGGACGGACGGACGGACGGACGGACGGACGGACGGACAGACGGACAGACGGAAATGAACTCAGCTCGTCATGCTGATCAAGAATATATATACTTTAAGTGGTCGGAAATGCTTCCTTCTATGCGTTACAAATAATATACCCTCTGCAAGGGTATAAAAAATTTGTCGATACCCCTAACATCGTCAATACGCATTTTTATACACTTGAAAAGTGTATATTAATTTTGCCCAGAAGTTTGTAACGCATAGACATATTCATTTCTGACCCCATACTATATATATTCTTGATCAGGACGACGAGCTGAGTTCATTTCCGCTTGTCCGTCCGTCCGTCTGTCTGTCTGTCTGTCTGTCTGTCTGTCTGTCCGTCTGTCCGTCTGTCTGTCCGTCTGTCCGTCTGTCTGTTTCTACGCAAATTAGTCCCTCAGTTTTAAAGCTATCGAGCTGAAATTTTGCACAGAGTCTTTTTTTTGCTGCAAGCAACTAATATGTCGGATCCGGCCGGATCGGATAACTATATCATATAGCTGCCATAGGAACGATCGGTCTAAGAACTAGTTCTAGATAGAAAAACTTTTTTGTTTTCCATCGTAGCGTCACTAATCCTGGTATATGTTAGTTTTATATGCTTCCACATAATTCTGGAAAATTTATCAAAATCGGATCACTATAGCATATAGCTGCCATAGAAACGGTCGGTCAAAAAACTAGTTCTAGTGAGAAAAATTTTTTTATTTTCCATCGTAGCGTCACTAATCTTGGTATATGTTAGTTTTATATGCTTTCACATAATACAGGAAAAATTCTTCAAAATCGGATGATTATATTATATAGCTCCCATAGAAACGGTCGGTCAAAAAACTACTTCTAGTGAGAAAAACTTTGTTGTTTTCTATCGTAGCGTTCCCAATCTTGGTATATATTAGTTTTATATGCTTTCACATGATTTTGAAAAAATTTATCAAAATCGGATGACTATAGCATATAGCTGCCATAGGACCGATCGGTCGGAAAATGTGTTTTACTAAGAAAAGTTTTTTTTCATGGTATGAAATTTTTATTATCAATGATTTAAAAATTTTAAATATCTGATATCTATATCCTATATATATATTACCGGTTAAATCAGTTGGAGTAAAGTTTTTCAAGTGTATTAAAACTTCGACACGGTCGAAGTTAGCTTTGCCTTCTCGTTTTGTAATGCTGTTGGACCCGTGTATGGAGTGAACGACAAATAAAGACTCTACCGGGATAACACCCTTAAGGTGCTTACTAGGCTTGATGTAATTTTTAGCCGCGCCCGTATCGATAAGAAACGTCATTACTACCCCTGCTACTCTCCGCCGAATGAACGGCAGCAAGGACTTTGCCCTAAAAAACTAACGTTGTCAGTTAAAAGGTAAATGCTGTCGCTCTCATATTCAGCTTCACTTTCGGCGTCGTTTTCGGCTACCGCCTCGTTGGCCACTTCATTGTAGTCAGCGTCTTGCCCTGACCCTGAGGCGAGATGATCTACCCTCTGTCGCCTCTGGTCTGATATACGATCAGACGCGTTCGCCCGCTTGTTGCCCTGACCCTGGTTTGTGTTATGTCTACCCGAGCCCTGGGGCTTCTGAAAATTTGTCGGCTGCCTGAACTTGGATGAAGTCGCATCGACCTCCATTGGTTCTGGAGCATTCCCATTTCCGGAGTTGGCTTGTGCCCTATCGGAACGATGTTGGCCCTTCTGCTTCTTAAAAAATGGTCTTTTGCCATGACTCGTTTGAGGGTTTTCATTATTCTATTGCGGGCGGCCCTGAGTCCGCTGATCAGCCTTGTAAGACTTTTCCTCTCGCCCTCTGGCGAAACTTGCCGCGAAAGCGTACCTATCGTGATTGGCCTCAACTTCTTGAGCCAATGCTAATGCTGACGACATATCAGGGGGGTGCGCTGCAAACAGGACGTCGGTCAAGCTACGCTTTAGACCAGAAATAAATACCCTTAGGGCATCAGCCCTAAATTTTTCGCACATTCCCTTCGCTAAGTCCCTGTCGTAGGACATGTTCACTTTGTTTGTTAACAAGGTAAGTTTCTTTTCAACCTCGTCATAGTACTGTAATATTGAAGCACCACCTTGCCTAAGCGTGCCCATCTCTTGTTCGATGACGTGGATCGGGCGTTTGTCACAGTATGTAAAATCAAGACGCGCAATGATGGCCACAAAATTCAGAGGTGTGTTAAAGGACGCGAGAACCGCATCAGCGGGGCCCCTCACTTTACTCCGAATTATAATTACTGCTTGATAATGTCGGGAGCTCCCGTTAAATCTTGCAAAAATTTTATACGCGGCGAGAGCCGCTTGTCTCCAAGCCACGTATGTCTCTTGGGAACCTTGGAATTCCGGAATGCACTTTACCGCGTCTAGAGGCTCGTCGCATTGGGAGCCCTCTATAATCTCCACATCTTGGTATACCTTCACCTCAGGCACAGCAAGTTGGGTTTTATTTAAGCGACCTGTGAGCTCGTTAATTTGTAGTTCCAACTCACTTTTTAGTTGCGCGTCCCTTAAAGCAAAAGCATCTGCCTGTGTTTTCAGAGCGCTAGCCACAGCTGCTCGACCACAGCTCGTATTTGGTTAGCGTCCATGACTGAGTCTAGGTGAGGCTCTGGTTGATTATGTGGTTCTTGGCTTGACTGCACTCGCAAGTTTCGTATACTAAATTCAATAACTCGCTATCGTCACTGTCGTAGTTCTCGGCCAGTTTTTCCCTATAGCTCATGAGTAATAACCCCCTCACGCACACTGCTGAGACAGAATGTAAATAAAATTCGCACAAACACTGAAATGTAACTTTAATTTTGTCGCTTGCCGACACAAGAAAAAAGAGTGCTTATTTATTTTTTAATTAAAAAAACTATTATTATTTTTTTGATTATTTGACTCACGCTCAAACTGCCATTGGCCACTAAAATTATTTAAAATTGTATTTTTTTATACTCCACGACGGCTGTGGTACCTCCTCTTTTTTTTTTTAAATTTTACTTTAGAGGCGGAAGAAAATTTTAACCATATAAACTTTTTTTTTTTTTTTTAAACTGATCTTTAGCCTTAATCAGAACTTACTCACTTACATGATTTATAAACTTTTGTTAATCTTATTTTCTGGATGCCGCCGTTTTTAACTTTTCTTCTGTCGCTGCCCAATCAACTGGAACGTTGATTGGTGACACGCCGCTGCCCGAAGTGCTCCCGCGGCTTCGGTGATCTTTTTGTTTAAATGTTTTCTTCTTTTTTAGTTTTAATTGACGCGCGCGCGCACGGTCAACTAACTCTTTTGTTGGTGGTGTATTATTTCTTTTTCTGCCGATTGGGCCTCGACTGTTTGTCACTTGTTTTTTTTTTTGCTGAGAAAAAAAACTTGAAAAAAAACTGATATTTTGTTTTAGCGATTGCTAAAGTTTTTGTTAATGTGTTTTACACAACTCGAGTACTATTAGTACGTTGGGCGCTAAATAACTTAATTGTCTCCAATTGTTAGAATTGTTTCCCGTTTCACTTATCGAGTCACGGACACAAAGCGAGAATTATTTTTATGATCTTTATTACGGACGATACGTCGCGTTTGGATTCAACTTATAATCTAATTATACAAAAGAGTCATAAGCCTAAGCTAACCCCAAGACTGCCGGCTGCGCTGCCGCTCTTACAAAAACACGCCGTCGCCACAGTCCAAGACTTGCAGCGTCAGCGCCTCGTGCAGGGTATCATATTACCCAGCGGATATGTTGACAAATAAAGTTGCTGGCAATTATGCCAAAGTCGCTGACCCACCAATATGCGGAGTCAGCCAAGACGGGAACGAGGGTTGCTGGAATTCTTCCCACGTTCGATGGGTACTGGGAGTTAATTGTTAACTTATACATGACCTCGAGCCAGCTAGTCCCACTTCTAAGCAAATAGAAAGGTCGATAAACACTTTTTATAATTTGTTAATTTTGAATATAGTCTTTTGATTAAGTACATGATTTAGGGTATTCACGACAACTTGCGTATTAGATCAGGGTTAAAAAAACTGTCAGCAAAATAGCAATAGCACCGATAAAATGCTATTTCATGTGCTGTGCTTTTACAAAATCGTAGTGCACATGGAAAGCATCAGCACAAAATCAAAAAATCGAAGCTGTGCTAATGCTATGCTGTGAGAATTTCGATAGCATAGCAATAGCACACTTCAAATGCTATATGTTATTTACTGTGTTTTGAAAATTCGACAGCACAGCATATTATAGCAAAAATTTATAATAATATGTTTTTTTCGTTATATATTTCAGGGGGTTTTAGTTTTGACAGTAAAAGCAAAAATTTTCTAAATTTTTATTTGAGCAGACAAAATCCATTTAGCAGCTTACTTGTGTGTACAGCCTAACCGATTTTATGAGTGATACAATTTAGTAAGCCTAGATATTTTGAAGTTGGGTAGGGGCTGAGGCCCATCATTAGCTACGTGCCAGGAATTAAAATAAAAGACTGATACCGCATCTAATAAAATCAAATATTGAAATTAATAGAGATAAACACATCGCTAACTACTGGCTTTACCGCATACAACGCCATGTTCATTTTTTTTTATACAAGTTAGTCGTAGAGTATAAAGGATTAACTAAGTAAATAAGTTAAGGAAGCATTTTCGGCCACGTAAAGCATATACATTCTTGATCAATATCAACAGCCGAGTTGATCTAGCCTTGTTCGTCCGTCTGTTTGTCAGAACGAGAAAAGCTGGACCTACAACTTGTTCAGTGGGTGTGACAGTTTTTTGCGATTTGTGGTAGAAGAGGAGGAAATTTTTCAAATCTGAAACAAAATTGATCAGCATATACACCTCCCTTTGGAATGACAAAGCACATGGCTCTATCTTTAATATTTAGTTTCTGAGATCGACGCGCTCTTACAGACGGTCAGACAGACGGACACTGCAATATCGATGAAGAATATATATACTTTATAAGGTCGCTGTAAAGGCATTTGGTCAGTTATTGTAAATGCGTTTATACAGATACATTGGAGTCATATTCGTATCTACATTACATATTAATCTACATAGAATGTTGCTTAACTTTATACACATACACGCATGTAACGGCCCATCGTGGCAGCATTAGGCAAACAAATTACTTTCGAATTAAAATCAGTCTCTTTTGTGAACCATTGAAAAGCGCAAGTGTTCTTTTTTGCTCCTGTTCCGGGTCGCTTTATTTAAATCGAACGAGTTGCTCTGTGCTTAGCTGGCACGTTAGAAGTCCAGGGTCTTTTCCTGAACATTTTTTGGCGCCCCCGGGTGGACTCGGAACAGGATTTGGTGGATCACAGTCTGGATTGGACCAGAAAGAGTGGTAGCTGTTGGAGTTAAATTTGCTGTGGACATTGTTGGATTGCCATCATATGGATTGCCAAAATCATCAGGGCAGTATACCTCAGGTAACGAGTGCAAAATAAATGTGAAACCATTCGTGCTATAACGCTGTCTACAAGACCATTTTTTGGCAACACACATTTTTGAATAAATGTATGTTAATACATTTCACGATATTAAGCATGAAGGAGAAATAAAGCAGTGGTTTAACATTTATCTGGCATTCGACGTACCACTATATATATGTGTGTGTCCACTGGCTTATTCCCTTGAAGTCAAGACTTTTTATTGTATGTTGAACAAATAAAATAAGTGAACGGAAATTTGGATAACAGTAATGCAAGCCAATTTTCCTCTGCCATCACCCACATATTTATGTACATCCAAAAATACATAAGCAAAGATGCATATTATCTAATTTGGCCTGCGATTCTGTCATTGGACCTGTCTCTTTGATTCCGTTAATTGTGGTTTTCCTTTGATGCTATACCTAGCAGGTCATCGACATACTCTACTCCGTTAATCGCAGTAGAAGCCCTTGTTGTTGGAGTGGCTTGTTGCTAAGCGCATACGCAGTTGGATTACACTTTGTTCGTTTTGTGCTTGCCTTCGCTTTCGCTACCTGCTTGTGCATCGGCGCATTGGGTCATCGCGATTCGGAACTGCTAAGCGCTAAAATAATTGTATTTCTCGCTTTCCATCGTGTGTGGTTGTTGTATGCTGGTTGCTTTGCTGTTGTTGGCTATTATTTTGTCGCAATTTGATTTTTTCTGGGTTCACATGCACACTCAAATTGGTTTGAGTGTGTATGAATGCATATTGATGCAGCTGCACAGTGGAACAAATATATACGCAAATTCTTGAATTGGTTAAAAATCTAAATCCATATTTTTAGTTAATTGCTTATTTTGTGCAGCAGTATGACGGGAAAGAGGGGAAAGAATAAGTCCTTTGTAGAAGATGCTGACTCTGATAAGTTGGACATCCTATTACAAGCTTATAAAAATGTAACAAAGGACATACAGCGCATAAAGAAAGAAATTCAAGATACATCAACTTATCTGGAGCCTTTTGAAGTCGAATGTAGGTTAGAAATTTTAAATCGCTACATTGACAAAGCCTTTAATACACAACAAGAGTTAGATAATATTGATACTGATTTAGTGTCTAGAGCAGAATTGGAAAGTTTGTGCATTTCAACAAAATCACTGTCGATGAAGAAGGGCACTAAGATGAAGTCTCAAATGGAACACCATGGAAACTCAACTATGATCGGGACGCCACCGCATAATAGGCAACTTCTTAGTATAAAATTGCAAAGATTCAGCGGAGAGTATTCAGAACACAAAAACTTTATTGGAGTATTTACGAATTTAGTTGACAATGATTTATCTTTGTCAAATATTGAGAAGTTTAACCATTTGCTTTCTTGCTTGGATCGGGAAGCACTTGGCACAGTCAAGGCTTATCAGGTGACCGACGCAAATTACCCAAAGGCGTTGGCAGCTTTAAACCAGGTGTACGACAATGATTGTCTGATTGTTTTCGAAAGTGTATCTAAATTATTCGACCTTCCGAAAATGCAATCACCGTCCCCTTCTTCTTTGCGTACGTTGATCGATTCAGTCAGAGCTATTTATGAGTCGCTTTTATCTTTAGGCTTTGATAAACAAATTTCAAATGCGATGCTCATACATTTGGTTATGGGCAAAGTAGACACAAGTACTCGATCTAAGTGGGAAGAGAATATGGATTATAGCAAACTACCATTATGGGATGATTGTGAAATCGCTCTAAATAAGCGATATCAGCATCTTTCGGCTGAAGAATCGTCAGCAGGTCGGTCAGGGCATCGAAAATCGAGTTCAGAAGCAGGACGAAAAGGCAACAAAACATCTTTGGCTATAGCCCAGCCTAGCCAGGCATCGTCTCCAAAATGCCCGTTTTGTAAACCCAATGATCACTTTATTCAAGCATGTCCTTCGTTCGAAGCAATTTCATGCCAAAAACGATTTAATTTCGTTAAAAGTTTTCCACTTTGCATTAACTGCCTGAGAAAAGGCCACTCAGTTTCAACGTGTAAATCGAGCATCTGTAGAGTTTGTTCAAAACCTCACAATACCCTATTGCTTAGGTATGTACCTAAGTCTACCCAAATAGCAACAACTAGTCAGGTGGTAGTACCTCAGGCTGCCTCAACAACTCAAAGATCTTCAGTTAATCTTGCTAGCAAAGTTTCTGACCAAGTTATTTTAGCAACATCCATTGCTAAAATAAAGGATCAATGCGGATCTTATCATATGGCTCGAGCGCTTTTAGACTCGGGATCTCAAGTGAATTTTATTACTGAGAATCTTGCAAATCAATTAAAATTGAAAAAGGAAAAAAAGGAGATAAGTTGGTTAGGCATTGGGAAATGTCGGTCAGCCGTTCGTCACTCTGTTCAAACGTCAATATCGTCTAGAGTCAATCCATTCGAAATGACTACCGAATTTGGCATTCTAAAATCAATTTCATCATACCAGCCGGAAAATATTATTGTTAATGTAGACATTCCTAAGAATCTCGAACTAGCCGACCCTCTCTTTCACAAACCACAGCGTATAGATCTGCTACTTGGAGAAGACACGTTTTTCGACCTGCTTAGGGATGGTCATATAAAGGGAGGCGAGGAGTTGCCTACATTAAAAGCAACGGCTTTTGGGTGGGTGGTATCTGGTCGATGCCGAACTAGTGGTTCAAGTATTACTTGCTCTACTTCACTTATCAGTGCAGTTGACGATTCATGCTCTTTAGATAAGCTGGTTCGTAAGTTCTGGGAGTTGGAAGAAATTCCAAATAAATCCAATCAAAATTTGTATACCCCAGAGCAGCTGCTTTGCGAAAAGTCCTTTGTCGACACAATCAACAGGTTGCCCTCGGGTCGGCTGAGCGTGTCATTGCCATTTAAGTCCAGTCCTCAGTGCCTAGGTGCTTCCTACGATACTGCAAAGCGACGGTTTTTAGCTCTTGAGAGAAGAATGTCAAAACAACCAGTGATTCGGCTCATGTTTATTGAGTTTATGAAGGAGTATATATCGTTGGGACATATGAATGCTAAAGGTGACGCTACTCCGAGTGATCCGCACTATTTTATTCCCTACCAATGCATTCTAAGGCCGCAAAGCATATCGACAAGGCTGCGAACTGTTTTCGACGCATCTAGCAAATCTTCGTCTCAACTGTCTCTCAATGACGTTCTTATGGTTGGTCCAACTATCCAGCCACCGTTGTATGCCACATTGTTGCGCTTTCGTCTTCGACCTTGTGCAATAACAGCTGATATATCAAAAATGTACCGTCAAATAGAGATTGACGAAACCCAGCGCAATTTCCAGTTGATTGTGTGGAGAGAGCGGCTTACTGATCCATTAGGAATATATCGGTTAAATATGGCACAGCGTCGGCACCGTTCTTGGCAATTCGCTGCCTTAAATATCTGAGTGATCTGCATGCGTCAACACATCCTAAAGCATCCAAATCGTTAGCATATGACTTTTATGTTGATGATCTTTTGGCTGGTGCAGAGACAGCAGAAGAACTGCGAGCATTGCATTGTGAGTTGATTTCTGTGTTAAAGGCATTCGGATTCGAACTTACGAAATGGTCATCAAATTGTGAGGAGTTGGGAAATACGTTCCTTGAGGATTAAGATCCGATTGGACATGAGGAAGAAACGAAAACGCTCGGATTGATTTGGAATCCAAAGGATGACGTTTTTAATTACTCCATGAAAACATTGTCGTTAGATGTGTTACCTACGAAACGTTCCATTCTGTCATTCGTATCGCGTCTTTATGACCCGCTTGGTTTGTTGAGCCCTATAATTACTCGAGCTAAAATACTACTGCAAGAAATGTGGCTTCAGGGCTTAGGATGGGATGACCCAATTCCATCTCAGTTAAAGAACGATTTGGAAGTCGTTCTCAATTGCTTCGTCGATTTCGACTCAATTGTCATTCCAAGACACATCGGCATCTCAAAAGATTGTAATGTTCAAATTCACGGCTTTGCGGATGCATCTACCAGGGCTTATGGCTGCTGTTTATACGTTCGAGCTGAGACCAGTCGAGGCGTCTCAGTTAAGTTACTCACTGCCAAATCTAAAGTCGCTCCGTTAAAAACAAAGTCAGTACCACGCTTAGAGTTGTGTTCTGCACAATTGTTAGCCAATTTGTGGAAGAGCGTGCGACAACTATTGGATTTCGAAGTGTACCAAGTTGTATTCTGGTCAGATTCAGAGGTGGTGCTCCATTGATTGAGGATGCACGCGTCTAAGTTGGATACATTTGTGGGGAATCGGGTTGCTGATATCCAAGAACTCACTGTAGATGGATCTTGGCGTCATGTTCCAACAAAAGAAAATCCCGCAGATATAGTGTCGCGCGGTTGTTCGACGGTTGAACTCAAAAACTCATTTTGGTTTGACGGCCCAGACTTCTTACATCGCTCGCAAGAAAGTTGGCCAATAAATTCTCACTTTACCCTTACCACGGAGCAACTGTTGTTGAAGAGGTTAAAGAGGTTAATATGGTATTCAAACTTATCGAGAATTCCTCTTCGTACCTCAAAATTCTTCGCATTATCTCATATATGTATCGTTTTATTAATGGTAATAAAACTCGACACGCTTCTCTAGTTCCAACAGCGTCTGAATTAGGGTTTGCCTTTCTGGCGGTTATCTCCGTAATTTAACAAATCGAATTTACGGATGAGATAGCAAAGTTGAAAAAAATCTACGAATTTGCAACCAGCATATCAGAAATTAACACCCTTCCTGTATCCGCATCAAGAAGGAGAACATACGCTATGGTTATTGCGAGTGGGAGGCCGATTGTTGCAAGCTCCTCTGCCACATAATGCCAAGCTTCCACTGCTTATGCCAAAAAAATGTCGATTCGTCACACTCTAGTGGGGATTCTTCGGCAGCAAATTTGGTTAATAAATGCTCGAGAGGCATGTAATGCAATTGTCCGGCAATGCATCCACTGTTTCCGGTACAAGCCCATTTTATTCTCGCAAATAATGGGAAACTTACCCGCTGATCGGCTACATGGAAGTAGGCCTTTTGAAGTCAGCGGAGTGGACTTTTGTGGTCCAATACTGGTCACCTTGGGAATTCGCGGCAAATCTCCGGTTAAGATGTACATCGCTGTCTTTGTCTGCTTAACGTCTAATGCTGTCCATATAGAACTCGTTACAGACCTAACTTCTAACACATTTATCATGTGTCTGTCTAGGTTCATTGTCCGCCGTGGAATTGTCAAGCGACGCTATTGCGACAATGCCACGAATTTTGTGGGCGCTGCTCGCATGCTGGCAGATTTCAAGGACAGCTTCCAGGCCCACAAAGATGTCATCTCAGCCTTTGCAGCAACACGGGGAATCACATTCGAGTTCATTCCTCCACGGGCTCCTCATTTCGGCGGCCTATGGGAAGCTGCGGTGAAATCCGCCAAGAATTTTCTGCTCAAGGCAATTGGCAACGCGATCCTTCTTCAGGACGATCTGGAAACCGTGCTGGTAGAGGTAGAAACGTTCCTCAATTCAAGGCCAATTATCGCACCCAGCAGCAATCCAAACGATGGCGAGATCGTAACTCCAGCCCATCTACTCGTAGGAACAACGCTCGTTGCGCTGCCATTCGCATCAGCGCAGCAAGTGCCAGACGAAAAGATCAGCTACTTGAAACGTTGGCAGCTGATCTCAGGCATCAAGCAGCGGTTCTGGGCAGACTGGTCCAGAGATTACCTTCTGAGTCTCCAGCAGCGGCAGAAGTGGGACTAAGAGTCCAAAAACCTGAACATTGGAACCGTCGTGGTCATTCAGGGGGACAACTTGCCACCGCAGAAGTGGATGACAAGAATCGTCGAGGACACCGTGGCAGGCGCGGTTGGGAAGGTTCGCGTGGCAGTCGTAAAGACTAAAACTGGAGTGTTCAAGCGAGCCATCCATCGATTAGCAGCTCTTCCTATTTGTTAAGTTTATAGTATTAGTTTAATTGAAATTATTCTTGAAGTCCTGCGGCCATTCAACGCGGCCGATGTAAAGGCATTTGGTCAGTTATTGTAAATGCGTTTATACATTATATATTAATCTACATAGAATGTTGCTTAACTTTATACACACACACGCATGTAACGGCCCATCGTGGAAGCATTAGGCAAACGAATTGCTTTCGTATTAAATTCAGTCTCTTTTGTGAACCATTGAAAATCGCAAGTTTTCTTTTTTGCTCCTGTTCCGGGTCGCTTTATTTAAATCGAACGAGTTGCTCTGTGCTTAGCTGGCACGTTAGAAGTCCAAGGTCTTTTCCTGAACAGTCGCAAATGTTTCCTTTTGTTTGTTACATACTTTTGCTAAACTTAATGATACAATTTAATGGAAACAGGGGAAAAAAAATAAATATCTAATTGGCTTTACAACTCTAAAAGGCCAAGCCGACCTTCTCGCGATGTCTTCTTTTAATTTTCGTTCAGGAGAAAGTGACCTACAGTTTAACGTCGAGTCCGAACGGCAATAGCTTTTTCTTGGCTATATTCTCACAACTGTCGCCAACAGCATCAAGAGCCGTGTCGATATAGCTAAGACCGTTTGTCTGTCCGTATTAACGCACAAATCTCAGAGATGGTAAGATTTGTAAATTTGCACGATTTTGTAAAAGCACAGCACTTTCAGAAACATATTAAATTTAAAAATGACAGCATTTTCAAACCCTGTATTAGATAACCTGTTTAAAAATGCAATTTAAGTTTTATCTGTCGTGAGCACACTTGAGTGAGAATATGTTGATTATTTGCACTCAATAAATAAGAGACAAGTATATTGAAAAATTTTAAGTTAGGTATTTATGAAATCAAATTTAAGAATATGGCTTCTTATAAAATGTGATTGCATTTTATGTTATTGCAATCGTTTTAGGGTTCTTGTTAAAGGTCTCCTTCCAGAACGCACGATATTAAATTTTAAGGCCAAACGTCATATGAAAAAAAAAATGTGGCTAAAATATTAGTTTATTTAGATTTTTTAGTGGTTCAGACTCTGATCTTCAGAGCTTTATCTCAGATACCGTTATATGTAGCATTGCCAAATTGGTTTATAAATAATTTATGAATGTTAAATTATTTTTCAATTAATCGATTTATCGCGAAATTATCGTATTTTACTTTGAGCATTAAAAAAATCGTATTTGCTATAACAAGTTATTATAACAAAAATTTACTTTGTTATGTCAAAATCTAATTCAACATATTTAAAGTACCTCACGAACAGTTCCTTTTTCTCCTCTGAAGTGAGAACACCCGTCTGCTCCGCTGATAATTTTTTATACTGCTTGGTTTGATCAAAACACTAACGGAACATTTATTCTCTTTTTTATTCTATAACGAAGTTAAATCATGAGACTGACACAAAGTTATAATCGAAAACAGCAAGCGCTGGAAGAGCGGGACGACCTCCCAGCAGAGGATACAGGGAGCAGGGAGCAAGAAGACTAAGTCGGGACTTACACGATGAAGCAAACTTCATGAAGTTTTCTAAAAAGCTCTAGTTCATAGGAAAAAGGTGTAAAGCTACCCCACCACACCTCATTCCCACTAACAAAAGATTTTTCAGAAACTTCATGAAGTTTGCTTCATCGTGTAAATCCACTTTAAAACAGAAGAAGAAGGAGGCAACAACATCGAAGAAGGCTTTAGGAAAAATTGATACGGTTACTATTACTACAAGTAAAAACCAAAGCTTTAATACATTGTGGTTATTGACAAAGCTTGTGATTCTGGCAGCAGAAGAACCATCGACTATCTTGAACTGTCACAACTTTTAAGTGAGTTCAAAGTTGGTGAAATTGAGGAGATGCCTAAAATTGGTTATGGTGGGTGTAAAGTTAAATTGAAGTCAGCTCAAAGCGAAAACACGTTAGCTAAAATGAGCCGTTAGTACCAAAGGGCTTCATACCTTGTACCGAGTCTTACCTTTGATCGAAATTAACGTAGACTAGGCTCGAGAAAATGTCGTGGCTCGCCTCAACAGATTTATTGTTGTCCCAAATAACACTCAAGACGCTCTCTTGTGGATTTAAAATATAATAGCACGTATATTATCGGGTGTTTCTTAGGTAGAACTTAATCAATAACAATCTTCTTATGCTCTACTGGGTATCCTTATCCCTTCTCTCGGCTATATCTCCGTCACTTCACAACTCTCGCTGACTTTGATCCGCCAACCTTTTCCTTCTTCGTGCAGCCGTTGTTATCGTGACTTTTGGACCTTGTTAACTTGGCCTGCGCCTAGCTTCAGAACGAACGTCCCTTTTTATTATATCCTGGCTTGCCTCACGGTAGCTATTTCCTGTTGTAGCCTTTGTACATCTATCTTTAACTACTCGCCTTATCGTTTTGTCCACCCGCTCCTTTGATTTCCTTCTCCTTCCTTGATGTCCTTCGGATGCTTCCTTCGATGACCACTGATATCTTATTCCGACCGACTCTTGAAGTTCTCGCACTCGTTCTAAGTCTCCGTATTTCACTGACTGCCTTCTGATCGCCAGTTAGGGCCTTATATAGGCATCTTCTCTCGTCCATTCGTCCTCCATCCGTTATAACCGCTGACCGTGGCCAATCTGCTGCCTAGCAACATCTCTTCTTTGAATTCTCTTCCCACTGTTATGACATCCACTAGTTGCCTTTTAGAACGTTTCTTACAGTTCAGCTTGTTTGCTCTTGCTGGCTCTGCCTTCTCGGATCTGTCGCCTAACGGGTCCTTCATCTTGCCACTCACACCCTCTGCTTCTGCTCTCCATTTCTCTACTCCCTTCTCTTTCCCTCAACCTGAATTCGCCGCACTCGACCATACCCCACTCAATCATTTGTGGGGCATTTTGATATTTTTTTGAACTGGTCGTATCGCCGAAATGACGAAATTCGTAAAAATAGGCTGCAGGTTTTGTGGTGATGTCAAAAGCGTCTGCGACAGCAATCTGTAACACTCTATGGAAGTGCACAGATCAGCCTTTTGGCCAGTGCACTTGTGACGTCAGAAGCCCTGTCCTTAGGCTTGGTGCGCAAGTTCTATGTGCGTCTTGCCGAGTCCGATAATGCCAGCTATCTCTCTCAGAGAATGAGGAGTACGGCCAGTGGCCAAGAGACGCCAATTATACCTGGAGATGTAGTTGTGCAATAAGTCAAAGAGCTCCTAAGACACGCCTACTTTTATTTACCTGGCTTAGAACCCAAAGTTTGCTGAATGTTGAAAAATTTAGGGAGAAACAATATAAATACAGCTATAGAACCTCTATAGCTAGTTAATTGTGCAATATTTTAAGCAAATTGCGTTGTTTTAAATTAGGATGCCGAATATTTTTAAAGTTTATGTGCGAGTACGTCTGCTCGTAGTCAAGGCCAATAGAAAGAGAACGCTCAACAGCAACCGGAAGCCGCAGCCAACTTCACTTAGACTTTGAACAGCTGAGCATAAACGATTAAGTCGATCGTGTCACGAGCTACGTGGCCTGTGTGAAGGAGGTCTTTACACGTTCAAGCCTAACTAAGTAGGAAAATGAACTAGTTGTTATATTGAGAATTTAGTCGACCATTACACAACTTATCAAACAAAGGTATATTCTTATTAGAACTAGTTTTAAGACCGATCGTTCCTATAACAATCATCCGATTTTGGTAAATTTTTCCAGAATTGTGTGGAAGCTTATGCAACTAATATATACCACGATTGGTGACGCTACGAAGGAAAACATAAAAGTTTTTTTCACTAGAACTAGTTTTTTGACCGACCCTTTATATGGCAGCTATATGCTAAAGTCATCCGATTTTGATAAATTTTTCCAAAATTGTGTGGAAGCATATAAAACTAATATATACCACGATTGGTGAAGCTGCGATGGAAAACAAAAAAGTTTTTCTCACTAGAACTAGTTTTTTGACCGATCGTTCCTATGACAGCTATATGATATCGTAATCCGATCCGGCCAATTCCGACAAATGTGCTGCGTATTTGTATTTAAAGACTTTTTGCAAAGTTTGGTCAAGATAGCTTTAAAACTGAGGGAGGAGATAGCATAGAAACAGACGGACAGACGGACGGACGGACAGACGGACAAACGGAAATGAACTCAGCTAGTCATGCTGATCAAAAATATATATACTTTATGTGGTCGGAAATGCTTCCTTCACTGCGTTACAAACATCGTGACAATTTTAATATACCCTCTGCAAGGGTATAATTACTCAGATAATTAAAAGATCAATCCAATGAAAAATAATTACAGCCAATAACAAGAACCTATTTAAAATGAATAATGTTGGAATTTTGTTTTAATATCTTAAATCTTTACTTGATAGTATTAGTTTGGTATTTTTATTAAATTTCGGAAGTCAGTTGCGAAATAAAATATTCGGAATATCCTTTTTGTTCTTTATCCTATACATAATAAACGTTAAGTGACATATTAAAATATAGTATTTTAATCTTTTTGTGGCCGAATGGCAATGAAACAAAACAATGAATTCTCAACTAAGTTTAATTGGTATAAATAAAGCAGTGTAATAATTGATAATGGAAAATTAATGTTTTATATGATGGTGATGAATTGAAGGAAGTTAAAGGCATTTGTATTAGGGATTCACTATGATCAATGGCGAAAGTGAATCATGGTTGGGAGGGCTTAGACGCCAGCCTCGCATCTCCAGCTAAGCGAGTGCCTCTGATCTGATTAACGTATCCTACATCTTTTGTTTAGTTTGATCCCCGTCTGGTAAAGTAGAGTAAATAGTATCCTTAAGTACTAACAATGGGAGGAGTATTAAGCTTGTATTAGGGACTCTAAAAATAAATTTAATATTGTAATGAGGCGGGATTTGTGATTGCCAAAAGCCACCCCAACCGACTGCTTTGCTAGCTCTATTCACGGGACCCAACCGGCATGCACATTCGCCAGGTACATGTTAGCTGAGCATAGAGGAACAACATCTCGCTGACACCACAATACCGTCTGTTCGTTACATAATTTGGCGCCCATCGTGGGGCCGATACAGACATCTGGAGATTACTGTATTTCTGCAGCAAACCCTCAGATGAAGCGGCTCCATTTTCGGAGTTCCCATAATAGTGGAGTAATTACACCTGACTCTTAAAAAAATTTCGACGTACGAGATACTAACGTATACAAAGTAGGAAGAAATTTATTTCTATAGATAAATTTAAAGCGAATGTTTTATGAGCTATTCAAATGCAAAAATTTTTTTTTTGAGACCATGCTGTCGACTCAAGTGAGAATATTTGCGGATGTGTGTTCAACAACTTTTTTTGATATTGTTGCTTACAGTTTATTGATAACCATTGTTGTACGGTTCCTTTCAAGAGTTAAGTTAAAATTTCAAAAATTTGTTTTGTTTATGCTTCTGCTTGAATAAATAGATAGCCTGGATCATAATGAAGATGGAAGTTGGTTGG
This sequence comes from Lordiphosa mommai, assembly GCA_018904225.1. Lineage (NCBI taxonomy): Eukaryota > Metazoa > Arthropoda > Insecta > Diptera > Drosophilidae > Lordiphosa > Lordiphosa mommai. The sequence goes on from JAEIFT010000009.1 coordinate 1,449,193, forward strand.
AAGCACTTGTACTATGTACGTGTTGTTGCATATCAAGACCACTGACATTCAGTCTTCCTTTGTGTTTTAGTAGACCTATCTTTTTAATTGTTCATAAAATCAAGTATTAAAAAACTAGTTTGGTGCCTTTACAAAAACTACTCTACTTCTAGTGCGCTTGGAATTTATTTTATTAGGTAGCGTGATCTGATAAATAACCGACGACGATAATAAAGATCGACGCCCCCGAATTGTTTTCTTCCAATCGAATTGTCTCGCGCCGGCATTAAGTTCATTTTATAAATATAGCGGCTCTCGTTTTTTAAGTGCAAGAAGTCCGCCCCGCCACAAACACTTGTAATAATTGCCATACACTTGGATACAGTAGATATAATAGACAATTTAAATTTAATTGTTCGTTAATCAGACCTTTAAATACTGCCTTAACTAAATCATTTCATCACCAGACCAAATATGACAAAAAATAAAAATAAAAAAATTATCACATTGAGAGAAACTAAAATGCGTGGGTTCAGCCAACAACAACCATTAGTAACGGGTTTGAAGGTTACCAACCCAGGCAACAAGGAAAAGCAAAGACGAGGTCGACCACCTCAACAAACGGAACAACCGGGAGTTGGTTATAACCGAATATCGAAAATGATCTCAACGACTATGCAGACAATGCTTGCTAATTTAAATCTGAATAATACGGCAGCCAATAATACTCATTCTCGTAGTTCATCACATATAAGTGAACGAGATGATCCATCTGTAGAGTACACACATTATGGTCACTCACGTTGGGGATTTCAGTTATGGGAGCAGGCAGAGTGATTGGAACAGAGGGCCCATAACCATCAAGAACACGAGGAGTTTTATAGGTGGGAATATTACATAAGTTTATTCATAAAGAATGGTTCGGATGCGCGGTCTTGACTGATACTGTTTAATACCTTACGACTACTGACTATGCCAGCTATTGATATGTGCGTCTGTACCACTAATTGATCTGCTTAACGAAGAAGTACAAGACAAACTTCATACATAATTAGCGATTATAGCAACACGCTCCCTCAAAGTAACAATATTCTTGACTTAAATATACGTAACGCCCAATGATGAAATGCAGCCATGATGTTTACTACTCGTAAGGCCTTTCGTCAGGACGTCCGCTGGCATCTGCTCTGTCTGCATATACTCTACTTCGATATCGCCGCTCTGATATTTCTGCTTGATGAAATTGTGGCGCACATCTATATGTTTCGTACGCGGGTGAAATCCAAAGCCAGTAACCATTTTTTGTGCGTTCCGATTGTCATTATATAGGCGCACCGTCCCGCATCTTCTGCCAACGCTATTTAGGAGGGCCTTCAAATAAATGGCCTCCTTTACTGCTTCGGACATTGCCAAGTACTCCGACTCGGTACTCGATAGGGCAACAGTACATTGTTTACGTGCCTCCCAGCACACAGCTGCAGCAGACAGCATGAACGCCTGCCCTGAATAGGAGCGCCTGTCGCTTAGGTTCGCTCCCAAATCTGCATCGACTACGCCAAATAGATCGTCGCCTGTTTGCCGGTATAACAGACCCAATTGCTTCGTACCGCTCAGGTACCTCAGAATGCGCTTCGCTGCCTTCCAATGTTCCACATTGTAATTGCTGTTGAACTGACTCATAAAGCTCACAGCGAACGCAATGTCAGGGCGAGTCGTAACTGAAATAAACATTAAAGCACCAATTATGTTTTGATAAGGATACTTCCACATTTCGCCTTCGTCCATTGTCTCAGGCCGCCTCAGGATACACTTCGTCTCAATGGGTGTCAGTGCTGGCTTGCACTCGACCATGCCAAATTTCTTCAATATGGCACCAATGTATTGCTCCTGCGAAATGAATATCCGGTGCTCGTCTAAGTTCTGATTGAACACAATGCCCAGGCAGGTTCTCACCGGGCCGATGTCTTTCATCTCAAAAGTCTCGCCAAGACCTGCAGTTGTTCTCTCTATCCACACAGGATCGTTTGACGCCAACAGCAAGTCGTCAACGTCCATTTAGGTACGCAGTCACCACATCCATCTGGTGAATCTCCATGTCAGCTTCAACGGCTAATGCTGTCAATAGTCTGACCGATGTGAATCTCACTACGGGTGAATACGTGTCATGATAGTTGTTATGAAATCCCGATTGCACTTTTTTAAAAACCTACGTACATCCACTTCCCGTTCCGGCACGGTGGTAGCCCGGCTTGGCTCGCCGTATTTGGGGTGGGTTTTTGGAGTGGGGACGCTGTGGGAAACATGACAATAAAAAAAGTTTTTCGTGCCGTAAAAAAAATAGTAAAAAAAAAAGAAAGAATTCTCTAGTCCGTCACTGATGGGTAAAAAGAAATAAGATCGGTCTTTGGCTTTCCAGCCCATCGTCAAAGAGTGACCATGGGGGTTAGCCTGGCACTACCCACCCCTACACACAAAGCTGTGTGACCTATGGATCAACTATTGGCCATATTTCTGTTGATCTCCTAATGTACGTCTAGCTTACGTCGTCATCCCTGGCTATGTATTCCCCACCCGCATACCCCAGCACCCTCCAACTTTTCGATTTAATGACACATTTTTCTTTTACTGCTCACATTCATATTATGGATTTATTGGTATTGATCATAACAGATTTTTACACCAGTTCCAGAAGGGAACGTCATAGCCCGAACTACGACTCACGAGCCTCGAAGTGAGGACACGCTCTGTTGGCCCATGCGTAAACATGGACTTACAAAAAAAACACAGACGGACTTACACATAATCAGAAAAGAAATACAAATTTTTACGTTAAACAATCATATTGAATCGAAAGAAATTTAATAAAAAAATTCAATTGTTAGAAAAATTCAAATTATACGATGAGCATAAAAATTAAATTTATTAAAAAAAAACTCAAATGAAAGGAAAAAAAATGTTGGTCTTGGCATTACAACCGGAAAAATAATAAGAAAACTGTTGGAAAATAGGAAAGAGAATTCAAAAAGACATAACTTTAAAGATAAACGAAAAAAATTTAGCAAAAAAAAAAAAAAAATAAAAAAAAAAAAAAAAAAAAAATAATAAGTAGACATAAAAAAAATAGGTCAATATGTATATAATAAAATGTACTTTTATATCCGGACTGGCCGGTCATTTACCCAATTTGTAGAAAGCGCTTTCTGGGGGTTTGTTTTTTTTTTTTTTAAATTAAAAAAATTATTTTTTTATTCACACATTGACACAAAAGAAAAAAAGATAGAAACAAAAATATTATAGGCATAAAAAAAGGAAGCAGGGGCACTTTAGGGTGACACAAAAAAAAAAAAAGAAGAAGACAAACTAGGCTAATATTAGAAAATATTAAAAGAACAAAAACTTTCAATTTAATGTGTTAGAAAAAAAATGGAAAATTTAATTTGGCAATTTTATCCGTTTATTTTTTTTTTGTGTGTAACTGCGGCATTTGTAATTTGTATTAAACGTTCGGTTTGTTTTAGTTTTCATTTATGTTGGATTTGTTTAGTTGAGTGTGTGTGTGTGGGTTTGTTGTATATAAATGTTTGTATGCATATAACCAAAGATGTGAATGATTTTGGTCGCTTTGCGAATGACGAGGGATGATTCTCGTCTTCTTGTTGTCGCGGGCCACATTTCCAATCAGCTCAGGAACTTTGGCGGTCAAGTACACCATGGCAGCGGCCAGGTAGACGCGAACGCCGGCACCTACGCTCTTAGCATAGTTGCCTTTGCGGAACAAACGGTGAAACGGTCGACCGGAAACTGTAGACTAGCACGGTTGGAACGCGATTTTTTTTTTCCTTCACTTTGCCACTTTTTCCCGACCGCACATTTTCCTTTATTTATTTATTTATTTTGTTAGGCTGAGTTCACACTGTTCGACGCATGAGACATGATAATCTAGTTAGCCTTCATGTGGTATTGTTTTAATTGTCAAATAACAAATTATTCTCAATGAAAACAAGACAACATAAGGGCCTACTAGATTATCATGTCTCATGCGTCGAACAGTGTGAACTCAGCCTTACTGTTATTTTGTCACTGGCCAGCCTAAGGCCAACCGGCCTTTGCCGGTCTCCGTGTAGCGCACAATCAGAATCAAAACCGAACTCTCCTCTCAAGAGTAATTTCCGAACTAACTCCTCAAAATATCCATCTGGAGCTCCCTACCTAATTTCGCTCTATCTCCCGCCGCAAAGCTGCGTCGCGAACCGCGCTGCTTCTGTTCTTACGCCCTCCCTTTGTGCAAGGGTCAGATTACGAGCGAGCTTTGGGTGCCGCTACCGTAATTTTGCTGACCTATGCAGAAAACTCAAGTCGATAGTGGAATTCGCTAGCGAGTCTGGGAAAATTTTGTTTGACCGTTTCCCAGATCTTCATCGGAATCAGATTACAAGGGTACCAACTAATTCATACCTCTGTAACAGAGTCGACCAGTTGATACCCTGCCTTCTTGATTGCCGGGTGCGCATAACAACTCGAGTTGGACGATGGCTACAGCCATGCAGCAAACTCGAAACCAAAATCGAACAAGACCTTGAGGAACGTCTTCCGTAGTTCTTGCTCCGACTTAAGCTGTTTCGCTCCTTCCTTTAGACCCAACGTGTGGCCTCGACCCAACACCCTGAGAAAAAGAAAGAGTCTCATGAACTACTGACAAAGCTACCCGGGCATTGAACCTGTGACTTACTAAATGGCCTTTTCTGGCAGTAAAAAAAAAGAATGTCTTTGGCGTGGTACGATGCTTTTCCGGAACTTGTTTTTCTAATTCCTAGAACGAGAGTTCTCTTAGCCACGGAGAGAGACCTATTGGCAGTTCTCTGTCCCTCTATTGATCGCAGAGGTGACCGTTATTGCATAGCACACACCAGATTTGGTTGAAATAGAGGTCCCTAAATAAACTTGCGGGACTGCGATGGCTGATTCACTCCTACAGAAGCGATAGTGAAAACCGGGTTAACGTCCCAAACCTCATATCGCTAAATAACTTAGAAAAAGTTTGCGAAACAAACCGCGTGCTGTTAACAAAGCGAATGAATTCGGGTACACTGCATCTAAGGAAATCTTGTGTTTCCAAAAATCTAACCACCGGCAGCCGCTTTTATCTTGCGCTAGGGCCCCTTCTACAATATCTTAGGGAAGTGTCCCACCAACAATCTGGCACCATTTCCCGCTCTTGCAAAACTGCAAAACAGCATAGAGGATAAACCCACAGACCACATACGCGATTTGGCCGTGGCCAAAAAAAAAAAAAATATTACATTTAATAGGGAGAATGGAAAGAAAGATCACGAACCGGAAATCCTTTGTCGAAATCCTTCAGGGAAAGTCAGAGACTTCAAGGGACAAAAATAAGAGGGTGGTTGTCTGAGTGGGGTTCCTAAGGTGGTAGAAACGTAAACCATTTCAAGTTAGGAGTATTTCTATTCTGGAAAATTTTTACATTGAGGCTTCCAAATGGAACTTCAAAGTATCATAGCATTTAAAAATTAATTCGATTCAGTGAAGACATCGAATACTGGGAGAGCAAAAAGTAGTATGGTTCCAATGGGTGTTTCAGTTAAAACAAATGCCCATGGAGAAATTGTCCAGTACCAGACCAGAGACCACAGGGATTTCCCTTGAAAGTTTGGTTTGATAAAACCATGCATACACGTCAATCGACGTTTTGAACCTTATAAGCAATGGCCTGAACGAAAATTCCCAAGTTGGAGCAGAATTGAGTTTCCGCGTGGTGTTTTGAGGCAACTGCCGAGTTCCGGCATGGAAGACAGGCCAGTATGATTACTAACGAAATGATACAGAGAATATTATTCTTGCTGTAGAATGTCAGTTGGTACTTTTTTTTAAATTCTCAACTAATGTATTGAGTCACAAGGAAAATAAATCCTGTGTAATTTATTGCCCCTAACAAAAAAATATCCACCGATTTACTAACACATAAAAGCCCACATCCAAAATTGAATATGTATATAGAAATGTGGATTGTCTGTGAGAGTAGAAATGCGCGTATTAAAATTTCAATATTTCAAAACAAAATTATTCACCAGACAAATTTGGTCGGTCACTAATGGATTTACGGAGAAGCATTGAAGAAAAATTTCGCCAATCCAATGGACGAATTAATCAACCTTGACGAGGGCAACTACTCCAAAAATAAGATATCGTCAAGGAGAGACAGACGGAACATTCAAATGAAACATTTATATGAAAAGTGTTATGATAAACAGCTGAGACTCACACAGGTGCGTGTCAAAAAAAGTGAGCGACGGCAAAAAAAACTAACATTTTAGGTTCACAACTACATCACTCGTGTGCTATCCCAAACGTGTGTTCGGGACTACTGTTGATATATACACCCAGAGCAATTTAAAACTGGAGAGGCAAACCTTATATTTCACAAGGTCTGGTTTAGAACTGCCTATGGTCAATAAGTAAGGCAGCGAAAAGAACACAAATAACTACTCAAGATGTTGTGCAGTGAACGAAGCAATTTGTAAAGATAATTATGTCTGTAGAAAACAAACCGTGCATTTGATAAAAAGTTTTTCTCCAGTAACAGTAAGACGTGGTCAGTTTGGAAACTTGAATTGTCAGAATTTAAAGAACTCAGTGAGAAACCGGATGATCGGAATGGATAACTATTTTCTGATTATGTCCAATCATGGAAGAGAGAAAAAAACTATGGGAAGACGTACGGAACATTTATTCATTTTCGGAAAATTAGAATGATTCAAACCAAAATAAACATAAAACAAAAGGTATATAAATGTATTCTCTTTCTCCTTATAGTATTAAGAAGAAGAAGAAAAGAAAGAGGTGTTGCTTTTATAAGAAATATTCTTCGTTAACAATAATTAGGTCAAAGTTAAAAGATAGAGGTGTTGCTTTTATAAGAAATATTTTTCGTTAACAATAATTAGGTCAAACTTAGAAGAAGTGAGAAATCAAGGATAGAAAAAAAAAAATAATTTTTGGAGCCAAAGAGAATTACAAACTTGCAAACTGCCAAAAAATATTGTCAGTCCCTATTAGCCAAAAAAAATAAAAAAATTAATATTGACTCATAGAGAACCGTCAAGAAACTTGTCAGCCCCACGTTGGGCGCCAATTGTTATGAAATCCCGATTGCACTTTTCTAAAAACCTACGTCCATCCACTTACCGTTTCGGCACGGTGGTAGCCCGGCTTGGCTCGCCGTATTTGGGGTGGGTTTTTGGAGTGGGGACGCTGTGGGAAACATGACAATAAAAAAAGTTTTTCGTGCCGTAAAAAAAATAGTAAAAAAAAAAGAAAGAAGAATTCTCTAGTCCGTCACTGATGGGAAAAAAAAATAAGATCGGTCTTTGGCTTTCCAGCCCATCGTCAAAGAGTGACCATGGGGGTTAGCCTGGCACTACCCACCCCTACACACAAAGCTGTGTGACCTATGGATCAACTATTGGCCATATTTCTGTTGATCCCCTAATGTACAAAGTTGCGTCCGTCTAGCTTACGTCGTCATCCCTGGCTATGTATTCCCCACCCGCATACCCCAGCACCCTGCAACTTTTCTATTTAATGACACATTTTTCTTTTACTGCTCACATTCATATTATGGATTTATTGGTATTGATCATAACAGATTTTTACACCAGTTCCAGAAGGGAACGTCATAGCCCGAACTACGACTCACGAGCCTCGAAGTGAGGACACGCTCTGTTGGCCCATGCGTAAACATGGACTTACAAAAAAACACAGACGGACTTAAACATAATCAGAAAAGAAATACAAATTTTTACGTTAAACAATCATATTAAATCGAAAGAAATTTAATAAAAAAAATTCAATTGTTAGAACAATTCGAAATATACGATGAGCATAAAAATTAAATTTATTAAAAAAAAACTCAAATGAAAGGAAAAAAAAATGTTGGTCTTGGCATTACAACCGGAAAAATAATAAGAAAACTGTTAGAAAATATGGAAAGAGAATTCAAAAAGACATAACTTTAAAGATAAACGAAAAAAATTTAGCAAAAAAAAAAAAAAACAATAAAATAAAAAAAAAAAAAAATAATAAGTAGACATAAAAAAATAGGTCAATATGTATATAATAAAATGTACTTTTATATCCGGACTGGCCGGTCACTTACCCAATTTGTAGAAAGCGCTTTCTGGGGGTTTGTTTTTTTTTTTTTTAAATTAAAAAAATTATTTTTTTATTCACACATTGACACAAAAAAAAAAGATAGAAACAAAAATATTATAGGCATAAAAAATGGAAGCAGGGGCACTTTAGGGTGACACAAAAAAAAAAAAAAAAAAAGAAGAAGACAAACTAGGCTAATATTAGAAAATATTAAAAGAACAAAAACTTTAAATTTAATGTGTTAGAAAAAAAATGGAAAATTTAATTTGGCAATTTTATCCGTTTTTTTTTTTTGTGTGTAACTGCGGCATTTGTAATATGTATTAAACGTTCGGTTTGTTTTAGTTTTCATTTATGTTGGATTTGTTTAGTTGAGTGTGTGTGTGTGGGTTTGTTGTATATAAATGTTTGTATGCATATAACCAAAGATGTGAATGATTTTGGTCGCTGATTGATTTCTTAGGCTTTCTTTTCGATCTTCTTTGGCAGAAGCACTGCCTGGATGTTGGGCAACCGACTACCACGGACCATGATCACGCCAGAGAGCAGTTTGTTCAAATTCTCATCGTTGACCAATTGCGAATGACGAGGGATGATTCTCGTCTTCTTGTTGTCGCGGGCCACATTTCCAATCAGCTCAGGAACTTTGGCGGTCAAGTACACCATGGCAGCGGCCAGGTAGACGGGAACGCCGGCACCTACGCTCTTAGCATAGTTGCCTTTGCGGAACAAACAGTGAAACGGTCGACCGGAAACTGTAGACTAGCACGGTTGGAACGCGATTTTTTTTTTCCTTCACTTTGCCACTTTTTCCCGACCGCACATTTTCCTTTATTTATTTATTTATTTTGTTACTGTTATTTTGTCACTGGCCAGCCTAAGGCCAACCGGCCTTTGCCGGTCTCCGTGTAGCGCACAATCAGAATCAAAACCGAACTCTCCTCTCAAGAGTAATTTCCGAACTAACTCCTCAAAATATCCATCTGGAGCTCCCTACCTAATTTCGCTCTATCTCCCGCCGCAAAGCTGCGTCGCGAACCGCGCTGCTTCTGTTCTTACGCCCTCCCTTTGTGCAAGGGTCAGATTACGAGCGAGCTTTGGGTGCCGCTACCGTAATTTTGCTGACCTATGCAGAAAACTCAAGTCGATAGTGGAATTCGCTAGCGAGTCTGGGAAAATTTTGTTTGACCGTTTCCCAGATCTTCATCGGAATCAGATTACAAGGGTACCAACTAATTCATACCTCTGTAACAGAGTCGACCAGTTGATACCCTGCCTTCTTGATTGCCGGGTGCACATAACATAGTCTTCTCCAGTTCGTTGTGCGTATCATCTACACATGCAAACACAACTCGGTTGTTTGGTTGTGATCACGATGTCAATACCCTCTTCGCCATAGAATTCTTCGTATTGCGTATTGAACCCTGGAACATTCAAGAATTTGACATCATTAGTTAGTATTACCTTGCGCCTTTCCGGCACGTATAACCGATACGCTTTAGAGCTCTTTGCATATCCCATCAGAATGCACTCTTCTGATCTAGACTCGAACTTGCCCTTCCTTACGCCCTTTTCGAGCGCAAATGCCTTTGTACCAAACGTTCGCATGTACGCCACTGTCGGAGTCTTCCTCGTCCAGTATGTGTAGGGAATCTCTCCAGATAGCCCCTTCGTCGCACATCTGTTGCGTATGTAGCACGCTGTACTCACTGCTTCTGCCCAAAATGTTGGAGGCGCTCCCGCTTGCTTCATCATGCACCTAGCCATCTCCACAAGCGTCCTGTTCTGCCTCTCAGCCAGTCCATTTTGCTGCAGCGTATGTGGGGCACTCAGCCTACGCCGGATGCCATGCTTCTTCAGATAGTCATCAAACTCCTTGTTGCAGTATTCCATTCCATTGTCTGATTGAAGAGCCTTTATTTTCTTGCCTGTGAATTTTTCTGCTGCTGCTTGGTATTCCCTGAACACCTCAAACACTTCAGACTTGTGCTTCAGAAAATATACGTCGCAATATCTCGAATGGTCTACTTGAGTTGTTTCACTGCCTCGAAAAACTCGTTCACATGTTGGCGCGCGTTGCCGTCTTCACTTAGTCGCGACAATGCGATTTTCTTCAGGAGCGATGCTTTTCGCACTGGTCCTCTTGACTGGAAAGTTTCCTTTAACTTCATCCAGCAACCACTGGCTGTCATACAGCCTTCGATTACGGCCAATTCCGATGGGCTAATCGACATCAGTATATCCCCACGCGTTTTTTCGTCATACGTTTTCCATATGGCGGAGTCATCACCGACTGTGAGAGGGCACGTCTTGGGGCCGTCCACGTACTGCCATAGTTCGTTTTTCACTAATACGGCCTGCATTTGTAATTTCCACGTGTCATAATTGTCCGCACACAGCGGTTCAATTATCATGTAAGCACTCGCCATTTTTCACGGTTTGGCTAACACAACTTCTATAATAGTCCAAGTATTGTTACTTCGCGTACTGGAGCCGTGCTGGGCCCATAACCTGTTGGGGATTTCAGTTATGGGAGCAGGCAGAGTGATTGGAACAGAGGGCCCATAACCATCAAGAACACGAGGAGTTTTATAGGTTGGAATATTACATAAGTTTATTCATAAAGAATGGTTCGGATGCGCGGTCTTGACTGATACTGTTTAATACCTTACGACGACTGACTATGCCAGCTATTGATATGTGCGTCTGTACCACTAATTGATCTGCTTAAGGAAGAAGTACAAGACATGAGAGACGCACATACAGATACACATCTTTCTTATCTCTCTATGTAGATTATGCATAGAGTATGTTGGGAAACATTGTTGCTTTGACAAACTTCATACATAATTAGCGATTATAGCAACATCAGAGAATCGATCTTCTAGGCACACTACTACAGTCAGGGCAGAAAAGATCGCTACCATTATGAAGAACTGGCATATTTTATTTGACGCAACTGCAAATGGTTTGCATGTAGATGAATTTTTGTATCGAGTGCGAACATTGACTCAAGAATCACTTCAGGATTACTTCGCAGCAGTTTGTACAAACTTACCAATTCTACTCAGCGGAAAAGCACTAGATTGGTACTGGCGCTATCACAAACGGGTAGATAAACTAATTTGGAAATCTTTTTGTATTGATCTTCGGAAGGAATACCAAGAGCATCGTACAAACAGTGATCTATTAGAAGAGATTCGACGACGTCGTCAACAACCTGGGGAGGCTTTTGAAACTTTTTATGAAGCTATTATGCGTATGGTAGACAGGCTTCCCACATCTCTTACAGATGTGGATTTGTTAGAAATTTTAAAAAGAAAGAAACCTCCTTACCGAAATCAAGCGAGAACTATTATTTGTTAACATATATAATGTTTCGCAGTTAATAACAATGATGGCAAAGCGTGAACGCTTTATGGGAGTAGAACACTTGAAACCTCAATTCCAAGGGCAAGGAAAACGGAAAGCGTGCATAGCTGAAATCGAAAATGAGCCTAATAGCGACGAATCAGAGACTGGTTTCGTTGCCGGCGTAAGAATGGGAAAGTGTTGGAATTGCCAACAAGAAGGTCATCGGTGGCAGAACTGTTTGAATGATCGATCTGTGTTTTGTTACGGCTGCGGTGAGCCCAACACGTATAAGCCTAATTACAAAACTTGCTCTCAATTCCAGAAGGAAAACTAGGAAAGATAAGAAACTAACTTTACCTGAAGAAGAAAATAAATGGATAGACTTAAAAACCAATAAGGTTGTAGAAAATCAAATAGTCATAACTGAGAAAACCAATGAAGTCAACAAAAACCCATTTAAGATAGTACCGTATCACATAAGGCAGTTGAAGAGTTAGAGGGGAAAGTAAAGCGAAGTACCTTACGTCTGAGAAAATTTTGGGCTGAAATAAGAGCCACTAGAAGATTGCTTGTATCATCCCTGATAAGCAATCGAAGTGATATGCGGGCGTATTCAACAGTTAAGTTTTTGAATTTTGAGGAGCAGGGTTTGTTGGACACGGGTGCCAACATAAGCTGCCTCGGATCATCGTTAGCAACAGAAGATTTTTCACAGTTACCCATTTTTACTAAAATTCGCAGTTCAGTGAAAACTTCGGATGGAAAACCGCATGATGTAATTGGAACCATTGTTACTAAAGTACAGTACAACAACGAAATTAAAAAGTTGAAGTTTTATCTTATTCCGGCACTGTCACAACGGCTAATTTTGGGAATTGATTTCTGGAAGTTATTCATTTTAGCTCCAGGAATTATATCCGAAATTACCGATCCACTGAATACCCTAGAATACGAAAACACAATATCGTCAATTGGAAGTTATTAAAGCTATGTTTCCAAATGAGGCGATCCAAGGATTAGGCAAAACCTCACTTATACAGCATGACTTAGAAGTAGGAGATGTCAAGGCTGTTAAGCAAAAACATTACCCAGTTTCGCCGGCTGTCGAGACCGTAATGTATAAGGAAATTGACGGCATGTTTTCGTTAGGCGTGATTGAACCCTAGTCCAGTGCATGGAGTTCTCCAATGAGAGTCGTGTTAAAGCCTAGTAAAGTTAGACAATGTCTGGATGCGAGACGTATAAATAAGCTAACAAGAAAAGATGCTTACCCCATGCCGAGCATTGAGGGCATATTTGCACGTTTGCCTAAAGCAGCCATGATCACAAAACTGGATCTTAAGGATACCTATTGGCAAATTGGACTGACCGATCGAGCAAAAGAACTTTCCGCATTTGCCGTCCCAGGGAGGCCACTCTATCAATTCAGAGTCATGCCTTTTGGGCTTTGTAATGCGCCACAAACAATGAGTAGGCTCATGGATCGGATAATACCTGCAGATCTCCGGTTGTGCGTGTTCGGTTACTTAGATGACCTTTGCATTGTATCTGACAGCTTTGAAAATCACGCGGAAGTTTTAACTCGAATTGCAAATCAATTTAAAAAAGCCAACTTAACTTTGAATATAGCGAAGAGTAGATTCTGTGTCACCCAAGTAGCGTAATTGGGGTATGTCATAGGAAACGGTGGATTTTCGGTAGATCCCCAAAAAATTCAAAGCATTATAAATTGGCCGGTACCCAAAAGCATTCGTCAGGTTCGTGCTCACAGTTGCTCTCATTAACATTATCTAACTCATTTATCTATTCCTTTTGTTTGTTTCTGCCTCTCTGTCGTACCTAGACCTTGCCTTTGCTAATTGTGTTCTTCTAACTTACCTTAGTCTTGAGCATCGACAGAGTGCAGCTGCGTATACTTAAAAACCCGATTATTCTTGTATCCCTCGCTATTTGATTTATCATATATTATTCAATTAAAATTAAGTTAAAGTTTGAACCAGTTTGTTTTCATTTGAAACGAAGGCAAACCATCACAACATTGTGGATAAAACAACAGCTACCGAAAAAGCTCGGTTGGCTTCAAACATTGGTGACCCCTACGTGATTTACATGCATCAAGTTATTGTGAAACACAACTAAAAGAATCGCATCGTTAAAAACAATTTAACTAAACATATCAAAAGCAAATCCAAATTCGCACAAAAACTCGTGTAGACATTTACAAGTGCAGTTACTCGCGAAAAAACTGTACACACACACACTCAACCGCAACTCTGCATATATGCACGCGTACACATATAGGCTGTTCGAATGTGCGTATGCATGCCGTTGGATCTTTACAGTGCAGTCCAAAAATATTAGGCCCTTTCAAAGCAATTTCTGCGCGAAAAATTAACTTGTGTTAGTGTGTGTGACCTTCAAAGTTAAAGCGAACAGTTCGGCTCCGTAATTTTGTGTAAAGAAGAAGCACATCCTCGCACACATGTAAAATGTCTACACCACGAGGGCAGTTGGAGGTGGCTAATCGAATCGCATACTTAAGCTTAAAGACAAAGTCAGTCTTTGAGAGACTTAATGGAGTAAAAGCTAAGTTGAATCCTGATGCGCTTTTTCAATTTGATAAGTACGAGCTTAGAGAATTTCTGCATATGGCTTCAGATCTTAAGACTTATTTCAACAAGGCACATTCTAATCTAGAGGAACTTGACTTCGAGGCTATCAACAGCAAATTGAGTGATGATTTCGACACATCCCTGGCTGCCGTAAAGGTGGCTCTGCAGCGCGAAATTGGTAAGCGTAACAGCATACACTGCTCCACCTTTCGGCCAACCACAGGGGAGGAGACACAGCCATTTGCCGCAGCTCACTCTGCCCACCTTCAGCGGTTCGTACACAGAATGGAGCGATTTTTACTCCATGTTCATTACCATAGTGGACAAGGAGGCAGATCTGACACCAATTGAAAAGCTTCAGCACCTGCGTTCCTGCCACACAGACCCTGCGTTGGACACCATCCGGTCGTTAGAAATTAGCAGTTCCAACTATAAAGCTGCCTTGGATCTTCTTGAAAAAAGATTTTGTAACAAGCGTCTTATATTTCCGGCAAGGTTTTTGGGCTGAGCAAGGTGGAGGGTTCCGTTAGCAAGATGCGGGAATTGACAGACAACGTCACCTCGCATATGCGCGCGCTTCAGGCACTGGGTTCCAAGGAACAAATCGCAGACTGCATCATCGTTCAACTGTTGCTGCAAAAACTGGACAAGTCAACCCAAACGAAGTGGGAGGAGAGCTCTGCCTGCAGTGAAGTTCCATCGTGGAAAAAATTATCTGCGTTCTTAGAGAAGCGCTGTCGGCTTTTAGAGAACATCGACCATTCCCTGCAGACGCCGAGCAGTCAAATTGGTAAAACTGTCAAATCCGTGAGTACAAATCAGCGCAAATCATTCGTAGCATCAACTGCAGCCCCAGTTTGCTGCGTCTTTTTTAATAACTCGGATCATTCCATATATCGGTGCCCACGATTTGTCAGTTTTTCTCCCATTTCTTGTCAGAAAGAAGGAAAACGGCTCGCTCTATGCCTGAATTGCTTAAAGAAAGGTCATCAGATGCGAGATTGCAAGTCCAGTCAATGTCGAAGTTGTCATACGAAGCATCACACGCTTCTGCACTATGATCATTCATCGCCCATCTCAGCGGCATCATCCGCTCGGCAGCTCAGTTTAGTTTAACGGTCACAGTTGTTATAGCACAGACAATCACCGATAGTCAGCCTAGCCTTGCATTAAACACGGCTGATTGGAGTATCCCATACAGCTAGCTGATCCGCAATTCAACACGCCCCAGCGCGTTGACCTGCTCATCGGAGCTGGGCTCTTTTTCGAATTGCTTTGTGTGGGTCAGATTCAGCCTGTACCTGGGCTGCCTCTTTTGCAAAAAACTCGTTTCGGCTGGATCGTATCCGGCAGTGGGAAACTAGCCACAAAATCGTTATCTCTCGTCGCACTTTCTTAATCATCGGCTGACACCATACCTAGCGCTCGGCTAGACGAAATGGTCCAGCGGTTTTGGGAAGTTGAAAACTCATTCGAACCCATCTCGAAGGCCACGAAGGAAGAACTCCTCTGCGAGGAACACTTCCAGCAGCATTACTCACGTTTGTCCTCCGGAGAGTACTCCGGAGGTGAACGAAATTAAGCAGCAAGCTACGGAACTTCTTGCCAAGGGACATTTTAAACTACGGAAATGGTGTTCCAACTGTACTGGCGTTTTACATAAAATCCCTGATGCAGAGAAGGAAGCCCTTCTAAAGTTCAATGACGGCAGTGACATTACAAAGGCCCTTGGTCTTGTTTGGGAACCTGCCAATGATAACTTTCTTTTCTCGTTTACTCCTCAGAAAAACACTGAAAGACACTCCAAGAGATCAATCCTGTCAATGATTTCTCAATTCTACGACCCTCTTGGTCTCATCGGCCCTACGCTGACAAGGGCGAAGATTCTCCTGCAGAGAATTTGGAGAGAAAGGCTGCACTGGGACGAAAGTCTACCAGAAGCTCTAGAGTCCGCTTGGTGCGCACTTTGTGAGGATTTCGTCAATGTGCAGCATTCTTCATTCCCTCGCTATGTTCTTCAGCTTGGCGCTTCTTTGGAAATACATGCTGTAATAACCCGCTTGAGGCAGATATCAAATTTATTCCAAACTTATTATTTTATTATTAAATATTTTAGTTACTCTCCGTTGTGCACAATATTCAACACTGTCAGTCAATACAAATATATTTGTGAAGTTGTCTTGGCACAGCCTACTACAGGTTCCCACATCTCTCCATTATTTTTTTAGATCTGGTACGAGCCCATGGCAGAGTCTGGCATGTCCCCTTCTGCTGTTCCCTTCTCTTGACGACCGTCCAGCGCTGTTATTTGAGGCAGCTCCTGCGCGGTCCTCGATACCGCATCTGAGACTGGAACAGCTGCTGCGGAGTTTGTACCTTCTGAAACAGATTGTAACGACGCATCTGGAAGTTTCTTCAGGTGGCTTATGTTCCTCATCACAGTGCGACCTCCCCCTTCTACTTTTACCAAATTCCCATCTCGCTCTATAACTTCATATACCGTGGTATCGAAATTTGTTGTTAGTTTGTGGGGAAACACCACATTCTTTAAAAGAACTTTATCTCCTACTCCAATATGACTTTCCTTTGCCCCTCTCTTCTTATCCGCCTCCACTTTTCCCTTGTGTTTTTGCAAACAATCTCGATCTCTTTCCACGCTAAAACTATTGGTGAGATCCAAGGGCTATGGCCAATGACAGGCTCTATTATGTCGCGTTTTAACATATCCTCCAATTTAGCTATTACTTTTTCTTCAAGAGCCACAGGTATACGCCTCATCGGTTGTTGTACGGGCTTAACTTCTGGGTCGATATACAATTTTACTGGGGTCCCTTTCCATTTTGAAAATGGAGTTATCTCTTCGACTAAATTTACACTTAACCCAAGTCTTAAAACATTTAATTTGACTGCTGTTTCCCGGCCTAGCAGTGACTGTCTGCCGTTTTCAATAACATAGAATGAAGCAATAATCTCGCGAGCGCCACCTTTGGATATGGATATGGGTGCCTCAAACACACAAACAACGTTCAGTATTTGCTCCGACGCTTATCCTTTGAACTTATTTCCTGAATTTGAACGAATATTGAAAACGGTCATGTTTTTCCGTTGTAAGACCGACCAGTCTGACTGGCTTATTAAATTGTGTCGGGATCCAGAATCGATTATCATAGAAAGTTCTTGACCTCCGATTTTGCAATTTTATTATTATTATTTTATTATTTATTTTATTTTCATTTTCATCGTCATCACTGCCTATTTTGAAACAGTTAGTTAGTTTTCCGTTTTCGGCTTCTTTGAACTTGAATATTTATCACCAACAAAATGAACTCCCGTACGCTGTCGCTTAAAGTTATAGTTTGACTGTCGATTAATATTAGTTCTACATTTCTTTGAGTAATGACCTAATCGGGTGCACTTGTTGCACTTCATCTTTAAAGCTGGACATGTGGCACAATCAGCGCTGTGATCAAAATGGCCACACCTACCACATTCAAGGCTCTTACTCCCCTGATATGTTTTCCGTGATGCTATCCTATTTATAGGGTTTGAACTGACACATACTAAGATTGTCTCCGACTGTTTCCGAATCTCTTCGTCTACTTGACAAGCTTGGATTATATCATTGAGGTTCTGCTCTTTTTCAAGAAGTTTCTTCTTCAAGTCCAGTGGAGCCCAGGCATCAATTATTTTGTCCTTCAAGCAGATTTCTTCAATCTCTGTCTTCGTTGACCCAAAAGAGCATTTTTTTATTTGATGGCGCAATCTTAGAACAAATTTTGCAAAGCTTTCGTCCTCCAAAGGTGCCAAACTTCTAAACATATGCCTCTCGAAAGTTGAGTTTTGTTTAGGTGAAAAGTATATATTGAGTTTTTCAACTAATACCGAAAATACATCTTCGTGGACATCTTCGTCTGATTCAATGAGAGCACCCGGTAAAGAGAATGCAACGGTTTGAAGTTGGGTGCCACCAAAGTGTAGCAATTTGTTTTTCTTTTGCTTCTCAGATGTAATCTCTTCCGCATCTATATATATTTTATAAGCGCGGATCCATTTTTCCCATTCAGTACGCAATAATGATTTTTCAATTGATTCACACAAGAACGGTTTAATTATGTTATCCGCCATAGTTCATTCAGTGCTTAAAGATAAAAAAAAAAATAATAATAAAAAAAAAATATTATAATATAATCAAATAATTAACCGATATCATTCATTTATTAAAACAACCATTAGCTACTTTCAATTATTATAATTTTTTTTTTTCATTTAATGCAGTTATTAACTAATGGAATTTTTTTTTACGACTTGCATCCTTTGCAGTCTCTGAACTTTGTCAGGTAATTTTAACTCATTAGACCCAGCGCGTACCGAATGTACCGACTCTGACTTTTGCCAGATAAGTTTTATACATAAATATTTATATTTATTAATATCCGGCGAGTACTTAATGTACCGCCCCTGACCATTGTCAGATACATTTTTTTATCCGGCGCGTACTTAATGCACCGCCCCTGACCTTTGTCAGATAATTTTTATATATCCGGCGCGTACTTAATGTAGCGCCCCTGACATTTGTCAGATAATTTTATATATCTATATATATATATATACATATATATCCGACGCGTACTTAATGTACCGTCCCTGACCTTTGTCAGATAATATTTTTTTCTTTTACCCATGCATGTTTGAACGCCAGTCGAAAAGCATGATTCTTAGTACATACCAAATTTTCCTCGTCGCCAATGTAATAACCCGCTTGAGGCAGATATCAAATTTATTCCAAACTTATTATTTTATTATTAAATATTTTAGTTACTCTCCGTTGTGCACAATATTCAACACTGTCAGTCAATACAAATATATTTGTGAAGTTGTCTTGGCACAGCCTACTACAGGTTCCCACACATGCCTTCTGTGACGCCAGCGTCGACGCGTATGGTTCTTGTATATATGTACTGTAATATGCGCATATATCGAATGTCCACTGTAGTCAAATGCAGTATAATGAATTATCCAATATATACATATAAATACACTGTGGCACTTTGTTGCAGTGTTTACGTAAATATCCGAGTTTGATTGTGAGTGAAACATGATCACCCACTCCAACCGCCACAATGCGACATAATTTCATAGCCTCAGCGTTCTTACTAAGACCAACCACGGTATATGCCATATATAAGCGCACATACCATTTCTTCCTCATTTTTTTTTTTTTTCATTTTTTTCACCTTTTTTTTTTTTTTTTTACTTTCTTTTTCTTTTTTCCTTTTTCTTTCTTTATTTTTTTCTACTTTCCTATTCCCTCTAGTCTTCTCTCTTAACAATTTTTCCTAAAACCATACCTTCCACTTTTACATTACGCTTACTTTCTTCCTTTATTAATCTCTTCTCACACCCATTAATCTTCCCCTCCACCACCACTTCCTCTCTTACCCTCTCCCTCCTTTCCCCCTTTCCCCCGCACCATACCCTCAACCTTTTACTTCTTCTCTCCCTTACCTTTCCATACCACTTTTCTATTTTTTCCTTACCCTACCCCCCCACTTTCTCTTTTTTTCACTGATTACATAATACCCTCCCCTTCACACCCCCTACACTTTTTTCTTACGTCTTCTCTAATATCTTTATTTTTTTTTTTTTTTTCCCCTCCCCACCCTCTCCCAGAGTCCGCATACTAAAAAATAGATAAGCAATTTCGATATTTATTTGTTTTAAGAGTTGTCTCTCTCGCCTGACTACCATTCGCCAGCACCCTTGAGCTATGCCCAGGATCTGTTACCAGCGCCTCGCTAAGCGTATAGTCAACTCCGACTAAAATATACCCCTTTACCGCCCCCCCCCTGCAAGAATCAATCAATAAAGAACCCACAAAGAAACAAGATGTGGATTGCCTGTTAACTAAATGGGAAACTGTGGATGTCTGATATAACATGGCGACCGTGACATAGAAACCCCTATATATTTTTGGCTGCGGAGGACCAAAACCAACAACAATAAAATCCGAAGAGACAAGAAAACGAATGGAATACAACAGACGGATGGAAAAAACAACCAACAAATCTGAGTGAGTAGAGTAACAGTGTAATGGGAAAGAAACGCGGAGGTGCTAAAACCAAAATTAATAAAAGAATAGCCCATTTAAGATGGCTACTTAATACAAGTACACCAACACCCGCATGGTCGACAGCCCAGAAATTACAATCTGAGCTCGACTATCTGCAAGAGATTATAAAAAAGCAGAACAATCCCCACACCGCTACTCACTCAAATATAAAAGTTATTATAAATAAAATAACTAATACAAATATCCCACCAAAACCAGTCAGTCTGCCGAAACCGAAGAAAACCTGTCCACAAGATTGCTAAGGCCCACTTGGAAGCGTCTTCTGCAACTACACGTGCAAACATTGCACCGACTGTGCCATCACCGGCACCCCAAAAATGAATGACTACGCTACCAGCGCCGGCACCGCCAGCTACCTGGCTCAGGAACCGACAGTGCCTCAAAGGGCATAGAAGCCGGCCTCACTACAAAGAGTGCAGGAAGCAGAATTTACTTAAATTTAAATGAAATTAATACATTGTAACTAATTGTAACATTGAGCAGAAACACATCTGCCCAATGAGAAGTATAGCCCGCAAAGCTATATGAAAAATATAGGCAGGAATACATGTCAATAATAGATAATTCAATAAGTAAATTCGATTCCAGTAATTTAACTCCGACCAATATGGGTCTAATTGACAGCAAGACAGTGGACTTCACTGCAAATGTAATTAATAAAGTAGAAGTTGAAAATCCGGACTTAAGTTTGATAAGCACTTTGCTAATAATAATTGTGGTAATAATGTTACTCAGTATATGTTTCAAAATATACAAATTGCATAACAAGTGCATCAAAAAGAAATATCTAATGACCTTGATAAATTGTAAAAACAAAACAAAAAAAAAAAGAAACAAAATTTGATTGATAAAGTTGATAATGAATCGCTAATAAAACAATAAAAAAAAAATTTTAAAATTAATTAGCAAATTTTATACTTTTGATAATGCATTTAGAAAAGAATGGAATGGCAAAATATTTTAGCCACATTAAATGAAATCAAAGAGAATTTTGATAAGTCTTATAAATGCCTTTCTCAGAATAGAAATGTACAAGAAGTCACTATCAATAAGCATGCAAAAATATTAGTAGAGTGTTTCAATCTAGCACGAACATTAATACACGAGCAAAGAGAAAAATTAAATCAGAATAGGTATGCTTCAAAATTTTTGATCAAACTAAGATCAAATTTAATAACCATAAAAGGAAGGTACAATTTGGATATATCTATACCGACAATCCTAAATACTCCTTTAACAATCGAGACAGAAAAACTAGAAACAGCAGAATCAGAAAGTGACACTGATACAGAAATAGAAGAAAAAGATCTACATGATCTAACAATACCAGCGGTAATTACATTACCAAAAGTAATAGAAGAAGAAATTTCTGATAAAAATATTAGTGAAGTCGAACAAAAACCAGTTACAATGACAGATAACTCAGCCGCCATAAGGGCGTATATACGAGAAATAGCGAGTGCAGTACCAGAATTTGATGGACAGAAAATCAATCTTCAGAGATTTATTACAGCCATCAAGTTGGTCGACTTAGCAAAGGGATCGTATGAGGAGATTGCAGTTCAAGTAATCAAATCAAAAATAATAGGCACAACTCTGTACAGCGTACAAAATGAATCCTCTATAAATGCAATTGTCAACAAATTGCAGACAGTAATCGTCGGCGAAACATCCCAAAATGCAAAATCCAAAATGGCACCTGTTGAACAAAAAGAAAGACAGCCACGCAGTATACTAATGAAATCGATAATTTACGCAAGCTACTCGAAGCATCGTATATCGATGAAGGTATACCAGCAGAACATGCTAAGACCCTAAGCACTAGGGAGGCAATCGATTCTATGATCAAAAAAAGCCGAGCACGAGAGCATTAAGACCGTACTAGAAGCTGGAACATGCACAACAATGGATGCAGCTATAAGCGCATACATTAGAACTAGTACGCGAGTTACTGGCAATGTGAATACAATATTGTATTCCAAAGGATGTAATTCCAATCGCGGTAACAATTACAGGGGTAATTATCGTGGTAGAGGAACTGCTAGCTATAACAACAGAGGCAACTATCAAAATAACAGAGGTAACTATTCCAATCACTATCAGAACAATCATCAAAATAACGGCAATAATTATAGAGGCCGTGGAAACTCGAACAGAGGTAATCATAATAACCAGAACAGAGGTAATTATAATAATAACAACAATATCAGACTAGCCCAGAACAACCAGGGAAACTCCCAACAACCTTTGGATACACAACAGTAAAGAATAGTAAGGTTCATAGCATCAATCTCAATCATAATATATTTGTGTCTTTTAATAATATCACAACAGGGAAAAAGCTAATCTTCCTAATAGATACAGGGGCAGACATTTCAATTTTAAAAGAAAATTCTGATAATTTCGATGACATTCAAAATGATAATATAATTAATATTCAAGGCATAAGCCAAGAAGTTATTAAATATAAAGGCTTAACATCAATTGAGATACAAACGGATAAATACATAATTCCAAACAATTTCCATATAGTAGATGCCCATTTCGCAATACCATGCGATGGAATAATAGGCATTGATTTTATAAAAAAATTTAATTGCCAATTAGATTTCAAACCAGCAGAAGATTGGTTTATAATTAGACCTAATAATTTAAATTACCCAATCTACGTTCCGATTACATACAGTTCTGGTAATAACTTAATAGTATTACCAGCAAGATCCCAAGTTGTCCGCAAAATCACTATAACCTCAAATGAAGATAGTGTACTAATTCCAAATCAAGAAATTCAGGATGGTATTTATGTTGCAATACCATTGCTACTTCTCATAACACGTTTGTCCGATTTTTAAATACAACTAATGCTGATCAATTAATTAATGTAAATTCCTTAGAATATGAATCTCTTTCGAACTACGATGTGATTCAAACAAATAGTGAAACCAGAGAAAAAATTGTCATATCCCAATTATCTAAAAATTTTCCAAAACAATTTAAATCACAGCTATTAAAGCTATGCAATAAATATACTGACATATTCGGACTTGAAACCGAATCTATATCAACAAATAATTTTTACAAACAAAAACTGAGTTTGAAGGATAATGAGCCAGTTTACACAAAAAACTATAGAAATCCCCATAGCCAAGTTCAAGAAATTCAAGCTTAGGTACAAAAGTTAATTGATGACAAAATAGTTGAGCCGTCTGTATCAGAATACAACAGTCCACTTTTGCTAGTACCCAAAAAATCGCTCCAAGATTCTGAAAAGAAAAAATGGCGATTAGTAATTGACTATCGTCAGATCAATAAAAAGCTCTTGTCGGATAAATTCCCACTCCCTAGAATTGATGATATTTTGGATCAACTAGGAAGAGCAAAATATTTTTCATGCCTCGACTTAATGTCGGGCTTTCATCAAATTGAACTTGAAAAAGGTTCAAGAGATATAACGTCCTTTTCAACGAGCAATGGTTCATATCGCTTCACGCGACTTCCATTCGGTTTAAAGATAGCGCCTAATTCTTTCCAGAGAATGATGACTATAGCATTTTCTGGACTTGAACCGTCTCAAGCATTCCTTTATATGGATGATCTTATAGTCATTGGTTGTTCCGAAAAGCATATGCTTAAAAACCTAACTGATGTTTTTGGCAAATGCAGGGAATACAATCTTAAATTATATCCTCAAAAATGTTCATTTTTTATGCATGAAGTCACATTTTTGGGACATAAATGCACAGACAAAGGAATCTTGCCTGATGACAAAAAATACGATGTCATTCAAAATTATCCGGTGCCCCATGATGCGGATAGCGCTAGGCGTTTCGTTGCATTTTGCAATTATTATAGACGCTTTATTCAAAATTTCGCCGACTATTCGCGGCACATAACTAGATTATGTAAAAAGAATATTCCATTTGAATGGACAGATGA
Source organism: Lordiphosa mommai (assembly GCA_018904225.1). Taxonomy (NCBI): domain Eukaryota; kingdom Metazoa; phylum Arthropoda; class Insecta; order Diptera; family Drosophilidae; genus Lordiphosa; species Lordiphosa mommai. Next base: position 1,473,373 of record JAEIFT010000009.1, read on the forward strand.
GTGTCAAAATGCGTTTTTACACTCAAAATCTCAACTTATTGAACCAACTCTGTTACAATATCCAGACTTTAGCAAAGAATTTTGCATAACAACGGATGCAAGTAAGCAAGCGTGTGGTGCTGTTTTAACTCAAAACCACAATGTCAATCAACTTCCAGTTGCATACGCATCTAGATCATTTACAAAAGGCGAAAGTAACAAGAGCACAACTGAACAGGAATTAGCAGCCATTCATTGGGCAATAATTCATTTTAGACCCTATATTTACGGTAATCATTTTACCGTCAAAACTGATCACAGACCACTCAATTACTTATTCTCAATGATTAACCCCGGCTCAAAATTAACACGTATGAGACTTGAATTGGAGGAATATAATTTCACTGTAGAGTATCTAAAGGGCAAGAATAATTACGTAGCTGATGCGTTATCAAGAATAACCATCAAAGAATTAAAAGAAACCACAGGTAATATCAATAAAGTCACTACAAAATATCAAATTAGACAGAAATCATGCGCAGAAGATGAAAAATCGGAGTTGCCTAAGCAATCTATAGAAATAGCTTCACAGCCCAACGTATACGAAGTTATTAAAAACGACGAGGTACGTAAAGTAGTGACCTTGCATGTAAAAAATATGTTATGTTTCTTAAAACAAGGAAAAAAAATTACTGCAAGATATGATGTTAGCGATTTATATACTAATGGAATTCTCGACTTAGGTCAGTTTTACCAAAGGCTTGAAACGCAAGCCGGTATTAATGAAATCAGCCAACTCAAAGTGGCAACATGGGTTAATATCTTTGAACACGTTTCAATTGATAATTTTAAGAAAATGGGCAATAAAATATTAAAATCATTAAGAGTAGCGCTACTCAACCCGGTGACCCAGATTAAAAATGAAAAAGAAAAAGAAGCTATTTTGTCTACATTCCATGACGATCCTATTCAAGGAGGACACACAGGCATTACCAAAACCTTGGCCAAGGTCAAAAGATATTATTTTTGGAAAGGTATGTCAAAAGAAATAAAAGAATACATACAAAAATGTCAAAAATGCCAAAAAGCGAAAACAACTACGCACGTTAAAACTCCCCTTGTAATAACCGACACCCCAATATATGCTTTCGACAGAGTCGTAGTAGACACCATTGGTCCACTACCAAAATCTGCAGTCACTCTTATATGCGACTTAACTAAATATTTAGTTGCCATACCAATTGCAAACAAAAGCGCAAATACTGTCGCTAAAGCTATATTTGAATCTTTTATTCTGAAGTACGGTCCAATGAAGACGTTTATTACGGACATGGGAACAGAATATAAAAATTCAATAATCAATGACTTGTGCAAGTATTTAAAAATTAAAAATATAACATCTACAGCACACCATCACCAGACAGTCGAAAGAAGTCATAGAACTTTTAACGAATACATACGATCATACATATCAGTCGATAAAAACGATTGGGACGTATGGCTTCAATACTTCGTTTACTGTTTCAACACGACCCCCTCTATGGCACATAATTATTGTCCATATGAGCTAGTATTTGGTAAAACAAATAACTTACCAAAACAATTTAATAGCATAAATAGCATAGAAACTATTTATAATATTGACGATTATGCAAAAGAAAGCAAATTTAGATTAGAAGTAGCAAATAAAAGAGCAAGGATTATGCTTGAAGAACATAAGAAAAAGAATAAAGAAATCTTTGATTTAAAAACAAAAAACATTGAATTATCAATAGGAGATAAGGTTCTGTTAAGAAATGAAACAGGGCATAAATTATTTTTAGCCCAGCGCGACAAGTACATTGAAACTTATAAATTAATGCGCCAGTCACTACGATGTCATCCTTAATACATTTTTGGTTTCCTAACTTAAAATAATAATAATTAAATATAAACAATGACAGACAATGAACTTAATTATGTAACAACACAGTAGGATTAATTTTAATTACAGCATTTTTTTTTTTTTTTTTTTTTTAACCTATTATTAATTTTCCCTGTTTTGCATAATTTCCCTAACTTTACCCTCAAACTGAGGTACGCTTCCAATAATTTTTAGTTCATGTGGTAGATCGTTCGATAGCCGAATAGCATTTATCCAGAACTGTCTCTCAGAGCATAGCAACTTCCATCTCGGGCATATGTAATTATTTGTACGCTGCGATGCCGCAGGTCTTAGAAAACTATGGAGGTAGGATGGCTCTTTAGTTACAATTATCTTGTGCATGAATATGAGAGTTCTAAGTTTAATCCACGACTTAAGGCAAAGGTCAAAAATTTTACGAGTTAGATGTGAAATTTGGTCGAGTCGTCTAACATTAAATACATATCTAGCTATAGAGTTAACAGTCACTTTGAGCTTTTGGAAATCTCTAGAGTCGCAGTGGCCAAAAATTTCTACTCCGTAAAAAAGTGTGGGTACCAGAATTTGCTTTGCTATTGTCATTTTAAGATTAACTGGTAATATGGACTTAGACATTGCGAGCTGTCGCAGCATTCCGTATGTTTTACCGGTTGCTTTGGAGATGTGATTAGACCATGTTAAATTATTATTAAAAGTTATTCCTAAATTGACTGCATGTTCCACATACTTAATTGGAGTGTTATTGATAAAAATTTTTGGCAACTGGCTTGTGTCAAGTGACTTCTTGTATATAACTATACATTTGGTTTTAGCTGGGTTCAGGCCTAATCCGTTTTCGTTGGCCCATTTTTCAATTTTAGTTAACACATTACTGGTCACACACACACATTCATTAATATTTATAAACGGTCGACTAACATAAATTTGAACATCGTCAGCATACATATGGACTTCACAATCGGACAGGACATTAGGAAGATCATTGACATATACCGAAAACAATAAAGGCCCCAGAACCGACCCCTGCGGGACGCCGCAAGAGAGTGAGGTGAAGTTTGAAATACTGGAGCCAGAGACCACTGCTTGCATTCTATTATTTAGGTATGACTTCAGGAGACAAACTGCGGTATCTGAGAAGTTGTATAAGTTTTTTAGTTTTGTACAGAGAATTCTGTGATTGACAGTATCGAATGCCTTACTGTGATCTAGTAGCGTCAAGAAGGTTACACAGCTATCATCCAGTTGTTTGCGAATATCCTCAACTATATTAGTAATTGCTGTTATGCATCCTCGATTCTTTCTGTACCCCGACTGTTTTTGGTTAAGTAGCTTGTATTTATTGAGAAAGCGCTGCATCTGTGTAGCCATTAGGTTCTCAAACACTTTGGACATATATGGTAAAATGGACACTGGTCTAAACTCGTTATTGTTTTTCGGGATCGGTAAGATTTTCGCATATTTCCATAAATGTGGAAACGTAGAAGTTGTTAAGGCAGTGTTCATTATATAAGTAATATGGTCAAGTAGCAATGGGAGTAAGATTTTTACAAATTTGGGACTGACATGATCTAGACCTTCTGCGTTTGACTTCACTTTTAAAATACATTCAACAACATCACAAGAAGTTACACAAGCAAAACTAAAACTATTATCACAGAACGGTAAAACATTTAGATAATTATTGCACGTAGCTTCAGGTACATCTATTCGCACGAACTTTTCATTTAGCTCATTTACATTCATAATTTCGGTTTGGTGTGATTTAGTTTTTCCGATCCCTAATCCTTAACTTCTCTCCAGGTTTGCCTGTTCATGGTAATATTACTAAATTTGGTATTGAAATAAATTCTCTTTGCATGTTTGATCATTTTCGTCACATTGTCCCTCTTCTTTTTAAAATCGGTCAGTAGGTTATTAGTTTTGTACCTCTTCCACCTAAGATACGCAATGTCACGCAATTTAATATTCCGCTTTATGTTGTAGTTAAACCACGGCTGCTGCATCGGTTTAATAACTTTTGTTCTTAATCGAACGCATTTGTTAAACATCGTGTTTATATTGGTGTTGAGAACGTGCAATTGGCAGTCAACGTCAGGCGAGTTGTATATAGTCGTCCAGTCACAAGCATTAAATTCTATCTCTAGTTCCCTATAGTCAATGTTCTTATAATCCCTAAACTGTATCGAAATGTCATTATAACTAACTACTATATCATATGTCAGAAAAATTAAATCGTGTCTGGAGAATGTCGGTACTGAGACCTGGTCATATATTAAAATTTTATTAGCATCGTTCACGAAAAATGCATCCAAGAGGGTGTCACAGGTACTGGAAAAGTGTGTTGGCATTGTTTTGTTGACAACGTTCAAACCGATTGACTCAAAACTGTCAGAGAGATGCGTCTCGCTTAGAAGATTACTGTTAAAGTCGCCTGTCAAAATAGTTTCTGAATAGTCCGTGGAAAGATCTGTAATTACCTCTATCAATTGTATGTAGTCAGTGTTGCGATTAGGTCTGTAAATACATCCGACAAGTGTCTTCGTTTCTAAGTTTTTATTGTTTATTACTAAAAATAGATATTCAATTGCACTTGTGCTTGGATGTTTACACACTAGCTTACTATTCAGTCTTTTGTTAACAAAAATTGCAATTGCGTGGCCAACACGGTCAGCACGATATAACATATAACCATCACACATAACGGACAAATCACATATATCAGACATGAACCACGTTTCGGACACACATATAACATCTACGTTGGACCCTACAAAAATATATCTAAACTCGTCTATTTTGTTTACGAGACTTTGTGCGTTTATGTGAGCTATTGTTAGACCGTTTGCCTGTTTCTTCAAAACTCTGACCATACTATTGGCTATGGATCTACTCATTTCATCCTGCAGAGTTAGTTATTGAAATTGAAAGCGTAATCTCTACAATAAAAACCCTAATATAAAACGGAAAACATGCAACATTAATTCTAATTTTAAATCTAAAGAAAATATTGTTGTTTCTAATTTTAATTGCGAAACCCACTGTCATTGTTTTGAGCTTCAAGACCGGCTGAAGCAGCGGCAGAAGATGTAGATGGGATGAGCTTTAAAAGCTCATCATTGCTCTCAATACAATGCACATTCTCGCTGTTGGTGCATCGCACGTGCACAAATCCACGACGGGTGAATACTGGCGATAGCTGCTTGTGCTTTTTTCAGCCGCATTGCCTCTTTAAAGATGTTGTAATGCTCTTTCGAAAGCTGCTCGTTGATGTAAATCGGAGCTCCCAAATCAAAGCCTAACATTGACAAGTTCAGTGGTTGTTTTTGATCGCGCCGGTACATTCCTATTGCTCTTAGTAGCGTGTTCTTTTCTCAAGCATTTTCCAACTTAATTATAATTGTCGGATCAACATTGCTTTGCTGCAATCGACGTGTGCGGAAAATATTTCTTATTTTGGGTGTTGGAGAGACATTAAGCCCAAAACAAAGCGAGTTGAAGTAGGCTCGAATGTTTTCCTCTTCAACAAAGGGAACTCCATGCAGCCTCAAGTCGTTTGCGTAGCTTGCCATGTGTTGTGCTGCAAGCTTCGACTCTAACCCTCCCACCCGCTCTCTCAGGCTTTGCAGTTCTCCCACCTCATGCTCGAGATGGACAACTCTCTCCCCAAGCTGATCGCGCATTGTCTTTAGCTCACCAACTTCTCGCTCCAGACCGTTCATCCTCTCAGCTAGCAGCTTTACCTCCAGTGTCATCCCATCGAACCGCTCTAAAAGGGCGTTGAGAATGCGCTTTTCCGCCTCTCGCATATTCCCGGAGATCAGCTCAGCCTGCTCTAAGAATCGCTGGTTAAGGGCCTCCAGTATTGACCGGGACAGAACATCAGAGGATCGGGATGCCTTTAAGTCCGAGCCAGTGTTTTCGCGAGCACGCTTGGTCTGATGGGCTGGTGCCATGGCGTTCGGTGTGTTCCAAGTTTTTGTGAGTGTTGAGTTGAGTAGAATGCAGTTGAGTGGAGTGTTGTGTGTTGTTGGTGTACTTCAGTTTGGCAGTTCACTTCAAGTCCGTTTTGTTTCAATTGAGTGTGTTTTAATGTGTGGACTTTGACCTTGATCCGTTTCAGCGTTAACGTTTGTGAATTATTTGTTATTTATCCATAAACCAAAGGCGTAAACAACGAATCGCTTAGGCGGAGTACAAGTGCGTGTTTAGTAATTTAAAAAATTGTGATTTAGAATTTTTGCGACTGTTTGTAGCGTTTTAATTAATATTTTTGTGGAGCTTATGGAAAATGCGTCTTTCTCCTTTCTCCTAATTACTGAGATAGATTTTAAATATACGGGACCCTATAAGGTAGAAAGCATAGAAGAAAGAGATAACATAATAATCTCAAGTAATAAAAATAAGAAACAAACAGTACATAAGGACAGATTAAAAATTTATTATTCATAATCAATTTTATCAATCATTACGAAAATAAAAAAATAAAAATAAAAAAAAAATAAATAATAAAAAAAAAACAAAATAAAAATATATAATAATAATGTTGAAAAAAAAAAAAAATAACTACGTTATTTTCAAAAAGGAGGGAGATGTAATATGCGCATATATCGAATGTCCACTGTAGTCAAATGCAGTATAATGAATTATCGAATATATACATATAAATACACTGTGGCACTTTGTTGCAGTGTTTACGTAAATATCCGAGTTTGATTGTGAGTGAAACATGATCACCCACTTAAGCCACATGCGACATAAATGCATAGTCAGCGTTCTCACGCTGACCAACCGCGGCTATATACATATATAAGCGCACATACCATTTCTCTCTCAGCGCTGCTAACAGCAGAATATATATAAAATATATAAGAAATATATAAAGCAGCCGCTCCGCTGCTAGCTTCTCTGGCAGCCCAGCTACGCGGCTTTAGGCTAAGCGAGTACCCAAAAATATATACAAGAATCAATCAATAAAGAACCCTCAAAGAAACAAGATGTGGATTGCCTGTTAACTAAATGGGAAACTGTGGATGCCTGATATAAACTGTGGATGTCTGATATAACAGTACGCTCGTTCCAAAAAGGCCAAATTGGAGTGCATCTGCTCTGCTCAAAGGCTCGCGTCGCTCCATTAAAGACTTTAACAGTTCCGAAGTTGGAGCTTTGTGCTGCGAAGCTATTGGCTCAAGTGGTAAATGAGATCAAAGAAATGAATATCTTCCAGTGTCCCTTTCATTGTTGGTTAGACTCTTCGGTGGTTCTGTCATGGATTCGTGAGGAACCGGCAAAGTTCAACATTTTTGTCGCCAATCGGGTCAGTGCCATACAACAGCTCACAGATGGCATGACATGGCCTCACATTCCGACAGATCTCAACCCAGCAGATATCCTATCGAGAGGAGCATCACCAGCGGAGCTGAAGCGATCGTCACTTTGGGCAACCGGTCCAAAGTTCTTGAAAGGTGCAGAAAGCGACTGGCCCAAATCATGCCTTCCGGAGCAAGCGCTGCCAGAAGTACGAAAGAAGGTCTTATTCAGCCTTAAAGCCGAAACTGGTTTGTCCTGTGACTTTAAGTACATAAACTCCTTCGGAAAAATGCAACGCATATTTGGGTACGTGTACAAATTCATTTCATCGTCAAAGTCGTCACTCCTTACAGTTGAGCATATTCAACACGGAACACATCTGTTACTTCACCTGGTTCAAAAGGACGCTCTTTGGGAAGACTATAAGACTTTGCAGTTGGGAAAGGCCACTAGCTCTTCAAGCAGCATCTCGTCTTTAGCGCCTTTTATAGATGATTTTGGACTCATTCGTTTGGGTGGACGTCTCAATCATTCCGCTCTAGGTTTTGATGCCCGTCATCCCGTCGTCCTACCGAAGAATCATCCCCTAACCGTCCCTTTTACTTTCAGAAATCCCAGACGGTGTCAATGTCCTCACGCCTGCTCACTTCCTGATTGGACGCCCATTTACTGCAGTCCCTGAGCCTGAGCTGACGCAGCTGAATTACAATCGGCTTGATCATTGGCAGCGTGTCAGTTTTCACCAGCAGATCTTTTGGAAGAGATGGTCTGAAGAGTACTTCACTCTTCTTCAGCAGCGTACCAAGTGGCGCACACCCAAGCCCGGAGTGAAGATCAACGATGTCGTCTGCATCAAAGACGAAAACTTGGCACCATTGAAATGGCCTCTTGCTAGGGTCATCGAGCTCGTAGCTGGAAGTGATGGAATAGCGCGAGTGGCCATCCTACGCACCTCGTCTGGCACAACACGGCGTGCCCGATCTTTTCAACGGGGGGAGGATGTTCGGATCAGTAAGCGGCCACAACAGGCGGCCCCAGTGTAAACCCTTCACATCATGTATCATTCTCTATCTACATATCAATGTCGCTAAGAGTTTTGCTTACAGTTGCTCTCATTAACATTATCTAACTCATTTATCTATTCCTTTTGTTCGTTTCTGCCTCTCTGTCGTACCTAGGCCTTGCCTTTGCTAATTCTGTTCTTCTAACTTCACTTAGTCTTGAGCATCGACAGAGTGCAGCTGCGTATACTTAAAAACCCGATTATTCTTGTATCCCTCGCTATTTGATTTATCATATATTATTCAATTAAAATTAAGTTAAAGTTTGAACCAGTTTGTTTTCATTTGGAACGAAGGCAAACCATCAAAACATTTTGGATAAAACAACAGCTACCGAAAAAGCTCGGTTGGCTTCAAACAATCTGTGTTAGCATAACCGTGTATAAGTAAGCAATAAGCGAGAAAACCGTATGAAATTCCAAAACTGTGATGACGGTAGCATAGAAAACAGCTAATCAAGTCTATTCGCTTTTTGCTTGTAGATTTCGGTAGTGTTTATACCCTGTAATTTGAGAAATAAATGAAATGATATTTATATTGCCAAAACCAAACAAAAATTACTCAGATAATTAAAAGATCAATCCAATGAAAAATAATTACAAAGTATCAGCCAATAACAAGAACCTATTTAAAATGAATAATGTTGGAATTTTGTTTTAAAATCTTAAATCTTTACTCGATAGTATTGGTTTGGTATTTTTATTAAATTTCGGAAGTCAGTTGCGAAATAAAATATTCGGGATATCCTTTTTGTTCTATATCCTATTTGTGGCCGAATATAATGAAGATCTACAAGATTTTGACAATGAAACAAATCAATGAATTCTCAACTAAGTTTAATTGGTATAAATAAAGCAGTGTAATAATTGATAATGGAAAATTAATGTTTTATATGATGGTGATGAATTGAAGGAAGTTAAAGGCATTTGTATTAGGGATTCACTATGATCAATGGCGAAAGTGAATCATGGTTGGGAGGGTTTAGACGCCAGCCTCGCATCTCCAGCTAAGCGAGTGCCTCTGATCTGATTAACGTATCCTACATCTTTTGTTTAGTTTGATCCCCGTCTGGTAAAGTAGAGTAAATAGTATCCTAAGTCGGATTTAAACATTATAGCTGACAAAATTGATTCAGTCCAAAGCAACGTGAGTGAACTATCTACCAAAGATCGGGACCTTACGGATGAAAACATACTTCTCCGAGAGGAACTGCAATCCATAAAGAACGTCCGAGAAAATGATGCTAGAAGACTGCTATTCCTCGAAGATGGTGCCAAGCGGAAAAGCCTAATAATAAAAAACCTACCGGGGGGCAAAGCTCCTATTGATGCTGTTATGGACCTCTGCAAACACCATCTTAAACTCAAGGAGCGAGTTGAATTAGAATTTGCAAAAAAACTTTACGAGAATGCAGGAAAAATGACAGTATTGCTAGAACTTAGGTCAGTTAGGGATGCGCAACTCATTCTAAAACACACCAAAAATCTGGCAGGATCTCAGGTATCTATCGAACAGGACCTTAATTATGAGCGCAAGCAGCACAAACAGGCTATGCTTGGCCTAAGACGTGGCCTTCTGAATGCTAACAATTCAAAAACAGTTATGGTTCGCAACGATCGAATGAATATAGATGGTCACTGGTTCTATTGGAACTCTTCCAAGGAACTTATGTGCAATGCGGAGCCGGCCAATAACGTCATGAAACTCATCTACGGATCAGACTTCCACGTGGACCTAAAGTATGAAACCATCACTGTAACCCCGAATCCAAAAAACTTAATAGGCTCAGCTTTATAGAACCAGAAATAACGCCACACCAAAATTCTACTCCTAAATATACGTTAAATTTAACAATTTCGTCCTACAATATAGCTGGCTTAGCAAATAAGTTAATATTTTCACAATTTTTCAAATATGTCAATGAACACTGTATTTTTTTACTCTATAAAACTTTTGTCGATAAAAATGAACAAGTCTACGAACAATATTTTGCTAACCACATTCTACATTGGATTCCGGCTAATCGAACTGCGGAACGAGGTCGAGCTAGTATGGAATTAAAAAGGACCTCTTTTTGGATGGCACCTGCAGAATTGTCACTATAGTAAACACGGTCGTCATTGAAATTAAAAGTTCCGAAAAACTTATAATTTTGCCTGTATACATAAACTGCAATCGATGGGTCCAAGATTATGAGACTGTGTATGACTTCTGTTTGACGTCCGACTGCAATAATATCATGGTCATTGGAGACTGCAACGCACGTATTGGTACGGAACAGGTAGTCACACAATCGTACGATCTCGCCACAGATTTAGCAAAAACTGCTCGATGTGCCAAAGACGGTGTTGTTGATAGAAGAGGTCGCAAGCTAATTGAAATGTGTGAGTCCATGCAAATGACCCTCGTAAATGGCCGTACCAAGAGTGACCAGGAAGGAGAATTCACCTTTGTTAGAGGAAACGCTTGCTCTACAATCGACTACTGCTTAATACAAGGACAGTGACAGGAAGTCTTCACCGATATGTCTGTCGATGGACAAATTTTCTCGGATCATATGCCACTTGTTGTGACTTTTGAGCTAACTAACGTTACTGAAGTAACCTCTAAATCAACATTAATGCCAAAACTTCGCTGGAATCAGAGAAAAGAGAGAAACTACGTTACCGAGCTTGATAAAGGAGTGGAGCGTCTTCGCCACAGCGCCGAGAATAATATTGACACTGCAAACGAGCTTACAAAGTTGATAGTAAAAGCAGCAGAAACTATGCAGACAAAGGGAAGTACAGGGTTGCCCATATTCGACGGACCCATCTGCCAACGCCATAACTTTTGACAGAGATGTCAGATCGCTTAATGACATACCGCGTTTGAAGCGTCAGTCCAAGCTGATTTTTACCATGGAACAATACACGCCACGCGAGCGCTCTGAAATAGTTGAAATTTACATTCAACAGAACAAGTCAATAGTGAAAACTCAACGTGGTTTTAAAAAAATTAAGAAATGTGAAAAGTGCGCCTTCTAAGAACACCATTAAGCGTTTATACGAAAAATTTTCGACTGGTGAGGCTCTTTCTAATCCGAAGAGGCCAAATAAAAGTCGACCAAGGCGATCGGCCGAGAATATTGCTGCCGTACGAGCCAGTGTTGAGAGGTCCCCAAGAACATCCCAAAAACGCCGTTCTCAGCAGTTGGGCATGGCTCGGTCCACTTTACAACGGATTATTCGCGTTGATTTGCATTTGTTCCCGTACAAAATTCAATTGACGCAAAGATTGTTGCCTGCGGACAAGCCTCGTCGATTGGAATGGGCCCAAAGAGTTATCGAAATGGCCGAAGATGACGAGCAATTTTGGAACAAAATTATCATGTCCGATGAAGCCCATTTCACATTGAATGGGACCGTAAATAAGCAAAATTGCCGTATTTACGCCACTGAAAATCCTCAGGATATTCAAGAAGTGCCTCTTCATGACGAAAAAGTCACAGTTTGGTGCGGCGTTAGTGCGAAAACGGTCATTGGGCCGTTTTTCTTCCAAAATGAAAATGGCCATGCTGTTACCATCAACCAGGAGCGTTATCGCGACATGATGACCAATTTTGTGATGCCAATTATTCGTCGAAAGCGTATGAGGCAGTTCTGGTTTCAACAAGACGGCGCTCCACCGCACACAAGTCGCATAACAATCGATTTTCTGAAGAAATTGTTTCCGGGCCGTTTGATGTCGAAAAGTGGTGATTTGGACTGCCCACCGCGTTCGCCCGATTTGACGCCGCCTGACTTCTTCTTGTGGGGATATTTGAAGTCAAAGGTTTACGTTAACAAGCCAAGGACCGTAGAAGAGCTCAAGGACAACATTCGTGAAGAAATAGCCGCTATTCCGGCCGAAATTTTGGCGAAAACGATGGAAAATGCTGCAAAAAGGGCACAATACGCCATCAACGCCAGAGGCGGCCATTTGAGAGATATCATATTCAAAAATTTATGTAAACAAATCTACTTGGAACAAATTAAATGATTAAGATTGCCAACCGCCAAATTTTTATTTTTTTCTTTGATTTTAAAAAAAAAAACTTGGGTCCGTCGAATATAGACAACCCCTGCCTAATAAGCAAGCATGGTTTGACTCAATGTGTATGCGATTAAGAGACTTGGTTTTTCATCGATTAAATTACGAATTACAAATACAATATGCTTTGCCGATCACGGTGTCATCCGAACTAGACAGATGCATCTCAATAACGGAAGTCAACGATGCCATTGCCAATTTGAAGATAAATAAAGCACCAGGGGAAGACAGGATATCTGCTGAATTTTTTTAGGAACGCACGCAAACTTAATAGAACTGCTAACACTCGTCTACATCTTGTTCAATAACGTCCTTTCTCTTTTAAAGAGATTAAATTTCTTTTGGAGACCCATCGAATGCCAAAATTTTTACCGGAGTGCTACTTTCCCGCCTGATCGAATGGGTAAATCATTCGGAATTATTAAGTGAATTTCAGACGGGCTTTCGAAAGGGTTATTCAACTGTCGATAGCATCTTCGTCCTGAGATCAATTGCTCAGTCTTACCTGCAGTCCAAAAAAAAGCTATATATATTTTTTATTGACTTTAAGGCTGCATTTGATACAGTGAATAGAAGAAGTCTGTTCTACAAACTGAGCAACATTGGGCTATCTACCAAAATGCTCAAGGTAATATTTCAGCTGTATGACAAAAATACAGCCTCGGTTTGGGACGGCTCCAGACTATCTGATTGGTTTGATACTAACTGTGGAGTCAAGCAGGGATGTATCTTAAGCCCACTTTTATTTTCGCTCTATATCGATGACATAACACAGGCCCTACCAGGCGGAATTTCCTTTGCTGGACAACAATTTAAAACGTTGATGTATGCCGATGACATGTGCCTCTTTGCCGATTCCCCGCAAATGCTTCAGAAAATGATCGATAAGCTACACGAATATTGCAGATTCTGGTGCCTTCAAATCAATACGGATAAGTCTAAAATCATGGTAGTTAGACAGGGTGGAGGTCGTTACGCACGTGCAGAAGAATGGACAATAGACGGCGTTATCCTCGAAAAGGTGAAGCGTTACAAATACCTCGGAGTGTTACTGTCCCACAATATGTCCTTTAAAGTCCACCTTCGTGAGAAGCTGAAAGATGCAAAAGTGGCTATCAACGCGTCATGGAAAACTCTGCTTAGTAGGAAAAACATCAAACCTAGCACAAAATATGCAGTCTTTCAAGCAGCAGTACGATCAATCCTGTGCTATGCTTCATGTTGAAAAATACTAAGAAAGAAAATTACATTTTTGTTTAAATTTGTTAATTGTAATTAAGTTAGCCAGCTATAATTTAAGATGTTTTTTTTTGTTGGAGAACTAAAAAAAACCTACTACTATATAAAAAAATAATACTAATATCCTTAAGATTATTAAGCTTGTATTAGGGACTCTAAAATTAATTTAATATTTTAATGAGGCGGGATTTGTGATTGCCAAAAGCCACCCCAACCGTCTGCTTTGCTAGCCCTATTCACGGGTCCCAACCGGCATGCACATTCGCCAGGTACATATTAGCTGAGCATAGAGGAACAACATCTCGCTGACACCACAATACCGTCTGTTCGTTACAGTTGATCGTCTTTCATCGTGATACGATGTTCAGCTATGTTTGACGTCCCCCTCAGCTTAGTTAAAAATCCTTCTATGTCTTCTTCGCCAAATATCTTTTCTGGTTCTTCCACTGCCACTGATAGTTTTTCTTCTAGCCATCCGTTTCTTCTTCCTCTCGGAGGTATATTGATTTCATGCCCTGCGCTTTCTAACTTAGCTCCCACTCCCGTTAAAAAATTCCAACCCAGCACCATCTATTACTTCTGGTAGGATTAGCAATGACATGTGAATCTCTTTATTTTCAAATTCTATGACCGTTTCGTACTGTGTTGTAATTTGGCTACTTCGTCCATCCGCCAGTCTCACTTGTCTTTTGGTTCGTGTTTTGTTTCCTATTGTGCCCAACAGTTCAGCTAATTCTTGGGTTATAAAGCTGCTTGTGGCCCCCTTTATCGATCGTTGCTCGTAACTCCTTCGAAACAATTATCATCGCGGATAATTGGGTCTCCTTTTCATGAAATTCTCCCACTAATTTTGAGAGGCGAATTCTTGCGATCACTGCCAGCAGAAAGTGATCATATGATTTCTACACTCTCTAGCCCAGTGTCCGTTTGTGTATGTATTTGTATTTCTTTTTGTGTTTTGTTTGTGTTCGGTGGCTTCTGCGTATCTGGTCTGTTTGGTAGTGTCCTAGCACACTCATGACATCTTCTGCATGTTTTTACGCTCTCTTGTTTTGTTCTTAAGTGTGTGTATCCCATGGCCTCTACCGAGTTATCGCTGTGTTCTCGTCTGAACGATTCCAGGTCCTTTTCCAATGCCTCAAATTCGTTGGCTAACACCATTAGCTCCATCAGTGTTTTACATGTGTGTGGGCGTATTAACACTCGTAGATCAGGTGTGCTATTTTCAGTAATAATTTCCAACTGTTCTTCTTGTGAGCATTGTAATGGTCGTATTAGTGTTTGCATTTCTACTATGTAATCCTTAAAAGATTCTCCCCATGCTTGTTTCCTTCTTCTTCCTCTGCTAGTTTGCTGATATATTCCCTGGGTAAAAAAAAATGCGTGGAAACTGGCTACGAATTCATTCCATGTTTTCCACTGTTTATCGTTTGCCATTTTAACGCTTTGTCTTTAAATAATTCTGGCATCGCCCTCGGTATCATGTCGATATCTAACCCGTATGTATTAGCTGACCATTGCACACTGGATCCGCTAGAGGCCAAAAATCAAAATATGAAAGTCAAAATATCTGAACCAAATTAATCATTTCCATTTTTCAATATATCAAATTATTCGGTACAATAGTTTATTTTGCTCCATTCCAATTGTTTCAATTACAATCAGCGCCAAAAGAGCGACAAATGAATCAATCTGGAATTTCTGTGTAATGAGCGTCAAATCATATGTAGCATATAATTGGACATTATAAGAAAAAGGCTGCGAATTTCATTAAAAACAAAATGAATATTGAAAACAGAGGTATTTACTTTATTTATTTATAATTCAAATAAATTTATGTTTGTGTGCTTATTTAGTAAAATGATTGTTTTGTCACCGCATTCGAAATTATTTTCTCGACCACATAAATCATTTGTAGGTAAACTTTTAGTTGTGTTCCCCCCTGAATCCTCCAATGGGACTTTTTTGTAGTATTAATGAACTATTTTAGATTCTAATAAAGTTTAGTTTAGCAGCCGAGTTGCGCCGAGCTTTGTGCTAGAAGCTATAGACCAAACGTTTCTTTTGCTTAGAGCCACGTTTTTCTGTTATGTTTACGTGTTTTTGCTAATGTGTTTTTGAGCTGTGTCCTTTTTTGTTATTATTAAACTTTTAATGTTTATCTTTGAATCTAAAATTACTAAAATTGTGCATTATTAATTTTTTCATAAATTTTTATTATTGTAGATTTTTTTTTGTAAGATTATATTTGTAGGTGGAGTGGAGGTAAGCGTGAGTGGGAGTGTGTGCAGGGAGGTTTTAATCATATTTATCTTCATACCATATTTTTAAAATATTTTTCAGAGCCATTTTCAAAATTTTGACCCTCTAGTGGTGGGGGGGGTCCCCCGACCCCGAAGACAACCCCCCCCGCCACCCCCACCCTTCTCCCCCCCCCCCCCCCGCCCGCCGCCCCCCCCTCTGGGAGGAGGTAGGGGAAGGGTCAATCATATTCATCTTCTTACCATATTTTTAAAATAGTTTTTTAAAAACTTGGACAAAATTTTAGCCCTCTACCTTCATTTGAAGTATTTTTGGCCGCTGCTCCATACAAGCGGATCCAGTGTGCATAGTACTTGTTCCAGAAATTCTAATGGCATTGAGGTTCCGTCTATTCTCTCACATGCTTCGCTACTCTCGGGTAGTCTGGGATATTGACCGTAGTTTCTGGCCTGACTTTGCTTCTTTGTCGACTGCTTCCCCCCGATGAGCCCTGGGCCATAGATGCTAAATTTGGTACTGACAGTGTCTCTATATCTACTGCTGTCCCATCTTCTTCAATTTTTCTAGGTGTTGTTTTCTGAAATTGCCTGGCCATTTCGTCTATATTCGATATCCCTCTCATATTCTTCTATTCTCTCCTTGAACTGTTTTCTCATCTCGTCAAGCGTCCCACTTAATTCGAACATTAGTATTTTCCCGCATTCTTATCCCTTCTCTCGGCTATATCTCCGTCACTTCACAACTCTCGCTGACTCGTACAATCGTTGCGTTCTCATTCGATCCGCCAACCTTTTCCTTCTTCGTGCAGCCGTTGTTATCGTGACCTTTGGACCTTGTTAACTTGGCCTGCGCCTAGCTTCAGAACGAACGTCCCTTTTTATTACATTAGTCTTTATTAAGTCTTTATTAAGTCTCCGTATCTCACTGACTGCCTTCTGATCGCCAGTTAGGGCCTTTTATAAGCCTCTTCTCTCGTCCATTCGTCCTCCATTCGTTATAACCGCTGATCGCGGCCGATCTGCTGCCTGGAAACAGCTCTTCTATGAATTTTCTTTCCACTGTTATGACATCCACTAGTTGCTTTCTAGAACTGTATTTACCATTCAGCTTCTTTGCTCTTGCTGGCTCTGCCTTCTCGGCAAACAATCTATCTTTAAAATTGTGGGAGATATGAGGTGTTTTTTAAATTGTGGGGGTGGCAACTCTACTGTCGTTTATTTGATCGGAAAACGATGTATGGGGGCTTGACAAGTAATGATGAGAAGAATATATGTCTAGAAGATTTGAATAACCTAACTTCAAAATTGTGGATGATTTGAGGTGTTTTTTAAATTGTGGGGGTGGCAACTCTACTATCGTTCATCTGATCGAAAAACTATGTATGGGGGCTCGATAAGGAATGATGAGTAGAATATATGTTTAGAAGGTTCAAACAACCTTACTCCAAAATTGTGGAAGTTTTGAAAGATAAACTTGACCTGCCTGCAAGTATAAGAAATATATGTTCCATACACTTCAAACCTCTATCTCTTACCATCTCTGAGATCTCAGCGTTCATTCGGACAGACTGACAGACGGACGCTGATCAAGAATATATATACTTTATAGGGTCGGAGATGCTTTCTTCTGGCTGTTACATACATTTGCACAAACCCAATATACTCTTTGTACCTTCGGTACAGAGTATAAAAACAGTTCTCATTTTTTATATCCCAACAAATTTCTCGGATGAGCAGCTAAAGAGATTGTTAGTAAAGACATACCCATTACGGAAGTGATCAGAATCAATAAAGAGGCAGGAATACTAATGAGGGTCAAAATCTGGTTTAAAGGTCAAATGTTACCAAGAGAAGTCAAGTTCTTATATTCTAAGGTTTTGGCTCAGCCGTTTATCCAGTTCAGGCAATGCTTCAGGTGGTTCCGATTTGGTCATGTGGCAAAGTACTGCAAAGGCAGTACTAAATGTTCTAAATGCGGATTGGAAAATGATAAAGATGTTTTTGTTCCAATACGGTAAGCGCAAACTGCAAGGAGATAAGTAAATAAATCATGGATGTAAACCGGTTCTGAACTGAACCGAACCAAACCGTACCGAACCGCTAATTCGTGCTCGTAAACCGATCCACGAACCAAATACTGAAGCGAACCGAAAACCGTAAAAAAAAATCGGTTCGGAGTTTTATGACGTTAAGTTCCTACCTTAAGACAAATATATATCTAATTTTAGGAAATTGTATTTTGAATATTAACTACATGAGAAGCTTTTCTTTTTTAGCCCTTCTCTTTCCTTAAAGTAACTTTTTCCAGACCGTTTGATAAAATTTATTCATCTATTGAGGATTCTCTAACTACCTCTTTAAAAGCAGAAATCAAAATTAAGTCTATCTCCTGCAAATGTTGGATCTTTTCAAAAATATCTGTCATAAATTTGCATTATTTCTTTGGAAGTTTTATATCAAATAGTTTTAGTTTAAAGCTGCGTGTGTTGCATATTATTCTGACTGTGTTTCTCCTCATTAATCTTACCTAAGCAAGGGATTTGGTTTCTACTGCTCTATTTAGCGTCTGTAAAGATATTGTTCGCGATCTTCTCGGTTGAGAAACCAACTTTAATATAATATCCGACATTTTGCAAGGCGATAAAGTGAGAGTGTATTAATGTGCGAATATAATGCGACGCAAAGCGGCTGGAACCTACCTTGTTGAAGGCTAGGCGAGCACTGATTGGCTTTTCTTGTTTTTTACTCTCTTTGCGAAGGGCTCGGCATGTGTTCGGCTCGTGTCTGTGTGAATTTGCCGAATGTGTTCGGACCGCTGTGTCTTGGGCGACGACGTCTGATCTAGTGTGCCTTAGAGTCCAATAGATACTCGGCGTTCTAGATGTGCTCACGATACCCACTGCATTCATATTCCTAAAGCTAATACTGATACTTTTAGATGGCGTCTGCATATCCGATTTTACACAGTGTTTGCACATAAATAATAATATTTTGAAGATCTTGAAATGTTTTTATGACTTTAATTTTGAAAATAATAGATAAAAGTCAACATTTTTTTTTTAGAAAGTATAATGTTTGAAAACTGAAAGTAAACCACTGAACCGAACCGAAGCCGTGGTTCCGCTTAATCCAAAAACCATGTTATAAACCGAACCGGTGGTTTGAGACCTCCATGAATCATTAAACCAAACCGGTCCAAAAGTCACTCAAGAGAAAGATTTGTAGGGTTTGCTTTACAGGTGGAATCTTTGGCTCAGGAAAAGCTGAATTTACTGAGTACAAAGCTAAATACTTTCCTGACAGATCAAAATAACAATGAAAGTGCAGACTCGGCTGCTAAAATGATTATAAAGCAGTTAAAGGATTTTTTAATGCAAGCAATGCTGAATTGGATCGTAGACAGATTTCATTAGAAATCAGTTAAAATATCATTGCCTCGTAATTGAAGTTCTTCAACTAAATATTCAAGCTAGACTAGCAAAAACAATAAACAACTCCTAAATATGTTTTTAGTAAATAATGTGTTAGACATTGCCATCCTCTCCGAGATTTGGATCAAAGATAATTCTGATTGTATAATGGGATACAACATTTACTGTGAGACCAGAGACAAAGGCTATGGAGGAGTAGACATTTATGTATGAATTAGTTCATATTTAGAATACTAAAAATATATAGTTGTATAGAATCCATCGCATCCAAACTCTTGATTTAGATAAAAACGTAAATATGTTTATCCCATATGCAGCGGCTTCCACCACCTTTCTAAACTTCAAATCAGGTCAACCGTATTTGTACTTGGCGTCCATTATCAGTGGCGATATAATTGACAAATCCAATATTTGGAGAAGCCACATGGGGATGGCAAGGGTCCAGTCATTGAACGCGTTGCCCTCAATGCGACTTTTCTATCCTTCTCAAACTTGATAAGTAATAATGCCCATTGGAGGGCATGCAACTCGAAAATAACGTACAGCAACCACTTCTCGATTATGATGGTACATGATGAGATTACGGTTGTAGTTAGCCAGTTTACAGATCTGGAGTCGCTGCAAAATAAGGTTTGTGATAGATTACAAAGGCAAATACTGTAACAATATCGATCAAGATTTACCTCATCATGTTAAGACGATTGGAAGCGGAGCGCAATTTAATCATGCGAAATAGAAATTAAATTAAATATAAATTTAAATTAAGATAAAAGAAAAAAAAAAACAAAATTGTAGTATCACAAGATTTGTAATGTTTATATTACCGTCGTGACTAGCGCACTAAATTGTAAGATTTTATTTTTTTTTTAAAACGTTTATTAACAAAAAATATTTAACCTATATTTACATTAAACAAAAAAACTATTTCAATTCAGTTAATATACTCACTGCCTAAAGGAACTTTAGCGTAACATATGGCTTTAAGCATTAAGTTTAAATTCAAACACAAACATTATGATTCAGAACATTCATATGTACATATTAGAGGTGCACGCGTGAGAGATTTTTCCATCACGTAACGCACGATTCACGAAATAAAAATATCTTGACGCACGATTCACGCACGGAATTTTTTCAGTAATTCGCGTCACGCACGATTCACTCACGATTTACGAGACGTCACGAATGATCACGCACGATAAAAATGCTTCCCTATATAAAATTTATGTAACGCAATTATGTATATATCTGTAACACACACCGGCCGCATATTTTTGGCAATAATTGCAGCTGCTCTAAGGCAATATTCTTACTTACTTTTTCGACCAACTTTTTAATTGGAAGCTTATTATATTTTGCTTGTATAATTCGGACAACCCATCTATGCCACACCGACTTATATCTTTGATTTCCATTGATCATGTTTATTTTTAAAGCAGATTTGCTGCAATTGGTAAACTCAAACGAAATGCTTAGTTCTTGGAATCAGACGTTAGCAGTTGATTGCATTTATTTTCAGTGTGCCCGTACCAGTTTGTCATATAAATGTCATATAACTCCATTCCAATACCTTAAATGTTGCTATTCACTTATCATCACTTATTTTCTATTGGTTACTTATCAGTGTGGCCATGAAACATGCAGAAATTTGTCCGTATTTGTGGCGGCTTTTGCTAGAAGCGCGAAAGTGAGAGTCAACGTTTGTATGTATGTGTGTGTGTGGCCGATCATGCAAGCAAAAGCGACCCTCATTCCATTGTGGATTTCATGGCCACACTGCGCCCTTTGTATGTATCATCATATTATATCGAGCGAGCAGCGGATTCACAAAATCAAAGGCAAATAACAAAAAATTCGTGAATAATGCATAACTTATATTCACGAAGTAAAACTTTAACACGCACGAATCCCGCACGGATCACGGATGCACACGCACGAAAGTCTGAGTTTACTCACGATCACGTCGTGACACGTCGTGACACACCGTGACACGGTAAAATCACGTCACGCGCGCACCTCTAGTACATATATAGCAGACATTACTTGTAGCAAAAATTGTTTGAAAAAAGGCTACATTACTGGGTTAAATGATGAAAAGAAAAGGAATAAGGGGATAGGGACATCAGGCTTTCAGACACCAATTGTGGTGTTTCGAGTTCGAAACGTGTTTGTGTGGGATAGTGAAGTCGAATCACCAGTTTTCCTCCGTGGCATCTGTGACAGCCTTATTTGTTGCTCTTCGGTAGCGGTGGTGAAAAATTGGGACACCTAAATTATTTTGAATGAAGCCCTTAGAGTCCAGGTACAAAAATGCTTCAGGCGGGGCGAGTCCATTTGCTAGTGCGGTCTTCAAGAAGTCAGCATTCTCGTAGTACGGGGCCAAGATGTAATTGTTTTCTGCATTGTTCTGGCATTGATTTATATGATGTCGAATTACGTTGATGATGAAGTTGTCTATCCTATGTACTTTTGCGACTTCATATAGTTTTTTGTTCGGTATGTATTTTTGGTAATCCGTTTCCTTCCTTCCTTTACAATGAAGTGCACGCTATCAGACATTTTCATTCGAATATCTTTATACGTTAAATATAAGACGGTGAATATACTGAACCATATAGGGCAAGCATATGTAATTATTGACCTGATCAGAGCCTGATAAAAAATAATTTTCACTCTTGTGTGGGCTGAGAGTAGAATCGATTTTTGTAGCAGAAGAAGGCTTTTATGTCTTTTTCGATTTGTATGTTCACGTGTTTATTGAAGTACAAAAATCTATCAATGTGAACACCTAGATATTTTACTGTACTAAGGGATGGTAGGGAACAGTTTTCTGTAGTGATGTTACATTTTTTGATGGGGGGCCGAAAAAGAATTGTTTCGCATTTGCTTGCATTTATTTTAAGTTGCCAATTGTCAGCGTATCTTTCAATTTTATTGTAATCTTGCTGGAGCAGTTCGTTGATCTCCTCTATGGTTTTACCTGGGCGATATATTATAATATCATCCGCAAAAGCAATACTATTGTGTACTTGTTTTATTAGGTATATATATGTTGAATTTAATTGGAGAATTAACTGTCCCTTGTTGTAGACCGTTTGCTACATTGAATAGTTTATTGCTGTGTGTGTTGTTGCTGTACGTTATAAATTGTTTATCAGTTATCATGTTGACAATAAGAAACATTAAGAGAGTTGGAAACCTATATTTGATCAATTTGAAGGTTAAACCCTTAATCCAAACGCTGTCAAAAGACGTTTCCAAATCTACTAGGCTGTCACTTGCTTTTTGTTCAAACTCCACTGTATGTCAGATATAATAAGGTGGATCGCAAGTGTGGTTGAATGTTTGTGTTTGAATCCAAACTGACGTTGGTCGATGATTGCTGTATTAATGCACATTTCAAATACTTTACTAATGTTGGGTAACATACTGATAGGTCGTAAGTTGTTGATATGTGTTGGGTCCTTGTTTTTCTTTGGCAACAATACTACTTTGGCCTTTTTCCAGTGTTTAGGGAAATATGAATTATTAATTATCAAGGCTGCAAGCCTCCAAAATTTTTAAGGAGGTTCGGTTCAGAGGTTCGAACCCGTAAGGAATCTTTGGGTTGATCCTCTGAACCCCTGGTTTGGGGTTGGACCTCGGTTCATTTGAACAAAAAAGTATAGTTTTTTTCGATTCGTTTATACGTTTCAATTGGTTAAAAATTTTATATAAACATATCATTTTGCCGACATTAGACATTTAGGTAGATAAAACTGATGTGGTCCCCACCATCAAATTAAATTTTAAGTACGAGTCGAACTTCATTGTACTGAAAACAAGTACGAAGCATTAAAGCAGTCCTGAAATTCATGTATCAATCCGAAAAGTCTAACTTCAAGCACGGATCCTACCTGAAAAATAAATAGTCTTTCATAGAGATTAAAACAAGTTCGGAATTGCAATGTGATATCGAAAGATCGAAAAGTATCTAAAAGTTAGAAATTTTTTATCGGCCTGTATCCAAGTAACCGTACACAAGTTAATCCTCTCATACTAGACATCGATTTGGATTGATTTAAGTCCAAATATCTCTGGTTTTTTCATCTGTGTACCATATCTTCCTGAAGGTTCATCTATTCACGAACTAAGTTGGCGCAATATTTTTTAGGGGTTCGTTTTTAGATCTTTTCCAAAAATTTAAACAAAATTTCAACGTACTTTCTCTTGGACAATTTTCGAAGAAATCTATAACATTATTGAGATTATTTTCTTCTTTACAATCAGACATAGTGACTTTTCAAGATTTAATTTTGAATAATCTCATTAAGAATTTATATCATTTGTAAAATTCCTTTTTAGTGTGAACCGAACCCTATTTTTAGAAAAATTGGATCGTATTAAGTCTGTCCAAAAGCAATTCTTGCTTTTTGCCCTACGCGGCTTAAATTGGGATCCCAACCTTCGGTTGCCATCGTACTCCAGTAGGATTTTGCATATTGACCTTCCATCGTTGGCTAACCGTAGAACAGTCCTAGGCGTTTCTTTTCTTCATAAGTTAATCATCGGTTATGTAGATTCTTCTGAACTACAACTTCTGAACAACTAAAAATTATTTGTCTAAAATCTTGCCTAGATGCACAACCGACTAGGCACAGCACAACCGTTTTCGGGTTTTATGTCAAAATTATATAATTTGTATCACCTGCTCTCAACAGAACTCTCTCTCTTTTCCATAAGGTTATCTCTTTTTACTTATCTTCGTCAAAATCTCTGACCACATCCAGCAGGAGTGGAGGCCTAGCTTGCCGGACCGGCTAATAAATATTCCCCCACCGGGTCAGAGATATTCCGGATGATTTAATTCACCTTTATTTTAGCTTATATTTATTTCATTTTTATTATATTTAATTTAATTTTTTTTTTTTTAATTCTTTTAATTTTAAACTATTTTTTTCATTATTGTTTTATTTTATTTTATATTATTTTTGTTCATTTTATATTATTGTTTTTATTTATGATTTTGTAAACATATTTTTAATTCTTCTCTTTTTCTTTTTCTTCTCCCCTTCTTTTTTCTCTTTTTCGACTTCTATACCATTTAAATTTGTGTTAGGTCTAGTAACGTCTCTGGCTTCAATTGGCTGTGAATTGGGGCATAGCTGGCCGGACGGGCAAATAAAATTCCCCCACCGTGTCGGAGTCGTTTTGTAATTTTGTTAGAAATTCCTTGTTAGGCTTTCTTAGTCGGGATTTACACCATGAAGCAAACTTCATGAAGTTTTCTTAGAGGGCGTGGAATTTAGAGGAAATCTTTCAGACCTTTTAAACAAATAGTAAAAAATACGTTTAAATCTCTCGCCTACTAGGAAAACTTCATGAAGTTTGCTTCATCATGTAAATCATGTCTTAGTTCATTAAGCCTTTTTATAACGTATTCATTTTATCTTTTTTTAATTGACAGCCACCATTTGTCGACTTTTTTTTTCAACAAATAAAATAAACAAAAAAAAAAACAGTAATGGTAGTGAGGAGCAATTCTTTCGCATCGTCCCGGTAAAGCTGTATGGGAGAGATGTAACTCTGACTACGTATGCATTCCTGGATGAAGGCTCCTCAGTGACTCTAATAGATCAATCTGCATTTAATAGCTAGAAGTTGGATGGTGAGCCAGAACCTTTGTGCCTGCAATGAACTGGCAACACTACCAGAACAGAAAATTAATCCGTTCGAGCAAACATACAGATTTTAGGTATTAACAACGTCACAGTCACAGGCAGAGCTTGTGAAGAAATATGGGCACTTAAGCAAATTGCCATTGAGAACTTACCATAATGAACAGCCAATGATCCAGATCGGAGCGAACAATTGGAAATTAGCCTTGAACCGTAAGCTAAGTAAGGGGAAGTGGAATGACCCGATTGCTTAAAAATGTGTGTTGGGCTGGGCACTTCAGGGATCTAGTAATCCCAGCAAACATGTTTCAATGCACCATTGTGCATGTAATTGGGACAAAATAGACAAAGCGGTATGGGAAAGCTTTAATCTGGATGCAGTGCGACCGTACAAACTGCAATCGGCAGATGAATTTGTCGACGAGCGTTAAAAATCCTTGAAAATACATGCATAAAGGTTGATGGTCGTTATCAAGTAGGATTGCTTTGGCGCGACGAATATGCTGTTCTGCCTGAAAGTTTCCCAAATACTGTGAAACGTATGGAGTGTCTAAAACAGAAAATGAAAAAAGATCCGGAGTTATACGGAAAAAGACTACGCCATTTAATTATTTCCAGAATAAGCATCAGAATGTGATAAACGAGTTTGGAATCTCCCATTATTTATCACGATGAACCCAAATAAGCCAATAAAAATTAGGTTGGTGTGGGATGCGAGTGGCAAATCGTTAAATGACTTTATGCTAAATGGGCCTCACTATTTAAATCCTTTAACGGATGTACTGATGGCGTTCCGTGTAGGCAAAGTTGGTGTTTGCGGAGATATTTCGGAAATGTTTCACCAAATACAGATCCAGAAGACCGACATGCACGTTCAACGTTTTTTATGGTTCGACAGAAACAATAACACAATGAAGTTTTATGTTATGCAGTCAATGACGTTCGGGATCTGCTGTGCCCCATGCATTGCTCAATACGTTCGTGATAAAACCACACCGAGACCAACACCATCGGGCTCATGAGACCATTTGTAAGGCACATTACGTTGATGATCTGATTGATAGTTACGATAACGACTCAGAAGCAATCGAGATAACATCCAAAATGCGAGACATCCATGCATCCGACATCCATGCATCCAAAGTGCGAGACATCCAACTCAACTGAAGTATTGCAGAAGCTAAGAGACCATCCCACAGAAGCAATCAGACGACTTCCCAAAGAACTAAGCGACCCCGAAAAGGTGCTAGGTATATATTGGGAACCTTCATCCGATGTTTTTCGTTATATTTTCAGGTTTGCGAGATTGAAACGAAATGTCATCGAAACAGATTTGGTCCCTACTAAACGAGAAACGCTTCAAGTCCTGATGTCCATATTCGACCCACTTGGATTTTTAGCATGCCACACAATTTTACTGAAAATGCTTTTGTAGCATGTATGGCAAGCTTGAATTGGATGGGATGAGTGTTTGTCAGAAGAACTATTAAACTTCTGACATCTGTGGAGAACATCCGTTGCAGTCCCTCGTCAATAATCAAAAATGCGCAAGGATGCCGATCGCATCGACCTCCACACATTTGTGGACGCACGGATGGAGCATTTGGCTGCGGTTCTTGGAACACGGTTGGCCAAAAATGTGAGCAATACGCGAGGACTCATCATAGACACCCAGACCTTTTGGTCCGACTCGAAAACTGTTCTGCACTGGTTAGCCATGGATCCGAGCAATTTTTATTCGTTTGTCATGCACAGAGTGGGTGAGATTTTGGAGAACACAAGTGTTGCACAGTGGAATTGGGTCCCAACAATTTTAAATGTAGCGCATTCGGCTACGAAGTTTAAAGCTAACCCAGATGTCGAGCGATGGCTGCATGGACCAGATTTTCTAAGGCAGTCTGAAAACAATTGGCCCCGATCAGACTCCAAAAGCGATGATGTGGATGTCACAGATATCCGAAAACGTGTACTTCTGGTGAAAAAAACATTAATTATTTCAGTAAATATTGAATATTTCTGAGACTGGAAGCGTTTCTATCTAGCAACGGCAACTTTCCTGTTATATATAAGGATTCTGCGTTCAAAAGGGACAGGAGTCGCACCGGCCAGAAATCTGGATCCTGATTTGATAAATTCAGCGAAAACTTTGTTTACGAAAATGCGCAGTGCATATCTTATTCAACCGAGTTCGACTCACTTCGTGCTAATGGAGTGTTGAAGAAGACCAGTGCCCTAGTAAGTATGAATGTAAATCTTGACAAGGATGAGAACATACGCGTACAAGGCAGAGAGAACGGAATCAGCTGCCACGACGACGCTATTGTGCTCTTTAAGGAAAGTTACTTAACATATCTAGTGGTAAAAGAGTACCATAAAAAAAGCACCATATGTTTCACGAGTCAACGGTCAACATCATTAGAGGCGTCTATTATCTTCCACGGTTGCGTGTGCTCTACAAGGCCGTTCGAAACAGATGCCAAAAATGTAAGATCGAGCGGGCTACCCCACAAGTTCCTCAGATTGAGAGCAGTACATCAAGAAATTGCCCACAAACTGGATACAAGCTCGTGCATAATGTGCCTCCATAATTTCATGTCGATCCGTGGTCAACCAAGAGAAATATTCTCTGATAACTGTGAAAGAGGAGCTACAAAAGGTTGACTTTGATCAGATAATTAAAGTATCCTGTTATAAAATGGAGTTTCAACTCGTGCTACTGTTAAAACGGCTCACGGATCTTTGGTGCGACCTTTTGCTAAAATTGCTGTTTTGGACGTTGGCAATGGAGGCCATCTTCCGTTGGTCGTTGACGGGGGAGGGAATGTTGCCGTCGAAACATAGTTTTAACTGAAACAGATATTGGAAACGATATTGGTCTGAAGCATGTGGCAACCAGAATCGGCACTCGGGAATATAACATCACAAGAAGGGCACGTTGTTTTTTAAAGCGCTCCGCTACTCTCCGCTCTGCTCTGTCCGCGTTGCTACGCTACTCTTGTAATTTATTAATAAAGATAATGCTCTTAAAAGGCGTATTTTTTCTTAATATAGTTTTCCGGTTTCCTCACTGGGGCTACGACTTTTTTGGTGTTAACATTGAACGAACGGTCATAGAACGGTCCCAAACGTCATTCAGCTGTTGTTTATTTACTATAAATTAAATTTGAGTTTTAGTGTTAAAATTGTAGATTTTGTCAACAAAATAGAAGAATATTTTATGGAGATGCAGATGGTTGTTGATATAATTGAAAGAATGCCTAAAAGGGTTTTCACCAACTGGAATTTCTCGAATGATTAAGGGTGGAAGTCCGTAGTACTTGTTGCTCTGGTGAACCATCAATACGAATTCCTATATATCAATGATGGCGCTCCTGGTCAATGTAACGACTCGCAAATGTACGAGCGGTCCCAGTTGAAGCACTCGGTTGATGAAACCAACATAGGTCGAGGAGGAGCCCAACACCAATAACTTTATCATAGAAGTGGATCAAAGTGTTCCAAACTGGATCAGAAATGGTCTAGCATCAAACTTTATTTACGTAATTCAAAAATACAACGATGATCTATCAAATTATACCAAAAAATATTGTTTTTCCGAATGCTTGGCAACAATTTTCAATATCTTCTCCTGGTTTGCAGCGATCCATTTTAAAATCCTGTTTCTGTTAAGTGGGACTTCAATCATATTTTTGGCGTACTCGCTTGCAATGCGAGTCGACTCTTCAGGATATGCGTTTATATCCTCGTTGCAGTCCATTCTGCGCTTTTTGAGTTTGCATGCATTTTGCAAGTCTCCCAATTTGGTGCCACCAAATATCTCTAACACCCTATTGCGATGCGCTCCACCAGATGTTTTGTTTTGTTTATACTATCTAATGTATCTAATGTGTTTACCCGATGTTTTTTTTAATAATTTTAAAAACAATGAATTTTTTTAAATTGATGTTTTTTTTTTATTGAAATTGGGTCCATCACAATTAGCTTGGTCACTTTTTCAAGATGACATCAGCAAAGTGACCACCTCCAGATGCCACACACAAGTCGGCCTGTTTTTCGACATTTTCCATTACTTTTTTGAGTGTTTAGGGTTGAATGGCAGCGATTTCTCGGCGTATGTTGGCCTTAAGTTGTTGGAGAGTGGCTAGTTTATCAGCATAAACCTTTCCCTTGAGGTATCCCCACAGAAAAAAGTCAGGTGCGGTCAAATCTGGCGAACAATCGATTCGGGAACATTCTACGCAATAAATCCATGGTTATGGCATGTTGCGCCATCTTGTTGGAACCAATAGTTGCCCATGTCATGCTCGTCCAACTCATCTGCCACAAAATCGCGTAACATGGCCCGATATCGGTCGCTATTGACTGTTACCGTGGCGCCGTTATCGTCATTGATATTGCCTCCAAACTCCGTCTGGTACGCGGTTTGTTCCGTCGAGTAGAGGTTGCCAAAGATCCTGTGGCATTGAATTTTGCCACCAAAGCACGAATAGTCCTCGGAGTAGGCGCATTCTGGCCACGATAATTCGCTCTGAGCGCGCGTTGAGTCAGCGTAACAGAGGAGTTTTTTTGAAAATAAATTTTCACAATTTCAGCACGTTGTTGCGGTGTAAAGTGGTTCATGGTTAAAATTGTACTGAACTGACTTTTCCAAAACATAAACAAGAACGGCGATCTGTCACCGGGTTGTCAAGTTATTTAAAAAAAAAATCGGGTAAAAACATAAGATACACCCTGTATAATTACACACAAAACCACAAATTCCGATAACTATCAATAAAAATTGCACAAAGCTACCACATTTTTGAGTCAAATACGATCTGGCAGCACTGATTTTGCTTGGTCGTAGGCTCTGAGACCTTCCCAAATTCAAAGCCAACTGCCATTTTTATACCCGTTACTCGTAGAGTAAAAAGGGTATACTAAGTTCGTGCAAATGTATGAAACAGGCAGAAGGAAGCATCTCCAACCCCATAAAGTTTATATATTCTTGCTCAGCATCAATAGCCGAGTCGATATAGACATGTCCGTCTGTCCGTCTGTCTGTATGTACACCTAGATCTCAGAGACTATAAGAGCTAGAGCTACCATTTTTTCAGTGTAGACTTGTATCTTCTGCACACAGATCAAGTTTGTTTCAAACATTCTAGACATATACTATGATCATCATTACCTATCGATCCGCCATACATCATTTCCCGATCAGAGGAGCTATAGTAAAGTTGCCGCCCCCGCAATTTGGAAAAAACCTCATATCTCCCACAATTTGGGCATGTTGTGATCTAATAAAATATTCTTAAATAACCCTTACCCTGAGTAACGGGTATGTCGAAGTCGAGCAGGGCCGAATTCAACTTACGCTCTCGTTTTGAATGGCTGGACGACCAGTCTCAGCCAAAAAATACTAAAAACAATCGTACGACCTTAATGTAAGCGCGGTATTAGCTGAATTGAACAGCTTATTGCGATTGTGGTGAAAGCAGATTCCAGTAGTAGTGGTAATAATTGCATACAATTGTTCCTCTTATACACTTCGAAATTCAATCAGCTGTTTCAGCCACAAAAGTTGGCATCACCAAGAGCTTACCGGTTGAGCGAAAATTGTAGTTTGTCTAAAAACTGACCCAGCGTAAAGAGACGGCTGGGTCGTATGTCGCGTAACTACATTTTTCCGTCAAAACCATTAGAATTGTGACTTTTTGCATATATCTCGGAAGATATTAACTTTAACTTTAAAAAAAATCGCCACGATTAAAAAAAAAACAAATTTCTTTCGTTTCGTGCATTTGCATGTGACCGTTTTCTGTCTTTTTCTTGAAAACTATACGTCTGAGATGTGTGTAAAAACTCCAAGTTTTAACGACATTTCCGGTGTTAACACAAAAAAAATATGTCGGTCAGTTTATTTCGTAATCAGCATCCCAAAATACATAAATAATTAAAGTTTGAAAAAGATTGTAAAGATAGCCATAAATCGAGTAATGTCTTAATTCAGAGACCAATTTGGACCCTTTTGCATGATCGAATATTGCGCATTTGATTTTTTACAGAAGCATTGATATGTGTTCTGTTGAATAGGCCAGATAAATTCAGAAATTCATGCCTATTGTGACCACAAGAAATTCGAAAGGGCAAAATTTACCAGAAATCCGTTTTTCCGTCATATCGTGGAAACAAGAGCTGATGGAACAAAACCGATGATGCAGTTTGTTTCAGTGCACATAAATAAATCATAATTTTTGATCAACAAGGCTACACCACACAAAGTTGGTCATTTTGTTGTCCTGTGTTATCATTAAAGAAAATATGATATTATATTAATTATATTAATATTTATCCATATAATGAAAATATATTTTTAATAAAATAATTATTTGTGACTAAGCTTCATAAACATAACAAAAAGAGAGCGAGAGAAAAAATGAAGCTGCACGCTGCCTCTCTGTCGGCAACGAAGGCCGAAAAAAAACAACGAAGCAAAACGAATGCAAAAGTGTGCATAAGAAGAAAAGAGACAAACAATGTTGTTCATCAAATTCTTAGGCAGCCTACAATATGTATAAGTAGCCTCTTTGGCGTTTGCCCGCACGCGTGTGCGGTAGCTGACTGCGTTGAGACGTCATTCGATTTGTGTTAAGCCCCGAGTTCGATCCCCAGACAAGGTAATCTGTGTTTTAAAATAATTATATTTCTATGATTTTTTCAGAGCGGCGTTGGTTCACCATAAGTTTTAATATTGTAGCGAAATTTGGTCAACTCAGTTGAGTTCGCCTTGGTGGGTTAGCAGAGCGAAACTATTTTTGTTAGGTTATGGGGAAAAGCGATTACGCAGTTGGCCAGGCAAGCTAAGCGATGGAGAGAAAACAGGCAGCCAATAGGTTAGTTGAGATCCAGAGGTTTTTAATCGCTTCACGTGTGTCTTCGTCACGTGTTTTATTAGATCTACTAAAAAAATCTAGAGCTGAGCTTAAAGTTAAAGAAAAAATGTACAAGATCGCTATGGGTGAAGTACTCGAATGGTTACATTGCCCTTAGCACCGAATATCGGCCGTTGCCCCGGGGTACTAGTTCGCCGCGTCGGAACCTAGGTTCGCTACAATATATTAGGGGAGACGGTTGACGGGGGTGGAGTTAGAAATTTACATATTTACACAACAACACACATATAATCTGCCGATATTTCCCTCTTATACACTTGAAAAGTGTATATTAATTTTGCTCAGAAGTTTGTAACGCATAGAAATATTCATTTCCGACCCCATAAACTATATATATTCTTGATCAGGACGACGAGCTGAGTTTATTTCCGCATGTCCGTCCGTCCGTCTGTCTGTGTCTAGGCGAACTAGTCTCTCAGTTTTGAAGCTATCGAGCTAAGCACAGAGTCTTCTTTTTACTGCACGCAATTAATATGTCGAAACCGGCGGATCGGGTAAATATATCACACAGCTGCCATAGGAACGATCGGTCCGAAAATAAGTTTTAGTGAGAAAAACTTATTTGTTTTCTATCGTATATGCTTTCACATAAAAAGTAAAATTTATCAAAATCGCATTACTATATTATATAGCTCCCATAGAAACGGTCTGTCAAAAAACTACTTCTAGTGAGAAAAACTTTTTTCTTTTCTATCGTAGCGTCCCCAATCTGAGTATAAATTAGTTTTATATGCTTTCACATAATTTTGAAAAAATGTATCAAAATCGGTTGACTATAGCATATAGCTGCCATATTACCTATCGGTCGGAAAATGTGTTTTACTAAGAAAAGTTTTTTCGAAGTCAGCTTTGCCGTCCGGTTTTTAAATTATTTTATTAATGAGTTCGACCTCCCTAAATTTGATTTGGCATACCATCGATCAGAGTTTTGAGACAATTTGGGGAAAGCCACCTTTATTTGATTTGATTTGGGCATATATTTTTCGAACTCAAAATGCCCAAAAGTTATCCATCGGATTTATGTCAGGAGAGCATGCGGGCCACCCCAAAACATTCATATTGTTGACTTGAACCTATGCGCGTCTTTCACAACTGACGTGCATTAAAGCGTTTTCTTGCTGAAAATGCGTCTTTTTCTTCTACGCCTCCGCAAAAGATTAGTTTTTATGATCATAGTAGAGTTCACGTGAGTGCTTGGAAACGCCAGCTCCAAGCAGCCAGAATCGCTGAAAGCACCCCAAACCATTAAAGAACCTCCTTCAAAATTTCTCTTTGTCAAATAAAAGGGATACTCAAATCCCTCCAGCACACAGTGGTCGATTCTGCCAATCTGGCAGGCAATAACTAAAAACATTAAAAATAATGAAGTATTATTTTTGGAATTATTTTTTAAAAATTTGTATATGAACAAAGGAATTTTGTAAAAAATGTTTTTATATTTGTTTTACTAAAAATATTTCGGAATTTTTCATAAATTATTTAATTTAATATAAAGATAAGTAGCACACACTTAAATGTAAGCACACTTAAAATAAAAACGAGTTTTAATACACTTGAAAAACTTTACTTCAACTGATTTAACCGGTAAAATATATATAGGATATAGATATCAGATATTTAAAATTATGAAATCATTGATAATAAAAATTGAATACCATAAAAAAAAAACTTTTCTTAGTAAAACACATTTTCCGACCGATCGGTCCTATGGCAGCTATATGCTATAGTCATCCGATTTTGATAATTTTTTTCAAAATTATGTGAAAGCATATAAAACTAATATATACCAAGATTGCGGACGCTACGATAAAAAACAAAAAAGTTTTTCTCACTAAAAGTGGTTTTTTGACCGACCGTTTATATGGCAGCTATATGCTATAGTCATCCGATTTTGATCAATTTTTTCAGAATTGTGTGGAAACATATAAAACAAATATATACTACGATTGGAGCCGCTACGATGAAAATCAAAAAAGTTTTTCTCACAACGACTTATTTTTCGACCGATCGTTCCTATGGCAGCTATATGCTATAGTGATCCGATTTTGATACATTTTTCCAGAATTATGTGGAAGCATATAAAACTAACATATACCAAGATTGGGGACGCTACGATGGAAAACAAAAAAGTTTTTCTAACTAGAACTTGTTCTTAGACCGATCGTTCCTATGGCAGCTATATGATATAGTCATCCGATCCGGCCGGTTCCGACATATTAGTTGCGTGCAGTAAAAAGAAGACTCTGTGCAAAATTTCAGCTCGATAGCTTTAAAACTGAGAGACTAGTTCGCGTAGAAACAGACAGACGGACAGACAGACGGACAGACGGACGGACGGACAAGCGGAAATGAACTCAGCTTGTTGTCCTGATCAAGAATATATATAGTTTATGGGGTCGGAAATGAATATTTCTGTGCGTTACAAACTTCTGGGCAAAATTAATATACACTTTTCAAGTGTATAAAAAGTTTACTTATACTGACACTCAACTATGTTAAAAAATTTAAAACAGACGAGGTGTGCTCCGAATCTGCGAATAGCGTCATCAAATGGTAACCAAATTTATTGGGACTACCTGTCTTTAACGAAGAATTTAATGGACTTTAACTATAAAGTTTAAGAAAAAAAACGCTTAGAACAAAATAGTTAAACAAGTGGTGGGTAAAGTTGAAATTTCATACCAAGGGTAACATTTGCATATCTGTAACCCGCATTTCTCAGCCATCGCGTTGAATCTATATAACCACTGATTATAATATATTAGATTTATTCCGTTGCTATCAGAATTGTCAAGGTTTGAAACAATCGGACGGTCAATGCGCGAATTATTTCAACTTAATGGAGTAAAAAAGGCAAAAAGCGGTTTTTGGGCCATAACTTCAGATTTTGGGGGTGTATTGAACAAACCAAGTATGAGGAAATGCTATACTCGACCAGCCCCACAATCTATAATGGGACCCATGAAAAGTATATTCAAAATTTTTTGATTTGTAACACTGTGTTATCATTCTCCAAATACCGTTACTAACACTAACGGCCATGTTCTGAATCCACTTCCACTTCTGGTCCAAAAACCGGTTTCAAATCACAAAACTTTTGTGGAAGTGGAATTCAGAACATGGCTGATAGACCATTCGGTCCTTAGTAAGGCCGGGAGATCGTTGCGACTTGTAAGTCCAACAGGATCATTAACGTTTTGGCAAATGACATTATAATTTTTTAAGTGCCTCTTATCCGCCTCTTCCAGTGAAGCGATCCAAGGGGTGCGAAGGTTTCTGTGAATCCTGGCTCCCTGAATTTCCTACATAAAATTAAGTTAAGATTTGGGGCGGTAATAGTTCATCATGCAGAGTAAGGTACGCGATTTGAAAAACAAACAATTGAAATAAGAGTAATAGAAAATATAGTTGATGTCTGATGAGCCTCCATTTTATAAATGTTTTTATTTAAGGCCTATTCTCAGATGCGCGGAAACTACATTTGAATGACGAACTCCATATAAAACGAGAAGGCAAAGCTAACTTCGACTGTGCCGAAGTTTTAATACACTTGAAAAACTTTACTCCAACTGATTTAAACGGTAAAATATACATAGATATAGATATCAGATATTAAAAAATTTTAAATCATTGATAATAAAAATTTGATACCAAAAAAAATTTTCTTAGTAAAACACATTTTCCGACCGATCGGTCATATGGCAGCTATATGCTATAGTGATCCGATTTTGATCAATTTTTCCAGAAATGTGTGAAAGCATAAAAAACTAACATGTACCAAGATTAGAAACGCTACGATGGAAAACAAAAAAGTTTTTCTCACAAGAACTAGTTTTTGCACCGATCATTCCAATGACAGATCCGGCCGGTTCCGACATATTAGTTGCGTGCAGTAAAAAGAAGACTCTGTGCAAAATTTCAGCTCGATAGCTTTAAAACTGAGGGACTAGTTCGCGTAGAAACAGACAGACAGACAGACGGACAGACGGACAGACGGACAGACAACTCAGCTCGTCGTCCTGATCAAGAATATATATAGTTTATGAGGTCGGAAATGAATATTTCTATGCGTTACAAACTTCTGGCCAAAATTAATATACACTTTTCAAGTGTATAAAAAACAGTCGCGTAAACTTTCCGCCGCTGCGTTTATTTTCTGTGTTCTGAGACACGATAATAAATACACAATTGGCCTATCGATAGTTGGCATATCGATGACGGTGTGGATCGCGAGTGGATGGACAAACAGCTGCTGCACGATAATAAATAAAGAGCAACTTCTTATTTTGCCGTCATAAATTCAAAAACGAGAGCGTAAGTTAAAGTCGGCCCTGCTCGACTTCGATATACCCGTTACTCAGGATATAAACATGTCCTAATTGTGGAAGATATGAGTTTCTTTCCAATTTGCGGGGGAGGCAACTCTACTATAGCTCATCTGATCAGGAAATGATGTATGGCTGATCGATAGGTAATAATTATTAAAATATATGTCTAGAGGTTTCAAACAATCTATTTTCAAAATTGTGGGTGATATGAGGTATTTTTTAAATTGCGGGGGCGTGAACTTTTCTATCGTTCATCTGATCAGGAAACGATGTATGGCGGATCGATAGGTAGTGATGATTAAAATATATGTCTAGAGGGTTCGAATAATCTATTTTCAAAATTGAGGGAGATATGAGGTATTTTTCAAATTGCGGGGGCGGCAACTCTACTATCGTTCATCTGATCGAAAAAGGATGTACGGCGGATCGATAGGTAATGAGGATTAAGATATATGTCTAGAAGGTTTAAACAGTCTTTTTTCAAAATTATGGAAGATATGAGTTTTTTTTTTCAAATTGCGGGGGCGGCAACTTTTCTATCTTTCATCTGATCAGGAAACGATGTACAGCGGATCGATAGGTAGTGATGATTAAAATATATGTTTAGAGGGTTCGAATAATCTATTTTCAAAATTGTGGGAGATATGAGATATTTTTCAAATTGCGGGGGCGGCAACTCTACTATCGTTCATCTGATCGAAAAATGATGTATGGCTGATCGATAGGTTATAATTATTAAAATATATGTCTAGAAGGTTCAAACAATCTGTTTTCAAAATTGTGGGAGATATGAGGTATTTTTCAAATTGCGGGGGTGGCAACTCTACTATAGTTCATCTGATCGAAAAATGATGTATGGCGGATCGATAGGTAATGATGATTAAGATATATGTCTAGATGATTTGAACTGTCTATTTTCAAAATTGTAGGAGATATGAGGTTTTTTTCAAATTGCGGGGGCGGCAGGGGGCGTGGCAAAAATTTGAAACAAACTTGATCTGCCTGCAAACAATACAAGTATACACTGAAAATTTGGTAGCTCTAGCTCTTATAGTCTCTGAGATCTAGGTGTTCATACGGACGGACGGACGGACGGACAGACGGACAGACGGACAGACGGACATGTCTATATCGACTCGGCTATTGATGCTGATCAAGAATATATATACTTTATGGGGTCGGAGATGCTTCCTTCTGCCTGTTACATACATTTGCACGAACTTAGTATACCCTTTTTACTCTACGAGTAACGGGTATAATAAAGGGAAAATTAGAACAACAAAAGTCGCAAATGTATTGATTTCCATTTATTGCATTTCCAAATAACCATAAAGAATTTAATTTTGCTTTTCTAAAGGTGCAAATATAACTTAATTTTTTTTATATTTGTATTAGTTGTTTGCTTTCAAGCTGGTTGATAAAAAAAATAAGAAAAAACAATTTTAATTTGGCGACCCTGAGGTGTTGCTATTTGCGAAGTGAAAAAGTAGCATTAGCGTCTATATTCCAGCAGTAGGCCGAACATTCAAATTCAACTATAAATGTCAGCTCACGCTTAGAAGCAAACCTGGAGCTGGTACTTGTAGCCAGAAACACAACGTTATACGCATATTCGGCATTAAGTGAACATTAAGTGGCATCTTATGTCAAGGGTGGGAAGATCAGCCTTATACACTGTGTAAAAAACAGTGCCATGCATACTTCCTTGTGGAACACCAGCACGAATAGAATTTAGAAGTGTTAATAGGCGATTTATTATCAGTTTCTGTTACTTTATTTTCTTGAAAGCAAAACAAATAATTTTTTTTTTTTTTTTTAAATAGAAACCGGCTGACCACTAGTATGACCGTTACCTTAATTGGCTTCTTTGGCAGATATAAGGTCACATTGGACGGTAATGTGGATGGTAAATTTATTATGAGCAATTTAGCATCATAAATTTTCCGCGGATCTGAGAATAGGCCTTTACACTTTAAAGTATTTTTACAAAAAAAATACTATGACCATAGCGATCGGCTTTCCTTTTATTTTGGGGAACCTTGCGCATGGCCTCCTGTATTCCGCATGTATCGATCTTCGCAAGCGCCCTTTTAATTTTTATGATCAAGGAATTAATGTATTTGGGCTTTTACCCTTTGCCGTACACCTTTCTTATCAAATTGGCCAAAAAAATTTCGGTTGGCCTTTATTGGGGACAATGTGCCCCAATATCCATAATACAAAATGTTGATAACAGTGAAAAGAATAAGTTTCTTGAAAGTGCTCTTAGGCGATTATAAATGGTTTCTTTTTGCTGTTCAAAAACAGTAGGCACGGTTTTTTTTAAGCGTTTTATTACTTTCATGCCTTTAATATATTTTTTATAGTTTTGTAGCTGGCTCTCACTTCACTACGCTATAAATTAAATTTTGTTTCGGACCCACGTTTTCTCTCCATTCTTATTAAACTCTTTATATCCGATATTACATTATAAATAAAAGTTTTCTTAAATCCCAAACCCAAAATATAACACAGGGCAACAAAATGACCACTTTTGTGAGCTCTGGCCTTCTCGATGCAAAATTCTGTTCCTGTTCTATGCAGAGCTCGCAAATAACCGTCAACCATTTCAAAGTGTCATATAAATACCAATCATCTCCTAAAACTATGAAAATGGGTAGAGAGCAAACACTTTCAAAAGTGTCCTCAGTCAACAACTGTTCCGCTCAGAGCAAAACACTTTTTTTAGCGTTCTTTTTGGTTCTGTCTTTCGATGACTACTTTGATCGGTCACTTTCGGCAAAAGTGTCTTTGTTTATGTCAGCCTTAGTCACAAAGAGCGAGGCAAAAAAGTGACAGTGTATTGGTGTGCGAAAATAATACGACGCAAAGCGGCTCAAACCTACCTTGTTTATTTGTTTATTTTTGTTTATTTTGTTGAAAAAAAAGTCGACAAATGGTGGCTGAGAATATCGCTGCCGTACGAGCCAGTGTTAAGAGGTCCCCAAGAACATCCCAAAAACGCCGTTCTCAGCAGTTGGGCATGGCTCGGTCCACTTTACAACGGATTATTCGCGTTGATTTGCATTTGTTCCCGTACAAAATTCAATTGACGCAAAGATTGTTGCCTGCGGACAAGCCTCGTCGATTGGAATGGGCCCAAAGAGTCATCGAAATGGCCGAAGATGACGAGCTATTTCGGAACAAAATTATCATGTCCGATGAAGCCCATTTCACATTGAATGGGACCGTAAATAAGCAAAATTGCCGTATTTACGCCACTGAAAATCCTCAGGAGATTCAAGAAGTGCCTCTTCATGACGAAAAAGTCACAGTTTGGTGCGGCGTTAGTGCGAAAACGGTCATTGGGCCGTTTTTCTTCCAAAATGAAAATGGCCATGCTGTTACCATCAACCAGGAGCGTTATCGCGACATGATGACCAATTTTGTGAAGCCAATTATTCGTCGAAAGCGTATGAGGCAGTTCTGGTTTCAACAAGACGGCGCTCCACCGCACACAAGTCGCATTACAATCGATTTTCTGAAGAAATTGTTTCCGGGCCGTTTGATGTCGAAAAGTGGTGATTTGGACTGGCCACCGCGTTCGCCCGATTTGACGCCGCCTGACTTCTTCTTGTGGGGATATTTGAAGTCAAAGGTTTACGTTAACAAGCCAAGGACCGTAGAAGAGCTCAAGGACAACATTCGTGAAGAAATAGCCGCTATTCCGGCCGAAATGTTGGCGAAAACGATGGAAAATGCTGCAAAAAGGGCACAATACGCCATCAACGCCAGAGGCGGCCATTTGAGAGATATCATATTCAAAAATTTATGTAAACAAATCTACTTGGAACAAATTAAATGATTAAGATTGCCAACCGAAAAATTTTTATTTTTTTCTTTGATTTATAAAAAAAAACATGGGTCCGTCGAATATGGGCAACCCTGTAGAAGTCGAAAAAGAGAAAAAGAGAAGGGTGAGAAAAAGGAAAAGAGAAGGCTTAAAAATATGTTTCAAAATCATAAACACAAACAATAAATAAACAATATTAAAGAATAAACAAAAATAATATAAAATAAAACAAAAATGAAAATAGATTTTAAAATTAAAAGAATTAAAAAAAGGAAAAAATTAAATTAAATTAAATTAAATATAACGAGAAGGCAAAGCTAACTTCGACTGTGCCGAAGTTTTAATACACTTGAAAAACTTTGCTCCAACTGATTTAACCGGTAAAATATATATAGGATATAGATATCAGATATTTAAAATTTTTAAATCATTGATAATTAAAATTTGATTCCAGAAAAAAAACATTTCTTAGTAAAACACATTTTCCGACCGATCGGTCCTATGGCAGCGATATGCTATAGTAATCCGATTTCGATAAATTTTTCCAGAATTATGTGGAAGCAAATATAACTAACATATACCAATATTAGTGACTCTGCGATGGAAAACAAACAAGTTTTTCTCACTAGAAGTAGTTTTTTGACCGACCGTTTATATGGCAGCTATATGCTATAGTCATCCGATTTTGATAAATTTTTTCGGAATTGTGTGGAAACATATAAAACTAATATATACTACGATTGGAGACGCTAGGATAGAAATCAAAAAAGTTTTTCTCACAAAGACTTAGTTTTCGACCGATCGTTCCTATGGCAGCTATAAGATATAGTCACCCGATCCGGCCGGTTCCGACATATTAGTTGCGTGCAGTAAAAAGAAGACTCTGTGCAAAATTTCAGCTCGATAGCTTTAAAACTGAGAGACTAGTTTGCGTAGAAACAGACAGACAGACGGACAGACGGACAGACAGACAGACGGACAGACAGACAGACGGACGGACGGACAAGCGGAAATGAACTCGGCTCGTCGTCCTGATCAAGAATATATATAGTTTATAGGGTCGGAAATTAATATTTCTATGCGTTACAAACTTCTGGGCAAAATTAATATACACTTTTCAAGTGTATAATAAAAATAAAATAAATATAAGCTAAAATAAAGATGAATTAAATCATCCGGAAAATCTCTGACCCGGTGGGGGAATATTTATTAGCCGGTCCGGCAAGCTAGGCCCCTGCTCCTGCTGGATGGAAAAGAGAGAGAGTTCTGTTGAGAGCAGGTGATAAACATCATTATAATTTTGACATAAAACCCGAAAACGGTTGTGCTGTGCGTAATCGGTTGTGCATCTAGGCAAGATTAAAGGCAAATAATTTCTAGTTGGTCTACAGGGAACAGAGAAGTTAAGGCGACCTAAAAGTTCAGAAGAGTCTACATCACCGATAATTAACTTATGAAGAAAAGAAACGCTAGGACTGTTCTACGGTTAGCCAACGATAGAAGGTC
Organism: Lordiphosa mommai; assembly: GCA_018904225.1. Taxonomy (NCBI): domain Eukaryota; kingdom Metazoa; phylum Arthropoda; class Insecta; order Diptera; family Drosophilidae; genus Lordiphosa; species Lordiphosa mommai. The sequence goes on from JAEIFT010000009.1 coordinate 1,514,883, forward strand.
AATAAGCAAAAGCCTACTAGAATACGATGGCAACCGAAGGTTGGGATCCCAATTTAAGCCGCGGAGGGCAAAAAGCAAGAATTGCTTTTGGACAGACTCAATACGATCTATATGCTTTTTATACTGCGGACACCAGACGGATGAGCAGTACTCAAGCACCGGGCGAACTAAAGATGTAAAAAGAACTTTTGTTGTATAGGGATCATTAAATTCCTTCGACCAACGCTTAATGAATCCAAGTTCACCATTCGCCTTATTAACTATACAGGATATATGATCATTAAAGCTTAATTTGCAATCAAAAATAACTCCAAGATCAACGACAGTTGATATTCGTTGCAAGGGTTCATTGCCAATCGAATAGGAAACTAGCGAAGGTTTGCAACGATGAAAAGACATAAACATACATTTTGCGCAATTAAGAAATAAATGATTAACCAAGCACCAAAAATGAAGAGAATTTAAATCATCTTGCAACCTAATAGAATTCATCGGGTCGTTGTAAGATAAAATGAGTTTAACGTCATCGGCATACATAAGTATCCGAGAATGAGATATTGTCGAGGGGAGATCATTAATAAAAAGAGTGAAAAGCAAAGGACCGAGGGCGCTTCCTTGAGGTACACCGGAAGTTACGTAGACAGGTTTTGAAATATTAGATCTGAGCAGAACTTTTTGAGTTCCATCTTTTAAATATGAAGAGATCCAAAAAAAAAGGGGAGGGAAATCCAATACGATCAAGCTTAAGGAGGAGGAGATCATGGTTCACGGAGTCAAAAGCCTTACTGAAGTCAGTGTAGATGACATCAGTTTGGCATTTCATAAGGAATCCATCGTTAACTAATGATGTGAATTCAAGCAAATTGGTCGTAGTGGACCGACTCTTTACAAATCCATGCTGAAAAGGAGACAAAACCGATTTGCAGTAATGCTGCAATGTAGAGGTTATAATTTCTTCGAACATCTTAGGAATAGCAGATAATTTGGCGATACCTCTATAATTGGAAATATATGATTTTCCACCCTTTTTGTGAAGAAAAATAATGAAGGATTCTTTCCAAAGATTTGGAAAAATAGTAGAGTCAAGCGATAGATTAAAAAGCTTTAGTAAAGGTTTGCATAAAGAATTACAACAATCTCTGAGGACACAACTAGGGATGTTGTCAGGTCCAGGAGAATATGAAGACTTTAGAGATTTCAAATATGAAAGTAGAGAAGATTCAGTAATTATGGGAGCATTTAAAGAGTTTGACGAAGAAATGTCATAAGGATAAGATATGTTATTAAAAGGGACAGAGGAGTAAGTTGATTGAAAAAAGTCAGCGAATAAGTCCACGGCAGCGGAATCGTTGCTAGCCTTTTGGTTATGTAAAAAGAATGAAGACGGTAAAGTCGAAGTTTTACGCTTAGAGTTAACAAATTTGTAAAATTGTTTAGGATCTTGTGCGAATTGAATTTTACAGCGAGCAAGATAATTATTATAGCATTGAGAATTAAAAAAGGTAAAGTTTGACTTGGCTATCGAGTATTTAGAAAAGTCAAGATTAGAACCAGTTTTTTTATACTTTTTAAAACATCTAGACTTAATATTTTTTAAATTAGAAAGCTTAGGACAGTACCAAGGGGGTTGAAGAGACTCAGAAGAAGCAACACTATATGGAACAGAAATATCAAAGAGAGAGTTAATAGAGTCATAAAAAAAGGTAACAGCGACGTCAATGTCAACTGCATTGTATAAAGGAGACCAATCTTTTGAACAAATAAGTTTATTAAGCAGGGTAAAATTGGCTTTACGGAAGCAACGACGAGGTTTTACTGAAGTCATTGAAGATGAAGGGGTAAATCCAGGATTTGTTAGAGATATTTCTAATGTAGGATGGTAAGAATCCTCGGGTAGTGTTAGGGGGGAAGACCTAGAGACAACAGCATTAGAACTGTCAGTGACAAAAAAAAGATCTAACAATTTGCTTAAATGATTTGGAACTGAGTTTATTTGAAACAGAGACAGATCAAGCAAACAATCTAAAAAATCATGCTGTGCAGATGGTACAAGATAAGTTGACCCATTAAGATTTGACCACGCGATGTTTGGCAAGCTAAAATCACCAACAACAACCATATAATCAATGTCTCGTAATTGAGTAAAAACATATTTTATGCAGTTTATATGGTGCATATATACTTGAATATCGGAAGAAGGAGGGATATAAGAAAAAGAAATGAATACAGAGAAGGAATTAAAAGTTACCTTAACGGCAACAAATTCAACATCGTCAGGCACAATTACAGAAATGCATTCCGACCGAAGGTTAGATTTTACTGCTATCATAACACCTCCACCTCGGTGAGCCTGTCGATCACGACGGTAAACAATATAATTATTTGACAATATTTCACAATCAGAAACGGAGGGATTTCACCAGGTCTCTGAAAATGAAATAATGTCAAAATCAAATGATGCGCTATTCAAAAATAAAGAGGTAAGTAAGCCAAAAACAGATAAGCACAACAGTTACACAAACAAATATACACAAAGCTGACGCCGCGAATATTTTATTTGATTAAATTGTTTGTTATTAGGTACACAACCGAAGCGCGAACCACAACACGGTAAAAGGTGAGTTATAGAAATTATTCAAATAAACTTTGCATCAGAATTAGCAAGTTAAACAACACAAAATAATTTTTAATTGCGGAGCACAAATAAAACACGTCAATCACTTACAAGACTCTCTCTCTCTTTTGAAGGCTTGACGAGCACTGATTGGCTTTGCTTGATTTTTACTCTCTTTGCGAAGGGCTCGGCATGTGTTCGGCTCGTGTCTGTGTGAATTTGCCAAATGTGTTCGGCCGCCTGCGTCTTGGACGACAACGTCTGGTTTATGTACGTGTGCGTCTGTGTAACCTGTGCGTGCCAACGAACTCACACACACATGCCATGGCAGGATTCTTCTTCTTTCTTTCACGCACACAGCAAGAAAAAACACTTTAAGCAGACACTTATTGAGCAGTGTTCTTTTAAAAACAGTTTTGCAGTAAGCAATCACTCTAAAGTGTCTCACAGAGTTGTTATTGAGAGACTGATTCGTTTGTTCAGTTGAGCCGAACTCTCTGACTGAAGAGCGTAAGCGAAACAAAAAAAGTGTTCCGCTCTGAGAGAGATCGTGTGTGTAACATTTTTTTCTGTTTTGTCCATGTGCAGACTGCGTTGAAAAAATTGGTTGACGGTTATTTGCGAGCTCTGGTTCTATGCCCTGATTCCAAAACTAGTCTCGGTTTTTTTCCATCAGCTCTTGTTTTCAAGAAATCGCGGAAAAACCATTTTGCTGTTTTTTTAGCTGTAGGTTTATTAGTTTTATGCAATACTACATACATCAATGCAGCCATAAAAAATCAAGCGAGCCGCATCAGCAAACCCGAAAGTGTCTAAATTGGACCTTGAAGATAATATTTTCTCAATTTATAGCAAATTTTTCAAAATAAACCGTCATCTACAACCTAGTGCATAAATAGCAAAATGAAAACAACTATTTTAGCATATAGCCTAACATATCCGCTATTTTAACGAATTTTGTTGCACTTTTATCAGCTTGTTGGACTAAGGTACAGCCGTAGCTCAGCTTCACGAAAAAGCGAATTAAATTTTATGGCAGGATTACTAGATTTATTCACAAAATGTGTATAGGATATATAAAAGGCTACTCGATTTAACATAGCTCTTACATTAATAGTCAAACAAATGTACAATAACATTCCGGCAGTACAGGAAATATAACGAGAAGGCAAAGCTAACTTCGACTGTGCCGAAGTTTTAATACACTTGAAAAACTTTACTCCAACTGATTTAACTTGAAAAATATATATAGGATATAGATATCAAACATTTAAAATTTTTAAATCATTGATAATAAATAATGATAATGATACCATAAAAAAAACTTTTCTTAGTAGAACACATTTTCCGACCGATCGGTCCTATGGCAGCTATATGCTATAGTCATCCGATTTTGATAATTTTTTTCAAAATTATGTGAAAGCATATACAACTAATATATACCAAGATTGGGGACGCTACGATAAAAAACAAAAAAGTTTTTCTCACTAGAAGTAGTTGTTTGACCGTCCGTTTATATGGCAGCTATATGATATAGTCATCCGATGCGGCCGGTTCCCACAGATTAGTTGCGTGCAGTAAAAAGAAGACTCTGTGCAAAATTTTAGCTCGATAGCTTTTAAACTGTGAGACTAGTTCGCGTAGAAACAGACTGTCGGACAGACAGACGGACGGACGGACGAGCGGAAATGAACTCAGCTCGTCGTCCTGATCAAGAATATATATAGTTTATGGGGTCGGAAATGAATATTTCTATGCGTTACAAACTTCTGGGCAAAATTAATATACACTTTTCAAGTGTATAAAAAGGCTACTCGATTTAACATAGCTCTTACATTAATAGTGAAACAAATGTACAATAACATTCCGGCTGTACAGGAAATATAAAAAACGAGGAGGCAAAGCTAACTTCCACTGTGCCGAATTTAACCGGTAAAATATATATAGGATATAGGTATCAGATATTTAAAATTTTTAAATCATTGATAATAAAAATTTGATACCATAAAAAAAAGTTTTCTTAGTAAAACACATTTTCCGACCGATCGGTCCTATGGCAGCTATATGCTATAGTCATCCGATTTTGATAAATTTTTTATAATATATACCAAGATTGGAGACGCTACGATAGAAAACAAAAAAGTTTTTCTCACTAGAAGTAGTTTTTTGACCGACCGTTCGTATGGCAGCTATATGCTATAGTCACCCGATTTTGATAAATTTTTTCCGAATTGTGTGGAAACATATAAAACTAATATATACAACGATTGGTGACGCTACAATGGAAATCAAAAAGTTTTTCTTACAAAGACTTATTTTTCGACCGATCCTTCCTATGATAGCTATATGATATAGTCATCCGATCCGGCCGGTTCCGACATATTAGTATCGTGCAGTAAAAAGAAAACTCTGTGCAAAATTTCAGCTCAATAGCTTTAAAACTGAGGGACTAGTTCGCGTAGAAACAGACAGACAGACGGACAGACAGACGGACAGACGGACTGACGGACGGACGGACAAACGGAATTGAACTCAGCTCGTCGTCTGATCAAGAATATATATAGTTTATATGGTCGGAAATTAATATTTCTATGCGTTACAAACTTCTGGGCAAAATTAATATACACTTTTCAAGTGTATAATAATGATTATTTTTTATTTTTATTTTTTCACTCAGGAAATAATCATTATGGTTCGAGTCAAAAAAAAATTTAAAAAAATCATTACTGTTTGAGCAAAAAAAAAATCAATAAAAAACACAGGGCAACAGCCATTTTGCTCTGGCCTTCTCGATGCAAAATTCTGTTCCTGTTCTGTGCCCTGATTCCAAAACTGGACTCGGTTTTTTTCCATCAGCACTTGTTTTCAAGAAATCGCGGAAAAACCATTTTGTTGTTCTTTTAGCTTATGGAAATTGTTTGATATATTGTTTTTTTTTTAATAAACTGAAAAATAGAAGGTAGCGCAATGTTTGTACAAAATAAATTCCTTTGTGTCGTCACAGACTCACGATTTTGTATTTGTTGACAATTTTAAAATATGTGCTGCTGTAATCGACATAAATTAAAAATATTGCATCAATTAAATTAAGGCGATAAATTCAGTTTATTAAAAAAAACAATATATCAAACAATTTATCTAATTACTCCCACAGAATTTCAAGTTGATCTGGCAATTTTTTTATTAACAATTTAAAGCCAACTTTTTGGTAAAAAATATTTTTTTAGCTTTTATAATTATAATTTTTACAAATAAGAAATGTTTGTCAAAATACAGTTAAAAGTAAACAAATTTTTACATAATTTAATTGAAAGGTCTTCCTACGAAAAATTCTCAATAATCGTTTTTTTGTGGTCCACCTAACTGTATGTCACCACTTAAATCAAATTAAAACTAAAAAATTTGAATTTTGGGGAAATTTTTTTTTAATCTAGTACTGCCGGAAAGTTATTGTACATTTGTTTGACTATTAATGTAAGAGCTATGTTAAATCGAGTAGCCTTTTTATATTTCCTATACACATTTTGTGAATAAATCTAGTAATCCTGCCATAAAATTTAATTCACTTTTTCGTGAAGCTGAGCTACGGCTGTACCTTAGTCCAACAAGCTGATAAAAGTGCAACAAAATTCGTAAAAATAGCGGATATGTTAAGCTATATGCTAAAATAATTGTTTACATTTTACGATTTATGCACTAAGTTGTAGATGACGGTTTATTTTGAAAAATTTGCTATAAATTGAGAAAATATTATCTTCAAGGTCCAATTTAGACACTTTCGGGTTTGCTGATGCGGCTCGCTTGATTTTTTATGGCTGCATTGATGTATGTAGTATTGCATAAAACTTATAAACCTACAAATTAGTGCTTGGTGTGACCCCATAATTTTCCATAAGCTAAAAAACAGAAAAATGGTTTTTCCGCGATTTCTTGAAAACAAGAGCTGATGGGAAAAAACCGAGACCAGTTTTGGAATCAGGGCACAGAACAGGAACAGAATTTTGCATCGAGAAGGCCAGGGCAAAATGGCTGTTGCCCTGTGTAATTAAATATTTTAATTTTCGGCTGCTTTGGGTTCTTTGGGCAATATGTAGTATTGAATTTCATCGCTCCACTGCAGTCAAAGACATGATTGCTACTGTGCGTTATCGAGAAAGCTCATCTTTGGTGCAATGAATGCTGAAATAGTAACATTACTTTTCCTACAGTTCGTCTTTTGGTTGTCTTTCCTAAAACTTTTTAAGTGCCCTAGGAAAATTGTTCGTATTTCATTCCGCACACCTTAGTTCAAGCCTGTTAGGAGCGTGCACCAACTTTATTGTCAAATACTGTCCGACGTGAGCATGAAGTATTTGAAGAATGATAATCTTCGTCCAGAAATCGTGAATCATGAACGTCAACAAATATTTGTGTTTTAAGTATTTGAAAAATATTATTTAAACTTACATTACTTACTTGCATTTCAGCAAACATGAGCATTACCACACAAGTAAACTATAAATTGAAAGACTGTTAGGCGACGGTAAACTCGACCTGGAAAAGCTTGCTAAGTAAAAACGATGTTAAACCCAGCTATAAATATAAAGTTTTCCAAGCAACAGTGACAGCAATCATGTGCTATGCAGCCGAAATATGGGGATATGAACACTTCGAAGATATTGAGCACTTGTTAACCTTTTTCGTTAAAAAACTGTTCACGCTACCGAAAAACACACCCAATTATGCCATTTACATTGAACCGGGCTTCCAACACGTTTCTCGTACACCCTGAGGCGTCATTTTACATATATAGAAATAATTATGCAAACGCCGGATTTTAGACTTCCCAAAATAATTGCCAAACACCTCCTCAATGAAAGGTCTCAATTTTTATATATTTTTGATATTTATTAAATTCTTACTTCCTAGTGCGACAAGGGTAACCTTATATATTAATGCACTAGTCACAAAATTAGACACAATTAAAACAGAATGATCTACTTAACCTAAAATTACATTGAGGGTATTCACTAGTCCTTGTAAAATGGGAAATGGTAAATAGTAAACTCCGAAAGTTTACAACACAACAACAAAACACATGAGAAAAAATTAACACTTTTCCTAGACCCTGGGGTATGTTTATAAAAATGCGTTGTAAAATTGTAAAGTGTTAACATCAAAGTATCGAATAAAAAAACTTGGTATCGTGTCACTCCTATATAGCAATTTAGCTACATTATATTCGAAATAGGCGATGGCTGAGTGGACAGGCATGTTGGCTTCTTTTTGTAATTTGTCGGTTCAAATCCCGGCAAAGGCAAAAGAGGACTGCTTTTTTTAAATTATTTTTCTTTTGTGTTATTTATGTGTTATTTATTTTTCATTCCCGTTATTGTAGAGTAAAAATTGTACAATATTCTAATGCCAATTTATGTAACTGGGAGAGGAAAGAATTCCAGACCCGCTCAGTATAAATATTCTTTATCAGCATCAAAAGCCGAATACTAAAGACCGTCGTCAGTCCGTCCGCCTTTCTTGATGAACAAAGATCCGAGAGAAGAAAAACTGAATAGATCAACCAAATTGAAATTTATGCAACAAAATGAATGAAAGTAAAAGCGCCAAACTATTACCGATTTAAGAAAAGTATTAAAACATTGGCTCCACCTACAAGCAAAAGATAATAAAACTAAAAAAAAAAGTGCTTATCACCCACCCCCTTCAAGAATCGAACACACAACCATCAGTTTTAGAGTTAAGCCTTTATCGCCCTACGCCACCGACCTTAGAAAATGGCCGAAATATTAAGCTTTGAATCTACTCTGGTTTACTACTAAAATTACTATCATGTATCACAAAGGGTCGTTCAGTAGCTAGTTTGTGGTAAATTTACCATTTACCATTTTACGAGGACTAGTGAAAACCCTCATTGATATGATTGGCTTGTGTATTTTTAATACTAAATTAATTGTTTGACTTAAAAAACTGTTTGAGCTTGTCCCTAAATTGCGCTGCGCTACACACTTCTTTTAATTGGACAGGTAATTGGTTCCACAATCGAACAGTGTGTACGAAGTATTGGCGTTCTGAACTTGACAACTTATGGCGTATGTTATTAATGTTTCTAGGACTAGTCGAGGTGCTGAAACACAGTATGTCGAATAAGTAGCTTGGCTCTTTCGTCAAAATGATTTTGTGCAGGAGCAGTAAGTTTCTAAAATCAGCCCAGGACTTCAAATTTAGTTCGTATATTTGTGTGGCAAAGTTTGTTATATGGGCCCGTCTCCCAATGTGGAAAACATATCTGGCTATGTTGTTGTACGTGACTGTCAGCTTGCGCTGAGAACCAATATCGCAATTTCCAAATATCAGAAGAGTTTTAGCTATTAAGAGTCTGAGGTCAGTTGGTAAATACTGCTGAGTCAGTGAAAGTTGCCTAATTAGCCCATAAGTTTTTCCTGTAGCTTTAATTACATGGTCTCTCCAGGATAGAGTCTTATTAAAAGTGATACCAAGGTTGACAACTCGTTCTACATATTCAATTGGTGTGCCATCTGTTTTTAAATTTGGCAACGGATCAGTGCTTAACGGTTTTTTATAAATAACTATACATTTACATTTAGACGGATTGAGTGAGAGTCCATTACACAGAGCCCATTTACATACTTTAGACAGTTCACTGTTACACAGATTTACACACTCATTTATACTTTCTATTGAACAACTAACATACAACTGGACATCATCAGCATACATATGCACATTACTGTTTGACAATAAGACAGGAAGGTCGTTAATATACATTGAGAACAGTATAGGACCAAGAATTGAGCCTTGAGGTACACCGCATTTCAGAGGCAATAGCGATGACGTTTCTTCGCGGGTATACACTGCCTGTCTTATTCCACTCAGGTACGACGAAATCATTTTAATAGCAGTGTCAGTAAAATTAAAGAACTTGCTTAATTTTGTACATAATATGTCGTGGCGTACTGTGTCGAAAGCCTTACTAAAATCAAGTAATGTGAGAAATGTCACATAGCTGTTATCCATTTGCATTCGAATGCCCTCTGTTACTTTTAAAATTGCTGTGATGCAGCTTCTGTGCTTTCGGAAACCGGATTGCATATTGCTTAACACTTGGTTAAGGCTTAAGAATTTGTTTATTTGGTGCGACATTAAATTTTCAAAGACTTTCGACAGAAATGGTTGAATTGATTTAGGAACAGGAATTATTTTAGCTAATTTCCAGTTTTCAGGGAAGGTTGAAGTAGTAAATGCGGTGTTGCAGATATGGGTCACATAATTAAGGATTTTAGGCAAAATGAGATTGAAGAACTTTGGATGCATATCATCTAATCCAACAGCATTCGACTTAATTTTAAGAACACTTTCAAGGACATCACATGAGTTTACACAGATAAAACTAAAGCTACTATCACATACTTGAAAAGTGTATATTAATTTTGCCCAGAAGTTTGTAACGCATAGAAATATTCATTTCCGACCCCATAAACTATATATATATATTCTTGATCAGGACGACGAGCTGAGTTTAATTCCGTCTGTCCGTCTGTCTGTCTGTCTGTTTCTACGCAAACTAGTCCCTCAGTTTTGAAGCTATCGATCTGAAATTTTGCACAGAGTCTTCTTTTTGCTGCACGCAACTAATATATCGGAACCGGCCGGATCGGATGACTATATCGTATAGCTGCCAGAGGAACGATCGGTCGGAAAATAAGTCTTAGTGAGAAAAACTTTTTTGTTTTCCATCGTAGCGTCACCAATCTTAGTATATATTAGTTTTACATGCTTACACATAATACTGAACAAATTTATCAAAATCGGATGACTCTAGCATATAGCTGCCATACGAACGGTCGGTCGAAAAACAAGTTTTATTGAGGAAATCTTTTTTGTTTTCCATCGTATCGTCACCAATCTTGGTAGATATTAGTTTTATATGCTTTTACAAATTTTTGAAAAAAATTATCAAAATCGGATGAGTATAGCATATAGCAGCCATAGAACCGATCGGTCCGAAAATGTGTTTTACTAAGAAAAGTTTTTTTTTTATGGTATCAAATTTGTATTATCAAGGATTTAAAATTTTGTAATATCTGATATCTATATCCTATATAATTTTACAGGTTAAATCAGTTGGAGTAAAGTTTTTCAAGTGTATTAAAACTTCCGCACAGTCGAAGTTAGCTTTGCCTTCTCGTTTTTTTTATAAATTGGACTTCTATCTCTAATGCATGCGACATAGAGTTGAATTTAGAAAATAGTGGTTCATGGAGTGAATCATTTTAACGAATTATAAGTACACCCAAAAAAAAGTAATCATCAAAATGACACAATTTAGTCATTAATTTGAAACTATTGAGTATCGAATTATGCTCAATACTCAAAGTATCAAGTTGATAATTCGATAGTATCAAAATAATATTTTCGATGTTATCAAAATAATAGTGATTTGTATCAGAATGATATTTCTTTATATTAATTTTAAAGTATCAATTTGAAACTTTTTTGTATCATTTTAAAACAAGCCTTTAACCATTTGGCAATAATAAATAAAAAATATCGTACATTTTTATTTTTCTGAAATTTTCTTGCGATAATTTAGCCATACACAAACAATTAATCGCAAGACGGCAAATTGGTGATAGTTATACAAGACTATTTCATTTTTGCCGTATCCCTCATTAGACTCCTTCTTGCTGCTGCGCGTTTGTCGCTCACTATCAAGTGCCCTATTTATATCATCAATCAGCTGAATAACAACTTGAGAATTACAAGTGTCAGCATTTATGCAATTTGCTTTGCTAGAGAGAATCGAGTATGACAGTTCGATTTTCGAACTAGTACTCGATAACATCGAAAATGTGTGAGTTTCGAATTGATACTTTTAAGTAACAATTTAATAGGCATAGGTTCAAGTTAAGTCAATTTGATACTTTCTTGAATTATATTGATACAAAAATAAAGATACTGGTTGTAGTTTCAATTTGAGACAACGCTTATCAAACTAATATTGATACGAATTTTTTTGGGTGTATAACTTGTTAAAATAAAAGAGAGCAGTTTATACGTAAAGCATGTCAATCTGCTGGAAGGTTATTCCATAAGCATCTTTTACATAACCTGGTTCAGGATAATTATATTGTGGACACTCTTGGTGTCTCCAATATAATCATAATTTTTAAGGCTAGGACCGAAACACTGGATCTTAATTACAGAACAGGAGTCGATGAATTGTGCGGGCTATGCAACATGAGAGCAAGAGAAGATATTAAAAATTTTCTACACCCAAAAAATTCGTATTAATATCAATTTGATAAGCGTTGTCTCAAATTGAAACTACAACCAGTATCTTTTTTTTGTATCAATAAACTTCAAGAAAGTATCAAATTAATATTAGAGGTGTTGTCTTGAAGCTAAGCCTATTAAATTGATACGTAAAAGAATCAATTCGAAACTCATAAATTTTTGATGTTATCGAATGCTAGTTTGAAAATTCCAACTGTCTTAGACGGGACTTACACCATGAAGCAAAATTCATGAAGTTTTAAATTTGACGCCTACAAAGAAAACTTAATAAAGTTTGCTTCATGGTGTAAATCCCGACTTACTCGTTTCTCTCTACCAAGCAAGTCTTATATATGCTGGCACTTGTAATTCCCAAGTTGTTATTCAGCTCATTGATGATATAAATAGGGCACTTGATAGTGAGCGACACAGGCGCAGTAGCAAGAAGGAGTTTAATGAGAAATAAGGCAAACTTGAAACAATCTGTGTAACGCCTACCAATTTGCACTCTTGCAATTAAGCCGCTAAAAACACTTTTGTGTAAGCCGCCTAAATTATTGCAACAAAATTTCATATAAAAAGAAATTGTATGATATTTTTTATTAAAAAGTTAAATTGTTAAACGCTAGCATCAAAATGAAACATAAAAATTGACAAAGTGATAAGAACTAGTATCAAAATGATACTACAAAATTAATACAAAACGAGAAGGCAAAGCTAACTTCGACTGTGGCGAAGTTTTAATACACTTGAAAAACTTTACTCCAACTAATCTAACCGGTAAAATATATATAGGATATAGATATCAGATATTTAAAATTTTTAAATCATTGATAATAAAAATTTGATACCATAAAAAAAACTTTTCTTAGTAAAACACATTTTCCGACCGATCGGTCCTATGGAAGCTATATGCTATAGTTATCAGATTTTGATCAATTTTTTCAAAATTTTGTGAAAGCATATAAAACTAATATATACCAAGATTGGGGACGCTACGATAGAAAAAAAAGTTTTTCTCACTAGAAGTATTTTTTTGACCGACCGTTTCTATTGGAGCTATATCATATAGTCATCGGATTTGATCAATTTTTCCTGTAATATGTAAAAACATATACAACTAACATATACTAAAATTGGTGACTCTACGATGGAAAACAAAAAAGTTTTTCTCACTAGAACTAGTTTTTAGACCGATCGTTCCTATGGCAGCTATATGCTATAGTGATCCGATTTTGATAAATTTCTCTCGAATTGTGTGGAAGCATATAAAACTAATATGTACCACGATTGGTGACGCTACGATGGAAAACAAAAAAGTTTTTCTCACTAGAACTAGTTTTTTGACCGACCGTTTATATGACAGCTATATGCTATAGTCATCCGATTTTGATCAATTTTTCCAGAATTGTGTGGAAGCATATAAAACTAATATATACTACGATTGGTGACGCTACGATGGAAAACAAAAAAGTTTTTCTCACTAGAACTAGTTTTTCGACCGATCGTTCCGATGGCAGCTATATGATATAGTCATCCGATCCGGCCGATTCCGACAAATGTGCAGCGTAGTTGTATTTAAAGGCATTTTGCAAAGTTTGGTCAAGATAGCTTTAACACTGAGGGAGGAGATAGCATAGAAACAGACGGACGGACGGACGGACGGACAAACGGAAATGAACTCAGCTCGTCATGCTGATCAAGAATATATATACTTTATGGGGTCGAAGATGCTTCCTTCTATGCGTTACAAACATCGTGACAATTTTAATATACCTTCTGCAAGGGTATACAAATTACCAACTTTCCGAGGCCTTGGGGTATGTTTATAAAAATGCGTCGTAAAATTGTAAAGTGTTAAAATCAAAGTATCGAATAAAAACCCTTGGTATCGTGCTACTCCTATATAGCAATTTAGCTACTTGATTTTCGAAATAAGTGATGGCTGAGTGGATAGTAATGACGACTCCTTTTTGTTATTTGTCGGTTCGAATCCCGGTAAATGCAGGTGGTCTATTTTTTAAAATTTATTTTTTTTTCTGGAAGAGGAAAGAACCCCACAAAGTATATTTTTATTCTTGATCAGCATCAACAGCCGATATACCGATATAGTCCGTCTGTCAGTCTGTTCGCCTTTCTCGATTAACACTTAGATCTCAGAGACAAGAAGAACTGAAAAGATCAACCAATTTTAAAATGTATGCAACGAAATGAACGAAAGTAAAAGCGCAAAACTTACAAAAATTACTACCATGAATCACAAGGGGTAGTTCAGTAGCTCGTGTGCGGTAAATTTACCATTTACCATTTTACGAGGACTAGTGAAATCCCTCAATATAAAATTCAAGAACACAAAATATAAAAACCCCTACTAAACTTCAAAATTTCTCTGCTATTATAGCCTTGTTCCACTGGCACATTCTTGACAACATTCTCTGAATGTTCTAAATGTTAACATTCGTTCGGTGTATTTTGAATGTTAATTCGTCACGAATGTTGTGATTTCTGTTACAACATGCGTGACAAATGTTGCCATCACTGTCACAACATTGGTGATAAATATTGCCATCACTGTTACAACATTCATTATTCGCCCGGGTACGTTTACATTTTTCCCGAAATCGGCATGATATCAAAGTGCCAAGTGCCAAAATTTGAAAAAATTATTGTGAAAAGTCGAGGTAAGTACTAACAATTCTGTTTTATTTATTGAAGAATATAAACAACAAAATTATTCTTTCCGATTAATAAATCCCGAAAACTGGCTATAACGTGGGAAGGACTAACAAAATTGGCAAGATCTTTACCATTAGGAACGACAAGAGCCGCCTTTCGCAGTCGGACATCGACTGCGTTATCAGCGAGGCCGAGGAGTATGAGAAGCATCTCTAGATAATTTCAGCCCCACATCACCTACGTGTTCGGTGTAAAGGAGGCTGCCGAATAATGGCGAATAAATCAGGAGCCTACCAAATTTTTTTTTTTTTAACAAGAACAAGATGCAAAATCCTTTAATCTTAGACCACATAATTCAATAATAAATATTAGAGTTTAATTTAAAGTCGCCAGTGTTTCTTATGGGTATGGGGTAAAGATGGGATTGGGTCTCTACTTGGGCAAGCCTTCGTTCTCGGCCCAGTTAAGTCAGGACTTAGGTACTTTTTGACATATTAAGCCCATAAGTGACAGCTGCCTCGGAAGTTGGTAAATGTCTAGTATAGCGGCCTACTCTCAGAAAATTCAAAAAAAAATTTCCTCGATGGACCGCGAACTATGAAGAATTTTCATGCAGAAAAAACGCGGGGGTCATCCATGGTTTCTTTTTAAACGAATTTTGAAAATTTGATTTTTTACCTAATAAAACATATTGTGTTTTGAGCAATGTGTCAAATTTAATTCAAATTTAATTGGATTTTTATTGTTCATTCAATAATTCTAATCAAAATGGAGTGCACGAATTGCAATTTTACGGTGTCGAAATTTTTGTCTTTGACGAATATAGAGGTTATTGAGTATTTAAAGCGTCACAAATGTTTACTACAAGAAAAAAATGTGGAAATTGTTCTGCTGACTGTAAGATAGCAGTAAAAGATGACGGCAAACTATTCTTTCGGTGCCGTAAACAGTTGACTGCTACAACCATGGGCAATAAAAAAAAAGTCAAGAAACAGTGCAATTTCAATGAAAGTATCCGCAAAAATACCTTTTTTTCTACACCAAACGGTGAACCATTCTCAAAATTTTGTGGATCCCTCTACACAAGCACACACACAAAACATAGAAAGGCTGTGGCGGGACGTGATGGCCGAGTTGCCTCATTTTGGCCGAAAAAAATGCACTATCCAGGATATTTGGCCAAGTTTATGTTTTATAAACGATTCCCAAGTCACAAGGATAGGATCCATAACATCTTCCTGGCTATTGGTCAGTTATATAATCGCGCGATTTTTTGAAAAAAAATTTTACTTTATTTAAATACTCAATAACCTCTATATTCGTCAAAGACAAAAATTTCGACACCGTAAAATTGCAATTCGTGCACTCCATTTTGATTAGAATTATTGAATGAACATTAAAAATCCAATTAAATTTGAATTAAATTTGACACATTGCTCAAAACACAATATGTTTTATTAGGTAAAAAATCAAATTTTCAAAATTCGTTTAAAAAGAAACCATGGATGACCCCCGCGTTTTTTCTGCATGAAAATTCTTCATAATTCGCGATCTATCGAAGGGAATTTTTTTGGAATTTTCTGAGAGTAGGCCGCTATACTAGACAATTACCCGGAAGTTTTCAGACTGCTCTTGCCAATCTTGCAGTGGGCAATGATCTCAGTAACGGTATATGGCTTCTCATGTCCGTATGCTTCTGACTGTCTCCAAGAAACGGAATATTGATAGAGAAAAGTATTTTTCAGTTTTCCTCAGTTTCTTTGCAACCAACTCCTCAAAATGGTGCTCGCTCACTAGAATCCGGCTGATGTCTTGATTTTTTGTCAGAAATCAACAGAAAGTCAGAAAAGTATATTTCAAATAATATTTTTGTAATTTATTTACTTGATTGTCAATTTAAACATTCACTTGTAACCGTGATGAACATTCGTCAGTGGAACAAGAAAACATTCACATTCGAAAATGTTGTTGAATGTTTGTCAGTGGAACAAGGCTTTAAGTTTTTTTTTCTCTTACATATTTGGCAAGGTAGTAGACACAAGTAGGCTGCTAAATGATTTATTTACTACTCGAATCAAAATTTGTACATTTTTAGATTTTAACGTCAAAACATAGTTTCAGCCCCAACGAAATAAAAAATGTAGCTACTGGCCTGAAACCAGTTTAAATTGAAGATGAAATTTCATAAAAATTGTCAAGGTTATAAACAATCGAACGGTCCATGCGCGAATTATTTCAACTGAGTGGAAAATAAGCAAAAAGCGGCTTTTGGCCCATTTTTAGGGTGTATTGAACAGACCAAGTATTAGGAAGTGCTATACACGACCGACTCTCCGCGTGCGATAGGTCATTTCAAAAGTATATTTTTACTGCGACACTGTTTTTTTAGCCAAACATAGTGGGCTGTCCTACAGTTTTCTGAATTTTGATTCACAAATAAGTTGAAAGTCCTTAACAACAACTTGTGATGCTATCAACATTAAAAATAAACACTCTTAAAATTAATACGGTTTGGGTATAGCCCGACATAAAATTAAATTTAAGAAAGAAGTACTTACAAATGCATGTACAATACGAGTGTGATAATATGCCTGCCCCAATAAATAGAATGTAAGTTTCACAAGCACATTGTTTTAATATAAATTAAATATGTCCCTTAAAAATAAATACTACAAAGTGTGTTTACATTATGTATAAACTAAACCCTATTTTTTTATTACAAGTCTAAAATATCACAAAAAAAGCTGCGCGAAGTAAGTCCGCTTGAAGATTCATTTATTTACGTAGGTTCAATCAAACATACATACGTGCAAATAAGTGTGTGTATGTGTTTAGAGATTCTTCTGTCAAAATACAGGTAGCGGCCCGCTATAGTAGTCAAATAAATTTTCCTGCATCTGCTGATGAGTAGATACACTTAAAGTATTGTCATATTGAATGTTAAACAAAGTGTTTGAGATTGAAGGAGCGCAGAAATGATACTTTGTGAGAATTTGATTAAACCTAAATGGCAACATTTCCTCGGCTGCACTGTTTTTAATGACTGCTTCTTGACCTCCATAATGCACTTGACCAAATTTTCTGTCCAGTGAAACTGTGTCATCAGGAGCAATCAGACTCTCAATTGTAAATGCACGTTTAGGGCGGACCGGTATACAGTGAACAAGGTCACTTATCGCCGACGGAACCAATGATGGATGAAAGTAAATTTGTGGATTTTGGTAAGCGAAAGTCTCGACAGGTTCTTTGTGTATCGATTTGGCGCTGTTTAGAGACTTAACATAGCTCCAGGGTGGTGTTTCGTCATGTGTCTGCTTGGAAAATATTTGTCTATATGTCGATAAGGCGGCCAGCTCGCAATTAAAAATATCTTTTTCCAGCTGCTTGACCCGAAAACGCTTTCGTCTTCTCAGCAAGCTGCCGTTTTCAAACATATCGAATGCTTTTGGGTGAAGAGTCCAATAAGATCCCTTTCCAGCTTTTGTTACATTACGGGGCACTTTTATAAAACAATCGTTAAAGCTTAAATTGTGACGTAAAGAGTTTTGCCACTTTTGAGTGTTTTTGCGATAGTAAGGAAATTGCTCCATAATAAATCGGTATATTTCACTAAGCGGTAACATTCTTTGCGGCGAGTGAACAAGGGCCATGGCGGTTAATGATATGTACGAGTATGGCGGCTTCTGGTCACCGTAAGTAATTTTTAGTGGTCGTGGCATTGCAACAATGGTTAAATTTTCACAGTGTTCCTGTCGGTAACAGTGGTTTCTCGGCGGCAGCAGCGTTCGAACTGACATAAATGCGTAAAAAACCCATGTTATATTGTTGAGTACCTGTGTCTTGTGGAGAGAGCGCATGAATGTGCCCAGCTCTGCGAAGGGGACAACAATATGTTGGTAGGGCATTGCAACGCAAATGAATCAACCTGTCGTCCCTTTCTTTCCGTTATGGACCAATAAAAACTCCAGATGCTCTTTGCGGCCTTTTGTAAAGTGGGATGTTAGGGCAATTATGACCAATCATGACGAATGTGATTAGACGATTCACTGAATGCAGTTAAACCAAATTGGCTTGAGTTACATAAAGGGACGAATGTAAGCACATGCGAGTAATAAATACACAATGGTAGCTATGTAAATCAATTTCACATCAACACTCCTCCAGTTATAATCCACCACTTATTTTTCCACCCATTTTATTTTTGGCCCAGTCATCCCTTAATTGTTGAGCCTCTTTTACTTTCCGTGGCCTTTATGACTGTTTGTGAATGCTTCAATAGGAACAATAAAGCGACTTGTGGGCGTGTCGGAAGTATTGTTTCAATAAAATATATTTGTACAAAGCCAATTGAAACAATTCGGTAACAGTAACAGCATATAAAACACTCCTAGCTTAATATTTATATTGAATGCTAGGAACTTGTGCATATATTTAATTTCAATTTTTTTCTAGTTTTAACAAAAGGCTCTAGTTTCGGAAATAAAAATATTATATTATCTGTTTATTCTAGATTTATATTAAATTTATCACAAAGTTAAGCACAATTTTCTGAATTTTGTTCAGTCAAAGCTTTAATACTCCAAGTTTATAAAGGGTGGTTAAGGGTAAAGGTTTTTCTCTTTTTACTGAAAATGCTAACTGAATGCATTTAAAAAAAAAATTATTATTATGAAAACCTCTTTGATTTTCTTGATTTTTGATGTTCCCTATAAATTAAATATTAACGTGAGCGTAAGTTGAAGTCGGCCCTGCTCGACTTCGATATACCCGTTACTCAGGGTTTATTTAAGAATATTTTATTAGATCACAATATGCCCAAATTGTGGGAGATATGAGGTTTTTTCCAAATTGCGGGGGTGGCAACTCTACTATAGCTCATCTGATCGGGAAATGATGTATGGCGGATCCATAAGTAATGATGATTTCAATAAATGTCTAGGAGGTTCGATCAATCTATTTTCAAAATTGTGGGAGATATGAGGTATTTTCCAAATTGCGGGGGTGGCAACTCTACTATCGTACATCTGATCGGGAATTGATGTATGGCGGATCGATAGGTAATGCTGATTAAAACATATGTCTAGAAGGTCCAAACAATCTATTTTCAAAATTGTGGGAGATATGAGGTTTTTTCAAATTGCGGGGGCGGGAGGGGGCGTGGCAAAAATTTTAAACAAACTTGATCTGCGTGCAGAAGATACAAGTCTACACTGAAAAAATGGTAGCTCTAGCTCTTATAGTTCCTGAGATCTAGGTGTTCATACAGACGGACAGACAGACAGACAGACAGACGGACATGTCTATATCGTCTCGGCTATTGATGCTGATCAAGAATATATATACTTTATGGGGTCGGAGATGCTTCCTTCTGCCTGTTACATACATTTGCACGAACTTAGTATACCCTTTTTACTCTACGAGTAACGGGTATAAAAATTGCGTTATGTCCTAATTACATGTAAATATATTTAAAATTCGACCACTATATAGCTATATTTCATAGGATTTTACATTAAGATACATTCAAATTTGTTAGAAGTTTGAAGATTTCATATAATTGCACACATATAAAAGGTTTGTTAGAAGTTTGAAGATTTCATATAATTGCACACATATACAAGGTTTTGGACCTGAGCAGATAGCAATCGATTCTAATGTACATTTTAACGCTGAATTCAAATCAATTGTCCGGTATTCAGATTTTCCCTATTCTTCTTGTTCAGAAGATTTTTAGATAAACGTGTATTTTACAAGGAATGTTTATACTTTCAAGATCACACATTTTTAAATCACATAAAATTTTTATATAAACTTAGATAAATAAATATACAAAAAATCCAAAAATTTTTGGAAATAAGAGTTAAGTCGCAATTTTTATTAAATCGAGAAGGCAAAGCTAACTTCGACCGTACCGAAGTTTTAATGCACTTGCAAAAGTTCACTACAGCCACAACTAATTTGACTGGTAGAATATATATAGGATATAGATATCAGATATTTATAAATTTAAAATCATTGAGAATCAAAATTTGATCGCTCTACCATAAAAAAATCTTTTCTTAGTAAAACACATTTTTCGACCGATCTGTCCTATGGCAGCTATATGCTATAGTCATCTGATTTTGATAAATTTTTCCAGAATTATGTGGAAGCATATGAAACTAATATATACTAAGTTTGGTGACGATACGACAGAAAATAAAAAAGTTTTTTTCACTAGAACTACTTTTTTGACCCACCGTTTCTATGTCAGCTATATGATATAGTCATCCGATTTTGATAAATTTGACCTGTATTATGTGGAAGCATATGAAACTAATATATAGCAAGATTTGTGACGTTACGATGGAAAACAAAAAAGTTTTTCTAACTAGAACTATTTTTTTTGACCGATGGTTCCTATGGCAGCTTATGATATAGTCATCCGATGTTGATCAATTTTTTCAGAACTATGTGGAAGCACATAAAACTAAAATATTCCACGATTGGTGACGCTACAATGGAAAACAAAATAGTTTTTCTAACTTGAACTAGTTTTTGAACCGATCGTTCCTATGGCAGCTATATGATATAGTCATCCGATCCGGCCGGTTCCGACATATTAGTTGCGTGCAGTAAAAAGAACAATCTGCAAAATTTCAGCTCGATAGCTTTAAAACTGATAGACTAGTTCGCTTAGAAACTGACAGACGGACAGACGGACAGACTAACAGACGGACAGACAGACGGACAGACGGACGGACGGACAGACGGAAATGAACTCAGCTCGTTGTTCTGATCAAGAATAGATATATTTTATGGGGTCGGAAATGGCACTCCTGAACAACTCCACAGAGCGGTCAACTTCGTGCTGGAAGGTTTCCACGCCAAGGAGTACGTTGTTGCAGCGTACTTGGATATTCAACAGGCGTTTGACCGTGTCTGGCACGCTGGCCTGCTATCGAAAATCAAGGTTACGCTCAATCCTTAACTCTTTCTGATCATCAAATCATTCCTTGATGATAGATCCTTCAGGGTGATCCAGGATGGCCTTGCATCCCGAAAGAAGAGAATTCGAGCAGGAGTACCTCAGGGCAGCGTGCTAGGCCCAACTCTGTATAGCCTGTTTACAAGTGACAAGCCAAACGCTCAGTCAGTGCCAATCGACGACCCGCAGGACCTATTAGTAGCTACGTTTGCAGATGACACTGCGATTATGGTCAGAAATCGGTGTGTCTATACAGCCACCGATACGCTCCAGGAATACCTGAAAAGGTTCGAGAACTGGGCGTGCAGATGGAATATCGCAGTGAACCCGGAGAAGTGTGCAAATGTAACATATACGCTAAGGAGGGACATCTGCCCTGGAGTCTTCTTACATGGAGAGGTGCTACCTCACAAAACCAGCCATAAATACCTCGGGGTTTCACTTGACAAAAGGCTCACATTTGGCCAACATGTCAAGGAGGTGGTAGGCAGCATGAAAGCCAAGGCGCGAAGGCTCCTTAACGCCAATAACAAGCTCTCGCTTAAAAATAAGGTTCTAATATACAAAGTAATCTTTGCACCAATCTGGCGGTATGGTGTGCAGGTGTACGGAATCGCTGCAAAGTCTCATCTAAACCGAATACGCACATTCCAGGCCAAGATGCTGAGGAGTATTTCAGGAGCCGAGTGGTATATCCGCACACGTGACCTTGAGCGGGATTTCAAAGTCTCCATGATAGGGGATATTATAAACACACAAGCAGCTCGGTACTTGGATAAGGTCGCGTGCCACCCAAACAATCTGGCAAGGGCGTTGCTAAGAAGGAGGAGGATCAACGGGATTCGAGCCAGGAGAAGACTGCTTCGCTTACACCCCACTGACTTAGCCAGTCGCAGGATTTGATCATCACCCACATAGTAAACAACAACAAAATAACATAAAACACACTTAAACTTAGTTAAATAAGCTATTTGTTAAAAACCCTACAAGTAGCAACACACATTATTTTCTTACCATAACCATAACACTAAATTAATTCAATTTTACACTTTACTACATTATAAGTTACTTAAAAGTAAAAGTAAAATGTAAAAAATTTTGTATTAGGGTTACACTATTTAAAAATCAAACTAATAAAAAAGACTAGTCCACAAAAAAAAAAAAAAAATACGCGTTACAAACTTCTGGGCAAAATTAATATACACTTTTCAAGTGTATAATTAACAAAGAATTAATCGAGTCGCAGTACAGGGTTGCCCATATTCGACGGACCCATCTGGCAACGCCATAACTTTTGACAGAGATGTCAGATCGCTTAATGACATACCGCGTTTGAAGCGTCAGTCTAAGCAGATTTTTACCATGGAACAATACACGACACGCGAGCGCTCTGAAATAGTTGAAATTTACATTCAACAGAACAAGTCAATTGTGAAAACTCAACGTGCTTTTAAAAAATTAAAAAATGTGAAAAGTGCGCCTTCTAAGAACACCATTAAGCGTTTATACGAAAAATTTTCGACTGGTGAGGCTCTTTCTAATCCGAAGAGGCCAAATAAAAGTCGACCAAGGCGATCGGCCGAGAATATCGCTGCCGTACGAGCCAGTGTTGAGAGGTCCCCAAGAACATCCCAAAAACGCCGTTCTCAGCAGTTGGGCATGGCTCGGTCCACTTTACAACGGATTATTCGCGTTGATTTGAATTTGTTCCCGTACAAAATTCAATTGACGCAAAGATTGTTGCCTGCGGACAAGCCTCGTCGATTGGAATGGGCCCAAAGAGTCATCGAAATGGCCGAAGATGACGAGCAATTTTGGAACAAAATTATCATGTCCGATGAAGCCCATTTCACATTGAATGCGACCGTAAATAAGCAAAATTGCCGTATTTACGCCACTGAAAATCCTCAGGAGATTCAAGAAGTGCCTCTTCATGACGAAAAAGTCACAGTTTGGTGCGGCGTTAGTGCGAAAACGGTCATTGGGCCGTTTTTCTTCCAAAATGAAAATGGCCATGCTGTTACCATCAACCAGGAGCGTTATCGCGACTTGATGACCAATTTTGTGATGCCAATTATTCGTCGAAAGCGTATGAGGCAGTTCTGGTTTCAACAAGATGGCGCTCCACCGCACACAAGTCGCATAACAATCGATTTTCTGAAGAAATTGTTTCCGGGCCGTTTGATGTCGAAAAGTGGTGATTTGGACTGGCCACCGCGTTCGCCCGATTTGACGCCGCCTGACTTCTTCTTGTGGGGATATTTGAAGTCAAAGGTTTACGTTAACAAGCCAAGGGCCGTAGAAGAGCTCAAAGACAACATTCGTGAAGAAATAGCCGCTATTCCGGCCGAAATGTTGGCGAAAACGATGGAAAATGCTGCAAAAAGGGCACAATACGCCATCAACGCCAGAGGCGGCCATTTGAGAGATATCATATTTAAAAATTGATGTAAACAAATCTACTTGGAACAAATTAAATGATTAAGATTGCCAACCGCGAAAAATTTTCATTTTTTTCTTTGATTTTTTTAAAAAAAAACATGGGTCCGTCGAATATGGGGAACCCTGTACATAGGTTCACCACTGGCTGGCCACGCCGCGAGAGTGAAGGATGCTGTATAAAGCTCATAAGCGGGATTCGATTTGAAGCACCTTTACATAAAAATTTACGAATGAAATCCGCAGACTTAAAGCAATTGGTAATATGCAGCCATCATTCTACGTAGGTTGCTATATATATTTCTGGCCTAATAATGAAAACGCGACTATTTATGATCAAAAATGGTTTTATTGTTTTTCAAAGTATTCTCCAGCAAGATTTATACACTTTTGCATGCGCTCAAACCAATTGTCGAAGCACTTTTTCCACTACGATTGAGACACTTCCAAAACTTGGTTTTTGAACTCTTTAATCATCTTCTGGCGAAGAAAATTGTTGACCACGCATTTTTCCCTTTATGTGCAGGAATGAAAAGAAGTCATTGGGTGCCAAGTCAGGGCTGTACGGCGGATGACCCATCAATTCGACGTTTTGGGCGGTCAAAAAGGCGCTGGTGTGAGCTGATGTGTGAGAGCACGCATTGTCATGGTGCACAATGATCTGTCTTCTCTTGTTCGTTTTTCGAATTTCTCCGAAGACTTCAGGCAAACAAATTGTGGTGTACCACTCAGAATTGACCGTCCTACGTTGCTCAAGCGGAAAATTTGCCACATGACCAGTTTTACCGAAAAAACAGGCGACCATTTGCTTCGAAGTGCTTCTTCCACGAACGACTTTCGTTGGATTTGGCTCGTCTTCAAAGACCCACACGGATCGATTGCTGTTTTTTTTTTCGGGCTCATAAGCATAAATCCATGATTCGTCACCTGTGACGATCTTATAAACGTCTTATGAAACACAGCGATTATTTTTTTTTCAAAATTTCTTTGTACCAATCCACAGGGCCTTTTTTTTGAGCGATTGTCAAATTGTGCGGGATCCAACGAGAACAAACCTTTTTTACGCCCAGGTGTTCATGCAATATCGAATGTATGCTGGTGGAAGAAATGCTCAAGGATGCCTCATTCTCACGGTATGTCACATGACGATCTTGCATTATCAGTTCGCGTACGGCTTCAATGTTTTCTGGCACATCGACTGTTTTTGGACATCCTTCATCTTCGAGCGAGCGTCGCCCGCGATTGAATTCACTAAACCAATTATTCACTGTGCTATAGGATGGTGCTTCATCTACATACAAAGATTTAAGTTTATCGTTGCACTCTTGTCGTGATAATCCACGTCGAAAGTTGTGAAAAATGATTGGACGAATATTTTCACGAGTTAATTCCATTTTTCTGCCGAGGTAAGTTTTTGATTAATCGTTAATCGATATCAAACGTGGTCACACATGAAAGAGTTGTATGGAGCTTTTATCGATAAGAGTCCAAAAATTTTTTTTTTAAAAGTCCAATTGGTCCTAAAATGGCTAGAAGTGACCTAGGCCAGAAACTTAAATAGCAACCTACGTATCATCTGGTATTTAACAGTTATATTTTCCAGTTATCTCTTGTTAGCGTTAAGACACCGAAAATTAATGGCAACTTTCTGGCACGTGGATATAGCTTCCGATCGATACAGTACACTTTTCGAGTTCCTTCCAATACCAAATGCTAAATTGCACAAGAGACTTGTGCTGCAATTTCGAAGGTCCTAAAAATTATTGGCTAAGAGTGCGTTTTTTAACACAGCGTTTAAAATGTTTTTTATCAGTTGCTTTCAAATGTAGAACTTCCCGAACTGTATGGGTGCAATAAATGG
The DNA here is from genome assembly GCA_018904225.1 of Lordiphosa mommai. Lineage (NCBI taxonomy): Eukaryota > Metazoa > Arthropoda > Insecta > Diptera > Drosophilidae > Lordiphosa > Lordiphosa mommai. Next base: position 1,540,731 of record JAEIFT010000009.1, read on the forward strand.
TAAACACGATGTGAAGATTATTACAAAGGTAGAATGAAAAAAAAAAAAACGAGAAGACAAAGCTAACTTCGACTGTGGCGAAGTTTTAATACACTTGAAAAAGTTTACTCCAACTGATTTAACCGGTAAAATATATATAGGATATAGATTTCAAATATTTAAAAATTTTATATCATTGATAATAAAATTTTGATACCATAAAAAAAATTACTCTTAGTAAAACACATTTTCCGACCGATCGGTCCTATGGTAGCTATATGCTATAGTCATTTTGCAAAGAGTCTTCTTTTTACTGCACGCAACTAATATGTCGGAACGGCCGGATCGGATGACTATATCATAAAGCTGCCATAGGAACGATCGGTCTAAGACCTAGTTCTAGTTAGAAAAACTTTTTTGTTTTCCATTGTAGCGTCACTAATCTTGGTATATGTTACTTTTATGTGCTTCCACATAATTCTGGAAAATGTATCAAAATCGGATCAGTATAGCATATAGCTATATATATATAGTTCCTATGGCCATAGGAACGATCGGTAGAAAAATAAGTCTTTGTGAGAAAAACTTTTTTGATTTCCATAGTAGCGTCTCCAATCTTAGTATATATTAGTTTTATTTGCTGCCACACAATTCTGGAAAAAGTTATTAAAATCGGTTGTTTATAGCACATAGCTGCCATATAAACGGTCGGTCAAAAAAATAGTTCTTGTGAGAAAAACTTTTTTGTTTTCTATCGTAGCATAACCAATCGTAATATTTATTATTTTTATATACTTCCACACATTTCTGGAAAATTTTATCGAAATCGGATGACTATAGCATATAGCTGCCATATAAACGGTTGGTCAAAAAACTAGCTCTAGTAAGAAAAACTTTTTTGTTATCAATGGTAGCGCATTTCAAAAACTGCAAGGGTATTTAAAAGATCGGCGTAGCTGATGTAAGTCTTGTATTTTTTTTAATTGAAAAATTACAAAATAAGAATTATTTGTTGATTTTTGTTTAATAAATTGGTAAATAGCTTTTATTTTTTAACCCAAAACATTGATTACAAAATAATTATTAAAATATAATTAAATTAACTAATAAAATAATAATTTTTTTTTTAATTTTTATAATAAAAATTGCGACAAAAATCTTAATTATCAATTTTTATTTTAAAAATTGAATATAAGATTTATTTTTAAGTTTTATTAAAAAAAAATTAAAATAAAAATTGATTTTAAAATTCTTTAGAACCAAGCGGTGCATCACAAATGCTTAAATATATATAAGATCAACGTTTCAATACCTATCCATTGATATATCAGTTGTCCTTTATGGATCAATATTAAGGATCGCTAAAATTATTTCGATTTAATTCCTCTATAATATGTTCAAAAAATTTTAAAACGGTAATGTGGAGACCAGTAGCAAATGAGTGAAGCCCTGGTTTATAACGATACAAGTGACATTGAGATATCGATAGCGGCAGTAGAACATGTGCGAGAGATCAATTAAGCAGGCGGACGGTGCATCCCTAAACAATGATACTTAAAACTATATCTAACCGAGTGTTCTTATTAATAAACAAGTTGCGGGTTACTACAGTGGCGACGAGGATTAAAACTAACTCATAAAAGTCGCCAAACAATAAATACTTTATGAAATCGGAGATGCTTTCTTCTGCCTGTTACATGCATTTGCACGAACAGACAGACAGACAGACAGACAGACAGACAGACAGACAGACAGACAGACAGACAGACAGACAGACAGACAGACAGACAGACAGACAGACAGACAGACAGACAGACAGACAGACAGACAGACAGACAGACAGACAGACAGACAGACAGACAGACAGACAGACAGACAGACAGACAGACAGACAGACAGACAGACAGACAGACAGACAGACAGACAGACAGACAGACAGACAGACAGACAGACAGACAGACAGACAGACAGACAGACAGACAGACAGACAGACAGACAGACAGACAGACAGACAGACAGACAGACAGACAGACAGACAGACAGACAGACAGACAGACAGACAGACAGACAGACAGAGAGACAGACAGACAGACAGACAGACAGACAGACAGACAGACAGACAGACAGACAGACAGACAGACAGACAGACAGACAGACAGACAGACAGACAGACAGACAGACAGACAGACAGACAGACAGACAGACAGACAGACAGACAGACAGACAGACAGACAGACAGACAGACAGACAGACAGACAGACAGACAGACAGACAGACAGACAGACAGACAGACAGACAGACAGACAGACAGACAGACAGACAGACAGACAGACAGACAGACAGACAGACAGACAGACAGACAGACAGACAGACAGACAGACAGACAGACAGACAGACAGACAGACAGACAGACAGACAGACAGACAGACAGACAGACAGACAGACAGACAGACAGACAGACAGACAGACAGACAGACAGACAGACAGACAGACAGACAGACAGACAGACAGACAGACAGACAGACAGACAGACAGACAGACAGACAGACAGACAGACAGACAGACAGACAGACAGACAGACAGACAGACAGACAGACAGACAGACAGACAGACAGACAGACAGACAGACAGACAGACAGACAGACAGACAGACAGACAGACAGACAGACAGACAGACAGACAGACAGACAGACAGACAGACAGACAGACAGACAGACAGACAGACAGACAGACAGACAGACAGACAGACAGACAGACAGACAGACAGACAGACAGACAGACAGACAGACAGACAGACAGACAGACAGACAGACAGACAGACAGACAGACAGACAGACAGACAGACAGACAGACAGACAGACAGACAGACAGACAGACAGACAGACAGACAGACAGACAGACAGACAGACAGACAGACAGACAGACAGACAGACAGACAGACAGACACAGACAGACAGACAGACAGACAGACAGACAGACAGACAGACAGACAGACAGACAGACAGACAGACAGACAGACAGACAGACAGACAGACAGACAGACAGACAGACAGACAGACAGACAGACAGACAGACAGACAGACAGACAGACAGACAGACAGACAGACAGACAGACAGACAGACAGACAGACAGACAGACAGACAGACAGACAGACAGACAGACCACCGAGGTGTTCCAATTTAGTGCAACACGAGCTAGCCCACAAGGAGAAGCGAATAAGGATGAACTTTTCTTTATCCTTAACACACTGGTCGAAAAAACAGGCGAGCTATCCAAAATGATGAAGGATGCACGTTACCTGAACAAGGAAATGAAGGAGCTGTCGCAACGCATTTCGACAATGCAACGATCGGCATTATTCGCCTACAACCGCAGTAAAAAACTAAAGCAGGCAAAGGAGCAGAGCATCCAGTGCTCACCGCGCCCCAAAGAAAAACTGGCCCCCAAGCGCCAAAGCGATAACCAAGTGCAGAGGAATTCGTCTTATAGACAAAAGGGCCCAAAAAGTAGCGCAGGCAACCCGTCCACCGCCAAAACCCCAGCTAAAGAGTTCCCGCTCCCAGTTGAGCCCATCCCAAACTCGCGTAATACAATTACTTCTGCAGATAACATTAACGCAACGGAGAGCACCACTAGAGAACAAATGTGGACACTAGCCAGACCGGATGCTATAGTGATTCGTACATCGTCTGAATGCACATATGCAGATGCGCTGCGCATCGTCAGGACCGACCCTTCACTGAAGGAAGTTGGCGAGATGGTGGGGTCTATTCGTAAAACGGCAAAGGGCGACCTTCTTTTAGGCTCAAAAAGGACCAGCGCACCGAAACGTCGAAGATCCACACTGCAGTGGAACAAGTCCTTGGTGGCCGAGCCTTGGTAAGCACGCTGGAGGTAAAAGTCAGCATCGAGATTCGCGATCTCGACGAGATCGTGACAAAGGAGGAAATCTGCGAAGCTATTAACTGAAAAATTGGTGAACCCTACATCGGGCTAGACGCCGTGCAATCCCTCCGCCCCGCATACAGCGGCACTCAAACCGCCAATTTGCTTCTCTCAACAGACAAAGCAAACAAACTCACGGAACTCGGAAAAATCAGAATAGGCTGGGTACATTGCCGAGTCAAAGCGAAACCTCGGCTTAAACGCTGCTTCAAGTGCCTGGAATTCGGTCACATCGCAATCAACTGCAAGAGTGAACTGGAAGTAGGAGGATCATGCTACAAATGCGGCCAAGAGAACCACATCGCAAGAGCATGCAAGCAGAAAGCTAGGTGTCTCCTTTGCGCAAGAAGAAACCTTAAATCACTTGAGCACAATACTGGGAGCAGCATATGCCCAGTCTACAAGGAGGCCCTACGAAAGCTGACAGGATGAATCTCTTGCAGCTTAATCTAAACCACTGTGAAGCGGCACAGTCCCTCCTGGAGCAGACGGCACCAAATAGACGTCGCCATCCTTAGCGAACCTTACCGGCCAAAAACGACCCAGTTGTGGGCCCAGGACACCACAGGAAAAGCCGCCATCTGGTACTCAGGAAGGGTGCCAAAACCTATATACACCTTCTCGGTGGAAGAAGGCTTTGTATGCGCGCAAATAGGTGGCATATACATTTACAGTTGCTATATCCCCCCAAGCAAACTACTCTCGGAATTCCAGGACATTCTGGACAAGCTTATCGCTGATGCCAGAACAAGAAAACCTACAGTTATTTCAGGCGATTTCAACGCTTGGGCACAGGCCTGGGGAAGTACATCCACAAATGCCAGAGGAAATGCGCTACTGGACGGCCTTGCAACCCTGGAGGTGGTCCTCCTGAATACAGGGACAGAACAAACGTTTTGTAGAAACGGTAGAGGATCAATTATAGATCTGACCTTCTCCAGCCCGTGCCTGTGCAGAAATGCTAAATGGAGGGTCAGCGACCTGTATACCCAGAGTGACCACGCAGCCATAATATGCAAACTTCAAACAGGAGGTGCACGGGCCCCTCGCTCTCAGGTGAAAGCAAGAAGAGGCTGGAAGACAAACACGCTGGACACGGATGCCTTCTCAGCGATGCTCCCCAACTCACTGCCTATAGGAACAGCAAACGAAATGGCAATGGAAATGTCACGTGTGCTACATGACTGTTGCGATGCTTCAATGAGCAGAAAATCGTACGCCCACGGCCACCCCCCGGTCTACTGGTGGAATGACAACATATCTCAGCTGCGGAGAGAGTGCCTCAGCGCCAGGAGAAGGACGCAGCGGTCAAGAGGGTCATCCGACTTTCTTTCAAACCAATCAAGGTATAAGGAAGCCCGAAAGGCGCTTAAGCTAGCGATTAGAGAGAGCGAAAGTCAAAGTTTTAGGGAGTTGTGTGAAGAAGCCGACAAAAACCCGTGGGGTCTCGCCTACAAGATTGTGATGAAGAAACTTTCGACAGGAAAGCAAGTGGCACCCACTTGCCCAACGATGCAGGCAGAAATAGTTTCTTCTCTTTTCCCAGACCAGCGAAATTTGGTCTCGCCAGCCGAAAACTCGATGTACCCCTCTCTACCTGTCATTGACGAAGATATCCTCCAAGCAGCGCGAAGAATTCAGGACTCGAAATCCCCAGGACCAGACGGGATACCAAACAAGGCCCTCCAGTTCGCCCTCCAACAAGCACCTGGTATTTTCGGGCAGCTGTTTAACTGCTGTATAGCAGAAGGAACATTCCCTAGGTGCTGGAAGATCCAGCAACTGGTTCTTATACCAAAACCCGGCAAGCCTATGAGCGATCCGTCCGCATACAGACCCGTATGCCTATTAGACACAATTGGGAAAGTCTTTGAGCGAATACTGGCTACCCGTCTGGAAGACGAGATTAATCAACTGGGAGGCCTTTCAGACTCACAGTACGGATTCCGGAAACGGAGATCTACAATAGACGCTGTAACTGCAGTCACCTCGATTGCCAGAGAGGCCATTAATGGAAAACGATGGCTACATGGAGACAAGGAATACTGCCTAGTGGTAACACTGGACATAAAAAATGCTTTTAATTCAGCAAACTGGGCGAAGGTTCTGGATGTGTTAGCGTCAGTAGGGGTATCGCCCTACCTTAGGAAGTTAGTCAGAAGTTACTTTAACTGTCGAGTCCTGGTTACGACACCGACGAAGGAGTGAAGAGGCATGAATTTACAGGAGGCGTGCCGCAAGGATCGGTATTGGGCCCCTTGCTCTGGAACGCCATGTACGATGGAGTCCTGCGCGTTGAAGTGTCTGCAAACACGGAGATAATTGGGTTCGCGGACGACATTGCGGTTGTTGTCGTTGGAAAACACCTCCCGGAGGTGAGCACAAAGGCGACCGAATCTATTGAGAGCGTGCAAAACTGGCTAAACGACTTTGGTCTTACTCTGGCGGAACAAAAAACGGAAGCAGTGTTAATATCCAGCAGAAAAATCGTGGAAGAGACATCCTTCACTATCGGAGGCCACACCGTCAAAACAAAACCAGCGCTGAAATACCTTGGCATAATTATTGACAGACGTCTGGACTTCAAGTCACACCTAGAGTATGCGAACCAAAAAGCTGCAACGACAATTGCAGCCTTGTCCCGCATAATGGCAAACGTTGGTGGCCCCAAGCAGCGGAGACGACAACTGCTCGCAGGAGTAGTAAAAAACCAAATCCTTTACGGAGCATCCACCTGGATTGGTGCCCTCGAGCACAAGTCCTACTTCAGAGGTTTGATAGGGTCGTACCGATTATGCGCACTAAGGGTCTGCTGCGCGTTCAGAACTGTGTCGGATGATGCTGCGCTCGTTCTTGCAGGCATGCATCCGCTAGATATCCTAGCACATGAGGTCGCCCACACTGCAGCCATCGATCACACAAGACGAGCAACAGAACGAATATTAGTGCGCCAAACCAGTATCGACTCGTGGCAGGACCGCTGGAGGAGCAGTTTAAAGGGACGATGGACCTTTCGCTGCATAAAATCTATAAGGGAATGGATCGCGAGAAAGCACGGAGACCTGGACTTCTACCTCACGCAGCTTCTCAGTGGACATGGTTGCTTTAAAGCGTATCTATACCGCTTTCAGCACGAAGCAGATCCATATTGTAGCCACTGTGGAGGAGATACAATTGAAGACGCCGAACACGTTTTCTTCTTCTGTCCACTTTTTACCGAAGTCCAGTTACGAGCGGAGGAAAAAATCGGGAGCAGCATCTCACCCGATAATACTGTAGGAACCATGCTGCGGAGCATGGAAAAGTGGCAAATAATATCAGACTTGGCAGCAACCATTTTGAAGGAGCAGAGACGCCTGGAACAAATCAGGCGCCGAACTTATCCGAATAGCTTAGGATAACGAGCTGAACAAAAGAGCGGCCAGCCATCCCCGTGAAGAAATACCTTGCGGCAGTACCACGGGGGCGGCATGATGAGAACTGCAGTACACTTTATGTATAAAAGAATGTACTGTCTTATTGTTTATATATTAAATAAAAAAAATAAAAAAAAAACAGACAGACAGACAGACAGACGGACGGACAGACGGACAGACGGCTATATAGACTCAGCTCGTCATGCTGATCAAGAATATATATAGTTTATGGGGTCGGAGATTCTATGCGTTACAAACATCGTGACAATTTTAATATACCCTCTGCATGACGAGCTGAGTTCATTTCCGTCTGTCCGTCCGTCCGTCTGTTCATCTGTTTCTATGCTATCTCCTCCCTCAGTTTTAAAGCTATCTTTACCAAACTTTGCCAAATGTCTTTAAATACAAATACGCTGCACATTTGTCGGAATAGGCCGGATCGGATGACTATATCATATAGCTGCCATAGGAACTATCGGTCCGAATACTATTTCTAGTGGGAAAAACTTTTTTGTTTTCCATCGTAGCGTCACCAATCGTGGTATACATTAGTTTTATATTCTTCCACACAATTCCTAAAAAATATATCAAAATCGGATGACTATAGCATATAGCTGCCATATAAACGAGCGGTCCAAAAACTAGTTCTCGTGAGAAAAACTTTTTTGTTTTCCATCGTAGCGTCACCAATCGTGGTATATATTAGTTTTACATGCTTCCACACAATTCGTGAAAAATTTATCAAAATCGGGTGACTATAGCATATAGCTGCCATAGGAACGATCGGTCGGAAAATGTGATTTACTAAGAAAAGTTTGTTTTTATGGTATCAAATTTTAATTATCAATGATTTAAAAATTTTAAATATCTGATATCTATATCCTATATATATTTTACCGGTTAAATCAGTTGGAGTATAGTTTTTCAAGTGTATTAAAACTTCGGCACAGTCGAAGTTTGCTTTGCCTTCTCGTTTACTCTACGACTATTTTAATCATTATTACTTATCGATTTACCATACTCGATTTCTCGCTCAGATAACCGATGGTAGAGTTGACACCCCCGCAATTTGGATATATACTCATATCTTCCACATTTTTGATTATTTTCGAACCTTCTAGACATATATTTGAATCATAATTACCTATCGATACGGTGTATACTGTTTAAAGATCAGATGAACTATAGCCGATTTATAAGCAAAACAAATAATTACGATAAGCATTTTGTGATTTAATAATATATTTCAAAATAAATCTTTCTCTGAGAAACGGGTATATCGAAGTCAGGCAGAGCTTACTTTGACTTACGCTATCGTTTTATTTCAACATGGTTTTCCTGATTTCCTTCATTTTCGCTTAGAACAAGGTTAGTTGAGTGATTTCCCAAGCTGAACAATAGACGGCGCTATACGAATAGTTCATCTAATTTTAATGAAACTCGGCAGAATTGTGTTCAAGCAGATAATATTCTTGAATATCAAGTATTAAAACGCTACTATTGTAAAAAAAAGTTTTTCTCACTAAAACTATTTTTGGACCATTTGCTCCTATGGCATCTATATGCTATAGCCGTCCGATTTTTATCAAACTCTCTAGAAATGCGTAGATGCATATTTAATTGATTAATACGAAGTAAAAAGACGATAACATTGATAGCAAAAAAGTTTTTCTTACTAGAACTACACTGAGAAAATTACATTTTATACGTACAATTAATGGAGACGTTTTGGTTTTAAAAACTTTTCATTCCAGATTTTGCACCTAAAACGATTTTTTTTGTTTTTAACACGAATATTTTTATTTAAGCTACTAAAATGATTATATAAGACGTACGCACATTTTTAACTAGCTTTTTAAAACATTAATTTGTTTTTGTATGAGATTTTTCATTTTTAATTGAAATTTAAAGCGATCGTTTGATATATAAAAATATAAGGCTGACATCGCCTGCGCCGATGTTTAAATACCCTTACAGTTTTTTTTATTTTATATAAGAATTTGTTTTCCTGATTATTTTAGAAAAATTTTATTTCGCTTAAACCTGTGTCAAACTGACCAACAGATTGCGTCACTTTCCTTAACCGTTTGGCTGACCTAGCCAGAAGCCGATTGTGGTATGGGAGCTATAAGATAAATTTATCCGATTTTGATCACAACTAGCAAAATTGTGTTGAAGCAAATAATATTTACAACAAATATAAACATGCTACTTTTGATAACAAAAAAGTTTTTAACACTAAAACTCGATTTTCATCTGGTCGTTCTTATGGCCTGATGCTTTTGTCATCCGATTTTGATCAAAACTAATTAATACGTATACCAAGTTTGGTGACGCTACGACGGAAAACAAAAAAGTTTTTCTTACTATTACTATATGATATAGTGATCCGATCCGGCCGGTTCCGACAAATGTGCAGCTTCTATGCTTTACAAACATCTGCATAATTTTAATATACCTTTTTCTAGGATATAAATAAAAATGGTGTAAAAAAAATTAATTACCTTGGTTCTTTTTATCGGAAAAAACGCGGGTTAAGTGTTTTGCTCTGAAACTGTTACAGGAAATGTGTAAAAAGTGATCCTTTTCGTCAACTCTTTTAAAAGACAGTGTATTTTGGGAAATTAATTTTTACATATCATGAAAGGGAAATATCGTGAAAGTGGAATAGTGATTCCATAGTGTGTTAAATGCTTATCAACAAAACGGGTTAATAATACTCTCTGTTACTTAACTACTTTCATTTTTAACAAAGGGGTATACCTACATTAGCGATGGCGGGTTATGTTGACGAGAGGATACGCGGATAATACTTAATTAATCTTTTAAATAACGACCTACAAAATAAATGGTGTGAAGTAATAACACGTTTAACAACACGATCTCGATTTTGGCTTTGAAATTCTGAACGCAATGCAAGGCCTTAAGAACAGACAAAATCTTTGTCTGTAGTCGAGCTAATAACCATCAGTATTTATTATTTTTCATGTGGTGGGATTTTGCCAGCTTTGTATTGCTTTATATTCGTAAGGAATAAATGTTTGAAAGCAACAAGCCGCCAATTTATTGAAGGCTAACACACTAATTTGAGGAGTTGAGTTGTGTTTACCCTGAGGAGGATACTCGTATGTATGTATGTGTATATAGCTTAGTGAAGCTGAAGTGCATCTTTCATGTTTCTACCTGCAACAAAAATATGCTTAAACACGATGCCCAGTTGGAATTTGGCAGGGAAAAATTGTCTTGATTGAAATAAAATGAAGTGCTTTTTACAATCGATGCATATTTCAATTGCAGTTAACAATTCTTTATATATATTCCGCAATTTTTAATGGTTATTTTTCGACATCAGCCTAAAGTATAAATTCTTTGTAGATTAAATATGTTTTTTATAGTATTGTTTTAAATAATCCAATATTATGTATGTTAAACAATATTTATAACAATTGCATTATGAAATTGTATTTATATATTATTGTCTTCTATTCTATAGGAAATAATGTCCTAGATCGCATTTTTCACTTAAATTTTATTTTGTGCTTTTTCAGCAAAATTATCGTTTAACAGCCACAACAGTCAAAAGTGTTTTGGGGTTTATTAAGCATTGGTCTTAAGAGTTCGACGACTCAACAAAACGTTGTACATATCCTTAGTACTTTCTATGCACTTACTGCCTTACCGATCAGGGTTTAAATTAATCGATTTACGATCTCTGTATCGCCGTAGAATATGCTATGTGATCTTAATTGTCCACAAGCTGATTATAAAACACTACTCACTTATATTGATTTTGCTGTTCCTTCAAGACTCACATAAGAAAAAGCAGGTTTTAAGGGATTAAGCTTCCATATCTTGATTTTAGCAAAATAAATAAAGTAAAATTTATCAGCGCTTTGAATAATCAAATCTGTAACCTTTTTTTGTTCATTAGTCTAAGTAACGAATAGCCTCAACTTGACTATCGGGTTCGGGTGTGAAAAGTGTACCCAGCTCGATAGCTTTAAAACAACGGACGTTGTACTCAATTAAGTCCCTCAGTTTTAAAGGTAACGAGCTGAAATTTTGCAATAAAACATAATCTCCCTTTTGCTGTCGTTGCTAACTTCACTCTGCCTGGATCCGATAAGTATTTCTTTTAGCTGTCATATAACGAATCGGTTAAAAATGGACTTAAGTTGTAAAACCCTTTTTGTTGTCAAAGTTAGCGCCCTTGAATTTACCAATTATGAATAATATATGTTATTAAAGTGTTTTGCAAAATTTGGTCGAAGTCCGGTGACTGCATCGTATAGCTGCCATAGGTTTAGAAAATAGGTTTTAGTAGAAAAACAGTTTGGTTTTCAATGTAAGCATTCTTAAACTTATCAATACTACTATACGCTTTCAAAAAGTTCTGCAAAAATTTGGTCAAAATTATATTGCTGTCAGAGAACCGATCAGTCGGAAAATGGGTCTTAAGCAAGTTACTCCCACCAGCTAAATCGATTCCGATGGGTATCAACTCCTTTAAAAACGAGAGTGTAAGTTGAAGTCGGCCCTGCTCGACTTCGATATACCCGTTACTCAGGGTAAGGTTTTTTTTAAAGAATATTTTATTAGATCACAAATTGTGGAAGATATGAGTTTTTTTTTACAAATTTCGGGGCAGATCGATAGGTAATGATGATTAAAATATATGTCTAGAAGGTTTTAACAATGTATTTTCAAAATTGTGGGAGATATGAGGTATTTTTCAAAGTGCGGGGGCGTGAACTTTTCTATCTGATCAAGAAATGATGTATGGCGGATCGGTAGGTAATGATGATTAAAATATATGTCTAGAAGGTTTTAACAATCTATTTTCAAAATTGTGGGAGAGAAGGGATATTTTTCAAATTGCGGGGGCGTCAACTCTACTATCGTTCGTCTGATCGGAAAATGATGTATGGCGGATCGGTAGGTAATGATGATTAAAATATATATTAAAATGAAGGTTTTAACAATGTATTTTCAAAATTGTGGGAGATATGAGGTATTTTTCAAATTGCGGGGGCGGCAACTCTTCTATCGTTCGTTTTAGCTCACCCCGAGCATAAGAAGCTGCTCAGTTCCGCTAAGCGGAAACTAAGTTCACCTTTCGTTTCTGAGTAAGTTTGCAACAGTTTTTAAGTGCGCGAAGCCTCGTTTAATGTCAAGCATTTTATACGAATTTTTTTTTTTGATATAGAAAAAACGTAAGCGTGTGTGTTATTGAAATTAATGACAAACAATTTGGGAAAGAAATTTAAGTAAGTACAGTATACCCTTTATTATACACAAATATATTATATTATGCACCTCAATGAAACAAATTCAGAGCTAAAGGCCTTAGTCGCCAATGCTCCGTAACTCTTAGCTAGCTTGTAATTTTATCATTATTTTGTGAGCTCTACAAAAATAAAAATATAAAAACAGTATAAGAATACATATGGGCATTTTTATACCCGTTACTCGTAGAGTAAAAAAAGTAAACTAAGATCGTGCAAATGTATGTAACAGGCAGAAGGAAGCATCTCCGACACCATAAAGTATATATATTCTTGATCAGCATCAATAGCCGAGTCCATATAGACATGTCCGTCTGTCCGTCTGTCTGTCTGTCTGTCTGTCTGTCTGTCTGTCTGTCTGTCTGTCTGTCTGTCTGTCTGTCTGCCTGTCCGTCTGTATGAACACCTAGATGTCAGGAACTATTAGAGCTAGAGCTACCATTTTTTCAGTGTAGACTTGTATCTTCTGCACGCAGTTCAAGTTTGTTTCAAATTTTTGCCACGCCCCCTCCCGCCCCCGCAATATGAAAAAACCTCATATCTCCCACAATTTTGAAAATTGATTGTTCGAACCTTCTAGACATATATTTTAATCATCATTACCTATCGATCCGCCATACATCATTTTTCGATCAGATGAACCATAGAAAAGTTCCCGAACCCGCATTTTGAAAAATTCCTCATATCTCCCTCAAGTTGGGCAACCTTACCCTGAGTAACGGGTATATCGAAGTCGAGCAGGGCCGACTTCAACTTACGCTCTCGTTACATCTACGCACGTGACAGTCGTACGAATTTATTAGAATTTATTATTTATATTTTTGCCCATTTTGGTTTTTGGATAGCACTTTTATCTTATTTAAAAGCTGGGAGCTGTCTAAACATAAGTCCCATGAAACTGGCAAGCAAAGAAAATTACGTGAAGTGGCTTTTGGGTGCATTCATAAAATTGCGAAAGTCAACGAAATATGATCTGGAAAAATGGTAATATATAACAAAATATGGTTCGTTGAATTAAAATTGTATTTTTTTTATATAAGCCGCTTATTATGATAATAAGGCCTGTGTCGAAAAATTAGAAAATTTATTTAGAAGAAAAAAGATTGTCCTACTTTTCATGACCCAGCATTCTTACGGCACCTTTATGATATAATCATCTGATCCGGGTGGTGCGGACTATATGACATTTTTAAAGAGACCGTTTTAAAACTTAGAATAGTTTCATCTACATTAAGTCGCGGAAATTATAAAAAAGGGGCTGCAGTGAAAATGACGTGACGTGACAAACTTTAAGATGCAAATGGTTTTACGTTAATTTTTGTGTTTGATTTTAATGCGTTTTTGTATTAAGCGATAATGTAGTTGTATAGAAAGATAGATATATTGTTCGTATATATGAGTTATTTTTTTACAATGTTTTCTGTGGTTTTATTGCTTACTAATGCAGATTAATGTTTCTATGTTGCATTTAAGTGCCTGCGATCAAAGCTAAGGCAATCGAACGACTAGAAAAGCATGCATTCAAACTTTGAACATTTATCGTATATAAGCATAGTTGGTCAATTAGCCCAAAATTGTGGCAGCAACTCTAAAAATAAAGTTACACACTTGAAATTTTGTGTGAATCTTACTTAATTAAACTGTAATTTCAAAAAAAGTTTTCGTCAATTGGGCCACGCCTTAACTTCCCGCCTGAAATGGTAAGGACAAATTTATTTGGCATACATTATAAAAAGAACAAACATAGTAGAACTTACCACATTTAACAAATCAAAACATTCCTATGTGTATTAACCACGACCCCAGCAAATTGCTTACATCCAACCGCAATCCCACTTCCATCTACATAGCTATATATGGAATAGTTGACGAAAAAATTAATAATATTTTTTCAATATTATTACATAATAAGGTTAACAAATTCATTGTATTTACATGTTATCTAAATAGAATAATATTCTTCAACGCAATCTGTTTCATCATAAGAATTAGTTGAGCTGTCCGAATCGTTATTATAGGGAATTGATCCACATAACAAACAACTTTTTTGTGGGGTCGGAACTTTAAATAGACTGTCCAAGGAGTCCAAAGCACGTCCGTCTAAAATATTAAGGAGCCCCTTGTGCGAAAACTCAAACGTCATTGTAAATATAATTTATTCGAACAGGAGCAAAAATGATTAACAACACTATACACAAGGGACTTTAACAAACAACTTGCTATTTTTAGTTGCTTGCGCTTTAATGCGCTCCACGGAACACAATTACGTTTATTATATTTTTGCTAAAAAGACAACAAAACACACATATTTTTACCTATAACTGCAAATATATATTTTACCATACCGTCGATTTTCATATTAGACTTGATTAATTTAATGCTGTTTTGATTATTAATTTTTATTGTAAACACAATCAAGTTTTGGCATCAATTTTCACAAGCAGCAGGCAAAAAATTTTAGCAGATAGCGGTAAGCAAAGTTTTACAAAGAAGTTAGACAAACAAAATATGTTCTTTATGATGATATTATTATTATTTGTAGTCGCCCGACGAAATGTTTATTTTAAAATTGATTTTTTTGGTTAACTTTAGCTGTAAGACGGATTAAAGTACAATGGAGCAATCATAACATCTCCCGTAATAAAGTTACCATTAAAGAGAAAAATATCTTAAAAGATACCAAAAGTTTTCTTCTCTGTATATTTTTTAAAAATATTAAATTTGAACATGTAATATTTCTTATTTAATATCAAATAAAATCATTTATTTATTAACATTTTATTTTTCGGTCACGTATGAATGTACAATGTATATACATATGTTTTTTCATAGATTTGTCTGCCAGAGTTTAGAGACAACATTTAAAAACGAGAAGGCAAAGCTAACTTCGACTGTGCCGAAGTTTTAATACACTTGAAAAACTTTACTCCAACTGATTTAACCGGTAAAATATATATAGGATATAGATATCAGATATTTAAAATTTTAAAATCATTGATAATAAAAATTTGATACCATAAAAAAAAACTTTTCTTAGTAAATCACATTTTCTGACCGATTGGTCCTATGGCAGCTATATGCTATAGTCATCCGATTTTGATCAATTTTTCCAGAATTATGTGAAAGCATATAAAACTAACATATACCAAGATTATTGACGCTACGATGGAAAAGAAAAAAGTTTTTCTCACTAGAACTAGTTTTTTGACCGACCGTTTTTATGGCAGCTATATGCTATAGTGATCCGATTTTGATAAATTTTTCCAGAATTATGTGAAAGCATATAAAACTAACATATACCAAGATAAGTGACGCTACGATGGAAAACAAAAAAGTTTTTCTCACTAGAAGTTGTTTTTTGACCGTCCGTTTATATGGCAGCTATATGCTATAGTCATCCGATTTTGATAAATTTCTCCAGAATTGTGTGGAAACATATAAAACAGATATATACTACGATTGAAGACGCTACGATGGAAATCAAAAAAGTTTTTCTCACAAAGACTTATTTTTCGACCGATCGTTCCTATGGCAGCTATATGCTATAGTGATCCGATTTTGATACATTTTTCCAGAATTATGTGGAAGCATATAAAACTAACATATACCAAGATTAGTGACGCTACGATGGAAAACAAAAAAGTTTTTCTCACTAGAACTAGTTCTTAGACCGATCGTTCCTATGGCAGCTATATGATATAGTCATCCGATCCGGCCGGTTCCGACATATTAGTTGCGTGCAGTAAAAAGAAGACTCTGTGCAAAATTTCAGCTCGATAGCCTTAAAACTGAGAGACTAGTTTGCGTAGAAACAGACAGACGGACAGACGGACAGACAGACGGACAGACGGACGGACGGACAAGCGGAAATGAACTCGGCTCGTCGTCCTGATCAAGAATATATATAGTTTATGGGGTCGGAAATGAATATTTCTATGCGTTACAAACTTCTGGGCAAAATTAATATACACTTTTCAAGTGTATAAAAAAACGAAGGCGTTAGTTAAAGTCGGACCTGCCCGACTTCGATATACCCGTTACTCTGGGAAAGTTTTTTTTTTTTAAATCTATTAAAAAATCCCAAAATGACCAACGTAATTAATTGTTTTGCCTATAACTCGACTCTCGTTCGTCTGACCGGAAAAAAGTGTATGGTGGATCGACAAATAATGATGATTCAAATATATGTTCAGAAGGGTAAAAACAATCTATCTTCAAAATTGTGGGAGATATGATATGTTCATCTAATCAGAAAACGGTGTAATACCAATTGCTTAATGAGTCAAGTCTACCCAGTAATTATTCTCTACATCATCAAAAATATTTATTATATCGGCATTTGTTAACAAGAGTTTCCTTAAACTTGCAATTCTATGCGATTAAAAAAATTGGTCACCACCTTAGAAAATGCTCAAGGACATCCATATCTCCGGTGTTACAAATGAGAAAAACACCATATTTCTGTCGGTTTAAAGTATTTGATTCCAGTTTTATTAGGTCAAACCGGGCCTAAAGAACACTGGAAACTGAGGTGATTGGCTGAAACTGGAACTTGTTAGCCACTAAGTGGTTCATATATTTGTAGATTCGTGTGACGCGGTACCTGTCGGTGATAGTTGCATTCAATGGTTTTTGCTTTAAGAGCATCATTAATGCTTAGTCGGGTTGCTTTGTTCATCCAGACTTCAAACCCAAAAAATGTATTTTTATACTCTGTACCGTAGGTACTAAGAGTATATTGAGTTTGTGCAAATGTATGAAACAGCCAGAGGAAGCATCTCCGACCCTATAAAGTATATTTATTTTTGTTCAGCATCAACAGCCGAGTCGATATAGCCATGTCCGTATGTCCGTACGAAAAGATCTCAGAGATGGTAAGAGCTAGAGCTTTGAAGTGTATGGAACATATAATTCTTATATCTTTTACAATTTTGGAGTAAGGTTATTCGAACCTTCTATACATATATTCTTCTCGTCATTACTTATCGATCCCCCATGTATCGTTTTCCGATCAGATAAACGATGGTAGAGTTGCCACCCCCACAATTTATAAAACACGTTAAATCTCCCACAATTTTGGAGTAAGGTTGTTCAAAATTTTTAGGCATATATTCTACTCATCATTACTTTTCGAGCCCCAATACATCGTTTTCAAATCAGATAAGCAATAGAAGAGTTGCCACCCCCACAATTTGAAAAAATCTCATATCTCCTCCAATTTAAATGATAGATTATTTGAACCTTCTAGGTGTATAATTTAATCGTCATAACTTATCGATCGATACATCGTTTTGCTATCAGATAAACGATAATAGAGTTGCCACTCCCAGATTTTGAAAAATCCTCAATTCTTCCACAATTTTAAAGATAGATATTTCAAACCTTCTAGGGATATATTTAAATCATCATTACTTATCGATCTACCATACACCGTTTCCAGATCAGATGAACGATATTCGATTTATAAGCAAAACAAATAATTACGATGGGCACCACTTGCTCAGTTTGAGTGAACCAACACTTTAAAGTTATCTGGCATATACTAATAGGTACAGACTATAGACTTTTTCCAGAAAGTTGTTCCAGGGGTATTTTTTACTCGTCTTGGCCCCAATGCTTTTTAAATGAAACAGACGGCGTGAAAAAAAACGCAGATTTGTAAGTTCAGACGATATTTTAATTTAATCTCCCTAGTAAGTCCACCTCCATTCACCATTTATTGCATTTATTTATTATTATCCATTTATTGGGGGCAATATGCATATAATCATAGACGGATATTGTGTCATCTGCATACATTCAGTGTTTTTTTTATAGTGAAGAGGCTTAAGCTTAGTATTGAGTAACTGCGAAATACTCGCGAAATCAGAAACTCCATATAAAAAAAAACGATTTCGCTCGATTTTCGCTGGTAGCCGTTTCGCGAGTTGGTACACAGAAATGTTGCGAAAAGTCATATCGATGTTGCAGCGTTGCCACCCGATGCATACCGTGTCACGCAATAGTTAATCGATAGGTCATTATTTCGATAGTGCGAAATATATCAAAACCATATTTTTCGCAATCAGCTCGGTCGAAATATACAAGTGTGTGGCTCGAGGAAAAACAAGTGCATAACAAAGTGGCCCTGATCAATTTAGTCAAAGAAAATCCTGTGCTGTAGGAGCGCATCCACAAGTAGCATTCTTATACAGGATTGGTCAAAAGCGTTCAATATAGCTGCTGCCCTTGACAAGGAAGGTTAATAAAGTGATTCCGTGTTTGTAATAGATGAGCCACATAACTCCAGAATGGTCGGATTTGGGATTCGTTTGTTGCAACTCGCACATCGCTATTGTAGCAATAATTGCGGCATTGCAAGGCCAATAAAACTCTTCTCTGTTTGTTATCCATTTGAAATTTATTTTGTAAACAAAACTCCTAGAGGTGGGTAGATTTGAAACTAGAGATGGTGGCAACTTTTCGCACTTGCTATCGACGAAATAATGTGCAGAGATTTCGCACGATTTTCGCAGTTACTCAATACCAAGCTTAAAGCTTAGACGGCCAGCCGAAGCTGGCAAAGCTTCATGGCAATGTCTCGTCGGCATGGGGGTGAAAATCTTTGGCGCCTTAAAGTGAGCGTGCATGCAAAAAAAACTAACCGGAAGAAAATAAATACTCAAACACAAATATACAAAAAATCCTATAACGAGAAGGCAAAGCAAACTTCGACTGTGCCGAAGTTTTAATACACTTGAAAAACTTTATTCCAACTGATTTAACCGGTAAAATATATATATATAGGATATAGATATCAGATATTTAAAATTTTTAAATCATTCATAATAAAAATTTGATAGTATAAAATAAAATTTTCTTAGTAAAACACATTTTCCGACCGACCGGTCCTATTGCAGCTATATGCTATAGTCATTCGATTTTTATAAATTTTTTCAAAATTATGTGAAAGCATATAAAACTAATATATACCAAGATTGGGGACGCTACGATAGAAAACAAGAAAGTTTTTCTGACTAGAAGTAGTTTTTCGACCAACCGTTTCTATGGGAGCTATATAATATAGTCATCCGATTTTGATAAATTTTTCCTGTATTATGTGGAAGCATATAAGACTAACATATATCAAGATTAGTGGCGCTACGATGAAAAACAAAAAAGTTTTTCTCACTAGAACTAGTTCTTAGACCGATCGTTGCTATGGCAGCTTTATGATATAGTCATCCGATCCGGCCGGTTCCGACATATTAGTTGCGTGCAGTAAAAAGAAGACTCCGTGCAAAATTTCAGCTCGATAGCTTTAAAACTGAGAGACTAGTTCGCGTAGAAACATACAGACAGACAGACGGACAGACAGACGGACGGACAGGCGGAAATGAACTCAGCTCGTCGTCCTGATCAAGAATATATATAGTTTATGGGGTCGGAAATTAATATTTCTATACGTTACAAACTTCTGGGAAAAATTAATATACACTTTTCAAGTGTATAAAAATGCATGGTGTCTGCCACTGATGTTATCGTGGTTGCTTTAGCCCACCCTACCTTCGACCATTCACTCCCATTAATATCTGAGAAAGTCTGTGGATGATCCCTTTCATTTCTTTCACAGGAGTTTGGACAACACGAGTTCAACCCAAACGAATTAGTTATAATACATTACAAAGAAATTTTATTGTCGATAATTCTCCTTTGCTTTGTTCCGATTGAACTGATGTAGGGTTATTTGCTTATCGATAACTTGTGTTGTAAGGCAGATTGAAATCAAACTTCAAGAAGCGATCTTCGTCATGTAAATGTGCAAGGAGTTTTAAAGATGATTCAAAACGAAATCGAAAAGAGCATATAGTGCTCTTAAAGGAAAATGGTGTATGGTGGATCGATAAGTGATGGAGATTTTAATATACATATGTCTAGAAGGTTCGAACAATATATCTTTAAAATTGTGGGGGATATAAAGGTTTTTTTTTTCAAATTGGGGGGCGGTAATTTGACCATCGTTCATCTGATCGGGATATAAACTATGGTGGATCGTTAAGTAATGATGAGTGGAATAATTTTATAGAAGGTCCAAACAAGCTAGCTTGAAAATTATGGGAGATATGAGGTTTTTCATTTTGCGGAAGGGGGTGTGTCAAAAATTTTAAACAAACTTGATCGGCGTGCAGACAATACAAGTCTACACTGAAAAAATGTAGCTCTTGTAAAGTCTGGCTGTTACATACATTTGCATGAACTTAAAATACCATTCTTACTCTACGAGTAACAGGTATAAAAACCTTGTTTGCTTGAACAAACGACATAAGTATTCTATGCAATGGTCTTGCCCTCTATCCCACCGTCCTTTAAAATTCAAGGAGCTCAACATAGGACTAGGTTGAGGTAAACATATGACTGGGTTCTGTTATAAGTGATTTGCTGTGATATCTTGCGAGATCGCACTGGTCGAATGCGTTAAGATGCAGTCGTTCATATTTCAGGGTCCTCTCCGTGGTCGAATCCCAGACAATAATAATAATACTAATTTATATAAGTATTTTAATGACCTTTAGATATAAGCGAACTCTAAAAACGAACCACATTTATCCAATATAAAATATAATCTAATCTAGAAAAAAAGGAGATTATATTCTTGGTTTAAAATTGTCACCTCTGTCAAATTTTGACACTGTTTGGTTGTCGGCTTAGAGATTATAAACATGATTTTTCAGTGAGCAATGGGTGCAGCAGCTCTTTGTCATTTGGAATATAACTGAGCCAGATGAATTCTGTCCTTGCTCTAAATATGAGCGACTACCTGACTTTTAACATTAATGCCTCTTTGCATTAATTTAAAAATCGAGCAAAAACATCATGTTCTATCCAACCTGCGTTCTTAGTGCAATATCGGTACTTTGAAGGCTTGCTTGCGCCGATAGAAAGAGATATCAAAGCATCTTTGCACTCGTTCGCTATTTGATGTCTATTAAATGTCAGTGAGGCCATCATACGCAAAATACAAAATATTTCGTTTCAGTCCCAAAAATGATTAGTTTTGTTAAAAGTTTCATTCATAAGGAAATCTTTTAGTCCGGCATCGTAAATTGAGAAATAATTTTTTAATTTGATTTCCAATTAGCTTTTTAAAGCATAGTTAAAATGAATATCAAAACAAAACTGTATAACTTTATAATGAATATGTGTACAGAAATGCATTAATTTAAGGAACCCTAAAACTTAATCCTAAAGGCGCGATGCCTATCTAAATCATTTGACACAAACCATATCTGTAAACGAGAGCGTAAGTAGAAGTCGGCCCTGCTCGACTTCGATATACCCGTTACTCAGGGTAAGGTTTATTTAAGAATATTTTATTAGATCACAACATGCCCAAATTGTGGGAGATATGAGTTTTTTTTTCAAATTGCGGGGGAGGCAACTCTACTATAGCTTATCTGATCGGGAAATGATGTATGGCGGATCGTAAGTAATAATTTTTAAAATATATGTCTAGAAGGTTTTAACAATCTATTTTCAAAATTGTGGGAGAGAAGGGATATTTTTCAAATTGCGGGAGCGTGAACTTTTCTATCGTTCATCTGATCAGAAAACGATGTATGGCGGAACGATAGGTAATGATGATTAAAATATACGTCTAGAAGGTCCGAACAATCTATTTTCAAAATTGTGGGAGATATGAGGTTTTTCAAATTGCGGGGGCGGGAGGGGGCGTGTCAAAAATTTGAAACAAACTTGATCTGCGTGCAGACAATACAAGTCTAGCTCTAGCTCTTATAGTCTCTGAGATGTAGGTGTTCATACAGACAGACAGCCAGACAGACGGACATGTCTATATCGACTCGGCTATTGATGCTGATCAAGAATATATATACTTTGTGGGGTCGGAGATGCTTCCATCTGCCTGTTACATACATTTGCACGAACTTAGTATACCCTTTTTACTCTACGAGTAACGGGTATAAAAAGAGGGAGTCCATTCCATTTTTAGTAAACATTTGCTATTACTAAAAAGACCACTCACAGAATTTTGAAACAATTTTTGCTTCTAAATATTACACTTTCAGTATCTCAGAAAAATATTGCAATATTATTTATTTAACTTAACAAGGATTTCAAATATTTCCAATATTTCGTTACCAATGCTGTTTTTTTTTTCTAGATACTGACTTTCATCCACAGTTAAAAATAGTTTCTACTGGTTCAGAGCTAGACAAAATGGAATTATATATACTTATAAAAACATTACATTTATTTTTCTAATTTAGTAAACAATCTTAAGAAACTGTAGAATCAACAATTTAAATTGACTAAAAAGATGATGAATATTAAATCGTAAGTAAATTTTGTTTTCGAAATTTGATTCAATAGCCGAAGTCGACTATTATAATAATAATTTATTGATTAGTAGTTAGAAAAAATCGTATATTCATATTGATAGTCAAGTTTAAAATTTAATATATGCTGAAATTTATTTTGTTTCAACACATTTTGTATATACGATGCTGAAAATTAAAAAGGTCTATCAGCCCTGTTCCGGTTTTCACTTAATTGAATTCGAATGGGTTATATGATCACTTTTCTATTAATCGATCAGATCGGTATCAAACCTTAAATTTTAAAACACTTCTAATGCGACAAACTCGACTTCGAATGCATCAAGATAATTCACTTAATTTATTTTACTTAACAACACATGTACCATATTCGAATTCGACAAATTTGGTCAAAGTGAATAAATCATAACCTCTGCCACAATTTCTGTAGACAACTTCTCGTTACTTAGCAGGTCCGTATAGGGCTTTAAGACCTTAAAGAGAGAGCTTTTGAATATCCAAAATATTTGTCACTATTTTATTATTTTCCAACTCCTTATGTAAATATACACCTTCCTTATCAGGAAAAAATATGGTTTTATGAATCTCAAAATAAAAGTTATTAAATAGGAATCACTTTTATTTGAGAATCATGATGATGATGAAATAGTCTGTGGATTGTAGAATATGTGATAAGAAAACTATAAATAAATAAGAAAATATAAATATTTTTTTCAATCAAAGCATGTTTTTGTTTTTTGCGGTTCAGGATAGGGTTCAATCAGTTAAAATAAATGTGCTCCGGTTTAGGTTCGGTTCGGTTCGGGCTTGCTAAAGATCCCGGAGACTTCGGAGCGGTTCAGCTCCGACCCGGCTTGCAGCCCTGGTTAAGACTTATTCATTCATGTATTCTTGTTTTCAATGTCAAATGACAAGCTATTCACAATGAAAACAAGAAAACACAAGGGCCTACTAGATTATCATGTCTCATGCGACGATCAGTGTAAACTCAGCCTTACATTTTAATTTTAGGATTTTCATTATGCAGTTCTTTCATTTGTTCTGAGATAGAAAATACCTCAGGAAGTTGTGAGTTGGCTGTCAAAAAACTCATCAGATTTTGGCAAGGTAAATAAAAGAACTAAACCATCTTCAAATTTTATAACAAATCGGTCTAAATTACTAAAATTTAGAATACGTTTTTTTCTGAGTTTAAAATGTGCGCCTACTGTGCGGGAGGTCTGTGTTCGATCCCGCATTGTAACATCTAATAAAGCGTTTTTTATTTGAAGAAGTTTACATATTCTGTCACCTTCAACAGCTATTTGCCGCCAGCTGTAAAGTAACTAGCCATGAAATAGTTTCACTAACTTTGTCGTTTCGCATCGGTATTAACTGTATGTCCCTTCCTCTTGTGCCACGCCAAAGCCAACAGGGACCGAGCGGATTCGGGTTTTCTCACAGACGTGTGAATCGGAGAGCGCAGAAAAACATGATTTTGCAAGTGAGTCGGATGGCGCTCACCAACGCAATCACATTTTTCTGTCCTCTCCATTTGACCGACTCTGCTGTAAAACCAGAACAAAAGTTTAAGTGTACTCCAATTTAAAAAAAAAAAACAAGGTAATGTTTAAGATGTACTGAATAAACTCAATACATTTTAAAAATTGTTTTAACCCGTTGACGTAAAGTCTGAAACGCAAAAAAAAAATGTTTTGACCCCATAAGTTTCAATCTATTTATATGCCGCCAACAAGCTCCTCAGTTTTTAATCTAGTCATAATGTACTACAATCTTGATATACATATGTATTCTGATCTTATTCAGTGGAACATATTTTGTTATTATTTTTTAATCTGCATTTTAAATTTTGCACATTTTCTACTGTTCTTTTTGGTACTGGGTGCTCTATCAAGTCGAGTTTATAGTTCTACTGTCGACGTCGACGAGGTGAGAACGAACATCGTCAACTCTTCCCTTTTGCTTACATCATTCACAATGCACAGTGCGCAAAATTTCGACTCGAGTCTTTCGCATGATTAAGGGATAATCTTTAGCCAAGCCAAAGGTACAAGCAAAGTAAATGATAAGTCAGCAAGGTAGTCCGGCGTGTTTTCTTGTTTCATTTCACATTGAATCGAAATCAAATTAAAGTTAGTTGTATTTTTCCCCTTGTATGTATGCGTAGACGAAGGCGGAACACATTGTATATTTTGCAATTTGAACAGCCGCAAGTTGCGGCATCCAGTCTTTAAAGTTTGAAAGTGTGTGGTGTGTGTGTGTGTGGTTATGCGTATAATAAGAGGTGTGCTCAGACATCAGGCTAACAAACAGGCCGCGCACAAGCATCATACACCAAAATCACTTCGATGGAAGCCATAATGGCTTGAACTTCTTTCTACGAACCGAGAAATGACTACCAATTTGAAAATGCCGCTTTTGACTTGCGAGACATAGTGGCGATGGCCTGCTGCTCGATCAAGAAATAACATTTGATGATGCAGAAGGAAAAGATGTTCTGCACAAGATGGGTCTCAAGGTTTTTGTTTGGGGTACGAAATGTGTGCTTATGTAAGGTGACAGTTAAATATATAGCACTTAACGATATTGTCGGAATAGTGATTTGACTCGATTAATTATACACTTGAAAAGTGTATATTAATTTTGCCCAGAAGTTTGTAACGCATAGAAATATTCATTTCCGACCCCATAAACTATATATATTCTTGATCAGGACGACGAGCTGAGTTCATTTCCGCTTGTCCGTCCGTCCGTCTGTCCGTCTGTCTGTCCGTCTGTCCGTCTGTCTGTTTCTACGCGAACTAGTCTCTCAGTTATAAAGCTATCGAGCTGAAATTTTGCACCGAGTCTTCTTCTTACTGCACGCAACTAATATGTCGGAACCGGACGGATCGGATAACTATATCATACAGCTGCCATAGGAACGATCGGTCTAAGAACAAGTTCTAGTTTGAAAAACTTTTTTGTTTTCCATCGTAGCGTCACTAATCTTAGTATATGTTAGTTTTATATGCTTTCACTAATTCTGGAAAAATGTATCAAAATCGGATCACTATAGCATATAGCTGCCATAGGAACGATCGGTCGAAAAATAAGTCTTTGTGAGAAAAACTTTTTTGATTTCCATCGTAGCGTATCCAATCGTAGTACATATTTGTTTTATATGTTTCCACATAATTCTGAAAAAATTTATCAAAATCGGATGACTATAGCATATAGCTGCCATATAAACGGACGGTAAAAAAACTACTTCTAGTGAGAAAAACTTTTTTGTTTTTTATCGTAGCGTCCCCAATCTTGGTATATATTAGTTTTATATGCTTTCACATAATTTCGAAAAAAATTATCAAAATCAGATGACTATAGCATATAGCTGCCATAGGAACGATCGGTCGGAAAATGTGTTTTACTAAGAAAAGTTTTTTTTATGGTATCAAATTTTTATTATCAATAATTTAAAATTTTAAATATCTGATATCTATACCCTATATATATTTTTCCAGTTAAATCAGTTGGAGTAAAGTTTTTCAAGTGTATTAAAACTTCGGCACAGTCGAAGTTAGCTTTGCCTTCTCGTTTTTATTTTTATTGAGTTTTATTAAAACGGCTTTATTGTAAAGCGCATCATATTTTCTGTTTTTAAAAACGTTGATGCATTTACTTATATTGGAAAAGTTGATAAAGCTGCTATCTGTTAATGGTGATACAAAACGATAACGGAAAGCTAAATTCGACTATGCCGTAATTTTAATATACTTGACAAAACTCGTTAAAACTCATTCAATAGATAGAATATATAAAGGATATAAATGTCATCTATTTAAAAATTCAAAATCATTATGAATATGATTGGTTTCTTCTAAATTTCAGCACGCTACCATCAAAAACAGAACAGTTTTCTGAGTAAGACACTTTTTCCGAACGATCGGTTGTACGACAGATATTGGAATTAATCCTCGGATTTTGACCAAAGAGAACTAATCTTCTTAATAAAAACGAGAAGGCAACGCTAACTTCGACTGTGCCGATGTTTTTATACACTTGAAAAACTTTACTCCAACTGATTTAACTGGAAAAATATATATAGGATATAGATATCAGATATTTAAAATTTTAAAATCATTGATAATATAAATTTGATACCATAAAAAAAACTTTTCTTAGTAAAACACATTATCCGACCGATCGTTCCTATGGCAGCTATATGCTATAGTGATCCGATTTTGATACATTTTTCCAGAACTATGTGAAAGCATATAAAACTAACATATACCAAGATTAGTGACGCTAGGATGGAAAACAAACAAGTTTTTCTAACTAGAACTTGTTCTTAGACCGATCGTTCCTATGGCAGCTATATGATATAGTTATCCGATCCGGCCGGTTCCGACATATTAGTTGCGTGCAGTAAAAAGAAGACTCTGTGCAAAATTTCAGTTCGATAGCTTTAAAACTGAGAGACTAGTTCGCGTAGAAACAGACAGACGGACAGACAGACGGACAGACGGACAGACAGACGGACGGACGGACAAGCGGAAATGAACTCAGCTCGTCGTCCTGATCAAGAATATATATAGTTTATGGGGTCGGAAATGAATATTTCTATGCGTTACTAACTTCTGGGCAAAATTAATATACACTTTTCAAGTGTATAAAAATCCCCTTCCTCACATACAATTGGCCTGGGCAAGCCACTCTTAAGTGGAGAAAGCTATTTGGAAAAAGAACGTATAAGACCATGTGTACTATAAATGCCTGAAAAATGCAGTTCTGCATACGGAGTAAATCATAAAACTCAAATAACAATCATTGCAAATAAAACACGTCGGGAGGTGTTAGGCTTGCAATTCAATTCAGTTTCTGCAGCATTTCTCCGGAGCTGGGCTTAAACATTTTGGAGTGCCAACTACGAAACATAAATAGAACGTTAGAATTGAATAGCGCAAGAAGGAGTCTAATGAGAGATATGGTTATCTCGAAACAGTCTGTAACTCCAACCAATTGTCGCCTTGCTTTCGAGGCCTAAACCTAACAACGCTAAAAGCCCCTCCATATGTGACACATAAAATCGTACAAGCATTCGAGGCAAATATGAACTAATCTTCTTATTAAAAGAAATCCCCTTCCTCACAAAAAGACATTGTGTAAAATTTCAGACTAGTTTGCTTAGAAACAGACAGTTTGAAGCTATCCCTCAGTTTTGAAGCTATCGAGCTGAACTTTTTTTTCGTAGCGTCCCCAATCTTGGTATATATTTGTTTTATATGCTTTCACATAATTTTGAAAAAATGTATCAAAATCGGATGACTATAGCATATAGCTGCCATATGACAAATCGGTCGGAAAATGTGTTTTATTAAGAAAAGTTTTTTTTTATGGTATCAAATTTTTCTTATCAATGATTTAAAAATTTTGAATATCTGATATCTATACCCAATATATATTTTTCCAGTTAAATCAGTTGGAGTAAAGTTTTTCAAGTGTATTAGAACTTCGGCACAGTCGAAGTTAGCTTTGCCTTCTCGTTATCAATGATTTCATAATTTTAAATATCTGATATCTATATCCTATATATATTTTACCGGTTAAATCAGTTGAAGTAAAGTTTTCAAGTGTATTAAAACTTCGGCACAGTCGAAGTTAGCTTTGCCTTCTTGTTATACACTTGAAAAGTGTATATTAATTTTGCCCAGAAGTTTGTAACGCATAGAAATATTCATTTCTGACCCCATAAACTATATTTATTCTTGATCAGGACGACGAGCTGAGTTCATTTCTGCTTGTCCGTCCGTCCGTCTGTCTGTCTGTTTCTACGCGAACTAGTCCCTCAGTTTTAAAGCTATCGAGCTGAAATTTTGCACAGATAGCCGTGCTCCCATTTTCACATTACTTTTGCGATTTCAGCATGTGAACAATTGAGTTCCATTCTCACATTTCTTTTTATACCCTTGCAGAGGGTATATTAAAATTGTCACGATGTTTGTAACGCAGTGAAGGAAGCATTTCCGACCACATAAAGTATATATATTCTTGATCAGCATGACGAGCTGAGTTCATTTCCGTCTGTCCGTCTGTCCGTCTGTTTCTATGCTATCTCCTCCCTCAGTTTTTAAGCTATCTTGACCAAACTTTACAAAAACTCTTTAAATACAAATACGCTGCACATTTGTCGGAATCGGCCGGATCGGATGACTATATCATATAGCTGCCATAGGAACGATCGGTCCAAAAACTAGTTTTAATGAGAAAAACTTTTTTGTTTTCCATCGTAGCATCACCAGTCGTGGTATATATTAGTTCTATATGCTTCCACAAAATTCTGGAAAAATTTATCAAAATCGGATGACTATTGCATATAGCTGCCATATAAACGGTTGGTCCAAAAAATAGTTCTAGTGGGAAAAACTTTTTTGTTTTCCATTGTAACGTCACCAAACGGGGTATATATAAATTATATATGATTCCACACAATTCTGGAAAAATTGATCAAAATCGGATGACTATATCATATAGCTGCCATATATACGGTCGGTTCAAAAACTAGTTTTAGTGAGAAAAACTTTTTTGTTTTCCATCGTAGCATCACCAATCGTGGTATATATTAGTTTCATATACTTCCACACAATTCTGGAAAAATTTATCGAAATCGGATGACTATAGCATATAGCTGCCATAGGAACGATCGGTCAAAAAACTTATTCTATTGAGAAAAACTTTTTTGTTATCAATGGTAGCGCCTTTCAAAAACTGCAAGGGTATTTAAAACATCGGCGCAGCCGATGTTAGCCTTCTATTTTTTTTATATGAAAAGTAACACTCATATCTGTGACTACTAGATCAAGTCCGAACAATTTAAACAAATTTTACGAATTAAAATCGGTAACCAAAGACAAAGTGATTTCAAATCGAAAAATATTTTTGGACTCTATCTAGTTACCTCAGATCTTAATGTCATTTCATATATAAACTAACACAATTTGATTTGTAAAATCATCTGTTCACGTGGACAAATCACAAAAGTAAGGTGAAAATGGGAGCACAGCTGTATGTCTTCTTTTTTCTGCACGCAACTAATATGTCGGAACCGGCCGGATCGGCTGACTATATCTTATAGCTGCCATAGGAACGATCGGTCGGAAAATAAGTCTTAGTGAGAAAAACTTTTTTATTATCTATTGTAGCGTCACCAATCTTGGTATATATTAGTTTTAGATGATTCTACATATTTGTGGAAAAATTTATCAAAATCGGATGAATATAGCATATAGCTGCCATATAAACGGTCGGTCAAAAAAGTAGTTCTACTGGGAAAAACTTTTTTATTTTCCATCGTAGCGTCACCAATCTTGGTATATATTATTTTTATATGCGTTAACACAATTCTGGAAGATTTTATCAAAATCGGATGACTATAGCATATAGCTGCCATAGGACCGATCGGTCGGAAAATGTGTTTTACTAAGAAAAGTTTTTTTTTTGTGGTATCAAATTTTTTATTATCAATGATTAAAAAATTGTAAATATCTGATATCTATATCCTATATATATTTTACCGTTTAAATCAGTTGGAGTAAACTTTTTCAAGTGTATTAAAACTTCGGCACAGTCGAAGTTAGCTTTGCCGGCTATATGATATAGTCATTCGATTTCGATAAATTTGTTCAATATTATGTGGAAGCATGTAAAACTAATATATACTAAGATTGGTGACGCTACGATGGAAAACAAAAAAGTTTTTCCCACTAAGACTTATTTTCCGACCGATCGTTCCTATGGCAGCTATACGATATAGTCATCCGATCCGGCCGGTTTCGACATATTAGTTGCGTGCAGCAAACAGAAGACTCTGTGCAAAATTTCAGCTCGATAGCTTTAAAACTGAGGGACTAGTTCGCGTAGAAACAGACAGACGGACAGACAGACAGACGGACAGACAGACAGACGGACGGACGGACGGACGGACGGACGGACAGACGGAATTGAACTCAGCTCGTCGTCCTGATCAAGAATATATATAGTTTATGGGGTCAGAAATGAATATTTCTATGCGTTACAAACTTCTGGGCAAAATTAATATACACTTTTCAAGTGTATAACAAGAAGGCAAAGCTAACTTCGACTGTGCCGAAGTTTTAATACACTTGAAAAACTTTACTTCAACTGATTTAACCGGTAAAATATATATAGGATATAGATATCAGATATTTAAAATTATGAAATCATTGATAACGAGAAGGCAAAGCTAACTTCGACTGTGCCGAAGTTCTAATACACTTGAAAAACTTTACTCCAACTGATTTAACTGGAAAAACATATATTGGGTATAGATATCAGATATTCAAAATTTTTAAATCATTGATAAGAAAAATTTGATACCATAAAAAAAAACTTTTCTTAATAAAACACATTTTCCGACCGATTTGTCATATGGCAGCTATATGCTATAGTCATCCGATTTTGATAAATTTTTTTTAAAATTATGTGAAAGCATATAAAACTAACATATACCAAGATAAGTGACGCTACGATGGAAAACAAAAAAGTTTTTCTAACTAGAACTAGTTCTTAGACCGATCGTTCCTATGGCAGCTATATGATATAGTCATCCGATCCGGCCGGTTCCGACATATTAGTTGCGTGCAGTAAAAAGAAGACTCTGTGCAAAATTTCAGCTCGATAGCTTTAAAACTGAGAGACTAGTTCGCGTAGAAACAGACGGACAGACAGACAGACGGACAGACAGACGGACGGACGGACAAGCGGAAATGAACTCAGCTTGTCGTCCTGATCAAGAATATATATAGTTTATGGGGTCGGAAATGAATATTTCTATGCGTTACAAACTTCTGGGCAAAATTAATATACACTTTTCAAGTGTATAACGAGAGCGTAAGTTGAAGTCGGCCCTGCTCGACTTCGATATACCCGTTACTCAGGGTAAGGTTTATTTAAGAATATTTTATTAGATCACAACATGCCCAAATTTTGGAAGATATGAGTTTTTTTCCCAAATTGCGGGGGTGGCAACTCTACTATTGCTCATCTGATCGGGAAATGATGTACTGCGGATCGATATGTAATGATGATTAAAATATATGTCTAGAGGGTTCGAATAATCTATCTTCAAAATTTTGGGAGATATGAGGTATTTTCCAAATTGCGTGGGTGGCAACTCTTCTATCGTTCATCTGATCAGGAAATGATGTATGGCGGATCGATAGATAAAGATGATTGAAATATATTTATAGAAGGTTCGAACAATCTATTTTCATAATTGTGGGAGATATGAGGTATTTTCCAAATTGCGTGGGTGGCAACTCTTTAATCGTTCATTTGATCAAAAAATTATGTATGGCGGATCGCTAGGTAATGATGATTTAAATATATGTCTAGAAGGTTCGAACAATCTTTTTTTCAAAATTGTGGGAGATATGAGGTTTTTATACCCGTTACTCGTAGAGTAAAAAGGGTATACTAAGTTCGTGCAAATGTATGTAACAGGCAGAAGGAAACATTTCCGACCCCATAAAGTATATATATTCTTGATCAGCATCAATAGCCGAGTCGATTTAGACATGTCCGTCTGTCTGTCTGTCTGTCTGTCCGTTTTTTTGCGTGGGCGGTAACTCTACTATGGTTCATCTGATCGAAAAATGATGTATGGCGGATCGATAGGTAATGATGATTAAAGTATATGTCTAGAAGGTTCGAACAATCTATTTTCAAAATTGTGGGAGATATGAGGTTTTTTTCATATTGCGGGGGCGGGAGGGGGCGTGGCAAAAATTTAAAACAAACTTGATCTGCGTGCAGAAAATACAAGTCTACACTGAAAAAATGGTACCTCTAGCTCTTATAGTTCCTGAGATCTAGGTGTTCATACAGACAGACGGACAGACGGACGGACGGACAGACGGACAGGTCTATATCGACTCGGCTATTGATGCTGATCAAGAATATATATACTTTATGGGGTCGGAAATGCTTCCTTCTGCCTGTTACATATATTTGCACGAACTTAGTATACCCTTTTTACTCTACGAGTAACTGGTATAAAAATTCGGTTCAGCGGATTCGGAACTGGTCTTGATCCAGTGAACTATCTTACTACAAGTTGGTTTGAAATCGGTCTTGAACCAGTGAAATATCCGACTTCAAATAACTATCCTACACACCAACTTTTATTTTAACAAATTCAATTAATTCTGGGACATGGCTCTGAACCACTTTTAAACCGGTTCAATAAAATATCTGTCTCCAAAAAACTAACCTAACACCAAATTTCAAGTTCATAGCTCCAATAACTTCTGAAATTTTGCATAAAGTCTTTATTTTCCTGCACTCAACTAATATGCCGGGACCGCCTGGATCGGATGACTATTACTTATAGATGTCATATGAACGATCGGTTGTACAATGCGTCTTAGTTAGAAAAACTTATTTCCTTTTGTTGGTAGCGTGATTAAATTTTGAAGTCATGAAACGGATTCTTAATGATTTTGAATTTATAAATATTTTCCATCTATATCTTATATATATAAATTCTATCGGTTTTAGAGTGAACTTTTTCAAGAGTATTCAAACTTCGCACAGTCGAAATTAACTGTGAGTCCCATCCCGCGCTCTTCTCTAGTTTCAATAAAAATTAACTTTCAAATAACAATTGGGCAGAAACAACAAAGCATTTCAATGTGCAAGGGCGCTGAAATTAGCCTTTGCCGAGATATGCGTACGAAAGAATATTAGCTTACCTCTTATGTATAATAAAACTGCTATAAGCGTTTTTTGGATCGTCATTACTCCAGAGCGAAAAGCACTTAAGCTGTTTTGGCGGAAGAATTTCGATACTTTGAAATCCTTTATATGTGCTAGACTCAATTTACAAAAAACAAGAAGGCAAAGCTAACTTCGACTGTGCCGAAGTTTTAATACACTTGAAAAACTTTACTTCAACTGATTTAACCGGTAAAATATATATAGGATATAGATATCAGATATTTAAAATTATGAAATCATTGATAATAAAAATTTAATACCATAAAAAAAAACTTTTCTTAGTAAAACACATTTTCCGACCGATCGGTCCTATGGCAGCTATATGCTATAGTCATCCGATTTTGATAATTTTTTTTCAAAGTTATGTGAAAGCATATAAACCTAATATATACCAAGATTGGGGACGCTACGATAAAAAACAAAAAGTTTTTCTCACTAAAAGTGGTTTTTTGACCGACCGTTTATATGGCAGCTATATGCTATAGTCATCCGATTTTGATAAATTTTTTCAGAATTGTGTGGAAACATATAAAACAAATATATACTACGATTGGAGACGCTACGATGAAAATCAAAAAAGTTTTTCTCACAACGACTTATTTTTCGACTGATCGTTCCTATGCCAGCTATATGCTATAGTGATCCGATTTTGATACATTTTTCCAAAATTATGTGGAAGCATATAAAACTAACATATACCAAGATTGGGGACGCTACGATGTAAAACAAAAAAGTTTTTCTAACTAGAACTTGTTCTTAGACCGATCGTTCCTATGGCAGCTATATGATATAGTCATCCGATGCGGCCGGTTCCGACATATTAGTTGCGTGCAGTAAAATGAAGACTCTGTGCAAAATTTCAGCTCAATAGCCTTAAAACTGAGAGACTAGTTCGCGTAGAAACAGACAGACGGACAGACAGACGGACAGACGGACGGACGGACAAGCGGAAATGAACTCAGCTTGTTGTCCTGATCAAGAATATATATAGTTTATGGGGTCGGAAATGAATATTTCTATGCGTTACAAACTTCTGGGCAAAATTAATATACACTTTTCAAGTGTATAAAAAGCTAATATTTTAAGTCTGTAGTGGGACAGATCACAGCTAAGAACCTTCTTTTTAAGTTCGTGGATTTTAAACAAAGTATTAAGGTTCCGTACATACTTTCTGGTTATACTATGCGACACTTAAAAGCAACTCATCCATAAAACGAAATGGAGCACACTGACTTTAAAAACTGTAATTCATTTGAATAATCGTTACTATCCAATTTCCGACCGATACCGACATTTTCGTCGATTGACCACTTATGACACTCTATATATAATATAGACATCCTATTTGACAGACTTCAATATATATACAGCTTGCTGGGCAAAATTTTGAGGCAAACGGTCATTGTTGGAGTTTGGCTTGGATTTTCAGAAACTAACCAATGTTTCATGTGTTTACTTATGATTGCCAATAAATAATTCAGAGTTTTAAAAGAATGGGCTATTAATCTACAACAATCCCTTTTTGCCAAAAATGCAAGTAATGCCAAAATAAGCAACCTCAATTGAATGCACACGTGACAGTTGCGGTTGTAAATTATGAAGTAGTAGTCGAATGCTCAATACCAAGTGCCGAAGTGCTATTGCGGCTCATTAACTCTTCATGGCAATTTCAAAGCCACACAGCTAACTGTTGCTAAAATGGAGCGTATTGCGAGGCATTGTACAGAGCATGAGTTTCTGCCCCAACAACAATGGTTTCACCCTTATCCTTATTACACTCTTTAGGTATTCAGCATCCCCTGTTGTAAATGATGGCAATCATTTTGTTAATGTTAAATTTCCTTACCATGACGATCCTTTTAAAAGGTTATGTTGATATGTTCCTTTTTGATTTATTGTATCATTACGATTATTAGCTTGCTTTTCGAATTCTATTTGACTTGTAATAATTTTACTTAATATAATGAAAGTCATTTGTTTAATAAAATTTATTCATCAAAAGGATATTTCGAACGGTTGTATTTGTAATTTAAATTTTAAAGCTTTGAATGTGTTAGAAAACTTAATAAGGTTGAACCCTTATGTTCCACGATTATTAATTTTTCTGTTATCTTAAATAACAGTTTAGCAATTTGAAATATACTTATAATTTAGGCAAAACAATACAAAGTTATAAATAGTGTACAGAGATTTATAGATAGTCTTTAAATCAAATAGCCCCTTTTCATCGGCAATATTTCGAACGTTTACATTTCTTTCCGACTTTGGCGACTGTATCTAAACAATAGGAAGCTCGCTAAAACTCTTCAAACATAATTTAATCAAATTGCGACGAGTTTAAGATTCAAATCAACTGATTACACTGTGATTGTTTTTTTTTTTAAATAAAAAAAGACATGACCAACTTGAACGGTTTTCCCCTTATTCGGGCCTTAGGAATCGAACTGCATCATTACTTTTTTGAGTTATCACGATGGTTTCATACAACATTTTTATACTCGTTACTCGTAGGGTAAAAAGGGTATACTATGTTCGTGCAAATTTATGTAACAGGCAGAAGGAAGCTTTTCCGACACCACAAAGTATATATATTCTTGATCAGCACCAATACCCTAGTCGATATAGACATGTCCTTCTGTCCGACCGTCTGTATGACACCTAGATCTCAGAGACTATAAGAGCTAGAGCTACCATTTTTATACACTTGAAAAGTGTATATTAATTTTGCCCAGAAGTTTGTAACGCATAGAAATATTCATTTCCGACCCCATAAACTATATATATTCTTGATCAGGACGACAAGCTGAGTTCATTTCCGCTTGTCCGTCCGTCCGTCTGTCTGTCCGTCTGTCCGTCTGTCTGTCTGTCCGTCTGTTTCTACGCGAACTAGTCTCTCAGTTTTAAAGCTATCGAGCTGAAATTTTGCACAATTTTTACTGCACGCAACTAATATGTCGGAACCGGCCGGATCGGATGACTATATCATATAGCTGCCATAGGAACGATCGGTCTAAGAACTAGTTCTAGTTAGAAAAACTTTTTTGTTTTCCATCGTAGCGTCACTAATCTTAGTATATGTTAGTTTTATATGCTTCCACATAATTCTGGAAAAATGTATCAAAATCGGATCACTATAGCATATAGCTGCCATAGGAACGATCGGTCGAAAAATAAGTCTTTGTAAGAAAAACTTTTTTGATTTCCATCGTAGCGTCTCCAATCGTAGTATATGTTTGTATTATTTGTTTTCACACAATTCCGAAAAAATTGATCAAAATCGGATGACTATAGCATATAGCTGCCATAGAAACGGTCGGTCAAAAAACTACTTCTTGTGAGAAAAACTTTTTTGTTTTTTATCGTAGCGTCCCCAATCTTGGTATATATTAGTTTTATATGCTTTCACATAATTTTAAAAAAATTTATCAAAATCGGATGACTATAGCATATAGCTGCCATATGACAAATCGGTCGGAAAATGTGTTTTATTAAGAAAAGTTTTTTTTATGGTATCAAATTTTTCTTATCAATGATTTAAAAATTTTGAATATCTGATATCTATACCCAATATATATTTTTCCAGTTAAATCAGTTGGAGTAAAGTTTTTCAAGTGTATTAGAACTTCGGCACAGTGGAAGTTAGCTTTGCCTTCTCGTTTCAGTGTAGACTTGTATTGTCTGCACGCAGATCAAGTTTGTTTCAAATTTTTGCCACGCCCCCGCAAATATATATTATACATATATTTTAATCATCATTACCTATCGATCCGCGATACATCATTTCCCGAACAGATGAACGATAGAAAAAATCCCGCCCCCGCAATTTGAAAAATACCTCATATCTCCCACAATTTTGGAACTAGATTGTTCGAACCTTCTAGGACTATATTTTAATCATCATTGCCTATCGATTCGCCATACATCATTTCCCGAACAGATGAGCTATAGTAGAGTTGCCACCCCCGCAATTTGGAAAAAAACTCATATCTTCGACAATTTGGGCATTTTGTGATCTAATAAAATATTCTTAAATAAACCTTACCCTGAGTAACGGGTATATCGAAGTCGAGCAGGGCCGACTTCAACTTACGTTCTCGTTTTTTTAAGTTTTTACGAACTAAAATTTTTTTTGTAATCCAAAAATATGACATTTTATTCTTGTGAAATCTTAGTAAATATATTTAAATGTCCTCTAATTTAATACGTACACAGTTTTTCAATAACATTGTGCATTTAAAAGTTAAAGATTCAAAATTTGAGTTTAAAATAATTGTTGTACAAAATTTTATCTTAACAAGAAGGCAAAGCTAACTTCGACTTTTCCGAAAATTTAATACACTTGAAAAACTTTACTCCAACTGATTTAACCGGTAAAATATATATAGGATATAGATATCAGATATTTAAAATTTTTAAGTCATTGATAATAAAAATTTGATACCATAAAAACAAACTTTCTTAGTAAAGCACATTTTCCGACCGATCGGTCCTATGGCAGCTATGGGCTATATTCATCTGATTTTGATACATTTTTTCAAAATTCCATCTCAATCAATGGCAGCTATAAGATATAGTCATCCGATCCGGCCGGTTCCGACATATTAGTTACGTGCAGTAAAAAGAAGACTATGTGCAAAATTTCAGCTCGATAGCTTTAAAACTGAGAGACAAGTTTGCGTAGAAACAGACAGACAGACGGACAGACAGACGGACAGACAGACAGACAGACAGATATATTAGATTTAAATGCTCTCACACAATTCGTGAAAAATTTATCAAAATCGGATGACTATAGCATATAGCTGCCATAGGAACGATCGGTTCTAAACTAGTTCTAACGAGAAGGCAAAGCTAACTTCGACTGTGCCGAAGTTTTAATACACTTGAAAAACTTTACTCCAACTGATTTAACCGGTAAAATATATATAGGATAAAGATATCAGATATTTACAATTTTTAAATCATTAATAATAAAAATTTGATACCATAAAAAAACTTTTCTTAGTAAAATACATTTTCCGACCGATCGGTCCTATGGCAGCTATATGCTATACTCATCCGATTTTGATATATTTTTTCAACATTATGTAAAAGCATATAAAACTAATATATACCAAGATTGGGGACGCTACAATAGAAAACAAAAATGTTTTTCTCACTAGAACTAGTTTTTTGAATGACCGTTTCTATGGCAGCTATATGCTATAGTCATCGAATTTTGATACATTTTTTCAGAATTATGTGGAAACATATAAAACTAACATCTATAAAAATTAATGACGCTACGATGGAAAACCAAAAAGTTTTTCTCACTAACACTTGTTTTCCGACCTATCGTTCCTATGGCAGCTATAAGATATAGTCATCCGATCCGGCCGGTTCCGACATATTAGTTACGTGCAGTAAAAAGAATATTCTGTGCAATATTTCAGCTCGATAGCTTTTAAACTGAGGGACTAGTTCGCGTAGAAACAGACAGACAGACAGACAGACGGACAGCCAGACGGACAGACGGAATTGAACTCAGCTCGACGTCCTGATCAAGAATATATATAGTTTATGTGGTGGGAAATGAATATTTCTATGCGTTACAAACTTCTGGGCAAAATGAATATACACTTTTCTAGTGTATAATGAGAAAATTTGTATACCCGTTACTCGTAGAGTAAAAAGGGTATACTAAGTTCGTGCAAATATATGTAACAGGCAGAAGAAAGCATCTCCGACCTCATAAAGTATATATATTCTTGATCAGCATCAATAGCCGAGTCGATATAGACCTGTCCGTCTGTCCGTCCGTCCGTCTGTCTGTATGAACACCTAGATCTCAGAGACTATAAGAGCTAGAACTACCATTTTTTCAGTGTAGACTTGTATTGTCTGCACGCAGATCAAGTTTGTTTCAAATTTTTGCCACGCCCCCTCCCGCCCCCGCAATATGACAAAAACCTTATATCTCCCACAATTTTGAAAATAGATTGTTCGAACCTTCTAGACATATATTTTAATCATCATAACCTATCGATCCGCCGTACATCATTTTCCGATCAGAGCAACGATAGAAGTGTTGCCACCCCCGCAATTTGAAAAATACCTCATTTCTCCCACAATTTTGAAAAAAGATTTTTAGAACCTTCTAGACATATATTTTAATCATCATTACTTATCGATCCGCCTTGCATCATTTCCTGATCAGATGAGCTATAGTAGAGTTGACTCCCCCGCAATTTGGACAAAAACTTATATCTCCCACAATGTGGGCATGTTGTGATCTAATAAAATATTCTTAAATAAACCTTACCCTGAGTAACGGGTATATCGAAGTCGAGCAGGGCCGACTTCAACTTACGCTCTCGTGTTTGTTATCAATGGTAGCGCCTTTTAAAAACTGCAAGCGTATTTAAAACATCGGCGTTGCCAATGTTAGCCTTAAATTTTTTTCAATAGAACTAGTTTTTGGACCGATCGTTCCTGCGGCAGCTATCTGATATAGTCATCTGATCCGGCCGATTGCGACAAATGCGCAGCCTATGTGTATTTAAAGACTTATTGCAAACTTTGATCAAGATAGCTTTAAAACTGAGGGAGGAGATAGCATAGAAACAGACGGACAGACGGAAATGAACTCAGCTCGTAATGCTGATTAAGAATATATATACTTTATGGGGTCGGAGATGCTTCCTTCTATGCGTTACAAACATCGCGACAATTTTAATATACCCTCTGGAAGGGTATAAAAATATTTTGCTTGAATAAGGCAATTTGGAAAATAGCGTTATAAAACATTAAAAACGAGAAGGTAAAGCTAACTTTGACGAACAACCGAAGTTTTAAAATACTTGCAATAGATCACTTCAACTGATTTAACCGGTAAAATATATATAGTTTATAGATATCAGATATTTATAAATTCAAAATAATTAAGAATCAAATCTTAGTAAAATACATTTTCCGAACGATCGTTAATATGACAGCTTAACAAATACCAATTTTACGACCGTTCGTTCCTATGACAGCTATAAGATTTATTTATCCGATTTGGACCAACTTTGCGGAACTGTGTGAAACCAAATAATATTCATAACTGCTGAGTTTAAGAACGGTATCATTAAAAACAAAAATGTTTTTCTCACTAAGATCTGTTTTTCGAC
The DNA here is from genome assembly GCA_018904225.1 of Lordiphosa mommai. Classification (NCBI taxonomy): domain Eukaryota; kingdom Metazoa; phylum Arthropoda; class Insecta; order Diptera; family Drosophilidae; genus Lordiphosa; species Lordiphosa mommai. The sequence continues at coordinate 1,581,618 of JAEIFT010000009.1, forward strand.
TAATCGTTCCCACGACTGCGGTAAGATATAGTCATCTGATCCGATCGGTTCCGACATTTTAGTTGCGTGCAGTAAAATGAATATTCTGTGCAAAATTTCAGCTCGATAGCTTTAAACTGAGTGAATAGTTCGCGCAGAAACAGACAGACGGAAATAAACTCAGCTCGTCGTCCTGATAAATAATACATATATTTTATGGGGCCGGAAAAACTTCCGGGCAAAATTAATATACAAGGGTATACAACTTTTTTTATTCCTGTGCTGCCCCATTATTCATCCTTTTGCTTTTGCTGTAAAGCACTAAGAATTTTCCCAATTAAGTTCAATGATAAAGATTTTTGAGATAAAACCAGTTTCCCCCAAGCGTCCATGATCAATTAGTAAGGTTAAAGCAGTGCAAAACAATTAAAGTCGCTCTAGACGAATCAGATGAAAGAAAATATATTCTGTTCATGATGAACACAACAATTTTTAATTGAAAACCATTTAACGTACGCTGCTTATATTAGTCTCAGCTTCCTGCAATAACTTAAAAAAAAAAAAAAAATATAAGACTAACATCGGCTACGCCGATGTTTTAAATACCCTTGCAGTTTTCGAAAGGCGCTACCATTAATAACAAAAAAGATTTTCTCACTAGAATTTGTTTTTAGACCTATCCTTCCTATGGCAGCTATATGCTATAGTCATCCGATTTCGATCAATTTTTCCAGAATTGGTGATGCTACGATGGAAAACAAAAAAGTTTTTTTACTAGAACTAGTTTTTGGACCGACCGTTTACATGGCAGCTATATGCTATGGTCATCCGATTTTGATAAATTTTTTTAGAATTGTGTGGAATCATATAAAATTAATATATACCTCGATTGGTGCCGCTACAATGGAAAACAAAAAAGTTTTTCCCACTAGAACTAGTTTATGGAGCGACTGTTTATATGGCAGCTATATGATATAGTCATCCGATATTTATAAATTTTTCCAGAATTGTGTGAAAGTATATAAAACTAATAAATACTACGATTGGTGACGCTAAAATAAAAAACAAAAAAGTTTTTCTTACAAGAACTTGTTTTTGGACCGATCGTTCCTATGGCAGCTATATGAAATAGTCATCCGATCCGGCCAATTCCGACAAATGTGCAGCCTATGTGCATTTAAAGACTTTTTGCAAAGTTTGGTCAAGATAGCTTTAAAACTGAGGGAGGAGAGAGCATAGAAACAGACGGACGGACCGACGGACATGGCTATATAGACTCAGTTCGTCATGCTGATCAAGAATATATATAGTTATATGCAAGGTATATATTCTGCAATGGTATAAAATAGCGTTACCCATTAAGTTAACCCAATAACAATTTATACCATGCATTTAATGATTTGAAGGCTTGAGGTTATGTTTTAAATAAGTTTAAAAAATTTTAATTTTTTATTTCTCTCTATAAAATAAGCTTTTAGTCAGTTATATTCGCAGTACAGGATACTCAAATCTTCGAGCATGTATTACACAGTTGATTGAAATCGACTTTGATCTGCCGGCTAAAAAACATAAAAGAAAAACATGAGCACTTGGATGGTTTTGTTAATGGATTTCTATAAAGGTATCCAACTGTTAAAGAAACCGCTTGCGAGAATCCCCGCGGCGGTAATTTAAAGCCATCACACCTTTGTATACACATACATTTAAACAACTTAAGTATGGGTGCACTTAGATATAAATGTATAAATTCATGTGTGTGAAATTGTTTCAATTATTGTTTTTATACTCTTGCAGAGGGTATATTAAAATTGTGCTGATGTTTGTAACGCATAGAAGGAAGCATCTCCGACCCCATAAACTATATAAATGCTTGATCAGCATCAATAGCAGAGTCGATCTTGCCCTGTCCGTCTGTCCGTCCGTCTGTCCGTCCGTCTTTCCGTCCGTCTGTCCGTCCGTCTGTCCGTCTGTCTGTTTCTATGCTATCTCCTCCCTCAGTTTTAAAGCTATCTTGACCGGCCGGATCGGATCACTACATCATAAAGCTGCCATAGAAAATATCGGTCAAAAAACTAGTTCTAGTGAAAAAAATGTTTTGTTTCCCTTCGTTGCGTCACCAAACTTGGTATTCATTAGTTTTGATCAAAATCGGACGACAATAGCATATGGCTGCCATAAGAACTATCGGATGAAAATCGAGTTTTAGTGTTTGAAACTTTTTTGTTATCAAAAGTAGCGTGCTTATATATGTTAATCGTAAATATTATTTCTTTCAACACAATTTTGCTAGTTTTGATCAAAATCGGATAACTTAACACAATCGGCTTCTGGCTTGGTCAGCCAAGTGGTTACGGAAAGTATCGCAATCTGTTGGTCAGCTTGGGACAGGTTTTAAGCGAAATTAAATTTTTCTAACATAATCATAAAAACAAATTCTTATATAAAATTAAAAAAACTGCAAGTATTTTTTATACCCTTGCAGAGGGTTTATTAAAATTGTCACGATGTTTGTAACGCAGTGAGGGAAGCATTTCCGACCACATAAAGTATATATATTCTTGATCAGCATGAAGAGCTGAGTTCATTTCCGTCTGTCCGTCCGTCCGTCCGTCTGACCGCCTGTTTCTATGCTATCTCCTCCCTCAGTTTTAAAGCTATCTTGACCAAACTTTGCAAAAAGTCTTTAAATACAAATACGCTGCACATTTGTCGGAATCGGCCGGATCGGATGACTATATCATATAGCTGCCATAGGAGCGATCAGTCCAAAAACTAGTTCTAATGAGAAAAACTTTTTTGTTTTCCATATAAAAGTTCGGTCTAAAAACTAGTTCTAGTGGGAAAAACTTGTTTGTTTTCCATTTTAGCGTCACCAAACGAGGTATATATAAATTTTATATGATTCCACACAATTCTGGAAAAATTTATCAAAATCGGATGACTAAAGCATATAGCTGCCCTATAAACGGTCGGTTCAAAAGCTAGTTTTAGTGAGAACAACTTTTTTGTTTTCCATTGTAGCATCACCATCGTAGTATATATTAGTTTCATACACTTTCACACAATTCTGGAAAAATTGATCGAAATCGGATGACTATAGCATATAGCTGCGATAGAAACGATCGGTCAAAAAACTAATTCTAGTGAGAAAAACTTTTTTGTTATCGATGGTAGCGCCTTTCAAAAACTGCAAGGGTATTTAAAACATCGGCGTTGCCGATGTTAGCCTTCTATTTTTTTTTATTTCAAATATACAAACAAATTTTATAACGATTTGTCATTAGGGAACAATTTATAACAGCTCCATCAAATACAACAAAACCTCAAACTTTCCTACTAAGGATCGAGCTTGATCCATATTAAATTAGTTTGGATTCAGTTTGTTTACGTTTCAGAATTATACAAAACAATATTTACGTTTGGAATTGAACTAAAAATTGGATACATAAATTACTTTAGCTAATTTATTTAGAAAATCTTGATTGTCTTTGGTAAAATTTACTGCAACTGTTTAAATGTATTATTAATTAAGGTTCATTCGATTAGCAAATTTTGTTCAAGTCTTGTCTATTATGTGTTTGAGATTTCTTATACAGCTTACACATTTCATTTTGTGCTCAGATGTTGATCGCTCCTGAATTGCACACAGACCGGCCAGCCAAGGGCGGCAAGCTTTAGGGACGGCAAGTTCTTACAAAATGCATATGTCCAAACGTCCCAGTCAAAAAATGAAAATTTTTGTATTGGCTTCATACTTTGGTGAATTGTTATCCTATATGAAGGTAATAAATTCCCTAAATATTAACTCATTAAAAAAACGAGAACGTAAGTTGAAGTCGGCCCTGCTCGACTTCGATATACCCGTTACTCAGGGTAAGGTTTATTTAAGAATATTTTATTAGATCACAACATGCCCAAATTGTGGGACATATGAGAATTTTTCCAAATTGCGTGGGCGGCAACTCTACTATCGTTCATCTGCTCGGAAAATTATGTATTGCGGATCGATAAGAAATGATGTTTAAAATATATGCCTAGAAGGTTCGAACTATCTATTTTCGAAATTGTGGGAGATATGAGGTATTTTTATACCCGTTACTCGTAGAGTAAAAAGGGTATACTGAGTTCGTGCAAATGTATGTAAAAGGGCAGAAGGAAGCATCTCCGACCCCATAAAGTATATATATTCTCGATCAGCATCAATAGCCGAGTCGATATAGACATGTCCGTCTGTCCGTCCGTCCGTCTGTCTGTCCGTCTGTATGAGCACCTAGATCTCAGGAACTATAAGAGCTAGAGCTACCATTTTTTCAGTGTAGACTTGTATCTTCTTCACGCAGATCAAGTTTGTTTCAAATTTTTGCCACGCCCCCCTCCGCCCCCGCAATATGAAAAAAACGTCATATCTCCCACAATTTTTAAAATAGATTCGTCAAACCTTCTAGACATATAATTTAATCGTTATTTCCTATCGATCCGCCATACATCGTTTTCTGATCAGATGAACGATAGAAGAGTTGCCACCCACGCAATTTGGAAAATACCTCATATCTCCCAAAATTTTCAAGAAAGATGGTTCGAACTTTGTAGACATATATTATAATTATCATTACCTATCTATCCGCCATACATCATTTCCTGATCAGATGAACGTTAGAAAAGTTTCCGCCCCCGCAATTTGAAAAATACCTCATATCTCCCACAATTTTTAAAATAGATTGTTCGAACCCTCTAGACATATATTTTAATCATCATTACCTATCGATCCGTCATACATCATTTTCCGATCAGATGAGCTATATGATGAGTTGCCACCCCCTCAATTTGGAAAAAACCTCATGTCTCCAACAATTTGGGCATGTTGTGATCTAATAATATATTCTTAGATAAACCTAACCCTGAGTAACGGGTATATCGAAGTTGAGGGCCGACTTTAACTTACGCTCTCGTTTAAATTGCGGGGGCGGGAACTTTTCTATTGTTCTTCTGATCAGAAAATGATGTATGGCGGATCGATAGGTAATGATGATTATAATATATGTCTAGAAGGCTACCCGTTACTCGCAGACTAAAAAGGGTATACTAAGTTCGTGCAAATGTATGTAACAGGCAGAAGGAAGCATCTCCGACCCCATAAAGTATACATATTCTTGATCAGCATCAATAGCCGAGTCGATATAGACATGTCCGTCTGTCTGTCTGTCTGTCTGTCTGTCTGTCTGTCCGTCCGTCTGTCTGTATGAACACCTAGATCTCAGGAACTATAAGAGCTTGAGCCACAATGTGTAGACTTGTATAGATTGTAGACTTGTATCTTCTGCACGCAGATCAAGTTTGTTTCAAATTTTTGCCACGCCCCCTTCCGCCCCCGCAACATGAAAAAACCTCATATCTCCCACAATTTTGAAAATTGATTATTCGAACCTTCTAGACATATATTTAAATCATCATTACCTATCGATCCGCCATACATCATTTTTTGATCAGATGAACGATTGAAGAGTTGACACCCACGAAATTTGGAAAATACCTCATATCTCCCACAATTTTGAAGATAGATGGTTCGAACTTTCTAGACATATATTTTAATCATCATTACCTATCGATCCGCCATACATCATTTTCCGATCAGATGAGCTATAGTAGAGTTGCCACCCCCGCAATTTGGAAAAAATCTCATATCTCCAAGCATGTTGTGATCTAATAAAATATTCTTAAATAAACCTTACCCTGAGTAACGGGTATATCGAAGTCGAGCAAGGCCGATTTCAACTTACGCTCTCGTTTTTAATGAGTTAATATTTAGGGAATTTATTACCTTCATATAGGATAACAATTCACCAAAATATGAAGCCAATCCAAAAATTTTAATTTTTTGACTGGGACGTTTGAGAATGAATGCCCCATATTGATCATAAAATATTTATTTCCGTACACATTAACTATATGTATTGTTGATCAGGACGACTGCCCCGCCCCTACATCTTGTCGTAGGGCCTTTACTCATATGAGATAAATATTTAAGTCGGCACAATACTTCATATGAATAGAAACACTTATAAAAAGACTTGAAAGTTGAATGCTTTTGTAAAGCTTATTTGTATAAAGTATAGTGCCGAACTAAATTTTTATTTTATTTGAGTTCAAGACTTAAATTTTAAATAAATTACGTTTGAACGAAAATTACCGAATTAATACTAGATTCTTTATACTAAGAATAAGGCATATTTAAGATGAACTGGAAAAACGCATTACATAGTATCCAATCCGGGTGGTTCCGACATATAAAACATATTTCAAGCGAGTTTCTCAACCGCTAAAGGACACAAAACGCAAAAATTAAACTATCAACATTTGTCCTTGCAAAGGGCGTGACGTGACAAACTTAGTTTTTCATTTTCTTCAGCTTACAATTTTTTCACGCATTAAATAAACACATTCACATTTCAGTCTCTTACGTTCGATTACGCAAAAGTTGTAATATAAATAAATGCTGATGTTCAGTAAAACGAATTGAAAAATAAACGTTAACTGATTCTTGGTTGCTCTTCTTAACATATTTAGTTAATTGTTCCTGTAGGAAAAGTAATGAATAAGGGAAAATTTTAAATTTATCAAAACAAGAAAGACATTAATTACATTTTTCAGTGGACTTTTCTTTTAATGGCAACTGAGTAAAGGTGTAAATTCTTTAAAAACATAAAGTTTTAATATATTTCTTTATATTAATATTCGGTCTCGGTAGACCTTTCTGTTGAAATGCCCATATGTACCATCTACGACCATCCTCAGTACCAAAATCAGCAATAATGTTCATATACTTAGTAAAAAATTGTTGATAATAAAAACGATTTTAGAAGGCCATAAACATATTTACACTAAGTTAAGTGGTTATATACCTTCTTTGTCGAAGAAAAAGAGGAAAGTTTGGATTTTTTTTTAGGTATGTAGCAATTATTTCATTACACGAATGTTTTAATTTTTTGATAGTACACTTTATTAACAATATTTGTGCAAAATTTCGTGGAAAAATATTAAATAGTTTTTAAGGGGTGGCTGTTTCCCTTAGAGGCCTTTTTTTGAAGAGCCTTGCGGTGATACTTCCCCAGGTCGAACAGGTCAACTGAAACCATAAAAGAACACAAATTTCATTAGTTTAATGTAATTCCTTGTGCTTGAACGATCGTTTTTAAGATTTTTTTTTTTTGTGCATACGGGAACGTTTTATGCTAAAAATTAACTTTTTGGTCGCTAGAAATTTCACTAAAAAATTTATTTCGGCGAAAAAAAAGTTTGTGCGGGAAAAGTAGATCGTTCAAGCACAGAAAAATTTTATTACGAACATTTAAAAAAAATTTGAAGAAAATCGTTTCAGTAGTTTTCCGCCAATCCATATCACCGCAAAGTCATTTTTCAAGAAACACCATTTCGAGATATTCGCGATTAAAGCTTGGTACTGAGGGCGGTGGAATTTTCCTTGAGCTGTCAAATCACATATAAAAAAAATTGCTTCAGGAATTATTCCTTGCCTCATTCCTCTGTTGGGTACTGAGAAGGCCAAGTAATACACACAAGCAATTTCCAGAGTTGCCATATCAATAGATTGTGTGGATTTTATTGAACAGCTGATATTTCTTGAGAAATTATTGTGCAGCAATTAAATACTTGTGTCAGTTGTCAACTTCAAATTTAGCTCCAATCCAAAGTTGACTGCAAAATGTTAACTACGCCGAAAAAGTTGCTTTGATTGATGAAATTAAAAGCAAAAAGGGTTACGGGACATCACAAATGGCCAGCGGGTTTGAACTGCTTGCTAAAATATATAAAACACAACAAATTAACTGTTTTTCGTAAAACAATTTGTGTTTCATTGTATGGAAATTTAATAGTCGACATTGCATTTGCTTTTGTATTTAGCATATCAAACCCGTTTTTAATACTGTTTGGTATCATTGTCATAGGATCTGGTAAAGTTGTTGTTGGCCAGCTAGGCATGGCGAGAAATTGCCAAAAACGAACACAGGTGTTCGAGTAGTGTGACCAGCCGCACGACAACTGAAAAAAACAGCAAAGTTCCATTTTCGGCGTTATTTACTTTTTCATCTGGTCACACTGTATCTTGCAATCCACTTTAGGAATATATGGCAAATTCCTTGAAGGAAAATTCGAACGCCCTCAGTACCTAGCTTAAAGTTTCAAGTTCGGCTTGGGGCCGGGACGGAGCGCGCGGCAAAAAGTGCTTTAACTTTTTTTCTACTGCTCAAATCTTTATGAAAATTTGGGAAATTGTTCTCAAGGAGTTGTTCTTCAAGATAAAGCAATAAAAAAATTTTAGATTTTTTTAAAATGAAAAAGGTATATTACCCCATAAGGTGCACACACCAACTTTTAAATTAGCAAATTTTATGGTTTTTAAAGGGTTACATTTGTTTTTAGTGTCTGAAAAAGCCTATTTTTTTCATTTTCTTTTTAATTTTAATCAACGAATTAATTTATTCACTCTTCTTTGCAAAAGAAAGAGCTACATTCAAAGTATATTTGGACATAAGTTTCATTTAAGAATATTGAAAACTTAACCACTGAGAGCTGAGAGCACCTTAAAAGTCTTTACGCGGTGGACACGATAACTGTTAATAGATTAAACTGAAATCAATAACACAATATATTTCTGTTAGTAGGTGAGTATAGCTCGTGATAAAACAAAGAGATTAAAAACAAAAGAAATTTTAATTTTTGTCAGAGTTGTAAGCAAAATAATACCCATGTGTTCTATGTACAAATCGCTTTCGACCCAATTCCCATACTATTTGGGTCGTTTTTGGATTGAAAGCGATTTGCAGAACACATGTTATCAAACGATAGAATAGTTAGAATAATCTCCCTCTCCTATTCTTTTTTCATTAACAATTTTGTGTTACTAAGAAAATGGTTGAAAATAATGAACATGTATGTATGTTGATTTCGAGAGCGACTTTCCTTTAGTGAAACAAATGGAACGACACTTTAAGCAATCATTATTTCTTTGCTAAGCCATGGTGACCAAAACTATTTTCACTGATTGGAAAGGAATCACAAAGCGCTAAACACTAATTAAGTTACATAGGTAAAAGAATGTAATATTACGTGTACAGCCAGCCACATAAAATTTTTTGGAGTTTTCGGCCTCCCCCCTTGATGGAAAGCTGGCTACGCCCTTGCTTGGGATGGTCAAATATAAATCAAGCGAGAGCGTAAGTTGAAGTTGGCCCTGCTCGACTTCGATATACCCGTTACTCAGGGTAAGGTTTATTTCAGAATATTTTATTAGATCACAACATGCCCAAATTGTGGTTTTTTCCAATTTGAAAAATTCCTCATATCTCCCACAATTTTGAAAATAGATTAATCAAACCTTCAAGACATATATTTAAATCATCATTACTTATCGATCCGCCTAACACCGTTTCCCGATCAGATGAACGGTAGTAAAGTACCCACCCAAGCAATTTGAAAAAACCACAAATCTTCCACAATTTTGAAGATAGATTGTTGAAACCTTCTAGACATATATTTATTATCGATTATCGATCTTACCTTGACATATAATGATTTTATAAAATATTTTTATATTAACCTTTTCCTGAGTAACGGATATATTAAATTCGGGCTGACTCGACTTAAACTCACGCTCTCGTTATACACTTGCAAAGTTTATAGTAATTTTGCGCAGAAGTTTGTAACGCATAGAAATATTCATATCCGACCCCATAAACTATATATGTTCTTGATCAGGACTACGAGCTGAGTTCAATACCGTCTGTCCGTCCGTCCGTCTGTCCGTCTGTCTGCTTCTACGCGAACAAGTCCCTCTGTTTTAAAGCTATCGAGCTGAAATTTTGCACAGAGTCTTCTTTCTCTGCACGCAACTAATATGTCGGAACCGGCCGGATCAGATGACTATATCTTACAGCTGCCATAGAAACTATCGGTCGGAAAACATGTCTTAGTAAAAAAAAAAATTTGTTTTCAATCGTAGCGTCACCAATCTTGGTTTATATTAGTTTCATATGATTTCAAATAAATGTGGAAAAATTGATCAAATTCGGATGACTATTGCATATATCTGCCATAGAAACGGTCGGTCAAAAACTAGTTGTAGTGAAAAAAACTTTTTTGTTTTCCATCGTATCGTCACCAATCTTGGTATATATTAGTTTCATATGGAAAAATTTATCAAAATCGTATGACTATAGCATATAGCTGTCATAGGACCGATTGCGATCAAATTTTGATTCTCAATGATTTTGAATTTATAAATATCCTATATATATTCTACCGGTCGAAGTTAGCTTTGCCTTCTCATTACTGCTTGCAATTAATATGTGGCCTTATGTGGCTCAGTGGGTAGCGTGTGTGCCTACTGTGCAGGAGGTTGTCGGTTCGATCCCGCCTCGGAACATCAAATTAAAAAAGCTTGGTCTTTCAAACTTTAACCCGCAAGGTCACCTTTACGACCGTTGTCGCCAGTTTTGGAGTATGATGTAGCCATGAAAAAGCTTCTCAAAAACTTTGCCGTTCGGATTCGTCGTTAAATTGTAGGTCCTTTTCTCTTGATCGAAAATTAAAAGATACACGAGCCAAGATATTCAGAGATGCTCGGCTTGGCCATAATGGGGGCTGTAACAGCCAATTTTAACTTTAACTAAATTATTATGTAAGGACCACCCAGATCGGATGACTATATCTTGCCATAAGAACGATCGGTCAGAAAATTAGTCTTAGTGTGAAAAACTTTTTGGTTTTTTAATTATTGCGTTCTTAAACACAAGAAATATGCTATTACACAGTTCTGCATAATTTGGTCAAAATATAATGACTACATCTTAAAGCTGTCATAGAAACGATTTGTCGGAAAATAGGTCTTTGGGAGAAAAACTTCTTTGTTTTCAATGATAGCGTTCTTAAAGTGAAGAATTATGAATATAAAATGCTGTCGCATGGTTGTGCAAAAATTAGTCCCAATCGGATGATTATATCTTCCAGCTGCCATAGGACCCATCGGTCCTATGGGTCTTAGTAAGAAAAACTTTTTTGTTTTTCCTGACAGCGTTCTTAAACTCATGAATTGTAATTATTATATGCTTTCAAACAGATTTGCAAAATTGGGTCGGTATCGGAAGATTTTATCCAATAGCTGCCAAAGAACCGAGCGGTCTGAAAATTTGTCTTAATGAGAAATCGTGTTTGTTTGTGAAGGTAGCTTTATCAAATTTTAAAGTCAAAAACTGTTAAAGTCTAAATGAATGGTTTGGATGAACAGCCGCGCAGTGGCGCTATTTAAGTTTTTTCGTTGCAAAAATCTTAACTTTTGAACCAAATGAGTTAATCGAATAATTTAAATGGCATAATTTAGATAATTGTTCAACCTATAAAATGAGTGAGAGGGTGCTACGCCTACTTTATGCATACTTATGGGTTATCAAAGCCAAAATTAGTGAAAAAATCATCTTTATAGTAACTAAAAATCATTATTTATATCAATTTTTCTTTGTTTCTAAGACCTTAGGTAATCTATATTATATAAATTAGAAGATGCCCAAAAATTTCGCTAATCAGGAGGCCTTCATATTACTTACACAGACAAAAAAAATGCAGGGATATTTTTAAGCATAAAAAGCGTGATTTGAACCCGACGGAAAGATTGAAATTTTAAGCCCGATTAGGATTGATAATCCGTGTTGATCCTTATTTCGTTTGGTTTTTGATCCGATTCGGGCTGAAATGTCGAGTTAGAGAGCGAACAAGCTGAGAGCAAAAGCAAATTCGCTCTTTTGGCTTCTCTCTTTTTTTCTTGAGGAGCAAACGCTCTTGTATGTCATTGGGCGCCAAGTCTAGCAAGCTCGCTGGGGTCGAGTGCGCTGAGACACAGACGTTCTTGTGCTTCAGTCCCGAGGTTCCGAGTTCGATTCCCAGACCAGGCAAGTTAAAGTAAGTTCTTATTAATTTATAAATGTTTTTCAGATTAAAGAAGACTTTAGTGAATCCAAATATACAATATTAATAATAAAAAAAAACGACGTTATTGGAAAAGCGGGAGGAATGGATTGACCGCACTTAAATTAAGCTAAGCAAACAACAGCGCAAATTAAAGTCGGCCCCGATCGACTTCGATATATCCGTTACGCAGGGTAAAGGATTATTTAAAAATCTATTATTGAATCACACGTAATTTTTTGTTTTGCCTTTAACTCGACTATCGTTCATCCGATCGGGAAACGGTGTATGGCGGATATAAAATTAATGATGATTTAAATCAGTGTAGGGCGCGTTCGTATAGCGTGTGCATATGAATGACCTCAGTCGCAGCGACGTCTCACACACACAGCATACGCGCGTTTCGTTGCTTTCAATTTCGTATCGGTTTCAACGCACACATGCATAGCTAAAATATGATTGTATTGTATGCCCTACACTGATTTAAATATATGTTTAAAACGTTTGATTAATCTTTCTTCAAACTAGTCGAAGATATGAGACTTTCATGAAAATTGCGGGGGTGGTAACACGACCATCGTTCATCTGATTAAGAAACGGTTTATGGTGAATCGATAAGTAATGATGATTTAAATAGATATCTAGGTTCAAACAATCTATCTCCAAAATTGTAAGAGATGAGGTTTTTTTTACACTTGAAAAGTGTATATTAATTTTGCCCAGAAGTTTGTAACGCATAGAAATATTCATTTCCGACCACATAAACTATATATATTCTTGATCAGGACGACGAGCTGAGTTCATTTCCGCTTGTCCGTCCGTCCGTCTGTCTGTCCGTCTGTCTGTCTGTCCGTCTGTCTGTCCGTCTGTCTGTCCGTCTGTCTGTCCGTCTGTCTGTCGTCTGTCCGTCTGTCTGTTTCTACTCGAACTAGTCTCTCAGTTTTAAAGCTATCGAGCTGAAATTTTGCACAGAGTCTTCTTTTTACTGCACGCAACTAATATGTCGGAACCGGCCGGATCGGATGACTATATCATATAGCTGCCATAGGAACGATCGGTCTAAGAACTAGTTCTAGTTAGAAAAACTTTTTTATTTTCCATCGTAGGGTCACTAATCTTGGTATATGTTAGTTTTATATGCTTTCACATAATTCTGTAAAAATTGATTAAAATCGGATGACTATATCATATAGCTGCCATATAAACGGTCGGTCAAAAAACTAGTCTAAGTGAGAAAAACTTTTTAGTTTTCAATCGTAGCTTCACCAATCATGGTTTGTATTAGTTTTATATGCTTTCACGTAATTCTGGAAAAATTTATCAAAATCGGATGAATATAGCATATAGCTGCCATATAAAAGGTCGATCTTAAAACTAGTTCTAACGAGAAAAACTTTTTTATTTTCTGTCGTAGCGTTCCCGATCTTGGCATATATTAGTTTTATATACTTTCATATTATTTTGAAAAAATTTATCATAATCGGATGACTATAGCATATAGCTGCCATAGGACCGATCGGTCGGAAAATGTGTTTTACTAAGAAAAGTTTTTGTTAATGGTATCAAATTTTTATTATCAATGATTTAAAAATTTTAAATATCTGATATCTATATCCTATATATATTTTACCGGTTAAATCAGTTGGAGTAAAGTTTTTCAAGTGTATTAAAACTTCGGCACAGACGAAGTTAGCTTTGCCTTCTCGTTTTCAAATCGCGGGTGCGGTATCTCAACCATCGTTCATCTAATCGGGAAATGGAGTATGGTGGATCGATTAATAATGATTAGTAGAATAATTCTCTTCGAACAATCTAACTCCAAAATTATGGAAGATATGAGGTTATTCGTATTGCGGAAGGGGGCGTGGCGAAAATTTGAAATAAACTAGATGTACTACTGCGATCAAAAATGAAAATTTACCACTTTTTTCCCAAATTTTCGTCTTTTAAGTGAAAAATTGGTGAATAAATTGCAAAAAATTAAAAAATTATTTTCACCACAAAAAATTCTGAAAAAATGTTCTTTTATTGGAAACCCATATCAATTGAACAAAGTCTGTTTCGACCAGAAGCCAGTTTGAACTTTGCCTAGTGATATTTGATATTAATTAGGGAATATTCAGAGCTAAAAAAGGGAAATACTCTATTCAATATAAAAATAGCTGTTATAAATTTACATACATACAAAATTTGGGGACGTAAAGTTCAACTTCCGCCCCGGTAGCAGAACCTCACGCTACGCCACTGCTTTAATAGGACGCAAAATTTGATGAGACTGAGAAACAACAAACCAGCAACTTTTGTCCATTAACGAAAAATTGTGGCAACAATTGTCTCCAAAAATTTAACGTTGCATTCCAGACTCACCCGATGTTATGACATTCGCAGCTTGTTTCAAATTAAATACATTTGACACGTATTCCAAGTGGTTAACAAAACTGCTTATCACAATATGCCCTTCTATCTCGTAGCCCAAATGTAGCGTAACTTACCAGTGCTTACAACTCCCCGATATAAGACAATAAAAATCTTATTTAAGAGTGTCCATATTCTTGTTAAAGTGATTAGTACAAACAAAAGAAAAACATCACTTCCATTCGCAGCGGGAGGTGAAAGAGAAGCTGTGCTTATGCCTTTCAACTTACCGCTAATTTTCTATCACAACTGGTTTTGATGCTTAGGGATTACCAGCGTGTATCCTAAAACAAATATAATTAAATAATGAAGCGTTAAAACCAGAATTAATGTGAGAGCGGTCTGTTTCATCATTATATATATAGGTTTTCAGGTCGGTAACCAAAATAAACGATATAAACAAGACTAAAGGCTAATTATGGCCTGCAAGGTTTTTAAAATATAGACAATAAATATATATGCAAGCAAAACAAACTTTTTTTTTCTTTTAGTAACTATTTTTGTTGGTATGGAATATAATGTAGTTAATTTCTGTAAGCGCTGCAATTTACTAAATAGGAAACCCTGCGCAGTTTATTCCTATTTAAATATGTTTAACAAGCCGAGCTTGCCGCATTCTCTTGGCTTCTGTGCTTTAAATTTTATTACAAGAGGTGCAATATGTGTACCTTATATTGCATCACAACCGAAATTCCTAAAGGACTTATCGGCGGAACTTCAAATGTAATGTTTTCTATCATTAAGCTGTACAATTAATACCCAAGCATTTTACATATTTTGTGTCACACTCAAAAAGTTACTTTTCTTTCAGAACTGAATTTTAGTGTTTCGCAGCTAAAATAATTCATCTGTGATAATTTAAAAAAGAAAAAAGACATGACCAACTCGGTTACCCAATTTCAGGCGCTAGAAATCAAACATACGGACAATTTTTTTTTTCTTTCGATGTAAATTACTTTTCTAAATTATGCAGAAAAAATATCCTGTTCGTTTGAAACATACAGCTAAGTACTCATTACAGCTAAATTCCGCTAAGCGGAATCATTTTGTCTGAAACTGGCCCAGCGTAAATATATGTTCCGGAATTTGATATTTATGGAACTTCTAGGTAAATTTGTCGAAAAAATCGAATCTATGACAATTTTTTGTTTTAGATTTTTCGCTTAATTTCCTCCAGTGTTCCAATTTTTATATTTAATACTTTTTAAACGAGAACGTAAGTTGAAGTCGACCCTGCACGACTTCAATATACCCGTTACTCTGGGTAAGGTTGCCCAAATTGTGGAAGATATGAGGAATTTTTCAAATTGCGGGGGCGGGAACTTTTTAATGGTTCATCTGATCGAAAAATAATGTATGGCGGATCGATTGGAAATGATGATTAAAATATATGTCTAGAAGGTTCGAACAATCTATTTTCAAAATTGTGGGAGATATGAGGTTTATTCATATTGCGGTGGCGGAAGGGGGCGTGGCAAAAATTTGAAACAAACTTGATCTGCGTGCAGAAGATACAAGTCTACACTGAAAATATGGTAGCCCTAGCTCCTATAGTTCCTGAGATCTAGGTGTTCATACAGACGGACGGACAGACAGACAGACAGACAGACAGACAGACGGACAGACGGACATGTCTATATCGACTCGGCTATTGATGCTGATCAAGAATATATATGCTTTCTGGGGTCGGAGATGCTTCCTTCTGCCTGTTACATACATTTGCACGAACTTAGTATACCCTTTTTACTCTACGAGTAACGGGTATAAAAATGAAGACCGTGTTATGCCAAGCGGCTTTTGTAAAGAAATCATGCTGATAAAATTTTTCTATAAAAAAATTTACTGGTAACCGAAAATTACATTTACACAGATATAATCGAGTACCCGATAAGAATCGATTAGTTGCTAACAGAAAAAATAATTCAAATTAATTTTGGAAATATGTGCTGTCCTAAAAGTAATTGCTTTGCTTAGTGGCTTTCAGACGGGCTATACAAAGAATATGTGATTTATTTGCCCTTGGGATACCCGATACCGTGGAAAAGCGGGATACCCGATACAGTATCAAAAGCGAGATTGAATGCATCGGTCAGAATACAATCTTAATGTTGCAAACGTCTTTAATAGTCCACTTGTCCCGATTGAAAAAATTTTGTTGCCGCCCCTTCATATCAAATTAGGAATTGTCAAAAACTTTTTAAAAACAATAGATCGACATGGCGAAGCTTTTGAGTGCATAACAAAGATATTCCCAAGACTAAGCATGGCGAAGATAAAAGAAGGTATTTTATTTGACTTATGTTGGAATTTAATGAATGAATAATTAATTTTAATTTTAAATAATAGATATCATAACCAGGGCTGCAAACCCCTCTAATTTTGACAGGGGTTCGGTTCGGGGTTCGAACCCTTACCCTACTCTAGGGGTTCGGTTCCACAACCGGTTCCCTTAAAAATAGATAGCATTTTATATATTTAAGTACATAATAAGTAATTTAATAGAATTTGAAGACGAGATGCCTTATAATCTGCTGCCTGATGGCTTGGAAGTCAAGCACATAAGTGATCTGTCTTGATTGAATGATTGTATGTATGCATTTTTAGAAGAGTAAAACGATTCTGCCAACTTGCACTCACAGCGAAAGTCATTTCTCCTTCACAGTAGTGGGATTGCTGAATCTGATGTGATTTTTGTGGCCATGAAACCTGCAAAAAACACGGCCACTTTTGGCCAAAAAATAAGAGATGAGCTTTATCTGCGTACCCGTGATTTAGTAACTGTGATTGACCATATCGGCGTAACTGTGATTTAGTCACAGTGACTGGCAGTCATCAAATCACACAGTGACTGCATATTTGAAGTAACAGTGACCGTGACTTAATCACAGACACGCCGGGTTGTCTCATCCCTAACGTATAGTGTGGCTGAACAGGTTCATTCATTTCCGAGAATTCAGTCAGAATTATTTTTTCTACAAATGGACAGCACGGCTTTGACTGGCATATTGTGAGAGTGAAATGATAAAAGAACTTTATTTTTGATTTGGTTAAAAAAAATGAAGAAATTTTAATAAAGTGAAACTTTCCCTTGTATTCACAGTGCCATAGTATCTCCATACGAACAAAATAATACTCAAAAATACGGTTTCAGATGCAAATTAAATTCCCTTGCTTGAGGTTGTTTTATTTTGTCCAGACTTTTGTTGCGGATGGGAAAAAGTGTCGCCGTCCATACATGGGCATATGAATAGATACATTTTTCTTCATAATAATTAAATATTTTTTACCATCAAAGTGCAAAAAATAAATTCTATGCTTGCCAATTTATTTTTAGAACCGAACCCCATCAATAAGAAAACAGGGTTAGGTTCGGGTTCGGGTTCTCGTGATTATTTCTAATGGGGTTCGGTTCCCGGTTCGGTTCAGGGATCACCAGAACCTGAACCGAACCGGTTCTAAAGGGTTCGGTTCCGGACCGGTTTGCAGCCCTGATCATAACATACATTAATATATTATAAATATTCATTACGCCGTTTACATACACACATTAGATATGAACATACAAATTAAATTGCTTTTAAATTAATATTTTGACAAAATAAAAAAATGTAATTTTCGGTTATCAATTTTTTTATAGAAAAATTTTATCAGCATGATTTCTTTACAAAAGCCGCTTGGCATAACACGGTCTTCATTTTTTAAAAAGTATTCGATATAAAAATTGGAACACTGGAAGAAATTAAGCGAAAAATCGAAAGAAAAATGCTCATACAGCCGGGCTCCCATATTCACTTTCGCAAACATTTTGCGATTTGGAGACAAATTTGCACCTAAAACCGGTTTGAAATGAAAGTGAAAATGGGAGCATGGCTGATAGATTCGAATTTTTCGAAAAATTTACCTAGAAGTCCCGGAACTTGGCGTGTTCTGAAAACTTTTAGCCTGAAATATTTAAAGAAACTTTGCCAAAGAAAGTTTACCAAAAAATAAAACCGAAGAAGTTAAAGATATTTATAAAAAATGGTAGTTTCCATAAAATGGCAAACTTGACAAAAAACTTTAAAAAAATGTCGTATGAAACCATCATTACAACTCAAAAAAGTAATGATGCAGTCCGATTCCTAGGACCCGAAATAGGGGGAAACCGTCGAGTTTGTCTTTTTTTTTTACTTGCACAGTGTAATTTAATAGAATTCGGAAAAGAGATGCCTTATAAATGCCTTGGAAGTCAAGCTCATAAATGATCTGTCTAGATTGACTAGACTCACGGTTGCCACTTTTGGAGCATACGCTCTCTTGCTCGTTCGGCAAAGAGAAATTGTACCTCTACTTTTTCATTTATTTGCAGTTTCCGGTTCAAAAACAGAATTTGTTGACTCTATTGAATGAACGCGCATCATTGCATTTCATTTCGGTTGCCTTTTTATTAAATTTTTATAAGTTGTTATGTTAGGCACGTTTGACAACTTTGACCATTGTTTTCTTAAAAACTAGATGAGCTGGATCAATTTCGTGAAATAATGTGTGTGCGATATCAATTCCATTATCAGGGACGTGTAGAGCCAATTTTTGTTGTGCAATGATCTTAAAAAAATCTTCAACCCGCATTTATTCTGGCCCAATAAAATTTTTCACTGTGAATCGGAATTGTCTTTATTTGGCGATAAAGAGTATACAAATAAAGGCAAAAATCGGATGATAAATAAAGCTTTTAATAAAATCAACAGGTCATTTCCCTTGTGACACATTATTTCGAATATTTTGTTTAAAAAAATTTGGTCCCCACATAAACTTTTCCGGGAGTTTTCACCCACTTCGTACAAGAATTTAATAAATTATATTTCTTAATAAAGGTCTATGTAAAACTTAAGATCTCTTGGTTAAGCAATTTGGACTGATATGTCAGCCAGTTTGTCAGCAAATGTGTTAGTCTATAGATAGAAACAGCAAGGCTATACAAAATTAACTTTTCTTCATTTTTTGCGCTGCAAGCTTCACCCTTTACGAAAATCTAAACTTGGTTTCTCAGGTTACAAAATTTTAAAAATCAAATTAAACTCAAACATAGACTGACTTGATATTTTATGATATGTTATTTAGCGCAAGCTCTGCTCAGAAAAACAGTGTTTTACACAAATATTACTAGAAATATTGAACAAAATAACTCAGCTAAAATGAAAAGCATAAAGGAATAACGAATCTGCCAATTTATTGGTTTGTTTACGGTACGGTCACTATTAAGCGTTAAAAATATTCTTTGCGGTGCGATGGTGTCGATGAACATACATAATTGGATGGCGGCAGTAATAACACATTTCGGCCGCAACACTGAATAACCGCTCACGCGGGCCGAACTCCTTTCCGTCCAACTTCGCCATCGTTGGCACTGTTGAATAAATTTTGTTACTCAAACTTTGCACACTCTATATCGGATGTATACACATACTGATGAAGTATTTTGTATGTATATGCTAAGATGTTTGCAAGTATTAATAGCTGCTCCTGGGTAAGGGAATGATCGAAACCAGTATTCTGCAGAAGCTTTTCGTATTTTTTTTCTTGAGTGGCGACGGAATGTCTTTTGGTTAAAGCAATTTGATGAATAAGGCAGGTAATCGCTGACGGCTGCTTGAGACTCAGCCAAAATGAACACACTCATAGTTTCTCTGAGGTGTTGGTTTCGGCTGTAATTGAAGTTGGGTTTATTTTAAGACATTATTTTCTTTTCCTTCGAAGCAGCAACTAGAAAAAAAGTCCTTTTATAGTTAGCATTAAATAAAACTGACATTCTATCTTATATTTTAATACATTCTGATTTTGAAGATAACAAAAGGTAACGAATGCAAAGAGAAAAGAGAATTCTGAACTGTTTCAGTACTATCCATGAAATTCACCCATTAATTTAGTACTAAGTGTAAAAAATCTAACGTTCTGAAAGAAAGTTCTGGCTTTGTTTAATTCGTGACCGAAAGCATAAAAGGGAAGTCATGTTTTTAATAACAGTCCTTCCAAAGGCCTGAAGGTTTCTGTCTCTGCCGTGGTCCAATGAAAGCGATTAACCTGTATTCGAGCCAGACTTACCTGGTGAAAACGAAATTGAATGCATCTGAAGACGTTAAATGGCTTTTAGAATTTTTTGATGTGTTCGAATATTTGGACTACATAGACATAGCTACTGTTACTATGACTAATTTTAACGAGCTGAAAATACACAGACGCTGAATTTATTGATTTATACGATGTCGAAGTATTCACATTGGACCAGCTATGTTCCCAAATCAACAAGTTGGTGTTTAGAAACGATATATTTTTAAGTTTTTATTTTAAGCTACGGTTGATGATTCAGTTCGAGCAGTGGTATTTTGCTGATCCGATTCAAATTCGTTTCGGAATTCCAATATAAACTAGAGATTCCCTCTTCAGAGAGATTTGCAGCCTTTTGAAAAAATTCGCAGAGCTGATTCTCAGAAGCCTTACCTATATGCCGAAAATGTGCTCCAAGAATGAGCATGGGCCAGGCAACTTGTTTTTCAAAAACAGCTCATAACCCAGCCAACCAGCGTAGTCTGCTGGGTACACCTTTAGGAGTCCCTATACGGAGCTCCTAACTCTCCTTGAGAGGCTCCTAAAGCAATCCCAAAAGTGCATATAAAACTAATATATCCACCCATACCTCGCTTAACGGTCGCCCCGTTTAACGGCATATTTACTTAACGGCCACACCACATTTAATACCAAGTTTCACTTAGCGCACTTTTTTACCTCGCTTAACAGCCCAAAAAAAATGTATATATATTGTGTACTACTAAAAACTTAAAAAACGAGAGCGTAAGTTGAAGTCGGCCCTGCTCGACTTCGATATACCCGTTACTCAGGGTTTATTTAAGATTATTTTATTAGATCACAATATGCCCAAATTGTGGGAGATATGAGGTTTTTTCCAAATTGCGGGGGTGGCAACTCTACTACACTCAGAAAAAAATGACGTTGTAAAAGGCAGCACAAATTTCTTGCTTTTATACCCGACCCGTTCTTGTTTTTTCTGTTCTTGAAATAAGCCCACGTTCTCAAAAGTATACCATCGGTTCTAAATCGACGAACGAACTGAGAAAATCAGTTCTTGAAATGGTTCTTGAAAAATTACCGAATTTCTTTAACACTGAGCTTAGGCACAACATATTAACTCAGTACGGTGGTGGAACTGTTTAAGATGCCTGTCATATATAAAAATGTGCAGAAGGCCGAGGTTCAAGTCCCAGGGCCAGCGAAAAAAAAAACGAGAAGGCAAAGCTAACTTCGACTTTGCCGAAGTTTTAATACACTTGAAAAACTTTACTCCAACTGATTTAACCTGTAAAATATATATAGGATATAGATATCAGATATTAAAAATTTTTAGATCATTGATAATAAAAAATTTGATACAATAAAAAAACTTTTCTCAGTAACACACATTTTTCGACCGATCGGTCCTATGGCAGCTATATGCTATAGTCATCCGATTTTGATAAAATCTTCCAGAATTGTGTTGACGCATATAAAACTAATCTATACCAAGATTGGTGAAGATACGATGGAAAATAAAAAAGTTTTTCCCACTAGAACTAGTTTTTTGACCGACCTTTTATATGGCAGCTATATGCTATATTCATCGGATTTTGATCAATTTTTTCAAAAAATATGTAAAATCATCTTAAACTAATATATACCAAGATTGGAAACGCTACAATGGAAAATAAAAAAGTTTTTCTCACAAAGACTTATTTTCCGAACGATCGTTCCTATGGGAGCTATAAGATATAGTCGTCCGATCCGGCCGGTTCCGACATATTAGTTGCGTGCAGTAAAAAGAAGACTCTGTGCAAAATTTCAGCTCGATAGCTTTAAAACTGAAAGACTAGTTCGCGTAGAAACACACAGACAGACGGACAGACAGACAGACAGACAGACGGACAGACAGACGGACGGACGGACAAGCGGAAATGAACTCGGCTCGTCGTCCTGATCAAGAATATATATAGTTTATGGGGTCGGAAATGAATATTTCTATGCGTTACAAACTTCTGGTCAAAATTAATATACACTTTTCAAGTGTATAAAAAATGCAACATTAAAGAACTTGCTTACTGCGAAATTTGATTTATTTGAGAAGTGTAAAAATAAGTGAGAGAGAGAGTTTGGTGTAGGATGGGGTGGTCGGCGGGAGGGGGTTGCGGAGGAGGTCCGGAATAAAATTTTTTCCGTTCCGAATTCAAGACCGGATGGTTCTTAAACGCAGAACGTCCGGTCTCAAAAAAGCGTTCTTAACTTAAGCCCGCCGTTCTCGGTTTAAGAAAAAACGGACTTACCCTACTATTGAGAACGAAAAACACGGTTTTCGGTACATTTAGAACGGATTTTTTTCTGAGTGTATAGCTCATCTGATCGGGAATTGAAGTATGGCGGATCGATAGGTAATGCTGATTAAAACATATGTCTAGAAGATCCAAACAATCTATTTTCAAAATTGTGGGAGATGAGGTTTTTTCAAATTGCGGGGGCGGGAACTTTTCTATCGTTCATCTGATCGAAAAATGATGTATGGCGGATCGATAGGTAATGACGATCTAAATATATGTCTAGAAGGTTTGAACAATCTATTTTCAAAATTGTGAGAGATATGAGGTTTTTTTCATATTGCGGGGGCGGGAGGGGGCGTGGCAAAAATTTGAAACAAACTTAATCTGCGTGCAGAAGATACAAGACTACACTGAAAAAATTTTAGCTCTAGCTCTTATAGTTCCTGAGATCTAGGTGTTCATACAGACGGACAGACAGACGGACAGACAGACAGACAGACGGACATATCTATATCGTCTCGGCTATTGATGCTTATCAAGAATATATATACTTTATGGGGTCGGAGATGCTTCCTTCTGCCTGTTACATACATTTGCACGAACTTAGTTTACCCTTTTTACTCTACGAGTAACGGGTATAAAAATGCTGAAAACGCAACAATATTTAAAACCTACGTAGAAAGTTAAGAAAAAGTCAGGGGAAAATATATAGCAGGTTTGCTCCAATATGAGCTGGGCCAAATCTACTGTTCAAACTGTACGGGAAAATGAAATAGAAATAAAGGTACTGTTAAAGTATGTGGGTCCTGTGAAAAGAACTATTAGGTACACGAAGTAAGCTAAAAAAGAGCATATCACAAAAAATACGTTTGCCTAGGTATAGTCCGTGATAGACCATGACAAAAATGTAATTTTTGCTAATCGTTTGGATAGATGACAATACACATCGTAATCTTCCAAATGGTCATTCAAGAAAAAACCACGAGCTTAATTGAAGCATTGAATGCCCATCTTTTAGTTCAAGCCGAGGATGGTTCAACAAATTCTAAAAGCGCTCCAACTAACATAGCATTAGTTTGAATGAAGAGGCTGTGAGCTCCTTTGCCGGTGCAGCCAATGAATACACAAACGTGATTAAGAAGATCATCGGTGAAGGTGAATATATGAATGTTGAAGTCAAGTCATTTTTGCTACAACAAAAAAAAAACAAAAGACAGTAATTCAATGAATGATTGACTTTTGGGAAAAATTCACCAAAAAAGTTTCTGTAAAAGTTATCGATAAGTTCTGGATGGAACTTAAATCAGAATAATTGAACAAGTTCAGAGCATCGCCTGACTGAGAGAGTACTTCTTCAGATTGATGACAAAATACTACAATATCGATTATGTCGACCAGTTTATGAATTTGGATAGATAACCACTTACTAAGGAAGAACTAATGAAGATGAGCAAAGAAAAAGACACGCAAACGGATAAGAAGGGAAATTTTGAAAAATAATGAGGCAATTAAATATCAATTGAATTTATAAAGCATTTTCTAAAAAAGGTTGATGAATGGATTGCAAAAATTTCAATTTCTGATCCTGTTCAAAGCCGCACCGCACAAATTGCTGACGACATTAATGCAGCTAACTTTAGACGAATATCTGAATATTTTAAAATTAATTTGTTTAAATTGAGTTTTATAGCTTCAAGTTTGTTTAACTTTAATTAAAACGAGAAGGCAAAGCTTACTTCGATATGCCGAAATTTTAATACACTTGAAAAACTTTAATCCAACTGATTTAACCGGTAAAATACATATAGGATATAGATATCAGATATTTAAATTTTTTAAATCATTGATAATAATAATTTGATACCATAAAAAAACTTTTCTTAGTAAAACACATTTTCCGACCGATGACAGCTATATGCAATAGTCATCCGATTTTGATAAATTTTTTCAAAATTAAGTGAAAGTATATAAAATTAACATATACAAAGATTAGTGACGCTACAATGGAAAACAAAAAAGTTTTTCTCACTAGAACTAGTTTTTAGACCGACCGTTTATATGGCAGCTATATGCTATTGTCATTCGATTTTGATCAATTTTTCCAGAATTAAGTGGAAGCATATAAAACTTAGTCCGCATTAACACGATGCAGTTTCCTTCATGAAGTTCTTCATGAAGTTTTTGTTTGTGGGGTAGAGGTGAAGAGAGGCGGCCGAAGCAGGCAAAGCTTCATGACCTACCGCGGCGTGAAGCTTTTCGATCATTCTCCTTTGCTTTGTTCCGATAGAACTGATGCAGGGTTGATTTGCTTATCGATAACTCGTGTTCTCAGGCGAATTGAAATCGAACTTCATGAAGATGCTTCAAAACGAAATCGAAGAGAGCTTCATGAAGCAAACTTCATCGTGTAAATGCGGACTAATACAAACCATGATTGGTGAAGCTACGATGGAAAACTAAAAAGTTTTTCTCACTAGAACTAGTTTTTTGACCGACCCTTTATATGGCAGCTATATGATATAGTCATCCGATTTTGATAAATTTTTTTGAAATTATGTGAAAGAATATAAAACTAATATATACCAAGATTGAAGACGCTACGATGGAAAACAACAAAGTTTTTTTCACTAGAAGTAGTTTTTGACCGACCGTTTATATGGCAGCTATATGCTATAGTCAACCGATTTTGATAAATTTTTTCGAAATTATGTAAAAGCATATAAAACTAATATATACCAAGATTGGAGACGCTACACTCAAAAAAAAGAAAAACCTAATTTTAAGGCTGAGCAGTTCCTAAAACAATAAATTGCCAATAACTCAACATTCATAGCAATTATTTACCTAAACGATGAGAATTTAACCTAAAACGGAAATTTTAAGACAATTTTTTTATGGCAATACGTCACCAATTTTTATGGTCACGTTTCCTAAGCATTGGTAATGTCAGTTTATCTTTGAATGTGCCAAGTGCTACACTACTACTTCGAACAATAAGCCGCAATATGGAATGCAAAATTATCCGTAATGATTATTTGAACTCTTGACATTGAAAAAAATAAAAAATGTTAAAAAAAAACAAAAAAAATTATTTGGTTCCAAGAGGAATTGAACCCACGACCTCGGCATTCTAAGTCAACAGTCTTACCCACTAGACCACCACTTCTATTACAAATTTAGAGCATAACATACGGCTGCATTCTTTTAAGTCATTTGGCGCATCTTGCTGTATGAGGTGCGTGGTCGTGTGAGCTGAGGTGCGGCCATTTCTGTGTTCCAATCCCCGAGGTCCCGAGTTCGATTCCCAGACGAGAGGAAGGTAAATTAAAAAAGTTTTTATAATTCTTATTAAATGTTTTTCAGAGGAAATAATAACATCCGCGAATAAATAAAAAAACTGGCTCTTGTGAGAAAAACTTTTTTTTTCACCGTAGCGTCACCAATCGTGGTATATATTAGTTTTATATGGTTCCATACAATTTAGGAAAAATTGATCAAAATCGGATGACTATAGCATATAGCTGCCATACGAACGGTCGGTCAAAAAACAAGTTCTAGTGAGGAAAACTTTTTTGTTTTCCATCGTATCATCACTAATCTTGGTAGATATTAGTTTTATAAGCTTTTACTAATTTTTGAAAAAATTTATAAAAATCGGATGACTATAGCATATAGTTGCCATAGGACCGATCGATCGGAAAATGTGTTTTACTAAGAAAAGTTTTTTTTTATGGTATCAAATTTTTATTATCAATGATTTAAAATTTTTAAATATCTGATATCTATATCCTATATATATTTTACAGGTTAAATCAGTTGGAGTAAAGATTTTCAAGTGTATTAAAACTTCGGCACCGTCGAAGTTAGCTTTGCCTTCACCCAGAGAAATAAATTGCCTGAAACCGTCAAAAATAACCAAAAATTTAGGCAATTTGTACTCAAAATTGCGCCAAAGACATCATATCCTAACTTTAAGGTTGCTGATGACCTTAGATTTTTAGGTCGTTTTCACCTTAATTTAAGGCCAAAAATTGCTAAAAATTAAAATAAATTTGATTCCACAAATATGTGGGAAGGGGGAGGCGCGCAGAAGACAAGATAGACCAATGCATGGGGGGTGGGTGGGGGGGTTATTTATTCGCCGATGGTATTATTTCCTCTGAAAAACATTTAATAAGAATTATAAAAACTTTTTTAATTTACCTTCCTCGTCTGGGAATCGAACTCGGGACCTCGGGGATTGGAACACAGAAATGGCCGCACCTCAGCTCACACGACCACGCACCTCATACAGCAAGATGCGCCAAATGACTTAAAAGAATGCAGCCGTATGTTATGCTCTAAATTTTTAATAGAAGTGGTGGTCTAGTGGGTAAGACTGTTGACCTAGAATGCCGACGTCGTGGGTTCAATTCCTCTTGGAACCAAATAATTTTTTTTGTTTTTTTTTAACATTTTTTATTTTTTTCAATGTCAAGAGTTCAAATAATCATTACAGATAATTTTGCATTCCAGATTGCGGCTTATTGTTCGAAGTAGTAGTGTAGCACTTGGCACATTCAAAGATAAACTGACATTACCAACGCTTAGGAAACGTGACCATAAAAATTGGTGACGTATTGCCATAAAAAAATTGTCTTAAAATTTCCGTTTTAGGTTAAATTCTCATCGTTTAGGTAAATAATTGCTATGAATGTTGAGTTATTGGCAATTTATTGTTTTAGGAACTGCTCAGCCTTAAAATTAGGTTTTTCTTTTTTTTGAGTGTTCTCGTTTTTAATTTTTTTCAATTTTTAAAATTTTATTGACTCTTTTGACACTTTCAGCCATGTTCCGAATTTCACTTCCACAAAAGTTTTGTGATTTCAAACCGGTTTTTGAACAAAATTTGGTCTCCAAATCACAAAAATTTTGTGGAAGTGGAATTGAGAACATGGCTGTTTGACTTTTTTGTTTGAACTTTGGAATTTGGATGACTTAAAATTAAAAGCTTACTATGGTAGAAATCTTATTTGACGAGTGAGACACATGATTTAGAAGGCCATAAACATATTTACACTAAGTTAAGGTGCACGCACCAATTTTTAAATTAACAAATTTTATGGTTTTTAAAGGGTTACATTTGTTTTCAGTGTCTGAAAAAGCCTATTTTTTTCATTTTCTTTTTAATTTTAATCAAGGAATTAATTTATTCACTCTTCTTTGCAAAAGAAAGAGCAACATTCAAAATATATTTGGACATAAGTTTCATTTAAGAATATTGAGACTCAACCACTGAGAACTGGTTTCCGAAGACACCTAAAAAGTCTCCACGCGGTGGACACGATAACTGTTAATAGATTAAACTGAAATCAATAACACAATTTATTTCTGTTAGTAGGTGAGTATAGCTCGTGATAAAACGAAGAGATTAAAAACAAAAGAAATTTTAATTTTTGTCGGAGTTGTAAGCAAAATAATACCCATGTGTCCTATGTACAAATCGCTTTCGACCCAATTACCATACTATTTGGGTCGTTTTTGGATTGAAAGCGATTTGCAGAACACATGGGATAAATGTGAATATAAATAGGAATACAAATTACCAAAGTTACCTTGTGAAAAAGAATTGTTCGTTTAATCATTAGCATATCCTATATTGAAGGAGGGATCAAATTTTAAGAAAAATCGGTTGACATGTTTTTACGAAAACTTGTCTAAAGTCCTCAAAAACCATTTTTTGAGAAAAGCCCGACCTGTCCCTTATGGGCCTTTAAAAAAAAAACAGCTATCTTTCAGAGTGTTTTTCTAATTGACTTTAAAAATATGTATTGTTGTATTATATCTTAAAACCCATGTAACCCTATAAGCCTAGTGCTCAGATCGATAAAAATATTTATTTTGTCACAATACTTCATACAAAAAGAAAAAATTTGTCATTGCTTTGATACTCAAGAGCTGTTCAAAAATGATTCTATTCTTATAAATTATTGTGACAAAATGTAAAAATGTATTTAAAAACTTGTTTTAAATGGTAACTTATGTACCATGAGTAAGGCAAGTAAGAAAAATGTTATCAAACGATAGAATAGTTAGAATAATCTCCGTCTCCTATTCTTTTTTCATTAACAATTTTATGTTACTGAGAAAATGGTTGAAAATAATCAACATGTATGTATGTTGATTTCGAGAGCGACTTTTCTTTAGTGAAACAAAAGGAACGACACTTTAAGCAATCATTATTTCTTTGCTAAGCCATGGTGACCAAAACTATTTTCACTGATTGGAAAGGAATCACAAAGCGCTAAACACTAATTAAGTTACATAAGTAAAAGAATGTAATATTACGTGTACGTCCACCTAAAATTTTTTGGAGTTTTCGGCCTCCCCCCCCTTGATGGAAAGCTGGCTACGCCCTTGCTAGGGATGTTCAAATATAAATCAAGCGAGAGCGTAAGTCGAAGTCGGCCCTGCTCTACTTCTATATACCCGTTACTCAGGGTAAGGTTTATTTCAGAATATTTTATTAGATCACAACATGCCCAAACTGTGTTTTTTTCCAAATTGCGGGGGTGGCAACTCTACTATAGCTGATCTGATCGGGACATTGATGTATGGCGGATTGATAAGTAATGATGATTAAAATATATGTCTAGAAGGTTTGAACAATCTATTTTCAAAATTGTGGGAGATATGAGGTATTTTTCAAATTGCGGGGGCGGAAACTTTTCTATCGTTCAACTGATCAGGAAATTATGTATGGCGGATCGATAGGTAGTGATGATTAAAATATATGTCTAGAAGGTTTTAACAATGTATTTTCAAAATTGTGGGAGATATGAGGTATTTTTATACACTTGAAAAGTGTATATTAATTTTGCCCAGAAGTTTGTAAGGCATAGAAATAATCATTTCCGACCCTATAAACTATATCTATTCTTGATCAGGACGACGAGCCGAGTTCATTTCCGCTTGTCCGTCTGTCTGTCCGTCTGTCTGTTTCTACGCGAACTAGTCTCTCAGTTTTAAAGCTATCGAGCTGAAATTTTGCACAGAGTCTTATTTTTACTGCACGCAACTAATATGTCGGAACCGGCCGGATCAGGTGACTATATCTTATAGCTGCCATAGGAACGATCGGTCGAAAAATAAGTCTTAGTGAGAAAAACTTTTTTATTTTCCATTGTAGCTTCACCAATCTTGGTATATATTAGTTTTAGATGATTTTACATATTTGGGAAAAAATTTACCAAAATCGGATTAATATAGCATATAGCTGCCATATAAACGGTCGGTCACAAAACAAGTTCTAGTGGGAAAAACTTTTTTATTTTTCATCCTAGCGACACCAATCTTGGTATACATTAGTTTTATATGCGTCAACACAATTCTGGAAGATTTTATCAAAATCGGATGACTATAGCATATAGCTGCCATAGGACCGATCGGTCGAAAAATGTGTTTTACTAAGAAAAGATTTTTTTATGGTATCAAATTTTTTATTATCAATGATTTAAAAATTTTAAATATCTGATATCTATATCCTATATATATTTTACCGGTAAAATCAATGGGAGTAAAGTTTTTCAAGTGTATTAAAACTTCGGCACAGTCGAAGTTAGCTTTGCCTTCTCGTTGAAATTGCGGGGGCGGTAACTCTATTATGGTTCATCTGATCGAAAAATGATGTATGGCGGATCGATTGGTAATGATGATTAAAATATATGCGTGCAGACAATACAAGTCTACACAAAAAAAATGGTAGCTCTAGCTCTTGTAGTCTCTGAGATCTAGGTGTTCATACAGTCAGACGGACGGACGGACAGACGGACATGTCTATATCGACTCGGCTATTGATGCTGATCAAGAATATATATACTCTATGGGGTCGGCGATGCTTTCTTCTGCCTGTTACATACATTTGCACGAACTTAGTATTCCCTTTTTACTCTACGAGTAACGGGTATAAAAATGGTTAAGTCTAAGTAGAAATATTAAATAACTTAATGTTTTCCGGACTTACCATTTTTGGTTTTACCTTTACCTTGCGGTGGTAAAAAGAATATTCATATACTTCCCGATTTTGCGAGAAAAAAAAGGAGAAAAGAAACGTTCTTATAAATCTTAATATTTGGAGTCAGGCCTTCAGCACAGTGGGCGCACACAGTACATCACATATTCTAGAAAAAACCTAACGTTGAGACAATCAATTAATGCGCGAGGAAAAATGTTTTTCATGTATTTATTACATTTGTTTAGATTTTTTTGGAGTTCCGAATTTGAATTATCTGAATTCGATGAAGTAATTTAAAGCAACATTTTAATATGCGCCGTGGTTGACATTAGCTTAGACATTGTATTCAATCAATTAGTAGTAGTAGTGTGTGTCTTTATTTTATAGTTTTAACATATATTTTGTATTTAATATTATTTAACTAAAAATAAACTTAACTAGCTTCAATCGGTTAATACTCCTGGCTGCCCGGGTCTTCCCCAGATACCAGATCGTTCACCTTGAGTATGGAATCGTGGTTTGGTGTTACAGTTTTCCTGTTATATTAGAGCCTATTTGCCGTCGGCTTCTATTGTTATTGTGTGCCTATGTTCAAAAGTTTTCAGTTTGAATCTGCCTCCTATAGTTCAGAGCAAGTTTTAGAAAATTGGCGAGAGCATTTCAATTCGATCCATTCAGAATGCTAATTGCTTCCAGATGAGTGAGTTGTGGTTTTTTGAGGTGGAGCTTCCTAACTTCATTCAAAATGGGACATATGGCAATAAAATGCATGGTATTTTCGTCGGTCCTTAAATTGCACAGGTTTCATTGAGTGTTGGTTCGGTTTGGCATGGCGTTTAGAGGCAACATTTCTGTTGGTGCTTTACATATTAAGGATATTTGCCATATTTTTAAGTCATCATGAAGGTAGTTTGCATTATTTAGACTATGGTTAAGCATTTTGTTAGTTGTTCTAGACGAACTTTGGCTGGCCTGGAAAGCAAACTTTGTCACAAATGCGCGATTGACTTGATCCACAATTTTCTCATGTGCTGACTCCCACGTGCTTGAGTCAGTTATATCCAGATCTTTACCATGTTCGTCGGCCAGGCTCTGCCATTTTCCAAAAAACTGGCATGTTTCGCTCTGAAGGAATTTCGATATTATTTTTGGTAACCTGCTTTCAGGCATCTTCATTATTTTTTGGATATATGAAAAGTGCGCCTGCAATGCTTCGGTGTATAGCAGCGACAGACCTGTTTCAAGTTAAATTGCGTTGTTTCAAGGTAATTTGGTGTACTTCTGGGCAACTGGAAGATTTTCTTGATAAAGTGACGCTGCAGTTTCTCTGTTTCCTCATGGTAGGTATGTCCCCAAATTTGCGGCGCATACAGCATTATTGAACGCACAGTGGCCTTAAAAAGCTTGTACTTTACGCTTGGTAACACATTTTGTCTGCCGAGGAAAGAGTTTCAAGTGCTATTCATGGCAATTTTTGAGTCAGAAAGTTTTTGCTGTAGGTGATTGGAGTAATTTAAATTTTGCGTTACCGTGACTCCGAGGTATTTAAATTCTTTTACAACATCAAGGTGTTCTCCATTTAAATGCCAGTTCAGCTTGTTTACGGTACGTCCTCTTCCATCACGGATACCAGTACCTTACTCTTATCAATATTTATAAGTAGGTTCCAACGTTGGCAATAAAAAAAGCGAATTAATCATCTCCTGCAATTTGAGCGGCGCATAGAGGCTCGTTTGGCCGATTTAGCGTTGCAAAAATCAAATTTTGATGTTCGATTTTTTTGACCAAAATATTTTAATTCAATAAAGGATACTCCAGATAGCCAGATAAACTTTGGTTTTTTGAATTTGGTCAATTACTTAAGATTTTACAGTGGTTTGAAGTTGAATAATTTTTTATTCAAGCGTATAAAACCAAAACGGATATTCCGATTTGAATTTGGTTGATTTTATTCAAAAGATGTATCAATTCCTAATGTAAATGCATTTACACATTTTTATTATTTGAAATATGGATGTTGGAACTAACGTTTTGGGTGGACACTTTTTTTGAGTCAATTTTTCAACATTAATAGGCTCGGAAAAAAAAAGGTTCGCTCATCGCCAATAATTTGAAGCATAAATATCATGTGGTAGCTAATAATTAATGTATTGTAAAAGTTGTAGCTGCATATCCCTGCATACCTAGCCGCTGCAGTGATATATGTCAATTAACGTGCAGGTAAAGCAGACCAATCCCAGTCGAAAATACAGGAGGAAAAAATGTTTTGATTGGATTTCAATGCTTCTTGACTATGATTAAAGGAAAAGTCTTGGGCGATATCACAATGCCAAATCAAAATTGGCATGTGCTATCAGCAAGAGGAAACAAAAGGACTTTCAGGAGTTCGAGACATCGGAATCGGACGAGCATAATTATGAATACGGCATTTCTAAATTGCATGCAAGGATCTTACTTATGGAGTTCATGCTTAAATGGGAATATACTCTTCCACAACAAATAGGCGACTCTGTTGACAGTGTCAATACAAAACCAAGGGAAAGTATAAGATAACCGGATATACAAAAAAAGTTCTTGGCAGAGCTCGGGCTAAAAGTCAACTACCCCAAGCAGGGGTATTGAAACACAAATGATGGAAACCATCCCGGAGATTCTGCAATAACGATGCGGCAACTGCTAAGATAACAGGAATTCATCTGGATGTCATCAAACGGCTTAAGATCATTCTCAATGTCTTAAGCTGTATTGAAAATGTTGATGCATGCAAATATGGAAAATATGCTAAGGAGACAAGAAATCTGTTATGTACAAAATATCCGTAAAAACTAACTCCTACTGTTTATAAAATATTGGATCATGGTGAGCAGATAATGCAACTATAACTTTTATCGATGGGAGACTTGTCAGAAGAAGCCCAAGAATCTAAAAAAGGGACTACAAAAGGTATAGATATGCTTACACGTCCAAAATAACACGAAATCAAGAAAACATGAACCTTTCAACATGTTGTCGGCCTCCTCTGATCCCCGTATCTCATCTCTTAGACACATCAGAGCACTCGACGAATTAACCGAAGAATATTCTCCAGAAATATTTGATCTATTATGTACTAATCATATGAATACCTATATTGACAATATTTTTTAAGAAAATTAACAATTCCAATGTTAGAACTAATTTTTTAAGAAACAATTTTTTTTAATAATTTCAAATTATATTTTTATTAAATTTAGTTAGTTTTAAAACACTTTTTTCAATAAACCGTTAAAAAAAATTTAAATGTTTTGCCTATTTCATGAAATCTTTTCAGTCACTGAAAAAATGTTTTGCAAGAGGAAGCAAAAGGACTTTCAGGAGTTCGAGACATCGGAAATGGACTAGCATAATTATGAATACGGCATTTCTCCATTGCATGCAAGGATCTTACTTATGGAGTTCATGCTTAAATGGGAATATACTCTTCCACAACAAAGAGGCGACTCTGATGACAGTGCCAACACAAAACCGAGGAAAAGTATAAGATAACCGGATATACAAAACGAGAAGGCCAAGCTAACTTCGACTGTGCCGAAGTTTTAATACACTTGAAAAACTTTTCTCCAATTGATTTAACCGGTAAAATATATATAGGATATAGATATCAGATATTTAAAATTTTTTAATCATTGATAATAAAAATTTGATAACATAAAAAAACTTTTCTTAGTAAAACACATTTTCCGACCGATCGGTCCTATGGCAGCTATATGCTATAGTCATCCGATTTTGATCAATTTTTTCTGTATTATGTAAAAGCATATAAAACTAATATATACCAAGATTGGTGACGATACGATGGAAAACAAAAAAGTTTTCCTCACTAGAACTTGTTTTTTGACCGACCGTTTATATGGCAGCTATATGCTATAGTCATCCGATTTTGATAAATTTTTTCAAAATTATGTGAAAGCATATAAAACTAATATATACCAAGATTGGGGACGCTACGATAGAAGACAAAAAAGTTTTTCTCACTAGTAGTAGTTTTTTGACCGACCGTTTATATGGCAGCTATATGCTATAGTCATCCGATTTTGATAAATTTTTTCAGAGTGGTGTGGAAACATATAAAACTAATATATACTACGATTGGAGACGCTACGATGGAAATACAAAAAGTTTTTCTCACAAAGACTTATTTTTCGACCGATCGTTCCTATGGCAGCTATATGATATAGTCATCCGATCCGGCCGGTTCCGACATATTAGTTGCGTGCAGTAAAAAGAAGACTCTGTGCAAAATTTCAGCTCGATAGCTTTAAAACTGAGAGACTAGTTTGCGTAGAAACAGACAGACAGACAGACGGACAGACGGACAGACGGACAGACAGACAGACGGACGGACGGACAAGCGGAAATGAACTCAGCTCGTCGTCCTGATCAAGAATATATATAGTTTATGGGGTCGGAAATGAATATTTCTATGCGTTACAAACTTCTGGGCAAAATTAATATACACTTTTCAAGTGTATAAAAAGTTGTTGGCAGAGCTCGGGCTAAAAGTCGACTACCCCAAGCAGGGCTATTGAAACACAAATGATGGAAATAACGATGAGGCAACTGCTCAGATAACAGAAATTCATCTGGATGTCATCAAAAGATAAAAGATCATTTTCAATGTCTTAAGCTGTGGTGAAAATGTTGATGCATGCAAATATGGAAAATATGCTAAGGAGACAACGAATCTTTTATGTACAAAATATCGAAAAACTATCTCCTACTGTTCATAAAATATTAGATCATGGTGAGCAGATAATACAACGACAGCTATTATCGATAGGAGAGTTGTCAGAAAAGCCCAAGAATCTAAAAACTAGGACTACAAAAGGTATATGCGAGCACGAGCAAAATATATCGACTTAAGAAAACACGGACCTTTTCAACATGTTGTCGGCCTCCTCTGATCCCCATATCTCATCTCTCAGACACATCCGAACACTCGACGAATTAACTGAAGAATATTCACCAGAAATATTAGATTTATTAGGTACTAATGATATGAATACCTATATTGGCAACATTTTTAAAGAAAATTAACAATTCCAATGTTAGAACTATTTTTTTATGAAAATAAATTTTTTTAAGTAATTTCAAATTATATTTTTATTAAATTTAGTTAATTGTAGTTAGTTTTAAAACATAATTTTCAATAAATCGTTAAAAAAAATTAAAATGTTTTGCCTATTTCATGAAATCTTTTCAGTGTATTCAAATATGAACTTTAGCAGCTGATCCTGAGTAACCCTATTGATCTACATAGACATGCATTAGCTCAATTTAAAGCTACATTAATTCTCTTTAATCGTTATGATTTTTGCCACGCTTAATCGGCGAAACGAGCCACTGTGCGTCGTGTCGGCCATTATCACCATGTCACCAGCGTACATTAAGGCTTTAATAGTATGATTAGCATAGGTGATACCAATCAATTATATCTACTTAAAAAATATTTTGTCCCTTCGAGAGATTGTTTCTAAAATATGTACACGGATATCTGTAACCAGAAAAAAAATATTTCACGAAAATATCGGATGAACCTTCTTGGAAAAAAAAACACAATTTAAGAATTCATTTTTTTGAATCTTTTATATACCTTATATTTTCTCGGATAGAAATTTTATATTTGTGCTGCTTAAATCGGATGCATTTTTTTTAAGTTTTACGTTTTTTGTCGTTTATCTCGCGATCTGTTAGTGGTTGGAATCTCAAAAAATAAGATTATTTCATGAATTTTGTTAAAAAACAAACAAAAAAAAAACTGGGTGACTGAAGTCACATGGAATGACCCATATGTATAAACATAATCAATTTTATTTTAAGTGCATTTTACTTTAATATAACCATATTCATACGAACAATGGTTGTCAAGTATGTTTTGAATAAAATAAGGGCCGTTTTCTCATGTTGCCGTTTTTGCAAATCTAGGTGGATTTGCTGATTTTGATGATCTCATGTACACGAAAAACACCTAGATGTATTTCGTAGACATCTACTTCATCCTCATGGATTTGATAACCATGTACATTGTTTTGCTTGTTAGGTATTTTTATGCCTGCGCACATACGATCACACCGACAAATGTACAAAACAAGCTGCCGCAAAAAATTTGGTTATTTAAATTACTGCATTTGTAAAAAGAAACCAAAAAATGGAAAATATTAGACGGACTTTTTATTTACTGTCACTGGCAGACATGGCTGAAAAGACAGAAGGGCAAAAGGCAAGTCGCTGCAACGAAAGTTCGTATCGATGAGTATTTGGCAGTATCTGCGGACTGCAAGGGGTCAAATGGATCGGTTGGCGGGAAGTTAAGGTGAATGAGATTGGACCTAAGCCCAACCGCACTGCTTTTTCATATTTAATTGGTCCACACGAAATCCTGTCATTCGCGCTAAATGCCATTAATTTAATTGAGATTTTCGACCAAATTGATCCACTTCTCCTTGATCTGTTTCCAGGTCATTTTGATCGACTATTTTTTCTCCAACACATCCTTATTCTCCTCAACGAGATCTACAATAATCAGTTCCTGTTCCACCGTAAAATGCTCGCTTCCAAACAATCAAATTGAAGTTGATCAAGTTTAAGTGAACTTATACAGCTATGCTCCGGTTTTCACTTAGTTTTGCGAATTGCGATTTGAGGAAATTCGTACGATTTAAATTGTGTGTGCTCCGACATTCGCCATTTTTCGTTATCGATTATGTTTCATTTCCATTTCGTTCTGCAACGTTTCACAAGAGAGAAACGGATTTTGACAAACTCATCGGTAATCGCCACAGTCAATTCGTAAGTTTTTGTTGGCAAACGTAGTTTTGCTACTTGTGCCATTTTGGGTGTGATCAGTAAAAAATTGTTTGATAATTCAATTTAATCTGAATATAATAAGAGAGTTCGTAACAATTATCTTAAATTATCATAGAATGGGATTAAAATTGTTTTATTCGATTCCAGTCCCTTCCTCATGCCACATTTTCCATTTACTTTTCATTTCACGGTTTTAAAGCGGCGAAATTTAGCGATTTGCGAATTTCGGAGCACCAACTTTCGCAAAATTTTTGCGAAAGCGAAAATGTGAGCATGGCTGATAATCGAACTTGAAATGAGAATTTTGTTGTCAGATTTGGAAATTCCAAACTTAGTCAGATTTTGAGATCGTTTGTTTAAGTACGGAATTCTTAATTTTTTTTTGGGTTAAAACAGGAGATCTAAATGTGAGCATTGGGCAGTTGGAGCAAGGTATAGAAGATCTGTTCATTGTGGTCTCAGATATCAAAGAGTATCAAAGGAAAAAATAGAAGGCTAACATCGGCTACGCCGATGTTTTAAATACCCTTGCAGTTTTTGAAAGGCGCTACGATTTATACCAAAAAAGTTTTTCTCATTATAATTAGTTTTAGCTATATGCTATAGTCATCCGATTTCGATAAAATTTTCCAGAATTGTGTGGAAGTTTATGAAACTAATATATACCACGATTGGTGATGCTACGATGGAAAACAAAAAAGTTTTTCTTACTAGAACTAGTTTTTGGACCGACCGTTTATATGGCAGCTATATGTCATTGTCATCTGATTTTGATCAATTTTTTCGGAATTGTGTGGAATTATATAAAACTAAAATATATCACGATTGGTGACGCTACCATGGAAAACAAAAATGTTTTTCCCACTAAAACTAGTATTTGGACCTACCGTTTATATAGCAGCTATATACTACAGTCATCCGATTTCGATAAATTTTTTCAGAATTGTGAATTGTCCAGAATTGCAGCTGTCGACGCGGTAACAGCGGTCACTTCAACTGCACAGAATGTTATTAACGGAACTCGCTGGCTACACGGAGACAAAGAATATTGTCTTGTCGTAACTCTAGACATTAAAAACGCGTTCAATTTGGCAAACTGCGCAAAAGTTCTGGACGTACTTGAAAGAATAGGTGCCTCGCCCCACCTAAGGAAGTTTGTGCGAAGCTATTTCGACACCCGAATCTTTTAGTTAACACAGAGGAAGGCATGAAAAGGTATGAGGTTACCGGAGGAGAACTACAAGGTTCTGTACTAGGCCCCGTCTTGTGGAACGCAATGTACGACGGAGATCTGAGAGTTGATGTGGCTGCAAAATCCAAAATTATGGGATTCGCAGACGATATTACAGTGGTAGTGGTCGCAAAACACCTGGACGAGATCGGTACAAATTCAACCATGTCGATCGATTATATTCGAAATTGGCTCCAAAGCTCTAGACTCACTCATAAGACTAAGGCAGTCTTGATATCCAGCAGGAAGGCAGTGGAGGAAACTTCCTTTACGATCGGAGACTACACAGTTCAGACGAAACCAGCGATTAAATATCTTGGAATCATGATTAATAGAAGGCTAAATTTCAAGGAGCACCTCGATTATTCAAACGAAAAGTCCACTGGGACAATAACACCTAATGATGGTAAATGCTGGAGGTCCAAAGCAAAGAACAAGGCGACTGCTTAAGAACCAAATTCTTTACAGAGCGCCAGCGTGAATAGGTGCACTGGAATAGGGACGTATCGGCTCTGCGCTCAACGGGTCTGCTGCGCACTTAGAACAGTTTCGGATGAAGCCGCGCTAGTCCTTGCAAGTATGCACCCAATCGACAAACTAGCACTGGAAGCCGTTCACATCACATCCCTCGAGCATTCTAGTCGATTAGAAGGGAGACAGCAAGCACGTAAAAACAGCACAGACATGTGGCAGAATCGCTGGAGGAACAGCGCTAAAGGGCGGTGCACTTTTCGGTGTATCAAATCGGTCAGGAAATGAAACGAGAGAAAGCATGGAAATATGGACTTCTTTATATTAACATAAAATAATAGTATTAACGTCAAATGGTAGTATTAACATTAAATTTTAGTTTTAACTTTAACTTTAATTTCACTCATTATATATATTGAGCATATACATATGAATGCAATAGGAGAGCTTGATATCTGTTAAATTGTATGAGTTATTCAAGACTTTCTATTGCAGGGAAGGGAGGGAGCGTGGAAAAAATGTGAAGCAACTTTGATCTGGGAGCAAATCATAAGAGTCTACATTGAAAAAATTGTAGCTTACGTTCTTGTAGTCACTGAGATTTACTACAGGTGTTAATATGGACAGACGGACGGACCGATGGACTGACAAACCAACTGGGCTTAGTCAATTTGACTATTGCTGCTAATCAAGAATATATATACATATATAATAAAATACATAATTCAAGGGTACGGGGTATTTCGTACCCGGGGCACTAGCCTGAAGCACTCTTACTTGTTCATTATAAGTGGACAATATTAAGCATTATCTGTATATTTAAGTTTAATTAATTAACTTTAAAAGCAAAAATTAATTCATCATATAATAATGTTGCTTAAAATATGTTTGTCATTAAATTAAATAAATAGGATTTCGTATCGAAACGACAAAAAACTTTTTAAATTGCTTTATGTACTCAGCGATTGTGGGAATACCTTCGTGTCTAACATAAATTACCAGGCAGCTGATAATGCATTGATGTGCACCCAAATTAAACTAACTACCATTTGCAAAATCAATTGAAAGACAATGTTAAATGCTACTATTAAGAGAACTCGACTTATAAAATACCCGGTACTCCGTTTTAGCACTGAAACGCTGCATAAAATATTTATTTTTATTCACCACTGTAATCGGCACTCTAAATTTAAAGCAGAATTTCTTTTAGCCAGCCATTTACAAACAAAAACTATTTATGTTTTCAATGGTAGAACTTGGCTTTGGGTGGTGTAGTCGATTCATAAACTTAGAATACTCTTCAATCCCATTCTAAATACTAGGTATTAGAACAAGTTACTTACCTGAAGTAAGTATGCTATTGGGTATGATTATTTATTTATAGCTAAGTTGCGCGTTGTCAGAAAGAGTGAAGTTAAATGAAGAACGACCACTGCTTGGTTCTTTGGAACGGATAGCGCCTTGAACAAAATCTCAATATAATCCAACAAACAAGAGATTATTTTTTGTTTTTCGAGGATGGCTTTTAATTCCAGCTACTTATTATATCCGACACCATAAAGTACAGATATTTTTGATGAGCATCAATAGCCGAGTCGATCTAGCCTTGTCCGGTCGGTCTGTTTCTATGCTATCTTCTCAGTTTTAAAGCTTTCTTGACCAAATTTTCAGAAAAGTCTTTAAATACATTGTCAGAAACGGCCGTATCGGATGACTATACAATTTAGCTGCCTTAGAAATGATCGGCCCAAAAACTATTTTTAGTGAGAATCAAAATCTTCATCAAAATCGGATAAATATATCGAATAGTTACCGTACAACAATCGGCTTCTAGCTTGGTCGGCCAAAATGATACATAAAGTGGCGCCATGTGTTGGTCAGCGGGAGAAATCTATCAACTAACCTTTTTCTGAGCGAAAATTAAATTTTGTAAGAAAAACAGAAAAATCATTGCATATAAAAAAAGAAATTGCAAGGGTATTGAATCATCGGCGCACCGATGATAGTATTCTATATTTTTAATAAATGTTTTAGTATGTAGGATTTCATTATTTACTTTGCAGGAATTTAATTTATTTTCGATTTCGTAATACTACTTATTAGCTATTTTTTACCTATGAAAAACGATTGATGAAATCAGAAGCAAGCTGCTTGAAGTTAATGGGAACTTTTGACCTATTGTATTGATATTTATACACTTGAAAAGTGTATATTAATTTTGCCCAGAAGTTTGTAACGCATTGAAATATTCATTTCCGACCCCATAAACTATATATATTCTTGATCAGGACGACGAGCCGAGTTCATTTCCGCTTGTCCGTCCGTCCGTCCGTCTGTCCGTCTGTCCGTCGGTCCGTCTGTCCGTCTGTCTGTTTCTACGCGAACTAGTCTCTCAGTTTTAAAGCTATCGAGCTGAAATTTTGCACAGAGTCTTCTTTTTACTGCACGCAACTAATATGTCGGAACCGGCCGGATCGGATAACTATATCATATAGCTGCCATAGGAACGATCGGTCTAAGAACAAGTTCTAGTTAGAAAAACTTTTTTGTTTTCCATCGTAGCGTCACTAATCTTGGTATATGTTAGTTTTATATGCGTTCACATAATTCTGGAAAAATGTATCAAAATCGGATCACTATAGCATATAGCTGCCATAGGAACGATCGGTCGAAAAATAAGTCTTTGTGAGAAAAACTTTTTTGACTTCCATCGTAGCGTCTCCAATCGTAGTATATATTTGTTTTATATGTTTCCACACAATTCCGAAAAAATTTATCAAAATCGGATGTTTATAGCATATAGCTGCCATATAAACGGACGGTCAAAAAACTACTTCTAGTGAGAAAAACTTTTTTGTTTTTTATCGTAGCGTCCCCAATCTTGGTATATATTAGTTTTATATGCTTTCACATAATTTCGAAAAAAATTATCAAAATCGGATGACTATAGCATATAGCTGCCAAAGGACCGATCGGTCGGAAAATGTGTTTTACTAAGAAAAGTTTTTTTTATGGTATCAAATTTTTATTATCAATGATTTAAAAATTTTAAATATCTTATATCTATATCGTATATATATTTTTCCAGTTAAATCAGTTGGAGTAAAGTTTTTCAAGTGTATTAAAACTTCGGCACAGTCGAAGTTAGCTTTGCCTTCTCGTCAAAATTTAGAAAGCTGAGCTCTAATCAATATGTTTCGAAACGACATAGCTTGGTTCTAGATATGTTCCACTATTCCTCACTTGAAGGAGTATTTGGCGATATTTAGATGCGATAAAGTGATTAATTTGAGTGTTAGACACACAAAAAGGACCAGACGAAACAGCTAAATAATTATAACATTCCAAACCATAATTGAGTTGTGCATTTTTTGAAAATTTTTTTGAGTTTATTCATCAGAACTGTTGCCAAAACGAAAATGTCCATACAAAACTTTGAAACAAATTTTTTGTTTGTTTTTTTTTTTTTTGATGAAGATTTTTGATTTGTGGATTTCCCTTGATGTGCGGGAATAAAAAAAAGTCATTGGGTGCCAAGTCAGGGCTGTACGGCGCTGGTGTGAGCTGATGTGTGAGAGCTCGCATTGTCATGGTGCACAATGATCTGTCTTCTCTTGTTCGTTTTTCGAATTTCTCCGAAGACTTCAGGCAAACAAATTGTGGTGTACCACTCAGAATTGACTGTCCTACGTTGCTCAAGCGGAACAGTCGCCACATGACCTGTTTTACCGAAGAAACAGGAGACCATTTGCTTTGAAGTGCTTCTTCCACGAACGACTTTCGTTCGATTTGGCTCGTCTTCGAAGACCCACACGGTCGATTGCTGTTTTGTTTGGGGGTCATAAGCATAGATCCATGATTCGTTACCTTTAACGATCTTATAAACGT
Source organism: Lordiphosa mommai (assembly GCA_018904225.1). NCBI lineage: Eukaryota > Metazoa > Arthropoda > Insecta > Diptera > Drosophilidae > Lordiphosa > Lordiphosa mommai. Next base: position 1,624,753 of record JAEIFT010000009.1, read on the forward strand.
CTTTTGAAACACCGCGATTATATTTTTTCCAAATTTCTTTGCACCAATCCACAGGCGCTTTTTTTTTAGCGATTGTCAAATTGTGCGGGATCCAACGAGAACAAACCTTTTTTACGCCCAGGTGTTCATGCAATATCGAATGTATGCTGGTGTATGAAATGCCCAAGGATGCCTCTATATCACGGTATGTCACATGACGATCTTGCATTATCAGTTCACACACGGCATCAATGTTTTCTGGCACAACGTTTATTTTTGGACGACCTTCATTAAATTCATTAAACCAATTTTGCACAGTGCTTTAGGATGGTGATTCATCGCCATATAAATATTTAAGTTCATCGTTTCACTCTTGTCGTGATAATCCACGTCGAAAGTTGAGAAAAATGATTGCACGAAAATTTTCACGAGTTAATTCCATATTTCTGCCAAGGTCAGTTTTTGATTAATCGTTAATCGATATCAAACGTGGTCACACATGAAAGAGTTGTATGGAGCTTTTTTCGATAAAAGTCAAAACTTTTTTTGGGAAAAGGCCAATTGGTCCTAAGATGGCTAGAAGTGACCTAGGCCAGAAACTTAAATAGCAACCCACGTATTATATGCGGAAACGCATATCGGTCCGGTGGTTTGGGAGTTATCATATACATACAGGGTTGCCCATATTCGACAGACCCATCTGGCAACGCCATAACTTTTGACAGAGATGTCAGATCGCTTAATGACATACCGCGTTTGAAGCGTCAGCCCAAGCAGATTTTTACCATGGAACAATACACGCCACGCGAGCGCTCTGAAATAGTTGAAATTTACATTCAACAGAACAAGTCAATTGTGAAAACTCAACGTGCTTTAAAAAAATTTAAAAATGTGAAAAGTGCGCCTTTTAAGAACACCATTAAGCGTTTATACGAAAAATTTTCGACTGGTGAGGCTCTTTCTAATCCGAAGAGGCCAAATAAAAGTCGACCAAGGCGATCGGCCGAGAATATCGCTGCCGTACGAGCCAGTGTTGAGAGGTCCCCAAGAACATCCCAAAAACGCCGTTCTCAGCAGTTGGGCATGGCTCGGTCCACTTTACAACGGATTATTCGCGTTGATTTGCATTTGTTCCCGTACAAAATTCAATTGACGCAAAGATTGTTGCCTGCGGACAAGCCTCGTCGATTGGAATGGGCCCAAAGAGTCATCGAAATGGCCGAAGATGACGAGCAATTTTGGAACAAAATTATCATGTCCGATGAAGCCCATTTCACATTGAATGGGACCGTAAATAAGCAAAATTGCCGTATTTACGCCACTGAAAATCCACAGGAGATTCAAGAAGTGCCTCTTCATGACGAAAAAGTCACAGTTTGGTGCGGCGTTAGTGCGAAAACGGTCATTGGGCCGTTTTTCTTCCAAAATGAAAATGGCCCTGCTGTTACCATCAACCAGGAGCGTTATCGCGACATGATGACCAATTTTGTGATGCCAATTATTCGTCGAAAGCGTATGAGGCAGTTCTGGTTTCAACAAGACGGCGCTCCACCGCACACAAGTCGCATAACAATCGATTTTCTGAAGAAATTGTTTCCTGGCCGTTTGATGTCGAAAAGTGGTGATTTGGACTGGCCACCGCGTTCGCCCGATTTGACGCCGCCTGACTTCTTCTTGTGGGGATATTTGAAGTCAAAGGTTTACGTTAACAAGCCAAGGACCGTAGAAGAGCTCAAGGACAACATTCGTGAAGAAATAGCCGCTATTCCGGCCGAAATGTTGGCGAAAACGATGGAAAATGCTGCAAAAAGGGCACAATACGCCATCAACGCCAGAGGCGGCCATTTGAGAGATATCATATTCAAAAATTGATGTAAACAAATCTACTTGGAACAAATTAAATGATTAAGATTGCCAAGCGCCAAATTTTTATTTTTTTCTTTGATTTTTTTAAAAAAAACATGGGTCCGTCGAATATGGGCAACCCTGTACTTCCAACATATGTGCAGCCTCTACAGAAAAGAGCCTATGTGTCAAGATTCATCCAAATAGCTTTCAAACTAAGTGAGCAAAGAAATCGCTGAGGGACAGACGGACATGTCAATATCAACTCAGCTCGTTATACTTAACACGAAGATATATTCATTATTGATATAACATCGATAAAAACATCTAGACAATTTAATAATATCCTCCACAAGTTTAAAACCCTTGCAGTTCGGCTACAGTACACAGAAAGAAAAAATCAATCCAAACGGGATTAAATCAATCCGAAACGGTTATAAAAACAGGTCCAGCTAGGATATTCTTAAGCCGAGCTAAAAAAGATTGAAATAATCCCAATATTAGAAGTTAATTTAATACCAAAAAAAACCCTCATCTGGGAACTACAATCCAAGCGTTAGTGGGTAGGTTGGTTTTGTAAAGGCAGAGGTCCAAATTTTGGGGGACTTGGAGTACGCCACATTTTGTTGGATTGAAATTGGATACCTCTTCTCACCACAAGCACTGGATATTCTTGTTTGCTTTCGAATTTATCTTCCCGATTTTTTTCCTGTGTATATACAAAATTAATTTTCGGTTGGAACAATGCGAGGTGAATGATTTCACAAGCTCTCTTCTGTGACCATTTTGCTATCCAATTCAGAAGATGATTGTTATATGGAAGCTATACGATTCATTCATCAGATTTTGATCAAACTCGTCATATTTGTGTCGAAGCAAATACATAGTACTAAAAAATTGGCAAGTTTAAAGACTTTTCCATATACAAATATTTATAGATCAATCGCATTTATGTAACTACAATATATAGTCGTCCGATTTTGATCAATTTGACTTCGTGCCCAGATTGATCAAGACAGCTTTAAAGCGAACGGAGCGAACAGACAGAGATGGCACTATCAACTCAGCTTGTCATGCTGATCATGAATATAAACTCTTATTGGAACTTGAGATGCGTTACAAATTCCAGACCAATTTAATAATTCCCACTTTTAGGGTATAATCACATAAAATGTTAAATTTTTTTTATCAGGAAAGCGCCTCTGCTCATAATCGCGAAGGCACCACGCCGAAATTCATCATCCTGCCACAATTATCTGTTTCCAAACTCAAAGGATTTTTTAAAGCATTATTTTGAAAAAAGGTTATCCTAAAGTCTATTAGACTATTTTGAAAATACAAAAATCTTTCAAACAAATTTTATCCACGGTACGCATTCTATGTTTATTATAGACGTTAATATACAATCAAGTAATCTATTTAGAAGTTGAAGTACCCATTTACAAAATCAGATTTCGAATTAACATTATTTAAATTCAGTTATCCGTTTGAAGTAATTAATTGAGAATAAAATAAATAAATTATTACGACTTACAATACACATATTGATTTTTTACAGATTATTTAAACTTATAAAACAGATTTCACATTACCTACTTACTAACTAGAATTATGTGTTTGTGCAAAGTTGGACCTATTAACCTTAATACAAAAGGAACTACGATTTTTATGGATACCTATGTCATCAGGAATAATTCTGTACATTACATTATTTATTAAGTGACCTTCAATTTGAGCTACTATATCGTCCGCATGCTATCTTCTATTCTATTCTGGACTTCCGGCGACCGATATGTTTGTGAAGGTGCTGTTATAGTAACATTATTATAATAGTTGCTATGCATATTTGCAATAGGTGCTGTCATCATTAACAGCGGATGAGACATGGCCAGTTCATATGTAGTGCTAGGAATTGCGGACGATTGATAGTTGCCCGTGCTCAGTCCTGATATATTGACTCCGGCAGCATAATGTATGAACGGTAGGTGTGCTGCAGCAGTTATTGTATGCAAGGGTGGGAGCGGGCGATCACGTTGATTTTCAGTGCAAATGGGACGAGATACTGACAAATACTCATTAGACAACGTTCGCGATCGTGAATATCTCGAAATATCGGTGTAGGTGTTGCCACACTCCACGACATCTATGTCAGCGCGGTCATCGTCGTCTTCGTCCTCTTCGGAGGGATGCTCCGGCTTGTCTGGGGTAATCAGACTCTCGATAGTAAAGGAACGCTTTGGCCGAAAACGCATCGACAATTCGTTATCAGTATTGGTTAAAGAACGCAAATTTGACATGGTCATATCAGCCAAATTTGTTTGTTCTGCGCTAGATATAGGAATTTGCATAGCATCCGGTACTGTTTCACCAACGGCTATGGATGTTGGTAAGCGATTGGTTCTGCGGGCCATTTGTCCGGTGGAATCAAGCCTCACAGACGCAGTACTGTTAACGTCCAGCGGCGGAATATGCGCTACGGTGTTCCCATTGCGAGCGGTGAAGAAAAATCGATTTAAGTTTGCCAGAGCAGTCAACTCTTCATTGAGAAGGTCTTTATCATTTTTGTGCAGCTTAAACCTCTTTCGGCGTCTCAACAAGCTGCCGTTTTCAAACATATCAAATGCTTGTGGGTGCAAAGCCCAGTATGCTCCTTTACCCGGCCTATCCGGGCGTCGTGGCACCTTTATGAAACAGTCATTAAAACTTAAGTTGTGACGGAGGGAATTTTGCCATCGCTGAGTGTTTTTCCGATAGTACGGAAAACGATCGGTTATAAACTTGTATATGTCGCTAAGAGGTAACATCTTTTCCGGTGAACTCCAAATGGCCATTGCAGTCAATGATATATACGAATAGGGAGGCTTCTGATCGCCGTAGGATTCCCGAGAGGGTCTTGGCATTATTTTATGCAATGAGTAGTGATTTAATATATAGTCAGCGTTGGCGTGCTGGCAATTTAATGCAACATCACCGGTTATTTGGTTGATTTCACAGATTGGTTGTTAACTATGTATTGTTGCACTTTGTTATGTTTGGTGGCTCCCATTTTCATTCATTGTTTATGCCTTTACAAACTTCTCTTGTTGTGACACCGCAAATTAGGAACACAAAAACAAACTACATCGATCATATGTGTGTGCAAAAATGACGTAATATCCATTGGAGGAATGCAATTTTCAATAGAACTGCTACACGACATGACGAAAGCGACGGCAAAATGAGAGCGCGAACTGGCGGCAATAAACTCAGCACAACTACTACGCTTGTGATAAGCTGCTTCAGCGACAGTACTGAATGTACAAGCGCTCTTGCCGAGGTTTTCCTGGCTGGCAAATTACCATCTATAGCTGAATACGAATACGTGAGCGGCAGTGGCAGCGACAGCGAAGGCAGGCGAAGATAACGATAGAGACGGAGCAAAACAAACGACAACAAACGAAAAACACAGCACACGAAAAATTACTGTTTCAGCAGACTAACAGACGACGTGCCGGTTATTGTACTAAGTGAGCAATGCAGTACAACCAACCACAGTGAGCAATGCAATCAAAATATAATCACTCACATCGTTGCCCCCGTGCTCTCTCCCAATCACCGCGATGCGAATGCGAACATGCATCATCCCTCCAAAACGGCGGAACTTCAAAGAAGAGAGCCAAAGTAAAGAGTCTGAGATTTACTAAACGAACAAACCAGTCTGCTGCCCAGACCACACTATGGCGAAGTGGGAAAGGCATGGCGGTGGGGATAGTGATAGTCCGTCCGAAGAGGTTTAGCTTCAGCCACAGCTACACAGTCGACAAAAGAGCAGCCGCCCCGGCAGCTGGCTTTGTTCTGGCTAGCGGCCCAATGCGAGCGAGGTGTTGAAAAAGAAAATTACAACCACTTTACCGATTTACTGATTTTACGTTTTCATAATCTTGTTAGTTAATTTGCCTGACTGGGTCCAAACTTGACTGCGATTCTATACAACGTACAAACCGAAAGCGTTCAACCGCTCGACCACGTGTGCAGCATTATTTCGATTCTTAAAATGTAAATTTTGATTTGAAATAAAGGAATTAGATGCTCAGGGGGGCACTTAAGCTTGTCTCATCGCCAGACAGTATGTTGGATGATTCGCTAATAGATTTAGTTTCTCCCTTTGAATTAAACTTATTTTATTTTATATGGGTATATGTTCACAAAATCGATTAATAAAGTGTCATTGCAAATATCAAAAGTGTTGGTTTAAATATTGGAACATCTTTAAACTCTTGTTTTGTTACTTTGTATGGAAAAAAAATTAATAAGCAATTAATAATTAGGCTGTTCATTGCGATAATGAGGTACTCATCGTCAAATATGTAGTTAGCCAGAGGAAACAATATTAACGATGTACCCTAACAACAACAACTACCTAAAAGTGCAGTCAAGTCGCAGAGAGCGACTGCGCGACTCTCAGAGAGATAGAGAGTTGTGTGTATTGAGCGTGTGTATGAACAGGATAGCCTGATGATATCAGATATAGCTGCATCTCCCTTGTTTATTGCTTTGCAAGCATTAATGCGATTGGGCATTAAACTCATTCGTATTGTTGGGCGGGGCTCAGTTTGATTCCATATCAGGAAAGGCAGAATGTTTCATAGGCACCACTAAGGAAATGAGGATTGACATTTATTCACAGTATATAAAATTTTTGGCAAGCATCTTTAATTCCACCTCAAGGATATCGGACCATTATAGATTATTCTGGTTTCGGTATATACAATATTGAATGATTCATTATTTAAATAAGAACATAAAATTTAATTATTTAGGTGATTACGCATTTTCAACCAAAGGCATGAATCTATAAACGGCGTAGTTTGAGAGGTTTATTTGTATGTACTTACCCAAAACCACGCCTTTCCCTAAGTATTCGATACTATCTACCCCTATGTCACAACCGTTACATCTCATATTACGGTTGAAAAATCTTGGCTCCTCTTCTTATGTCTTTTGTTGATTTTGATATTTAAACAGTCTTAAAATGTAAATGTAAATTTGACTGTTACAGCCCCAAAGGGCTAAGCCAAGCTTCTCTTAAACTCAACAGTCTTAATATGTTTTATTGGGTGTGCAAGTAAATTTTAAAGGATTTTTTTTTACCGCTTTGATGCTTTATTTTATAAAATGGATGCAATGTGTTTTTCTTTAAGTATTGTTTATTGTTAACTATGACTTCTAAGAATCGAACCAATATTTGGTTTCATCGTAAGAAGAGATGCGCTGATCAGGCAGGCCACATGTCTTTGACCGGATCAAGTGGTAATCAGAAGGAGAAATGTCAGGTGAATAAAGTGGGTGGGGTAAGATAACCCAGTATAGGATTTGAAATTGGTCTTAAACGACTCTAGCAAAATGTGACCGAGTGTTGCCATGCCAAGAAATTACTAATATTAGCGTTTTTTTATACCGTGTTCGGTATTTGTTTATAATGGTTTCGTTGGGTTCCTGCGCATATTTTACCAAAGGCGTACGCTGGACTATGATTATTTATATATAACTATAATATTAATAATATGATGTTTGTTTTTTTAATTCATTCTCAGATTTAAGAATATTAATTTTTTTTCGAACCATACGACATTGTTTTTAATCTTCTGTTGGGTAAAAAGATATTTGATCCCATGTTTTCCACAAATTGCTCCCGATCCGAAAACGACCCAATTCTCTTTACATTTGTATGAATTTTAAGACGGAAGCCATTTGTAGACCACTTGAGAATAACTAATTTTTAGCGAACTCTGTAGTTGAACAATTGTGTCCCACTACATATCGCAATTATTTCATCTTCCGCGAGTACTGATTTTCCTTAAATGCTTCTTTAGGATTATCAGTTGTCATCTTGCTTTAAAATCCGCATTATCTTGTCCCATTTGTGCGATTTGTCTTAGGCCACGATCTTAATGTCTGTAGAACCTATTTGCGCTACTCATGGATCTGTCTCACTTAGTTTGGTAGTCTTGAATTTGTAGCAGGTTTTTAAGCCCTTGTGCATTATTCAGTCATTCCAGCCAAGTCAACAGTAAGATCCACTTTAAGTTGACATTTACATTTTAATAATTTAGATGTATATCCTTTTCATTAAAAGCATTTTTAAGAATCGGCTCGAGAAGCGTTCTTCTTGTTATAGCGTACGTGCAGATGAAGTGGGAAAATGTGAGTAAAGGTAATTCTTGTTTCCAGTTACATGAAATAGTTCGGGGTGCAGTCCGCGTGTCTTAACATTTTCCTGCTTGTGCTCTATTAACTTCTTTAAAGTAGGCCGATTCCCATACTTGTACCCTATAGCTTTGTACAGATCTACTAACGGTCTGGTACAGTTTCTATTCGGTCCAAATCTCTTTTTCTTGCTTTGGCTGAGGTTGTTCCGTCCTAGAAGAGTTTTTTAAAAATAGTTTTGGAGTGAATTTGGTTCCTAGGTACATTCGGTATTCGGACATTACTTTACTCATCAAAAACCAACTCCTATTTTGGTTAATTTATTTCTTTATGAAATCAAAAAAAAACAAAACCTTTTAATATCAGCAATGCTTTGTATGGGAATCGAATTCGCAACCTTGCGCTGAACACGAATGGAAATGCATCTCAGCGCACTGCACCTTCGCACACGATAAGATTCAACTTACATTTTTTACACGGTGGATGGGATGAGTTCATGTTTTAGGAACGAAAAAACAAAAACAAAAGCAAGGGGGGCAAGTGCCCCCTGCGTACGCCCGTGTATTGAAGACAAGCTGCTCCCACTTGATGGTTGTCGTGAACAATCCTTGTATTCCTCACTAAAATTACATCTTTTAAACAGGGATTAATCCCGAAATGAATATCGGTTCCAGTACAGTTTCCTATACGTGCCGTGCTGAGAATTTCGGATAAAGGTTCTATTTCGGTTTTCAGTTAATGCGGTACACCTATACGTACCGGTACAAGAATAGTTTTTTATGCACTTGAAAAGTGTATATTAATTTTGCCCAGAAGTTTGTAACGCATAGAAATATTCATTTCCGACCCCATAAACTATATACATTTTTGATCAGGACGACGAGCTGAGTTCATTTCCGCTTGTCCGTCTTGTCTGTCTGCTGAAAAAATTTATCGAAATCGTATGACTATAGCATATAGCTGCCATAGGACCGATCGGTCGGAAAATGTGCTTTACTAAGAAAAGTTTTTTTTATGGTTTAAAAATTTTTATTATCAATGATTTAAAAATTTTAAATATCTGATATCTATATCCTATATATATTTTGTATTTATTGTATTTAAAGACTTTTTGCAAAGTTTGGTCAAGATAGCTTCAAAACTGAGGGAGGAGATAGCATAGAAACAGACGGACGGACGGACAGACGGAAATGAACTCAGCTCGTCATGCTGATCAAGAATATATATACTTTATGTGGTCGGAAATGCTTCCTTCAAGGGTATAAAAAGTGGATCTTCGGCCAACTTTCTAAGAGCCCATTCTCCAAAAATTCTACGTTGCGGTAGGTCGTTCGGCTTCAATTATTGCACCAGCTGTATTTTGAAAGGCTTCACACCTAAATCCTTCCGCAACATTTTCCACGTTGTTGAGTAACAGAGGACAAAGATTGAGCAATGCATAGAAATGAGGTGATAGTACTCATAATAGGCAAGCCACAGGCATCGGAAGGGATCATGATGAGCATAATTCGTTAGGCGAGGCGGAAGGTAAATAGGAGAATAGTGGCGAGTTAATCTAGGAGGCACAGCTAAATTAATAAGGCTTAAAAGACCAATGGAGTCAATTTCCCCAGACAAAAGCTTGTGGATAAAAATAACTGAATGACAGATTATACGTGATCTAAGAGAAGGTAGGTCAATCAGACGTAGTCTCTGTTCATACGGAGTTAGGTGCCTACTTGAATCCCAGTTTAGGCCACGAAGGGCAAAAAGCAGAAACTGCTTCCGAACTGATTCTATTTGATCCTGGTAAGTAAGATACTGCGGTGACCAGATACATGAGCAATATTCCAGGTTAGGACGAACCAGCGAAGTGTAGAGTTGTTTGGTGATGTAGGGATCATTGAATTCTTTGAACCATCTCTTGATAAAACCAAGCACACTTTTGGCCTTGTTGCAGATTACCGCAATGTGGCTGTTGAATCTCATATTGGGTTCAAAAAGTATACCTAGATCGTCTACTCTATATATATGATCTAAGGGTTCCCCATTGATGCTATATTCATAGAAATACGGTTTGGATCGGTGAAATGTCATGTGACTTTACACTTTGCAGTATTAAGAGGAAGACGATTGAGTCGACACCAATCACTGAGAGAGTTAAGATCACTTTGCAAAAAAAAGCGGGGAGGCTGGATCATTAAATGAGTTATAAAGTATGAGGTCTTCGAAGGCTTTGCTAAAATCTGTATAAAAGACATCTGTTTGTTACCGATTCAAATTGGGATTGGCTAATAATAGGTTCGCAAAAATGCTGTAATTCTGTCGTTATAATGTGCTCGAAGAGTTTAGATATTGCATAAAGATTACAGATTCCTCTGTAATTCGCTATATTAGACCTGGACCCCTTTTTAAGAAAAGGAATGATAAATAATTCTTTCCATAATTGGGGGAAAACACCAACATCAAGGGATAAGTTAAACAGCTTTAGGAGGGGATCGCAGAGAAAATTGGCACAATATTTGAACACAATGCTGGGGACATTGTCAGGACCCGGTGAATGCGATTTTTTTTTAGCGATTTTGAATTCGAAAGAAGACAATTGTGATCAATGATCGGAGAATACATGTAGTTAGACCGAGAAATAAGGTGAGGATAAGTTCGATATTCATCAACGTTACTATCGGGTGGTGCGTAGCAAAGTTAAAAAAAAACGAGAGCGCAAGTTGAAGTCGGCCCTGCTCGACTTCGATATACCCGTTACTCAGGGTAAGGTTTATTTAGGAATATTTTATTAGATCACAACATGCCCAAATTGTGGAAGATATGAGTTTAATTTTCCAAATTGCGGGGGTGGCAACTCTACTATAGCTCATCTGTTCGGGAAATGATGTATGGCGGATCGATAGACAATGATGATTAAAATATATGTCTAGAAGGTCCAAACAATCGATTTTCAAAATTTTGGGAGATATGCGGTTTTTTCATATTGCGCGGGCGGCAACTCTACTATCGTTCGTCAGATCGAAAAATGAAGTATGGCGGATCGATAGGTAATGATAATAATGATAATGTCTACAAGGTCTGATCAATCAATTTTCAAAATTGTGGGAGATATGAGGTTTTTTCATATTGCGGGGCGAGAGGGGGCGTGGAAAAAATTGGAAACAAACTTGATCTGCGTGCTGACAATAAAAGTCTACACTGAAAAAATGGTAGCTCTAGCTCTTATAGTCTCTGAGATCTAGGTGTTCATACAGACGGACGGACAGACGGACATGTCTATATCGACTCAGCTATTGATGCTGATCAAGAATATATATACTTTATGGGGTCGGAAAAGCTTCCTTCTGCCTGTGACATACATTTGCACGAACTTAGGATACCCTTTTTACTCTACGAGTAACGGGTATAAAAAGGCAAATAGACTTGCTATATCGCACGGTACGAATGCAAAAAATTCTCATAATTAGAATAGATGTTGGGCTATATGCTGAAATGGATAAAATAAAAATCCAACAACCGTTCAAGCTTAAGGGAGACGATTTATTTTGTAAAAATAGCCATAAATCGATTAATGCCTGACTTTAGAGACCAATTTGGACCCTTTTGCATGATCGAATATTGCGCGTTTGATTTTTTACAGAAGCATTGATATGTGCTCTATCGAATAGGCCAGATAAATTCAGAAATTCATGTCCATTGTGACCACAAGAAATTCGAAAGGGCAAAATTTACTATAAATCCGTTAATAAGAGTAGGATGATAAGAGTCTTCCGGTTCAGATAATGGAGAAGATCTTGTGACTGTTGAGCAAGACGGATCAGATGTAAAAACAAGATCAAGCGACTTGTTCTTACAATTTAGAATAGAGTTAATCTGTTCAAGCGATAAATCTGCCATGCAAAATCGTTATTTTCCATAGAGTACAAAATGGCAGGATCGTCCAATATGGTCCAGGATATATTAGGAAGATTGAAGTCCCCAAGCACCAGCAAACGATCGCGATCTGTCAAAAGGGATGCCACATGCTGAATATTTGAGGCATGGAGCAAATAAGTAGAAGGTTCCGAAGATGGAGGAATATAAGAACAGGTTGTATAAGCTTGATAGGTATGTAGGGAGACGTTAACAGATACGAATTCGATTTCACTGGCAGCATTACAATCGATTATTACGGAGGGCCAATTCGACTTCACAGCAATTAATATACCACCACCGCGACGGCCGTGGCGATCCTGTCTATAAATTGTGTAGCTATCAGTTAGAATTTCACTGTTAGAGATATCCGAACTGAGCCAGGTCTCACTAAATGCAATGACGTGGACATCAAGTGACGCACTTTATAAAACATTCACTCTGACCTACTAGGATTAAATTCAATCTAAAAACAAAAATCCGCCGTCTATTAATATTATTTTATTTATTTTTATGAAATTATTTATTTGTCTTCGTCGCTGTGTTTTTTTATTAATAACTGCATTAGCATGGACGTTCTTAAAAAGATTACTCACGATATCAGCGGGTCTTATTTTTTTACAAAGACTTTAAGATGGTCCATGTTGCCATTCGCGCATTCACACCAATAGCGCCATATTTCTGAATATCCAACTAAACAGCTTTCCTGCGAATAGACTTTAACTTTAGAAAGATTCTGTTATCCATCTGCTGATGAACAATATGATTTTTTTCTCCCAAGAGCCTATAAATTGCCTCTGACATTGCAACGCATTGGTGGCATGCCGTGATTCATAATATATTCTGGATAAAAAGCTAATATATATTCGTATAAGAAATGTAACTTTTTGCAAAAAAGTTTTTATCGAACAATTCGTAATTAAATCTTCTATAACATGTTTAAGCCACTGTCAAAAATTCATATATCACCAGGTTTGGAAAGCTATCTTAGTCCGATGAAATCTTTAAGAATTTTTATACACTTGAAAAGTGTATATTAATTTTGCCCAGAAGTTTGTAACGCATAGAAATATTCATTTCCGACCCCATAAACTCTATATATTTTTGATCAGGACGACGAGCCGAGTTCATTTGCGCTTGTCCGTCCGTCCGTCTGTCTGTCCGTCTGTCTGTCCGTCTGTCTGTCTGTCTGTTTCTACGCAAACTAGTCTCTCAGTTTTAAAGCTATCGAGCTGAAATTTTGCACAGAGTCTTCTTTTTACTGCACGCAACTAATATGTTGGAACCGGCCGGATCGGATGACTATATCTTATAGCTGCCATAGGAACGATCGGTCGGAAAATAAGTCTTAGTGAGAAAAACTTTTTTATTTTCTATTGTAGCGTCACCAATCTTGGTATATATTAGTTTTAGATGATTTTACATATTTGTGGAAAAATTTATTAAAATCGGATGAATATAGCATATAGCTGCCATATAAACGGTAGGTCAAAAAACTAGTTCTAGTGGGAAAAACTTTTTTATTTTCCATCGTAGCGTCACCAATCTTGGTATATATTAGTTTTATATGCGTTAACACAATTCTGGAAGATTTTATCAAAATCGGAGGACTATAGCATATATCTGCCATAGGACCGATCGGTCAAAAAATGTGTTTTACTAAGAAAAGTTTTTTTAATGGTATCAAATTTTTATTATCAATGATTTAAAAATTTAAAATATCTGATATCTATATCCTATATATATTTTTCCAGTTAAATCAGCTGGAGTAAAGTTTTAAAAGTGTATTAAAACTTCGGCACAGTCGAACTTAGCTTTGCCTTCTCGTTTTTTAGCATTTTAGTTTTAATTAATTTTAACCACCTTTCACTCTTTCAAAAATTCTGCAAAAATTATACAAATTGTATCTTGAAATGACAATTAACCATGTTAAATATAAATGTGGTACCCCAACTAAAAGTCTAAAATAACTGGAGTTAAAAATTTCGCGGAATTTTGTAAGTCGCGGATTGCATTTTAAATATCAGAAAAATTATTCTGCGGGTTGTTGAAATGCCAGCTATTGCCATACAAATTTAGGAAGTGGTAAAATGGTTAGTTGGTACCAGAAGTATACAAAAAATTGACGAGAAGGCAAAGCTAACTTCGACTGTGCCGAAGTTTTAATACACTTGAAAAACTTTACTCCATCTGATTTAACTAGAAAAATATATATAGGATATAGATAAAAAATATTTAAAATTTGTAAATCATTGATAATAAAAATTTGATACCATAAAAAAAACTTTTCTTAGTAAAACACATTTTCCGACCGATCGGTCCTATGGCAGCTATATGCTATAGTCATCCGATTTTGATCATTTTTTTCAAAACTATGTGAAAGCATTTAAAACTTTTTCTCACTAGAAGTAGTTGTTTGACCGACCGTTTATATGGCAGCTATATGCTATAGTCATCCGAATTTGTTTATTTGTTTGTTTGTTGAAAAAAAAAAGTCGACAAATGGTGGCTGTCAACCAAAAAAAAGAAAAACTGAATACGTTATAAAAAGGCTTAATGAACTAAGAAAGCCTAACAAGGAAAATCTAACAAAATTACAAATCGACTAGTAACGACTCCGACACGGTGGGGGAATTTTATTTGCCTGTCCGGCCAGCTATGCCCCAGTTCACAGCCAATTGAAGGCAGAGACGTTACTAGACCTAACACAAATTTAAATAGTATAGAAGTCGAAAAAGAGAATAGTGAGGAAAAAGAAAAAGAGGAGGCTTAAAAATATGTTTACAAAATCATAAACACAAACAATAAATAAACAATATTATAGAATGAACAAAAATAATATAAAATAAAACAATAATGAAAATAAAATTTAAAATTAAAAAATTTAAAAAAAAGGAAAAAATTAAATTAAATTAAATATAATAAAAATAAAATAAATATAAGCTAAAATAAAGATGAATTAAATCATCCGGAAAATCTATGACCCGGTGGGGGAATATTTATTAGCCGGTCCGGCAAGCTAGGCCCCTGCTCCTGCTGGATGTGGTCAGAGACTTTGCCGGAGATGTGCAAAAAGAGATAACTTTATGGAAAAGAGAGAGAGTTCTGTTGAGAGCAGGTGATAAACATCATTATAATTTTTACATAAAACCCGAAAACGGTTGTGCTGTCCGTAGTCGGTTGTGCATCTAGGCAAGATTAAAGGCAAGTAATTTCTAGTTGGTCTAGAGGGAACAGAGAAGTTAAGGCGACCTAAGAGTTCAGAAGAGTCTACATCACCGATAATTAACTTATGAAGAAAAGAAACGCCTAGGACAGTTCTACGGTTAGCCAACGATGGAAGGTCAATAAGCAAAAGCCTACTAGAATACGATGGCAACCGAAGGTTGGGATCCCAATTTAAGCCGCGGAGGGCAAAAAGCAAGAATTGCTTTTGGACAGACTCAATACGATCCATATGCTTTTTATACTGCGGACACCAGACGGATGAGCAGTATTCAAGCACCGGGCGAACTAAAGATGTGAAAAGAACTTTTGTTGTATAGGGATAATTAAATTCCTTCGACCAACGCTTAATGAATCCAAGTACACCATTCGCCTTATTAACTATACAGGATATGTGATCATTAAAGCTTAATTTGCAATAAAAAATAACTCCAAGATCAACTACAGTTGATATTCGTTGCAAGGGTTCATTGCCAATCGAATAGGAAACTAGCGAAGGTTTGCAACGTTGAAAAGACATAAACATACATTTTGCGCAATTAAGAAATAAATGATTAACCAAGCACCAAAAATGAAGAGAATTTAAATCATCTTGCAACCTAATAGAATACATCGGGTCGTTGTAAGATAAAATGAGTTTAACGTCATCGGCATAAATAAGTATCCGAGAATGAGATATTGTCGAGGGGAGATCATTAATAAAAAGAGTGAAAAGCAAAGGACCGAGGTACCTTCCTTGAGGTACACCGGAAGTTACGTAGACAGGTTTTGAAATATTAGATCTGAGCAGAACTTTTTGAGTTCTATCTTTTAAATATGAAGAGATCCAAAAAAAAAGGGTAGGGAAATCCAATACGATCAAGCTTAAGGAGGAGGAGATCATGGTTCACGGAGTCAAAATCCTTACTGAAGTCAGTGTAGCTGACATCAGTTTGGCATTTCATAAGGAATCCATCGTTAACTAATGATGTGAATTCAAGCAAATTGGTCGTAGTGGACCGACTCTTTACAAATCCATGCTGAAAAGGAGACAAAACCGATTTGCAGTAATGCTGCAATGTAGAGGTTATAATTTCTTCGAACATCTTAGGAATAGCAGATAATTTGGCGATACCTCTATAATTGGAAATATCTGATTTTCCACCCTTTTTGTGAAGAAAAATAATGAAGGATTCTTTCCAAAGATTTGGAAAAATAGTAGAGTCAAGCGATAGATTAAAAAGCTTTAGTAAAGGTTTGCATAAAGAATTACAACACTCTCTGAGGACACAACTAGGGATGTTGTCAGGTCCAGGAGAGTATGAAGACTTTAGAGATTTCAAATATGGAAGTAGAGAAGATTCAGTAATTATGGGAGCATTTAAAGAGTTTGACGAAGAAATGTCATAAGGATAAGATATGTTATTAAAAGGGACAGAGGAGTAAGTTGATTGAAAAAAGTCAGCGAATAAGTCCACGGCAGCGGAATCGTTGCTAGCCTTTTGGTTATGTAAAAAGAATGAAGAAGGTAAAGTCGAAGTTTTACGCTTAGAGTTAACAAATTTGTAAAATTGTTTAGGGTCTTGTGCGAATTGAATTTTACAGCGAGCGAGATAATTCGTATAGCATTGAGAATTAAAAAGAGTAAAGTTTGACTTGGCTATCGAGTATTTAGAAAAGTCAAGATTAGAACCAGTTTTTTTATACTTTTTAAAACATCTAGACTTAATATTTTTTAAATTAGAAAGTTTAGGACAGTACCAAGGGGGTTGAAGAGACTCAGAAGAAGCAACACTATTTGGAACAGAAATATCAAAGAGAGAGTTAATAGAGTCATAAAAAAAGGTAACAGCGACGTCAATGTCAACTGCATTGTATAAAGGAGACCAATCTTTTGAACAAATAAGTTGATTAAGCAGGGTAAAATTGGCTTTACGGAAGCAACGACGAGGTTTTACTGAAGTCATTGAAGATGAAGGGGTAAATCCAGGATTTGTTAGAGATATTTCTAATGTAGGATGGTAAGAATCCTCGGGTAGTGTTAGGGGGGAAGACCTAGAGACAACAGCATTAGAACTGTCAGTGACAAAAACAAGATCTAACAATTTGTTTTAATGATTTGGAACTGAGTTTATTTGAAACAAAGACAGATCAAGCAAACAATCTAAAAAATCATGCTGTGCAGATGGTACAAGATAAGTTGGCCCATTAAGATTTGACCATGCGATGTTTGGCAAGTTAAAATCACCAACAACAACCATATAATCAATGTCTCGTAATTGAGTAAAAACATATTTTATGCAGTTTATATGGTGCATATATACTTGAATATCGGAAGAAGGAGGAATATAGGAACAAGAAGTGAATAAAAAAAAGGAATTAAAAGTTACCTTAACGGCAACAAATTCAACATCGTCAGGCACATTTACAGAAATGCAATCCGACCGAAGGTTAGATTTTACTGCTAAAATAACACCTTCACCTCGGCGTGCCTGTCGATCACGACGGTAAACAATATAATCATTTAACAATATTTCACAATCAGAAACGGAGGGATTTAACCAGGTCTCTGAAAATGCAATAATGTCAAAATCAAATGATGCGCTATTCAAAAATAAAGAGGTAAGTTTGGACAAAAGACCCCTAACATTTTGATAGACAATACTAATAACGGAGGACTGGACTAGTTTTTTGAAGCACTATTAGAGGTAACTTGTGCACCAAATCTGTTAGAGGGCAAACTGACAGGCATTATCCTGCGATTTCTTTGCCTGTACTCGTTAACAATAAGTAGTGGCGGCCAAAATTTTGGGTCACATATAATTGGGAATTCTTCGGAAGAGACGCTAATTTTAAACGAAGCTATATCCCGAGGCTCAGCAAAACTAAACTTCGAAATATAAACTCTTGCTGAGGATTTGTGAGCAATGTATGCTGCAATTGACTCGCAAGTAGTTTCAGGAGACAACCTAGACACAAAAACTTGTCTACGAGGAGCTACAACATTAAGAATGGGAGGCTGAGGAGAAATAGAAGCAGAACCTATAACATTGTCTTGAGGTTCGGAAGGCACTATTAGCGAATTAACAGACCTATCTAATGGTGCATTGGACAAGTCGTTAGTAGGTTGAATCAGGGAGGGTAAGGGTGAAACATCCAGCAAGTTTCCTGGAGAGGCAGACAAAGAAATTGTTGGCGACTAGTCAAAATTCAAGGGAGTGCTTGGCAACAATGGAGGAGGTTGGGGCGATTCACCAGAATCAGGCGGTGGCACAACTAAAAATTGCGGCTCCAACCGACGCATCGATGCCGACTCGAATTTGAATTGACTAAGCAACTCAGAACTGGAGCTAAACTCGCTTGAAAGTTGCTTGGACACTTTGTTCAGTTTATCAAAACTATTTTTCACGCTGTTATACATACGCGAAAAATTAAATTGAATGTCAGTGCATGTAGGGCAAGATAAATTTCTGATAAATTTTTTCAGAATTTTGTGAAAACATATAAAACAAATATATACTACGATTGGAGACGCTACGATGGAAAACAAAAAAGTTTTTCTCACAACGACTTATTTTTCGACCGATCGTTCCTATGGCAGCTATAAGCTATAGTGATTCGATTATGATACATTTTTCCAGAATTATGTGGAAGCATATAAAACTAACATATACCAAGATTAGTGACGCTACGATGGAAAACAAAAAAGTTTTTCTAACTAGAACTAATTCTTAGACCGATCGTTCCTATGGCAGCTATATGATATAGTCATCCGATCCGGCCGGTTCCGACATATTAGTTGCGTGCAGTAAAAAGAAGACTCTGTGCAAAATTTCAGCTCGATAGCTTTAAAACTGAGAGACTAGTTTTGCGTAGAAACAGACAGACGGACAGAAGGACAGACAGACGGACAGACAGACGGACAGACGGACGGACGGGGTCGGAAATGAATATTTCTATGCGCTACAAACTTCTGGGCAAAATTAATATACACTTTTCAAGTGTATAATAAATTACTTTCAGTTGATATATGTACTTAGAAACTGCATACTTGAAATATGGATAGGATTGGGGGCCGATACGCCTAGTAAGCATGGCTATGCCCTTTACCAATTTCTAGACTAAACGCTTATGTCAGCGTTCAGAGGCATCCCTACACTGAGAAAAAAACGAACTATACAGCCATGTTCTGAATTCCACTTTCACAAAAGTTTTGTGATTTCAAACCGGTTTTTGGACCAGATTTGGTCTCCAAATCACAAAACTTTTGTGGAAGTGGAATTGAGAACATGGCTGATAATTTAGGAATTATATATTCTTATACTCTTTCTTATAACTTATATAATCTTTCTTAAAAGCATAAACATATTTCTCAATTATTATTCGAAATAATCGACCCTAAAATCTTCTGTATCCCAGCCGAAAATAAAGATCTTTCGCGATTAGACAGATTTGAACCCATACCAAAAGACTACGGTCCAATAAAGCCTATAATACGCTAGTAAAATACTCAAAGGTATTTATGTCCATTTATTGAGAGTTAAACTTTTCAGGTTGGCAGCACTGGTTGGTAATGGCGTCCAAACGTCATCTGTTAAAGTGAAAAGTTTTCAGTATACTCTGCCATTTCATCATGGAAAGACTTACTAACGAGCTATGATTGCAAATTGTTTAAATTTATTATCAAATTTCGTGATCTGTGAAAAGTGAAATTTCAATTCGTCGCAATTGGGCATGTGTTACTCAACCACATGGAAAATTTTACGTGTCGATTTGGGTTTGAAAGCCTATAAAATTTAACTTCTGCCTACCAAAACGATTATTTTTTGGTGAATGGTCACAGCTCCATGAAAATCTGACCAAATGGACCATTTGAAACGGAGCCGCAGACAACATTTACATAAAGTTATCTTTAAAACGTAAATGGCCAATTTATCGACTCCAATATATAGGAATGATTTGTTTATTTGCATTTGGTGGAGCTGTACGGACCATATTGTGAGTAGAAATTTGTCCATAACTTCACATTTTGGTCTCATTTATGGTCACCCTACATCTCAACCAAATGCAATTAAACAAATCATTCCTATGGCAGCTATATGATATAGGTGTCCGACATGGCCGATGTTGACATTTTTGTGAAGATAAATAAATACATCAAACGCTGGCCAAGTTTGAGTTGTTGAAGTTGAAATTGCTTTGAAACTGACGGCGTGGCGAAGCTTCCTTTTGAGGCGTACTTTTATTTGTTTATAACTTTAAAAATCAATATCTTTTTTACTTTAAAAGTCTCCATCCTTTGGAAAATACCATAATTAACTTTATTCTTGGTGCAATAATTCGTATATTTTTATACCCGTTACTCGTAGAGTAAAAAGGGTATACTAAGTTCGTGCAAATATATGTAACAGGCAGAAGAAAACATTTCCGACCCCATAAAGTACAGGGTTGCCCATATTCGACGGACCCATGTTTTTTTTAAAAAAATCAAAGAAAAAAATAAAAATTTGGCGGTTGGCAATCTTAATCATTTAATTTGTTCCAAGTAGATTTGTTTACATCAATTTTTGAATATGATATCTCTCAAATGGCCGCCTCTGGCGTTGATGGCGTATTGTGCCCTTTTTGCAGCATTTTCCATCGTTTTCGCCAACATTTCGGCCGGAATAGCGGCTATTTCTTCACGAATTTTGTCCTTGAGCTCTTCTACGGTCCTTGGCTTGTTAACGTAAACCTTTGACTTCAAATATCCCCACAAGAAGAAGTCAGGCGGCGTCAAATCGGGCGAACGCGGTGGCCAGTCCAAATCACCACTTTTCGACATCAAACGGCCCGGAAACAATTTCTTCAGAAAATCGATTGTTATGCGACTTGTGTGCGGTGGAGCGCCGTCTTGTTGAAACCAGAACTGCCTCATACGCTTTCGACGAATAATTGGCATTACAAAATTGGTCATCATGTCGCGATAACGCTCCTGGTTGATGGTAACAGCATGGCCATTTTCATTTTGGAAGAAAAACGGCCCAATGACCGTTTTCGCACTAACGCCGCACCAAACTGTGACTTTTTCGTCATGAAGAGGCACTTCTTGAATCTCCTGAGGATTTTCAGTGGCGTAAATACGGCAATTTTGCTTATTTACGGTCCCATTCAATGTGAAATGGGCTTCATCGGACATGATAATTTTGTTCCAAAATTGCTCGTCATCTTCGGCCATTTCGATGACTCTTTGGGCCCATTCCAATCGACGAGGCTTGTCCGCAGGCAACAATCTTTGCGTCAATTGAATTTTGTACGGGAACAAATGCAAATCAACGCGAATAATCCGTTGTAAAGTGGACCGAGCCATGCCCAACTGCTGAGAACGGCGTTTTTGGGATGTTCTTGGGGACCTCTCAACACTGGCTCGTACGGCAGCGATATTCTCGGCCGATCGCCTTGGTCGACTTTTATTCGGCCTCTTCGGATTAGAAAGAGCCTCACCAGTCGAAAATTTTTCGTATAAACGCTTAATGGTGTTCTTAGAAGGCGCACTTTTCACAATTTTTAATTTTGTAAAAGCACGTTGAGTTTTCACAATTGACTTGTTCTGTTGAATGTAAATTTCAACTATTTCAGAGCGCTCGCGTGGCGTGTATTGTTCCATGGTAAAAATCTGCTTGGACTGACGCTTCAAACGCGGTATGTCATTAAGCGATCTGACATCTCTGTCAAAAGTTATGGCGTTGCCAGATGGGAGCGTCGAATATGGGCAACCCTGTATATATATTCTTGATCAACATCAATAGCCGAGTCGATATAGACATGTCCGTCTGTCCGTCTGTCTGTCTGTCCGTCGGTCCGTCCGTCTGTATGAACACCTAGATCTGAATGACTATAAGAGCTAGAGGTACCATTTTTTCAGTGTAGACTTGTATTGTCTGCACGCAGATCAAGTTTGTTTCAAATTTTTGCCACGCCCCCTCCCGCCCCAGCAATATGAAAAAAACCTCATATCTCCCACAATTTTGAAAATAGATTATTCGAACCTTCTAGACATACACTTTAATCATCATTACCTATCGATCCGCCATACATCAAAAAGTAAAAAAGGTTTACTAAGTTCGTGCAAATGTATGTAACAGGCAGAAGGAAGCATCTCCGACCCCATAGAGTATATATATTCTTGATCAGCATCAATAGCCGAGTCGATGTAGACTTGTCCGTCTGTCTGTCTGTCTGTCTGTCTGTCCGTCCGTCTGTATGAACTCCTAGATCTCAGGGACTATGAGAGCTAGAGCTACCTTTTTTTCAGTGTATACTTGTATCTTCTGCACGCAGATCAAGTTTGTTTCAAATTTCTGCCACGCCCCCTCCCGCCCCCGCAATATGAAAAAAACCTCATATCTCCCACAATTTTGATAATAGATTGTTCGAACCTTCTAGACATTTATTTAAATCATCATTACTAATCGATCCGCCGTACATAATTTTTCGATCAGACGAACGATAGAAGAGTTGCCGCCCCCGCAATTTGGAAAAAACCACAGATCTCCCACAATTAGGGCATATTGTGATCTAATAAAATTTTCTTAAATAAACCTTACCCTGAGTAACGGGTATATCGAAGTCGAGCAGGGCCGACATCAACTTACGCTCTCGTTTAGTTGTGGAAATAATATAAGTTTATTTTCCCATATACCAAAAATTCTTCTTCTTTTTTATTTGCATTATCTGTCGTGACGTTACCTGGCGTTACGTAACATATATTTCTATTGGAAAATTTTAGCTAAGATTATTTTTCTAAAATTATTTGACGCAAAAAAAATCAATTTTTATTGACAATAAAGTTTTGCGAAAATAGTGAAATTGTGCAATGACTCTTAGAACTGTAAATCAAAACGAGATCGTAAGTTGAAGTCGGCCCTGCTCGACTTCGATATACCCGTTACTCAGGGTAAGGTTGCGCAAATTGTTGGAGATATGAGGAATTTTTCAAATTGCGGGGGCGGGAACTTTTCTATCGTTCATCTGATCGAAAAATGATGTATGGCGGATCGATAGGTAATGATGATTAAAATATATGTCTAGAAGGTTCAAACAATCTATTTTCAAAATTGTGGGAGATATGAGTGTTTTGCATATTGCGGGGGCGGGAGGGGGCGTGGCAAAAATTTAAAACAAACTTGATCTGCGTGCAGACAATACAAGTCTGCTCTGAAAAAATGGTAGCTCTAGCTCTTATAGTTCCTGAGATCTAGGTGTTTATACAGACGGACAGACAGGCAGACAGACAGACGGGCAGACAGACAGACAGACAGACAGACAGCCAGACAGACAGACAGACAGACAGACAGACAGACAGACAGACAGACAGACAGACAGACAGACGGACAGACGGACATGTCTATATCGACTCGGCTATTGATGCTGATCAAGAATATATATACTTTTTAGAGTCGGAGATGCTTCCTTCTGCCTGTTACATACATTTGCACGAACCTAGTATACCCTTTTTACTCTACGAGTAACGGGTATAAAGAGAAGATGCTCTGTCCAAAACGTGAATTTAAACTTTCGAGAACTATAAACGTCGTCCGCAAAGCTCCTACTGTTTAAGCACAAAAAGTTATTTAAGGCATTTTGATTGCATATATTTTGAAGAATCTTCTACTTCATACAACTGAGGACTGCATTGCAACTATTAAAATTTCAGCTGTCTGTTCGATTGCTTAAACTTTCATCCAACGTAGTCAAATTTTCCAGAGTGGACAATATATCTTTGTAAGGCATTCGTGTTATAATAAAGACCTCAGCACTCGCGCGCCTCCGTGTATCTTGTACCTTTTTAAGCTTTTTCCAGTAGTTGACACTAAAATATTCCAGCGAGCATTTGAGCATGGTACGAATCGAGTTAGAATTTTCAACTCTTTGCTAAACCCCTGAATGCTTTCCAGCCATGGCAGCAGCATTGTCATAAGCCTGGCCTCTACAGTTCATTATATCAAAGCCATTTACTTCAAGTTTGCCCAAAATCATGTTTAAAATTCCCTTTGAAGTTATTATTTATTGAAGAGTATCATCAATTCATTCGCCCTATGCTTCTCTTTGAGGGAATATATTTAAATATATGAAGGAATAAAAAAACGAGAAGGCGAAGCTAACTTCGATTGTGGCGAAGTTTTAATACACTTGAAAAACTTTACTCCAACTGATTTAACCGGTAAAATATATATAGGATATAGATATCAGATATTTAAAATTTTTAAATCATTGATAATAAAAATTTGATACCACAAAAAAAAAATTTTTCTTAGTAAAGCACATTTTCCGAAAAAGTTTTTCTGACTAGAGCTATATAATATAGTCAATTGATTTTGATAAATTTTTCCTGTATTATGTGAAAGTATATAAGACTAAAACAAAAAAAGTTTTTCTCACTAGAACTAGTTTTTTGATCGACCGTTTCTATGACAGCTATATGCTATAGTCATCCGATTTTGATAAATTTTTCCTGTATTATGTGGAAGCATATAAAACTAATATATACCAAGACTGGTGTCGCTACAATGGAAAACAAAAAAGTGTTTCTAACTAGAACTAGTTCTTACACCGATCGTTCCTATGGCAGCTATATGATCTAGTCATCCGATCCAGCCGGTTCCGACATATTAGTTGCGTGCAGTAAAAAGAAGACTCTGTGCAAAGTTTCAGCTCGATAGCTTCAAAACTGAGAGACTAGTTCGCGAAGAAACAGACAGACGGACAGACGGACGGACGGACAGGCGGAAATGAACTTAGCTCGTCGTCCTGATCAAGAATATATATAGTTTATGGGGTCGGAAATGAATATATCAATGCGTTACAAACTTCTGGACACTTTTCAAGTGTATAACAAGTAAGAAAGTCGGTCAAGCCCGACTTTAATATACTCTGTACCTGTTTGTACGTAACTGATAACTATAAAGATTGAGGTTATTTCAAAATCTGGGGGTGGCAACTCTTTCGACTATCGTTCATCTGGTTTGAAAACGATGTATGGGAGCTCGATAAGTAATGATGAGTAGAATTACCCTGGTACATAACTCGTAAAATTATAAAATTTGTATATAATTTCCTATTATCATAAACGTATCTATATTAGTCACGCGGAAATCACGAGTGATTTCTGACCGCAGCCATCTCAATTGCATCGCTCCTCTCAAAATTGGTCTTTGCCTCCTTACACAAATATCTAAGGGAAAGAAGGGAGGGGGGAAACTGAGAGCGGCGCAGTTCAATAAGATTCCGCCGTCAAGCAAAGTCCAATTGGGAAATTACAGATAGCTTTTGCTCTTACGCTCTCTCTTTATCGTAAGTTCTACCTATCGCTGCGGTGTCGTTGTTGTTGTTGCTTTGAATTTTCTTTTACTTATAGCTCTAATATCGTTTATCTGATCGAAAAACGTTGTATGGCTGGTCGATTAATAATGAGTAGTGGAATATATGTCTAGAATGTTCGAACTATAGATCTTCAAAATTGTGTAAGTTATTACGTTTTTTTCAATTTGCGGGGGAGGCAGGGGCGTGGCAAAAATTTAAAATAAACTTGATCTGCCTGCAGGTATAAGAGTTATATGCTCCATACACTTCAAACCTCTAGCTCTTACCATCTCTGAGATCTGTTTGTTCATACGGACAGACAGACAGACGGACAGACGGACATGGCTATATCGACTCGGCTGTTGATGCTGATCAATAATATATATTAGTTTATAGGGTCGGAGATGCTTCCTTCAGGATGTTACATACGTTTGCGTTAAAACTGAGGGACGAGTTCGCGTAGAAAGATACAGACGGATAGAAAGACGGATAGACGCACAGACGGACGGACGGTCAGACGGAATTGAACTCAGCTCGTCGTCCTGATCAAGAATATATAAAGTTTATGGGGTCGGCAATGAATATCTCTATGAGTTACAAACTTCTTGGCAAAATTAATATACACTTTTCAAGTGTATAAAAAATCATCACGATACGATATATTCCGATTTTAATTAATCGGCAAAATTGTGCTGATCCAAATAATATTTTTTTTCAGCTGTTTTGCGATTGCTTAAAAAAAATGCTTTTAAATTCAAGCTCAAACCATTATAATTGACAAAAAATCAACTCAAAACTTCACAATGTGCTTGCAGCAGTACCCCAAATATGTGCGCGATAACTTAAAGGCCGTCGCACAGTGGCTCGTTTGGCCGATTTACCGTTGCAAAAATCATAACTTTTGAACGGAAAGAGATATATGAACAATTTCAAAGGAACGATGAAAGAGAATTTATGTAGCTTTAAATTGAGCTAAAGAATGTCTTTGTTGGTCAACAGGGTAACTCAGGATCGGCTGCTAAATTTTATATATTAATACACTGAAAAGATATCATGAAATAGGCAAAAAAATTAAATTTGTTTTACCGATTTATTGAAGAACGCGTTTTAAAACTAACTACAATTAACTAAATTTAATAAAAATATAATTTTAAATTACTTAAAAAATTTATTATACCCTTGCAGAGGGTATATTAAAATTGTCACGATGTTTGTAACGCATAGAAGGAAGCATCTCCGACCCCATAAACTATATATATTCTTGATCAGCATGACGAGCTGAGTCTAAATAGCCATGTCCGTCTGTCCGTCCGTCTGTTTCTATGCTATCTCCTCCCTCAGTTTTAAAGCTATCTTGACCAAACTTTGCAAAAAGTGTTTATATACACATAGGCTGCACATTTGTCGGAATCGGCCGGATCGGATGACTATATCATATAGCTGCCATAGGAACGATCGGTCCAAAAACTAGTTTAAGTGAGAAAAACTTTTTTGTTGTCCATTGTAGCGTCACCAATCGTAGAATTTATTAGTTTTATATACTTTCACACAATTTTGGAAAAATTTATCAAAATCGGATGACTATAGCATATAGCTGTCATATACACGGTCGTTCAAAAAACTAGTTCTAGTGAGAAGAACTTCTTTGTTTTCCACCGTAGCATCACCAATCGCGTGGTATCTATTATTTTGATATGATTCCACACAATTCAGAAAAAATTGATGAAAATCGGAGGAATATAGCATATAGCTGCCATATAAACGGTCGGTCAAAAAACTAGTTCTACTGGGAAAAACTTTTTTGTTTTCCATCGTAGCGTCACCAATATTGGTATATATTAGTTTTATATCTTTTCAGACAATTCTGGAAAAATTTATCAAAATCGGATGATTATAGCATATAGCTGCCATATAAACGGTCGGTCAAAAAACTAGCTCTAGTAAGAAAAACTTTTTTGTTATCAATGGTAGCGTCTTTTAAAAACTGCAAGGGTATTTAAAACATCGGCGTAGCCGATGTTAGCCTTCTATTTACTAAATTAGTTCTAACATGGAAACGGTTAATTTTCTTTAAAAATTTTGTCAATATAGGTATTCAAATCATTAGTACTTAATAGTTCTAATATTTTTGGTGAATATTTTTCGGTTAATTCGTCGAGTGTTCTAATGTGTCTGAAAATGAAATAATCGCATATCTATTACTTTTGTAGTCCTGGATTTTAGATTCTTGGACTTCCTCTGACAACTCTTCCATCGATAAAACTTGACGTTTTATTATCAGCTCACCATGATCAAATATATTATAAACAGTTGGAGTTAAATTTTTTCGGATATTTTGTACTTAACAGATTTCTTGTTCTACTTAGCATATTTTTCAAATTTGCATACATCAACATTTTCACCACAGCTTAAGACTCAAAATGATCTTAAACCTTTTGATGTCATCCAGATGAATTCCTGTTATCTGAGCAATTGCCTCATCATTGTTGAAGAATCTCCGGGATGTGTTTCCATCATTCTTGTTCCTATAGCCCTGCTTGGGGTAGTCGAATTTCAGCCCGAGCTCCGCCAAGAACTTTTGATGTATATCTCGTTTGCCCAAAAACTAGTTTTAGTGGGAAAAACTTTTTTGTTTTCCATCGTAGCATCACCAATCGTGGTATATATTAGTTTTATATACTTCCACGGAATTCTGGAAAAATTTATCGGAATTGGATGACTATAGCATATAGCTGCCATAGGAACGATCGGTCTCAAAAATAATTATAGTGAAAAAAACTTTTTGTTATCAATGGTAGCGCCTTTCAATAATTGCAAGGGTATTTGAAACATCGCGTAGCCGATGTTAGCCTTCTATTTTTTCCACGTCATCTTTACCTGCAGGTTACTTGGCATATATCACTGTAGCGGCTAGGTATGCAGGGATATGCAGCTAAAACTTTTACAGTACATTAATAATAAACTAATACATGTTTTGTTTGCTTCGAATGACACAATCCAATCCAAGTTTGTTTTCCGAGCCTATTTATGTTTAAAAATTTACTCAAAAATAGTGTCCACCCAAAACGTGAGTTCCAACATCCATATTTGAAATAATAAAAATGTGTAAATGCATTTACATTAAGAATTTATCTATATTTTGAATAAAATTCAAGTCGGAATATCCGTTTGGTTTTTATACGCTCCCAAAGTTGACATTTGAAACCAAAAAATCAAAATTTCAAATGTTTAAAAAATTATTCAACTTCAAACCACTGTTAAATCTAAAGTAATTGACCAACCTTTAAAAACCAAAGTTTTTCTGGCTATCTGGAGTTCCCTTTATTAAATTAAAATATTGTGATCAAAAAAATCCTACATCAAAATTTGATTTATGCAACGCTAAATCGGCCAAACGAACCTCTGTGCGTCGTCCGCTCTGCAGTTGAGCTGTTTGTGAGTAAGAATTGGCGATGGCCAAACTTAAACAAAATAAAACAAATAGATGTTTTTTAATTTGCTAATTAATTTATTATATTTTGTATATGTTGTCCAAAAAAATGTGCAGCAAGTTATTTATTTTCCATTTAATTTCAGCCAACCAGCTAGCTTACAATCCACACAATTATAGTTTCGTTTATTTAGTGTCGCTTCTGGAAATCAAGAAAATAAATTCGACTCAATAAACTTTTAGCCACAGTTTTTATTATATGTAGTTTGACCTTTAAATTTATTTTCGTGCGTTTTGGAAGGAGGCCTTTAACAAGAATAACGACGCTACCATTGATAACAAAAAGTTTTTCTTGCTAGAACTCAATGAAAAACGAAAAAGTCTTTTTACTTGAACTGGTTTTTTGACCGATCGTTCCTATGGCAGCTATATTTATCAGATACGGCCGGTTCCAACAAATATGCAACCTATTTGTATTTAAAGACTTTTTGCAAAGTTTGGTCTAGATAGCTTCAAAACTGAGGGAGGAGAGAGCACAGAAACAGACGGACGGACGAACAGACGGATATGGCTGGCTCGACTCGGATATTGTTGCTGACCAAGAATATTTAAACTTCATGAGGTCGAATACAAAATCAAGAAATCCGTACTTAAACAGGGAAAAAAGGGCATAGCCGGGCTTACTAGGCGTAGCGGCCCCAAATCTTATTCAAATTTCAAGTATGCAGTTTTAAAGTACATCAACTGAAAGTAATTTATCGATTGTTTTTAAACTTCTTTTTTTCTTTTATCCCTGAATTTTTAATAACGATTTTTATCAATTCCAACAAAAGAGTTTTTCGGGCCAACTATTCATTCTAAAAATTTAAAGTTTTTTATGGCAATAGGTGGCATGTCAACCCTCTCCCAGAATAATTTTTCGAATTTTTAAAATGCAATCCGCGACTTACAAAGTTCAGCGAAATTTTTAACACCAATTATTTTAGACTTCTAGTTGGGGTACCACTTTTGTATTTAACATGGTTAATTGTCAAATCAAGATACAATTTGAGGAATTTTTTCAGAATTTTTAGAGGTGTGAAAGGGGTTCAAAAATAATAAAAACAATTATATGTATTTATTTGTATAAAGGACGTAGCCGGATTCCCATGAGCAGCGGCCCTTGACCGAAATTAAATTTTTGGTATGCAGATTCAAAGTTGGGTATCTGACAAAAATTTCCCCATCTTTGGTTTTGTCCTAGCGCTCATGGTGTATTTTTAATGAAGAGATAAACTTTTTTGATCGTAAGCTGTTTTAAGACAATGGGCCATGCTAAAATTCTGAAAAATTCTAAATAAATACTTTGAACCGTCGGAATTCGATACAATAACCTGATTTTAGCGAGGCAAACCGCGACTTGTAAAAATCCGCGAAATTTTTAACCTTAATTATTTTCAACTTGCAATTGGGGTTCCACTTTGCTTTTTTGTGGGTATATTCGCCATTGTTTGTTAAAGCTCTTATAATTTTTCCAGATTTTTAAAAAATGTGAAAGGTGGTTAAAACGCTAAAAGCAGTACATTGCAATATTATTATGCAAGACAATCATGTTGAAAAAATACAAAATATACATATGGAAAATCTATAAACCGTGCTTATAATTTTTTAGATTATTAAAATGCAGTCCGCGACTTTTAAAAGTCCGCGAAATTTTTTATAAATTTTTTTTTTGTTGTGGATTAAGTACCACTGTAATTCCTTGAGTGAATACTTGTCCTAATATGATAAATCAAGCACATTTTAATCAGATTTTTAAAAAATGTGGGAGGTGGTTAAAACGCTAAAAGCAGTACATTGCAATATTATTATGCAGGCAAATAATGATGACAAAATACAAAATATACAGTTGGTAAATCTATAAATCCATCTTATAATTTTTCAGATTTTTTAAAATTATAAAAGGTAGCTTAAAAACTTAACAAAATAATTTAATATTCAATTGTTACTTAATTTAAGTGCTCTCAGTATTTAAGTCATAAATTTTAATTTGATGAGAATATGAATTTAAATTTGCACCGCAATAGCCTCTTTATTAATATACCATCTCTAACTTCAATAGTTACTGTTTTTAACTTGCGTGTCGCTGTTGATTCTAGCTCTCCCCTCTAGATTTTTCACCGTTAGTCTAGTCTTCAACAACGAAACATCGAATGTGATCAAATTGTAAAGTTCATCTTTTTCGATCTCTGGGCTTCCAAAATTACTTAAAAATGAAGCTGAAGCAAAGTAGTTTGCTGATTGCCTAGGAACAAGAATTGAAATCGGCGAATTTGTTTGTAAAGAATGTCAGCTAGCTGCAAATAAAATGTGTAATTTGAATCATATTGTGACAGTGGGACCTTATCCACAAAAAAATATATATATTAAAGTCGCGGACTGCATTTTAATAATCTAAAAAATTATAAGATCGGTTTATAGATTTCCATATGTATATTTTTTATTTTTTCAACATGATTGGCCTGCATAATAATATTGCAATGTACTGCTTTTAGCGTTTTAACCACCTTTCACATTTTTAAAAAATCTGGAAAAATTATAAGAGCTTTAACAAACCATGGCGAATATACCCACAAAAAAGCAAAGTGGAACCCCAATTGCAAGTTGAAAATAAGTAAGGTTAAAAATTTCGCGGATTTATACAAGTCGCGGTTTGCCTCGTTAAAGTCAGGGGTATTATTGTATCGAATTCCGACGGTTCAAAGTTTGTATTTAGAATTTTTCAGAATTTTAGCATGGCCCATTGTCTTAAAACAGCTTGCGATCAAAAAAGTTTAAGTTTGTCAGATACCCAACTACGCCCTTTAACTTGCATATAACATCTGTGTAGCCGCCAAAATGATGAAAAAAACGTTTGGCAATGATCCCACCTCCGCCCCCCATTTTCCACCCTTCAGAAATGAGAAAATTATTTTCCACCTATTTGGCCCATTGAGCGTACAAACGCTAAAACCACCCCCGGCATCCATTATCCGACCTTGAGGGTAAGAATGCGCAAAGCTAAAAACTTTATCCTATTTAATTGGCCCATAGAGCTTTCAAACCGAATTTAATACATATCGGCTATAAACCCACCCCCGCACCCATATTTCGATCTTTGCAGTGAACTTCCCGAAATAAAAAAAACCCGTGTTTCCATTTATTCAGACCCTAGAGCTTACAAAACGAATTTTATTCAGGCTCACAAATACCCATTGTTACTGAACCGAAATACGCCCACCATTATTCTTGCCTGTTGGCGGAAATTCCACCTCCGAGAAATCAAATGTCTAATTATTTTCTATAATGTGTTTACAAACCGATTTTGAAGCCAATCGGATTAAAAATAGGTTTTACCATATAGAATTTTCCACGCATTTCCACACTCTTGGGGCGAATTTTCCAACATCGGAAAATCTCATGTCAACTTATTTTGTATACTATCCCTACAAACCGAGTTTGAAGTCAATCGGATGAAAAATAGTGTTTTCCATATAGAATTTTCCGGCCATTTTCCTTGTGGGTGGATTTTCCCGAATCTGGGAAACAGGTGTCCAATTATTTCGCTTACTTTACTTACAAACCAAATTTCAAGTCAATCGGATGAAAAACAAAATTTTTCCCATAGTAGCTTTTCCGGGAGCTTTCCACCCCTTAGGGGTGGAATTTTCCAAAACCCCGCCTTAGTGCTTAGTGTTTTTTTTTTCAAAAGCAGAAGCAGACAGAGCTATTCATTTTGAAAAGTCGCAAACAGTCAAAGCTGTGAAAAGTAAAAATTTTGCGACTTTTGCTACTACGACTGAAGCAATTTAAACACTGTTACTCAATGAGTGAACATAACTTGATTAATATTTAACGAGAAGGCAAAGCTAACTTCGACTTTGTCGAAGTTTTAATACACTTGAAAAACTTTACTCCAACTGATTTAACCGGTAAAATATATATAGGATATAGATATCAGATATTTAAAGATTGTAGGCGGTTGTGGTTTATGATTGTTTTCTTTTTATTAGTTCGCTTTACAATTGGTATGCTGTCGGTTGACTAGCCAGCATAGAACTAACTCCCTGCTGCGTCGAGCACAGCTCGTACGCGTACACATACATGCTTAAGTCTACATGTGCAATTAAAGGATCGAGCGTTGCCAGTTAGTTATTATATAATATTGCACGTTGCCAGAAAGGTATAACTTACTGACTACTTACGGACTACTTACATACTGCTTACATACTACAACTCGGCCGTCCTGACAACAAGGATCACCCGATTCTTTCGACTCTATGTTTTTCTTCTATCTCTGTTTCTTAAATTATATGTATGTTTTCTTAAATTCTCATCTTCAACCTTATCGCATACGTTGTTGTCTATATTTGCAGCGCTTACATTTTCTTCTATTTCTGCATCGCTTACATTTTCATCTATTTTTTCTACGCTTACATTTTCGTCTATTTCTGCATCGCTTACATTTTCATCTATTTTTTCAACGCTTACATTTTCGTCTATTTCTGCATCGCTTACATTTTCATCTATTTCTTCATCGCTTACATTTTCATCTATTTCTTCTATATCTACCATAATATCATTTCCAATAATGTTTTCTTGATTCTTTCCTTGAAACCAAAATTTAATATTTTGCGACGCCCAAATGCCTTTGTAAGGGATTTGGGTCTGTTGAAAACCCTCGACGTCTTCTATTAAGTATCTGTCGTTTTCTAAAACTTTGCTTATCCGGTATGGTCCTTTATATTTCGGAATCAATTTCCTGGCCACTCCTAAATTGCTATCGAAATTTTTGATTACCACGTAATCTCCACTTTTATATTTTACCGATTTCTTTCTTTTCGAGTTTACATAATTTTCGTTGTATTCCTGAGCTCTGTTCTGATATTTCTGTGCATTTTCTCTAATTGTTTGCAAGTCCCGGCAATTTTCCTGTGTGTCACAGTTTTCTCTAATATTGACAACAATTTTCCCTTTTTGGTTTACCCCAAATAACATAACGCTTGGATGTTCATTAATCATCCTGTGATTTGTATTGTTAAGCGTAAATTCAACTGTTTCTACAACTTTGTCCCATCTCAAATTATTATCATAATCAGTTAGTTTTGCCATCATTGGACCTAGGTTCCGATTCACTCTCTCGACCTGACCATTTGCTTGTGGGGAGCCGGTAGCAATTTTAATATGTTGAATATTAGTTTCCTCGGTAAATTCTACAAAGTCATTCGACGTAAAGCATGACCCTCTGTCTGAAACTAAATATTTTGGTCTGCTGTAATAACGGAAGTATTCTTGTAATGCTACTATAACTTCTTTTGTTGCTGTAGTTTTGGTAGGGTATAATTTTACAAATTTTGTAGCCGCATCTATTACTACAAGTAAATGTTTCTTGGCAGTATTTTTATCTATTCTATATGGATCGTCTCGAAAGGTATATCCGATTTCGGTATGTTGTGCAAGTATCCTTCCGATTTTCCACTTTTCGTCGAAAAGGCTATACATTTTAAGCAATTCCTTATATGTTCCTCTACCTTTGACCTAATATTCGGAAACCAGTAACTTTATCCTATCAGTTGATGCCCACATGGCCCATTTCGTCATGGTACTTATACAACACGTGCGATTCCATTACCGCAGGAACATAAAACAGTAACTTTTTATTCTGTAGCTTCTTGAATAAAACTCCATTTCTTATCTCGTAAAATTTGTGCTCTTTGTCCTGCAATTCTTTTTTCAACATTATTATTTTCGGATCTTTATTTTGGCATATTACTAAATTTTCCTCAAATGTATTTGTCTCAATGACCATAATGCTCAAACTTCTACTTAGAGCATCTACGTGCTGCATTCGCTTTCCTGCTCTATGCTCTACTTCGTAGTCAAAATTTTGCATCTCCAGAGCCCACCTGGCAATTCTTGGATTTAATTCCTGTTTGTATAGTGTCATTGTCAATGAGTTGCAGTCCGTAACGATTTTAAATTGTCTGCCATGTAAATATACACGAAATCTTCTTAGAGCATAAATTATCGCAAGCGTCTCCAATTCATAACTATGAAATTTTGATTCTGCCTCTGTAGTTCTTTTTGAAAAATAAAAAACTGGATGCCATTTTTTATCTTCTTTCTTCTGGACTAATACTGCTCCGAATCCTAAAGCACTAGCATCACAATGCAGTTCTGTTTCGGCTGTTGAATCAAAAAGCGCTAACACCGGTGACTCCAACAGTTTTTCCTTCAACGTTTCAAATGATTTTAATTCGTATTCTCCAAACACGAATTTTCTGTCTTTTTTAGTCAAGTCGTATAATGGTTTCGCAATCATCGAAAAGTCTTTGATAAATCGTCTAAAGTATGAGCACAGTCCTAAAAACTTTGGACCGCATGCACTTTGTTCGGAATCGGAAAATTTTGTATTGCTTCCAACCCTTTTTCATCTGCACGTATACCTAACTCGTCAATGTTGTACCCCAAATATTTTATGCTGTTTTTCATAATTTCACATTTATCTAACCGCAACTCTAATTTGTTTTCAACAATTCTTGTCATAACTTCCTCCAAAATACTTCAATGATCTGTAACATTGTCGGTAGCTATCATAATATCGTCTAAGTATATTATGACTTTCCCTTCTTTCCCCAAATCTTCAAATATCTTGTTAATAAACATTTGAAAAACATGCGGAGCATTTTTCAACCCAAATGGTAATCTCGTAAACTCAAATTGTCCGAAAGGTGTAATGAATGACGTGTATTTCATGCTTTCTTCGCTCATGTGCACATGAAAATACGCGTTTTTCAGATCTAACTTTGTAAACCATTTTTTGTTATGTAATCTTTCCAGAAAATCGTCGATTAACGGAATCGGATAGTTGTGTTTAGCTGTATTCTTATTTAGTCTTCTGAAATCTATACACAATCTCAACTCTCCTGTCTTTTTCCGAACCAAAACAATGCGCGATGTGAATTCAGACTCGCTCACTCTTATAATGCCGTTTTCTAATAACTCATCTAAAATTTTTTGAACTTCTTGCTTCTCGGTATAAGATAATCTACGAGGTGGGCAGAAGAAAGGTTTTTCATTTTCTAACGCAAGTTTCATCTCATATTTTACCTTTGGCTCGTTTGGGCGTTTCGTTTGTACATAAATTTTCTCGAAAATATCTAAGCACTTCCGTTTGATTTCACCCTGGACATTTTCTCCAATTTGTAAATCTATTTCTGGCCGATTTGGACTTATATCAATAAACATAATTTGATTCTCAAAATTTTCTGATTGGCCATTCTCATAATCTTCTTTATCCTTCATGTTTTTAAGATCTTCTCTTGCACAATTTTGCTTATCTTTTAAACGTTCCTTATTCATTTCTAATTCTGTGTTTCCCCATATGATTTTACTATTCGTTTTTGATAGGAAATCTCTTCCTAAGATGCCAGAATATCCCATAGAATCATTGCTAACCACCATCAGTTCAATTTCAACATTATTTGTATTCTCTAAATTTTCAACGTAACA
Source organism: Lordiphosa mommai (assembly GCA_018904225.1). Taxonomy (NCBI): domain Eukaryota; kingdom Metazoa; phylum Arthropoda; class Insecta; order Diptera; family Drosophilidae; genus Lordiphosa; species Lordiphosa mommai. The sequence goes on from JAEIFT010000009.1 coordinate 1,661,165, forward strand.
AAATATTCTTCCTTTAATCTCAATTTCGGTTTTGTTTAACCCATAATATCTTAATTTATTTGACTCAATCAACTTCACATTGTTCGGTATATTCTTTTCTTGAATTAAGCTGATGGGGCTTCCTGAGTCTATGAGGCATTCTGTAGAAAAATTTCTTTTAGTATTATCTTTAAGCAAAAACTTAAAATATCTTACGTAGTTATCTACTTTCTCCAGCTTCTCGTCTTTTCCCGTCTTCTTATACTGCCAGCACTCGGATACCACATGTTTCCCGCTACCGCATCCTAGCATGTGCCTGGTTGGCGCCTGGGCTTTGTGCAGTCTGCTGCGTAATGTCCAACGCTGTTGCAGTTGTAGCATCTGATGTTATTCCGGCCTCCGATTGTACTTCTTGGTTTTTCCACCGTCGACACCTGCTTCGGAGTCAATCTTATGCCGCGAAGAGATTGCACAAGTTGCTCCCTACCAGTGTAGCGCTGCATTAGGGCTTGGAGACGAATTTGTTTATCTGGTATTCCGTCAATTACGTACTCTACCAACTCTTCTTCTTCTAGGTCCAACCCAGCACTTAGATGCAGCTTTTCATTGTAGTAGTCTACAAACTCATCCCCCGGTTGCCACTGCCGAATTGTAAATTTCTTGCGCCGCTCCAGTTTGCTTCCTTTAGCCCCAAATGCTACAAGGAATTCTTTTAGCAGCTCGTCCATTGATTCTGCTGCCGAATTTTTTCTAGCATGCAGCCACTGTTGCGCTTTGCCCGCCAGTTTGGTTGCAAACACCGCACGTACAAAATTATCGTCCAACCTGTAGGCCGTTTTCATGTTAAGCAGCTGATCGCTCCAGAATTTCGCATCCTCTGTCCCATCGTACTCAGCCAGATAGCTGCACACAACCTTAAATGTAGCTGTCGGGCCCGACGAGTCGTTCAAGGGCTTAGTGTTCTCCTTCCGTAATAGCTCCAGTTCTCTCTTCAGTAGCTCGTTCTCTCTTTTCACTAAGTTTAGTTCTCTTAACAGTAGCTCCATCTCTTGCTCGTTTCTCTCTTTATTTCCAATCGTCTGCACTCTTTTTTCTGATGTACTTTTCCCTCCTTCTTTCTCGCTCACGTTTGAATCTTTCTCAACGGTAGTTTTCTTTATGGCTCCCTTGCCCACTGGAGTAACGGCTGTTTGTTGTTGTCTCTTTTCCTTAAATTTTTGATCATCCAACTGTAAATTTTTGGCGTACGGTAAATTTTCCTCTTCGTTTTTAATCAACTCCACTTCTTGATCGTACAGTAAATTTTCTTCCACCTGGTACTTTGCTGTCTGTTGCCGGGCCAGCCTCAGTTGCTCCTCTGGTACCCCAAGCACCCGCTTCAACATCTGAGTCCGGGTTCCCGCCGTCTCCAGCTCCAAGAACTCGCATAATTTTTTTAGTTCAGTCAACGGTAGCTTGTCCATGGTTTTGCTTAATTTTCTGCTTGTAAGCTTAGGTAGTCAATTGGTGAAACAAAAATTGACTGTATCCCACTTCTGAGGTTTGTAGGCGGTTGTGGTTTATGATTGTTTTCTTTTTATTAGTTCGCTTTACAATTGGTATGCTGTCGGTTGACTAGCCAGCATAGAACTAACTCCCTGCTGCGTCGAGCACAGCTCGTACGCGTACACATACATGCTTAAGTCTACATGTGCAATTAAAGGATCGTGGCGTTGCCAGTTAGTTATTATATAATATTGCACGTTGCCAGAAAGGTATAACTTACTGACTACTTACGGACTACTTACATACTGCTTACATACTACAAGATTTTAAATCATTGATAATAAAAATTTGATACCATAAAAAAAACTTTTCTCAGTAAAACACATTTTTCAACAGATCGGTCCTATGGCAGCTATATGCTATAGTCATCCGATTTTGATAAAATCTTCCAGAATTGTGTTGACGCATATAAAACTAATATATACCAAGATTGGTGACGCTACGATGGAAAATAAAAAAGTTTTTCCACTAGAACTAGTTTTTTGACCGACCGTTTATATGGCAGCTATATGCTATATTCATCCGATTTTAATAAATTTTTCCACAAATATGTAAAATCATCTAAAACTAATATATACCAAGATTGGTGACGCTACAATTGAAAATAAAAAAGTTTTTCTCACTAAGACTTATTTTCCGACCGATCGTTCCTATGACAGCTATAAGATATAGTCGTCTGATCCGGCCGGTTCCGACATATTAGTTGCGTGCAGTAAAAAGAAGACTTTGTGCAAAATTTCAGCTTGATAGCTTTAAAACTGAGGGACTAGTTTGCGTAGAAACAGACAGACAGAAGGACAGACGGACGGACGGACAGACGGGTATAAAAATGGTAGCTCTAGCTCTTATAGTCTCTGAGGTCTAGGTGTTCATACAGACAGACGGACAGGCGGACGGCCGGATAGACGGACATGCCTATATCGACTCGGCTAACTTGCGCTGCAAAATATTGCGCTGGAAAAAGACTTTTATATAGTGGAAGACCCTTACAGAAGGCGAAAGAAAAATGTATATTTGTCGCGCCATTGATAGATTTAAAAAAATTTTCTTCAAGTTTTGTACGCACTACAAAAATTAAAAACGAGAAGGCAAAGCTAACTTTGACTGTGCCGAAGTTTTAATACACTTGAAAAACTTTACTCCAAACAAAAAAGTTTTTCAAACTAGAACTTGTTCTTAGACCGATCGTTCCTATGGCAGCTATATAATATAGTTATCCGATCCGGCCGGTTCCGACATATTAGTTGCGTGCAGTAAAAAGAAGACTCTGTGCAAAATTTTAGCTCGATAGCTTTAAAACTGAGAGACTAGTTCGCGTAGAAACAGACAGACGGACAGACAGACAGACGGACAGACAGACGGACAGACGGACGGACGGACAAGCGGAAATGAACTCAGCTCGTCGTCCTGATCAAGAATATATATAGTTTATGGGGTCGGAAATGAATATTTCTATGCGTTACAAACTTCTGGGCAAAATTAATACAGGGTTGCCCATATTCGACGGACCCATCTGGCAACGCCATAACTTTTGACAGAGATGTCAGATCGCTTAATGACATACCGCGTTTGAAGCGTCAGTCCAAGCTGATTTTTACCATGGAACAATACACGCCACGCGAGCGCTCTGAAATAGTTGAAATTTACATTCAACAGAACAAGTCAATTGTGAAAACTCAACGTGCTTTTAAAAAATTTAAAAATGTGAAAAGTGCGCCTTCTAAGAACACCATTAAGCGTTAATACGAAAAATTTTCGACTGGTGAGGCTCTTTCTAATCCGAAGAGGCTAAATAAAAGTCGACCAAGGCGATCGGCCGAGAATATCGCTGCCGTTCGAGTCAGTGTTGAGAGGTCCCCAAGAACATCCCAAAACGCCGTTCTCAGCAGTTGGGCATGGCTCGGTCCACTTTACAACGGATTATTCGCGTTGATTTGCATTTGTTCCCGTACGAAATTCAATTGACGCAAAGATTGTTGCCTGCGGACAAGCCTCGTCGATTGGAATGGGCCCAAAGAGTCATCGAAATGGCCGATGTCGAAAAGTGGTGATTTGGACTGGCCACCGCGTTCGCCCGATTTGACGCCGCCTGACTTCTTCTTCTGGGGATATTTGAAGTCAAAGGTTTACGTTAACAAGCCAAGGACCGTAGAAGAGCTCAAGGACAACATTCGTGAAGAAATAGACGCTATTCCGGCCGAAATGTTGGCGAAAACGATGGAAAATGCTGCAAAAAGGGCACAATACGCCATCTACGCCAGAGGCGGCCATTTGAAGGATATCATATTCAAAAATTGATGTAAACAAATCTACTTGGAACAAATTAAATGATTAAGATTGCCAACCGCCAAATTTTTATTTTTTTCTTTGATTTTTTTCAAAAAAACATGGGTCCGTCGAATATGGGCAAGCCTGTATACACTTTTCAAGTGTATAAAAACGAGAGCGTAAGTTAAAGTCGGCCCTGCTCGACTTCGATATACCCGTTACTCAGGGTAAGGTTGCCTAAATTGTGGGAGATATGAGGTATTTTTCAAATTGTGTGGGTGGCATCTCTTCTATCGTTCATCTGATCGAAAAATTATGTATGGCGGATCGATAGGTAATGATGATTAAAATATATGTCTAGAAGGTTTGAACAATCTATTTTCAAAATTGTGGGAGATATGAGGTTTTTTCATATTGCGGGGGGCGGGAGGGGGGCGTGGCAAAAATTTGAAACAAACTTGATCTGCGTGCAGAAGATACAAGTCTACACTGAAAAAATGGTCTAGCTCTAGCTCTTATAGTTCCTGAGATCTAGGTGTTCATACAGACAGACAGACAGACAGACGGACAGACGGACAGACAGACAGACGGACATGTCTATATCGACTCGGCTATTGATGCTGATCAAGAATATATATACTTTATGGGGTCGGAGATTCTTCCTTCTGCCTGTTACATACATTTGCACGAACTTAGTATACCCTTTTTACTCTACGAGTAACGGGTATAAAAAGAAGAAGGCTAACATCGGCTACGACGACGTTTTAAATACCCTGACAGTTTTGAAAGACGCTACCATTGATAATAAAAAAGTTTTTCTCACTAGAACCAGTTTTTAGAACAATCGTTCCGATGTCAGCTATATGCTAAAGTACTCTGATTTTGATCAATTTTACCAGAAATATGTAAAAGCGTATGATACTAATTTATACCAAGTTTGGTGATGCTACTATGGAAAACAAAAAAGTTTTTCCCACTAGAACTCAATTTTTCGAGAATTATGTGGAAGAATATAAATATAATATATTCCACGATTAGGGACGTTACAATGGAAAATAAAAAAGTTTTTCTCACTGGAACTAGTTTTTTGACCGATCGTTCCTATGGCAGCTTTATGATATAGTCATCCGATCCGGCCGGTTCCTACATATGTGCAGCCAATGTGTATTTAAAGACATTTTGCAAAGTTTGGTCAAGATAGCTTTAAAACTTTGGGAGGAGGTAGCATAGAAACAGACGGACAGACGGACGGACGGACAGACGGAAATGAACTCAGCTCGTCATGCTGATCAGGAATATATATACTTTATGGGGTCGGAGATGCTTCTTTCTATGCGTTACAAACATCTTGACAATTTTAATATACTCTCTGCAAGGGTATAAAAAACTGTTTCCCTGTCGCCTTTTTCTCAGAAGCATAGAAAAGATTTGTAGGGTATACTTGTACTTAATTAAGTATTATAATTAACTAATAAAAATCATTGGTACAAAATATTATTTTAATATGGAAAAAAGGTAAATTTTTGAATAAAAAATTTATATTATGATAGCTTTGTTTTTTTTTCATTTTGAATGTGTTGTACATTAATGAAATTCATGGAATGCTAGGGTAAGATAGTGAAAGTGATTAAGTTTGTTCTATGATGCAAACAAAAACTGTTGAATTTGTATTTATTAAGCTTATAGTGGTTCACTTTAAACAGTTTATGTGCGTTGTTACGCTGTACTGCAAACTCGTACGGCCACTGCAGTTTTGTTTTAAAATCCTCTTCTGACTCTTGGTATTCGGCATATATAATTCAAAGTTTGTTTTTTAGTAAATAACGAGCTTTAGGCTTAATACCATCACTGTGGAGCCGAAACTTTTCATTGCCATTAAGCACTCGAAAATTCTGCAAGTTAAAAGTCTACCAACCAAAAAGACCTAATGAAGTCACTTATTTTATGTATTTTGAAGTGCTGAACTCAAAAAACAAAATCAAAAATTTCGTTTTTGAGATAAAATATTTCAGTTTTTTCGGCAGGTATTACATTTTAAATCATTTCCCCAGTTAGAAACTCCAGATGAAGTCAAACAAGGCATGAATTTAAAAATTCTAGGTAAAGATCGTTTTCCAAAAAATCGATTTTTTCTCAAAAATGTACTCTAGATTTTAGAAAATTTCATTACTTTTAGTTTCTTTTACATTGTCTGAATCCATTTTATTTTTTTAATCCAGAATATGGCTTAAATAATAAGAGTACCCACCGGAAAAACTACAAAAATCTATCTTTAAAACGTATCCATACATTAATTTTTGAATTCGATTTTTGAGTTTAGCATACTAAAATACACCAAAGAAAAATAATGCCTTCCATTGGCAATTTTTTTTTTGCAATTTTGAAAACAATTGTCTCGTGGTTTTTTCGCTGCCCTCTTGTGTTTTCCTTCTGTTGCTTCCCGAAAACATTCCAGCAGTAGTTCGATCCATGATTGCGAGTTGCCGATAGAAGAACTACCCATGCTCATCACCTAAATGTAAATAAAACGAGAAGGCAAAGCTAACTTCGACTGTGCCAAGGTTTTAATACACTTGAAAAACTTTACTCCAACTGATTTAAACGGTAAAATATATAGGATATAGATATCAGATATTTAAAATACTTAAATCATTGATAATAAAAATTTGATACCATAAAAAAAACTTTTCTTAGTAAATCACATTTTCCGACCGATCTGTCCTATGGCAGCTATATGCTATAGTCATCCGATTTTGATAGATTTTTTTAAAATTATGTGAAAATATATAAAACTAATATATACCAAGATTGGTGATGCTACAATGGAAAACTAGAACTAGTTTTTTTTACCGACCATTAATATGGCAGCTATATGTTACAGTTTTTTTTCAGAATTATGTGAAAGCATATAAAACTAATAAATACCACGATTGGTGATGCTACAATGAAAATCAAAGAAGTTTTTCTCACTAGAACTAGTTTTTTGAAAGACCGTTTATATGGCAGCTATATGCTATAGTCATCTGATTTTTATAAATTTTTCCAGAATTATGTGAAAGTATAAAAAACTAATAAATACCACGATTGGTGACGCTACGATAGAAAACAAAAAAGTTTTTCTCACTAGAACTAGTTTTTGGTCCGATCGTTCCTATGGCAGCTATATGATGTAGTCATCCGATCCGGCCGGTTCCGACATATTAGTTGCGTGCAATAAAAAGAAGACTCTGTGCAAAATTTCAGCCCGATAGCTTTAATACTGAGGGACTAGTTCGCGTAGAAACAGACAGACAGACAGACGGACAGACAGACGGACGGACGGACAGACGCAAATGAACTCAGCTCGTCGTCCTAATCAAGAATATATATAGTTTATGGGGTCGGAAATGATTATTTCTATGCGTTACAAACTTCTGGGCAAAATTAATATATGTACACTTTTCAAGTGTATAAAAAGTGAATTTTCAAGGACATATTGCAACCCAGACTTTGAAATTATGATAACATATTTTCAATGAACTAAGAATAGTTATCACTCCTGTTTTTTTCCAAGGTGGGAATCGTCCCATTCTCGTTTTTCTTGTTTTATTTTAAAAACAAGTAAGAATGTCGGTCAAGCCCGACTGTAATATACTCTGTACCTGTTTGTACAAAACTAACTTTAACTTTAAACTAACTTTAAAGTGTGAGGTTTTTTCAAAATCTGGTGGTGGCAACTCTTTCGACTATCGTTCATCTGGTTGAAAACCGATGTATGGGGGCTCGATAAGTAATGATGAGTAGAATTACCCTAGTACATAACTCGTAAAATGATAAAATTAGTATTTAATTTCCTATTAACATAAACGTATCTATATTAGTCACGCGGAAATCACGCGTGATTTCTGACCGCAGGCCATCTCAATTACATCGCTCCTCTCATAGCAAGGTCCAATTGGGAAATTACCAGTTAGCTATTGCCTTCTCGCTCTCTCTTTATCGTAAGTTCTACCAATCGCTAGGGTGTTGTTGTTATCGTTGGTTTTTATTTTCTTTTACGTAAAGCTCTAATATTGTTCATCTGATCGAAAAACGATGTATGGCGGGTCGATTCAAAATAAGTAGTAGAATATATGTCTAGAATGTTCGAACTATCTATCTTGAAAATTGTGGGAGTTATTTCGTTTTTTTTTAATTTGCGGGGGAGGCAGGGGGCGTGGCTAAAATTAAAACTAAACTTGATCTGACTGCAAGTATAAGAAATATATGTATCATACACCTCAAACCTCTATCTCTTACCATCTCTGAGATCTCTTCGTTCATACGGACAGACGGACATGGCTATATCGACTCGGCTGTTGATGCTGATCAAGAATATATATACTTTATACCTGTGTACCTTCGGTACAGAGTATAATTAGAAGGCTAACATCGGCTAAGCCGATGTTTTAAATACCCTTGCATTTTTTGAAAGACGCTACCATTGATAACAAAAAAGTTTTTCTCACTAGAACTAGTTTTTGGACCGACCGTTTATATGGCAGCTATATGCTATAGTCATCCGACTTTGATAAATTTTTCTAAAACTGTGTCAAAGCATATAAAACTAATATATATTAAGATTGGTGACGCCACGATGGAAACAAAAAAGTTTTTCTCATTAGAACTAGTTTTTGGACCGATCGTTCCTATGGCAGCTATATGATATAGTCATCCGATCCGGCCGATTCCGACAAATGTGCAGCGTATTTGTATTTAAAGACTTTTTGCAAAGTTTGGTCAAGATAGCTTCAAAACTGAGGGAGGAGATAGCATAGAAACAGACGGACAGACGGACGGACGGACAGGCGGACAAACGGAAATGAACTCAGCTCGTCATGCTGATCAAGAATATATAAACTTTATGTGGTCGGAAATGCTTCCTTCCCTGCGTTACAAACATCGTGACAATTTTAATATACCCTCTGCAAGGGTATAAAAAGATTTAAAGTTATTTTTAAATATGTTTATAATTTTCAATGCCTTCTAAAAGTGCTTTGAATCTAACACCATTGAATAAATTTCTTATTTGTGGACCGACGATTTACCTTCATTTATCTTAGCTTCATATAATCTTGAGAATATTTGGTGCAAGTGTCCAAAGGCAGCACCATTTATGTTTAAAGCTGGATTACTGTAAGCTTTTTATACACTTGAAAAGTGTATATTAATTTTGCCCAGAAGTTTGTAACGCATTGAAATATTCATTTCCGACCCCATAAACTATATATATTCTTGATCAGGACGACGAGCCGAGTTCATTTCCGCTTGTCCGTCCGTCCGTCTGTCTGTCCGTCTGTCCGTATGTCCGTCGGTCCGTCTGTCCGTCTGTCTGTTTCTACGCGAACTAGTCTCTCAGTTTTAAAGCTATCGAGCTGAAATTTTGCACAGAGTCTTCTTTTTACTGCACGCAACTAATATGTCGGAACCGGCCGGATCGGATAACTATATCATATAGCTGCCATAGGAACGATCGGTCTAAGAACAAGTTCTAGTTAGAAAAACTTTTTGTTTTCCATCGTAGCGTCACTAATCTTGGTATATGTTAGTTTTATATGCTTTCACATTATTCTGGAAAAATGTATCAAAATCGGATCACTATAGCATATAGCTGCCATAGGAACGATCGGTCGAAAAATAAGTCTTTGTGAGAAAAACTTTTTGACTTCCATCGTAGCGTCTCCAATCGTAGTATATATTTGTTTTATATGTTTCCACACAATTCTGAAAAAATTTATCAAAATCGGATGACTATAGCATATAGCTGCCATATAAACGGACGGTCAAAAAACTACTTCTAGTGAGAAAAACTCTTTTGTTTTTTATCGTAGCGTCCCCAATCTTGGTATATATTAGTTTTATATGCTTTCACATAATTTCGAAAAAAATTATCAAAATCGGATGACTATAGCATATAGCTGCCAAAGGACCGATCGGTCGGAAAATGTGTTTTACTAAGAAAAGTTTTTTTTTATGGTATCAAATTTTTATTATCAATGATTAAAAATATTAAATATCTGATATCTATATCGTATATATATTTTTCCAGTTAAATCAGTTGGAGTAAAGTTTTTCAAGTGTATTAAAACTTCGGCACAGTCGAAGTTAGCTTTGCCTTCTCGTTATAATTCCTATCAGCAAATCCTAACCAAGCACTCCAAGAATGTTATCAGAGTACATTTGGATACATATTTACTTCACTTCAGCCAATGTTATATCAAGTAGCCTTTTGAAAATTCCTATGCAAATTTGGCGTTAGAATCTAGTTGTCCTACCCTATCAAATTTAATGTTCATTTTCGGTTTAAAAAGGATCTAAGGTTGTAAATTTTCCCGTCATAAATTCAACAAAATGGCCATAATTAGTGCATACGTAGGTTGCTATATATATTTCTGGCCTAATAATGAAAACGCGAATATTTATGATCAAAAATTGTTTTTTGTTTTTCAAAGTATTCTCCACTTTTGCATGCACTCAAGCCAATTGTCGAGGCACTATTTCCACTCCTATTGAGACACCTCCAAAGCATTGTTTTTGGACTCTTCAACAAAATCGTTGACCTCTCATTATACTCTGTACCGAAGGTACACAGAGTATATTGGGTTTGTGCAAATGTATGTAACAGCCAGAAGGAGGCATCTCCGACCCTATAAAGTATATATATTCTTGATCAGTATCAACAGCCGAGTCGATATAGCCATGTCCGTCTGTCCGTCTGTCTGTCCGTATGAACGAAGAGATCTCAGAGATGGTATGAGATAGAGGTTTGAGGTGTATGGAACATATATTTCTTATACTTGCAGGCAGATCAAGTTTAGTTTTAATTTTTGCCACGCCCCCTGCCTCCCCCGCAAATTTGAAAAAACGAAATCACTCCCACAATTTTCAAGAAAGATAGTTCGAACATTCTAGACATATATTCTACTACTTATTTTAAATCGACCCGCCATACATCGTTTTTCGATCAGATGAACGATATTAGAGCTTTACGTAAAAGAAAATAAAAACCAACGCCAACAACAACACCGTTGCCATTGGTAGAACTTACGAGAACGAGAGAGCGAGAAGGCAATAGCTAACTGGTAATTTCCCAATTGGACCTTGCTAAGAGAGGAGCGATGTAATTGAGATGGCCTGCGGTCAGAAATCATGCGTGATTCCCGCGTGACTAATATAGTTACGTTTATGTTAATAGGAAATTATATACAAATTTTATAATTTTACGGGTTTGTACTGAATAATTCTACTCATCATTACTTATCGAAACCCCATACATCGTTTTTCAACCAGATGAACGATAGTTGAAAGAGTTGCCACCCCCAGATTTTGAAAAAACCTCACACTTTAAAGTTATTAGTTTTGTACAAACAGGTACAGAGTATATTACAGTCGGGCTTGACCGACTTTCTTACTTGTTTTTCTCTTGACGAAGTCATTGGGTGCGAAGTCAGGGCTGTACGGCGGATGACCCATCAATTCGACGTTTTGGGCGGTCAAAAAGGCGCTGGTGTGAGCTGATGTGTGAGAGCTCGCATTGTCATGGTGCACAATGATCTGTCTTCTCTTGTTCGTTTTTCGAATTTCTCCGAAGACTTCAGGCAAACAAATTATGGTGTACCACTCAGAATTGACTGTCCTACGTTGCTCAAGCGGAACATGACCAGTTTTACCGAAGAAACAGCACCATTTGCTTCGAAGTGCTTCTTCCACGAACGACTTTCGTTGGATTTGGCTCGTTTTCGAAGACCCACACGGTCGATTGCTGTTTTGTTTCGAGCTCATAAGCATAGATCCATGATTCGTCACCTGTGACGATCTTATAAACGTCTTTTGAAACACCGCGATTATATTTTTTCAAAATTTCTTTGCACCAGTCCACACGAGCCTTTTTTTGAGCGATTGTCAAATTGTGCGGGATCCAACGAGAACAAACCTTTTTAACGCCCAGGTGTTCATGCAATATCGAATGTATGCTGTTGGAAGAAATGCCCAAGAATGCCTCTATCTCACGGTATGTCACATGACGATCTTGCATTATCAGTACACGCACGGCATCAATGTTTTCTGGCACAACGACTGTTTTTGGACGACCTTCACGACCTTCGTCTTCGAACGAGCGTCGCCCTCGATTGAATTTATTAAATAAATTTTTCACAGTGCTATAGGATGGTGCTTCATCGCCATACAAAGATTTAAGTTCATCGTTGCACTCTTGTCATGATAATCCACGTCGAAAGTTGTGAAAAATGATTGCACGAAAATTTTCACGAGTTAATTCCATTTTTCTGCCGAGGTAAGTTTTTGATTATTCGTTAATCGATATCAAACGTGGTCACACATAAAAGAGTTGTATGGAGCTTTTATCGATAAAAGTCCAAACTTTTTTTGGGAAAAGGCCAATTGGTCCTAAAATGGCTAGAAGTGACCTAGGCCAGAAACTTAAATAGCAACCCATGTACCGGTATACCGAAATAAAAATTTGAGTACCGTATCGGAACCGTAAACCAAAATTGAACCTCTAACCGGAAATCTCAATTCGGTAAGTACCGGAATCGGTATCGGAACCGATTTCGTTTCCGGATGAATCCCTTGTTTAAATCTATACAAATGGCAAAAGATCTTAATTTATGGTGGAAATATGACAGATTTCAGGGCCTATTATTTCGAACCATAATTATGAAATATTTGTCTGCTTTTTAAAAAGATTTTATATAAGTTGTGGAAGATGAGAATAAAATGGAAACCAAATAATATATAATTCCCTAATGCTAGGTCGTTTTTTTCAGTATTGGGCTACCACTAGAAGCGCGGATTTTGTGTGGAATTGTTTGTCCAAACATAAAAACGGATAGAAATTGGTATATTTTAAAAAATGTTGTTTCATGTTGCATATTCTTAGAATAAAATTCTATTACATCCATTAAGTTTTTGGATATCGTGGAACTTTTTGAATAATAAAAAAAATAATACTTGTACCGGTATACCAAAATTAAAATCTGGGTACTGTATCGGAACCGAAAACCAAAATTTACTGAAATCCGAAATAAAACCTTTAACCGATATTTTCATTTCGGTACGTACCTGAACCGGTACAGAAAACACTGCAAATTTCGGCTTGCTTTACATTTTATAACATTTGTTTTTTTGTTTGATTATAATTGTTATAATTATTTCAAACATTTTGAGTTATATCGCAACAATAATGGTCAACAATTGTGGGCGATACAAGCAAATCAGTGAAAATACCCATATTGTAAAAATTCTCGATTTAGTTTTGATAGTCGTTATTTGATTCTTATAAACTCGTTAAGGTCCATCCGTAAAACTTTGCCAAAATATAAGTCCTTAAACAATTAAATTATAATGTATGATGAATATTTGGAGACATCTTATATCTTTCATTTGAAAGATAGAAAGCGTAATTTCGATTATTGGTTCAGATGTTAGGACAACTTATGTGATCCTATCTTTTCAAAAATAACAAAAAATATATACTCGCCGATATCTGGAGAACGACTTCCTAGAACTCAGCGTTCCAAAATACACTAAAAAAGTTGGGTTTTTTGAAGTGGGCAGTCACTTTGATCAAATTTGTCGACCAGTGTTATTTTGGCTATAAACAAATATGCAATATGGGTCCGAGGTTGGGGGATATGTGCGCTACAATGACGCAGATAAGGTTAGGTTGCGATAGTAGAAGCTGTGAAGCTTCTTCACATGTTGGCATGTTGTGATATATGCAGATAAACTGATCCGTAACTTTTAAAACAAAATCTTCATCGTTGTTGTTTTCATTCGATACTTGAAGAAGTAGGTAAAATAAATAAAATCCAACTTTTGGACCAGAGCAGATAGTACTCGTTTCTTATGTATTTTCGAGCGCTGAATTCAAATCAATTATCCGTTTTCCCCTGGTACCTCTTGTTTATAAGATATTTAAATAACCGTGTATTATGAGAGGTAGGCTTACAATTTTATGTCTAATGGCCATTTTATAAGTTTATAAATACTTTCAAAGTGTATACTAATTTCGCCCTGAAGCTTGTTACGTATAAAAATATTAATTTTCGACCCCATACAATTTAAATATTCATGATCGGGACGTCGAGCTTGGTCGATTGAGCTTTGTCCGTCCGTCTGTCTGTCTGTCTGATTCTACGCAAACTAGTATCTCATTTTTAAAGTTATCGAGCTGAAATTAAAAAAGAGACTTTTTCAACTTATATGTTGGAACCGACCGACGCTATATTCTATAGCTGCCATTGGAACGATCGGTCGGAAAATAGGTCTTAGTAACAAAACTGTTTTAGTTTTTCATGATAGCGGTCTTTATCTCAGCAATTAAGTATGACTATTATATACCGTCACAAAGTTCTGCAAAATTTGGTCAAAATCGGATCACTATTTGCTACAGCTGTCATAGGAAGGATTGGTCGGAAAATAGGTCTTAAAGGGAAAAACCTTTTTTGTTACTATTTTATTTTTCTTATTTCCATTTGTGGTAGGCGGGTAAACATGCATCCAGGTGCAAGGGCACCTTACATTTTTCACCAATCCTAAATGACAGACTTTAAATCGCCTGGCTAGATCATCTTAGTAATCATTGTCTTGATCATTGTGATTAGAAGCAGCAAGCAATTTCGATCACACCTTGTCTTCTATTTTTAAGTTTTCCAAGCTCAGTTGCATATGAAACTTTTTGCACTGCTTTAACTATTTTCAAAAATGCTAGGAAAATTTTTTCACAACTTCCAGAATGGGATTGAGTTCCACATCGGCTACAACAAGAGCGGTGGCAGATTTTTCTTTTTAAGCAAAGCATTAACGTCTGGCAGTTAAAGATGTGGATTTAAAGCCCAATTGCACGAGTCCTGTTGCAAGCTTTTTGGAGCAAAGAACCAATCCGATGCGTTCACTTCAATTACAGAATAGCATCGAGATGCAAAATTAGTTGGGTTCTACTTCGTTAGTACGTGACGTCATATAACTGTAGATTGAATACCTGCCATTCGATATGCGACCAAGGTTGTTAGTTGATATGGATGAGTCTGTAGCCATTGGAGGGCCCCTTCCGAATCAGAACAAAACACGACCTTCTCAACTTGAAGGCTAAGTATCTATACTACTTCTTTCCAAAGCTTGGCCAACAGATGAGCAGCGGAAAGTTCAAGGCGAGGTGCTGTTTAAGTTTTAAGGGTTGCAACTCGGGATCGTGCAGTAAGTAGATAAACAGATATGACATTTGGGGTTGCAACGCAAACTTTAAACGCTCTAGTAGTAGCGTCAGCAAACCCATGAATATGGCATGAAACATTCCCACTAACTCCGACGTATCTCGATATAGAAACTGTGTTCAAGTCTGGTATGGGATCATCCCTGTGCAGACTGAGAAGACAAGTCTCCTGAAGAAAGATTTTTGCTTTTGTTATAACTGGACATAGCAGTGCTAACGGATCGAACAGACGAGCAATAATTGAAAAATTGGTCTTTTAGTTGGCAATTTTTCCGAACTTAAATCTTTAAGGGAGTATTTAAAAACAGCATTAAGGGGATTTCATACGAGGCCTAATGTTTTTAAATCTATGTGATCTTCGGATGTGATCAAAGACTCTTTTGGCTTAATTTTTGCAGACCATTTTGTGAGAAAGAATCCTGTTGACTTAAGGATTCATTAGATAGGTTAAATTAGAATGTCATCTAATTCTTTGCGCAATTTCTCAATTCCTCGATAGAATCAGCGCCTGTCAGAACATCATCAACTTAAAAATCACTAGCCAGTGAGAATGTGATTGTGAGTACAAATCACTGAGATATTTCAAACATTTGACCGCTAAAAATGGGGCGCTAGCAGTACCAAAAGTTACAGTGTTAAGACAGTAAATTTGCAAGGAGTCGCTTGCATACAGACATGTATGGTTACTCCAACCATTAGCAAATCATTTAACGACATTTGAGTGGTGGCTTTACAAGAAGCATCGAACACCTCTGTTAATTTAGTGGATGTGCTTTCAGGTCGTTCCACACATTGATACGGAATGAATTGCTATTGCAATGGTTTGCTATTGTCTGTTGCAGTCATGTGGCCCAGTTTCATATATTAATCCATGAAGTCGATCAGCATAGCCTTGAAATGTGGTTTGAATTGCATACGTCTCTCTAACGATAAATATCGACTTCTTGCTTGTTGGGCTTAACTTAAATGGCGATTCTTGGAAGTGACCCGAGGGCAAGCGAAGAAAGGTTTCGATAAATGATTTTTCGCAGAACTGTTATTTTGGACCTGTTGGCTTATATCATCCTGAATCAACTCATCCAAAAAACGTATTCTGTAATCTTGAAGATTCTCTGCCTTGATTACTTTGACCATCTCTAACAGCTAAAAGAAAGCGTCTGCACCCAGCAGATAGACCTTGTGCGGTTTATGGAAGTATGGGCCTGCAAGCTGCATATCATCAGGAATTTTCCATGAACCTTGTGGGACTGTTTTCTCTGCCTGATGCGAGGAAATATTTTTAGGTACAACAAAGATAGCAACCATTTTGGATGAATGAACACGAGAGCAATTAGCAGCCTCAACTATTTGATGAGCAGACAAACTATATTTTCCAATGTCCATAAGCCTGTTGGGCGCTTGGGTCCTTTTGTTTCCATTTTAATTGTAAACTTTTTGCCAATTCATCAGTTATAAAATTAACTTGTGAGCCTGAATCCAAAAGCATCTAAAGATTGCATCCATTTCCTCTAACATGTACAATTGCCAAAACAACCAGATTAATTTCCGATGCAATTGCAATTGATGCCGTTTGTTTAGTGCGGTTTGACAATCTCTCCACAACGGAATATTTTATTAGATCACAAATTGTGGAAGATACTATAGCTCATCTGATCGGGAAATGATGTATGGCGGATCGATAGGTAATGATGATTCAAATATATGTCTAGAAGGTCCAAACAATCTATTTTCAAAATTGTGGGAGATATGAGGTATTTTTCAAATTGTGCGGGGCGTTAACTCTACTATTGTTCATCTGATCGGAAAATGATGTATGGCAGATCGATAGGTAATGATGATTAAAATATATGTCTAGAAGGTTTTAACAATGTATTTTCAAAATTGTGGGAGATATGAGGTATTTTTCAAATTGTGCGGGGCGGCAACTCTACTATCGTTCATCTGATCGGAAAATGATGTATGGCAGATCGATAGGTAATGATGATTAAAATATATGTCTAGAAGGTTTTAACAATGTATTTTCAAAATTGTGGGAGATATGAGGTATTTTTCAAATTGTGCGGGGCGGCAACTCTACTATCGTTCATCTGATCGTAAAATGAAGTATGGCAGATCGATAGGTAATTATGATTAAAATATATGTCTAGAGGGTTTTAACAATCTATTTTTAAAATTATGGGAGATATGAGGTTTTTTTCATATTGCGGGGGCGGGAGGGGGCGTGGCAAAAATTTGAAACAAACTTGATCTGCCTGCAGACAATACAAGTCTACACTGAAAAAATGGTAGCTCTAGCTCTAATAGTCTCTGAGATCTAGGTGTTCATACGGACAGACGGACAGACGGACATGTCTATATCGACTCGGATATTGATGCTGATCAAGAATATATATACTTTATGGGGTCGGAGATGCTTCCTTCTGCCTGTTACATACATTTGCACGAACTTAGTATACCCTTTTTACTCTACGAGTAACGGGTATAAAAACAAACATACACAGTCATAAACTGACGTTACTGCGCTAATGCTTTTGCATCAGTCACCTAAAGGCCTTAACCTTCCTAAAACTCAAAAGTGAATAAAGCTTCCTTTTCTAAGCAATCGAGCAAGTGAGTGAATTTCTCATTATTTGATAGTGTTGGATCGTTATCAATTATGATCTCAAATAGTCCAAAGATTTTTGAACTCAGAATAGCTGCCACCAAATTTCGACAGTTTCATTTGTGGCAAGTGTCTGTTATGTGAGACAGTTGTATTCGAGATTGAATCTCTATGCACTTGAACATTAGGGCTGGCATCAGCAGACATGAGCATTGCCTTTGTGCATTTGCATTTGCGATCGTAAGCTATAGGCCAAATGCTCAATCAATGTATTTGTTTAAAATGTCTAGCCGGCATTCTAACTTCACGGATTTTTCCCGGATTAACAGCTGTATTCATTCAATATTCTCCTTGACAACATCTAGTTGGTTAAGACATTCAACTTCATCAGTAAAATCTCCTTCAACACTGTTTTGCTTCGAAGCACCACGCCTCTTTCCAACCATTGGTAACTTTAACTAACTTTATATTTTTAAGTTAACTGGCCAATACACACAACAAATTTATCCACCAAAGTATATAAATTGTCAAGAGTGCTGGCTTTTAATGTTTGTTAATTCAAAGCCAATTTTTTAACCTAGTAAATGATTTTAATATATTTTTCCTGTTCGAAACATTCATCGTGTCTATTTCAATAGCCACGAGCTGCATTGGGTCCCAGCGGTACGAACATTTTCCAGAGGTAGAGCAAGTGGCGGTATTAAGCATGAGTTCAGAAGGAGCGCCAAATGTTCATTTCAAACCATGCATGGGTTTACAGTAGTAGAACTTGCATGTACAGCGAAAATAAAATACATCGTACCAACTTATTTAAACTGTTCACATTGGAGGCATAGATTTTGAAAAACTACACGACTTTCTTTTGCTAGCAAACCTCAACAACATCATGATTATTGGAGATCTACATCCGCAGATAGGTACAGAGCAAGTCTGTCCTGAATTTGGGAGACCACTGATAAAAAGAAACGCAAAGGACACAGTTTGCGACAACAAAGGACTTAAAAGCATTGAAATACGTGAATCTTTTGAGCTTACCGTCTTAAATGGAAGAACACCTGCAGACAAAGAAGGAAGCTATACATTTGTTAGATTACAGGCATTAACAACATTGGACTACTGCTTTATCCAAGGCAACTGGCACGATCTGGTAACGGACTTGCAGATACGAGAGGAAATATTTTCGGACCACATGCCGCTCATAGTTGAATTTAACAGCGAAGTCCGCAGTCAAGAGCACACGGCAAAGCTTTTACCAAAACTGCAATGGCGAGACCAACTCAAAGCCACATTTGTGCAGAATGTGGAACGGATTCTACAAGTGCCCGCTCAAGAACCACAGGACAAAATATCTCGACTAACAGAATGTATAGTGAGCGCATCAAAAAGCATGCAAAAAACAACAGTAAAGCAGTTCAAGCAACCATGGTTTGATACCGAATGTGAGGCGGCTGGGAGAAATTCAAAAAGAATGTTAAAAAGAGCCAAGAAATCTAATGATCAAACGCACAAATCGGAAAACCAACAAGTAAGAAAGTCGGTAAAGCCCGACTGTAATATACTCTTTACCTGTTTGTATGTAACTGATAACTTTAAAGTGTGAGGTTTTTTCAAAATCTTGGGGTGGCAACTCTTTCGAAAAACGATGTACGGGCTCGATAAGTAATGATGGGTAGAATTACCCTAGTACATAACTCGTAAAATTGTAAAATTTTTATATAATTCCCTATTAACATAAACGTATATATATTACACTCAAAAAGAAATATTGCCTAAAAAGTAAAAAAATTGCCTAAAAATTTAGGAAAAATTACCTAAAAAAGGCGCCAAGTTCATGGGATCCTAAAATTTAGGTAATTCCAACCCTAAAACGTTTAGGCACTTTACGGGCTAAATTTGAGGTACAAATTGCCTACATTTTAAGGCATGATATGTCCTAGAATTGAGGTAATATATATACCATTTTTTTAGGTACTATATTTCCTTGGATTAAGGTCTTACCTTACCCAAAAGCTTAGGTTATTTTAAGTCTAAAAATTTAGGTACAAATTGCCTAATTTTTAAGGCATGATATGTCCTAGAATTAAGGTAATATATATATTATTTTTTATGTACTATTTTTGCTTGGATTAAGATAGGAATTACCCAAATTTTTATGTTGTTTTAAGTGTAAAAATTGAGTTGAAAATTACATAAATTTTAAGGGAGGTTACCAATATATAAATTTTTAGGTATTATATTTGCTTGAATTTAGGTAAGAATTAACAAAAATTATATTGTTTTTCTAAGTCCCAAAACTGAAGTAAAAATTACTTACATTTTATTTTATTGGTTTAAGGTTCTTAAAGTATCAATTTTTGGGTATGAAAAGTGCTAAAACTATGATAAAATAATTCCCTTAAATTCCAGGTATTTTAAGTCCTTATTATGGTAGAAAATCTTGAATAACAACACATTTTTTTTACAAAAATTGCATATTTAATTAGTTTTTATTCAGTTTTATATTTATATAAACCAGGGACCGACCAAATCACTCCTTTTTATATAAAAATCAGAAAATACAAATTATTTTTGATTTTTAATTTTTTCCTCTCGAACTAATAGTTGTAAAAGATTTTTAATATTTTTCATCGTTTATAATAATTTCGACTGATTTTATTTATAAAAAATCAACAATAATTAGTTACTTGTCGAGTTTTATTTTAAAAATCATTGATGATGTTTTATTTCGAGTTTTATTTTATTTACTCAAGCATAACGATTATTCTCGATTGTTTTTCGTTTCTAATCAAAGCATACAAATTATTAGGGATTATTTTGTTTGAAAATCCAGAATATTAATCCCAATAAGAATTTGTTTTCAGAAGTTGATTTGTTATGCAAAGTAGGCGAAGGTTTTTACAGGATTTCTGGACCTTCTGTAATTGGACAAAGTGGACGAGAATTAAGAATAGCAGATATCTCGTATGCAAGAGTGCGAAGTTCATCAAAGGTTAAAATGGATGGGCCGACGACTCGATAGAAATGATATTTTGCTGCCTTAACAGCAGCTTCCCACAAACCCCCGAAATGGGGCGCACGAGGAGGGATAAATTTCCATTGGATGCCATCAGAAAGGCAGGATTGGGTAACAGCAGATGTGTGAGGCTCGCTTAAGAATAATTCTTTAAGCTCTGCCAACTCATTTTTTGCACCAACAAAATTTGTGCCGTTGTCGGTCCATATGGTATGCGGTTTGCCTCTCAAGCTGATGAAACGTCTCAAAGCTGCGATGAACGACGAAGTTGACAAATCCTGAACGACCTCCAGGTGGGTAGCCTTTGTTGAAAAACAGACGAACATCGAAATGTAGCACTTGTGAGGTCTCAGCTTGTCTCAGCTTTGTGATGAAATGGTCCACAAAAATCAATGCCAGTAGTGTGAAATGCTGGGTTCGGCTGAACGCGATCTGCTGGTAGTCTTCCCATCACATGCTCGAGGATCGTTGGTTTCATCCGAAAACATCTGACACACTTGTTGATCACGCTTGCAACAAATTTACGTCCTCCGACTGGCCAGTAGTTTTGACGCATCGAAGCGAGAAGAACTTGCGAACCAGCATGCAAAAATTTATGATGGTACCAGTTGATTAAAGCCTTGGTGACTGGATGATTCTTAGGAAGCAATATGGGATGCTTTGCATCATAATCCAAATTAGAGTTTTGGAGTCTCCCACCAACTCGAAGCAGTCCATCGGAGCCAAGCTCTGGCCTAAGAGAAAGCAACTTGCTCTTTGGAGGAAGTGGCTTGTTGGCGGTGCATGTATCAAATTCCTCGGCAAAGTGAACTTGCTGAATGCTCCTAAGAAGAATCCGTGTGCCCATGTTGATATCCTGTAGAGTGAGCGATCCTCCTGC
The DNA here is from genome assembly GCA_018904225.1 of Lordiphosa mommai. Taxonomy (NCBI): domain Eukaryota; kingdom Metazoa; phylum Arthropoda; class Insecta; order Diptera; family Drosophilidae; genus Lordiphosa; species Lordiphosa mommai. The sequence continues at coordinate 1,682,703 of JAEIFT010000009.1, forward strand.
TCGAGGACAGCTTTTGCTTCGAAGGGATATAAAACGATGTACATAAGCGAATACACGTTGAAGCTTAGAAAATGTGTTTTGATACTTGCTGTCGATTGAAATATCCTGCCGAACTGATCCAAGTAACACCGCATGACGTCGCTCTGGAAGCTCCTTCAGTGATTGCACCTGAACAGGCCATTCAGAAGAGCTCAAAAGTAGGAATGGAGGTCCTTTTTGCCACAGACTCAGATCCAAAAGCTCCCTCGGAGTACAGCCACGAGACACCACATCTGCAGGATTCAAGCTGGTAGGAACATGATGCCAAATCATGTCTTTTGTCATCTCCTGGATTTGCGCAATTCTGTTGGATACAAAAATGTTAAAATTGGACGGTGGTTCACGTATCCAGGACAACACAATAGTCGAATCCGACCAACAGTGGAAATCACAGGGAAATGATTGGCTTTGCTTCACGCTAGAAACCAGCTCAGCCAGCAATAATGCTGCAGACAGTTCCAATTTGGGAATAGTCAACGTTTTTAGGGGCGCAACCTTTGACTTTGAGCAAAGTAGTTGCGATGAAACCAATCCTTCGGTTTCCGATCTCAAATAGATGCATGCTCCATACGCTGACATACTGGCATCACAAAAGGCATGCAACTGGAAAGACGCCTTTGGCAGCATAACAAATCGAGGGAATTTGAAATTTTGGACCACGGATAATTGAGATGTCAGCTCACACCACGCCGACGACAATGGCTCTGGCAAAGTTTCATCCCATTTTAGACCTTCTTTCCATAAATTTTGCATAAATATCTTGGCTTTAGAGAGAATAGGCGCTATTAAACCAAGTGGATCGTAAAATCTTGCAATTGTGGACAAGACAATACGTTTGGTAGGTTGGCCATCGGGTATGATTTGAGAAAAGTTAAATAATAGGGTATCCGAACTAGGATCCCATACCAGCCCCAAAGCTTTTGCGATGTCAGTTCCATCGTGGAACTTGATAAGCTTCTCCTTGTCACATTCCGGCTCTCCATCGAGTACGCTTGGCTCGTTGGAGCACCACTTGCGTATAGGAAAGTGACCTCTGAGCAGTAATTCCTTAACTTCGCATCGTATCTGCTTCGCTTCTTCGATCGTATCACCTCCAGACATGAGATCGTCCACATAAAAATCTCTTCGCACTATTTTGGCACCAATCGGAAAAGATTCCTCCTCGTCATAGGACAGTTGGTGCATGGCACGAATTGCCAAAAACGCTGCAGGCTTCGTTCCATAAGTTACCGTATCCAGCTTGTAAACCTTAATTTCGTCTGTGGGATTCTCACGCCAGAGGATGCACTGCAAATATTCGTCAGGGTGAGACACAAGTACGCATCGGTACATTTTGCAAATGTCTCCACAAAGTGCAACCCTGAAAAATCGAAAACGAAGTAGAGTGTTGAATATTTTTGGCTGAATGGTTGGCCCTGCTAGCAACAAATCGTTAAGAGAACGCCCAGATGTAGTTTTAGCCGATCCGTCATAAACAACACGAAGTTTCGTGCTGGTGCTTTCAAGCTTTTGCACGCAATGATGCGGTTGAAAATATTGGGGCGTGTCGACCTGACTGGAAGCTAAAGACATGTGCTTTAAGTCGATATATTCTTGCAGGAATGCGACATATTGAGCCTTGAGACCAGGATTTTTTGCAAATTTTGCCTCCAAACTCTTTAAGCGACGAAGAGCGATGCAATAAGAGTCCCCAAGGGCCTCAAATCCAGTAATGGCTGGTAGCCGAACGGAATATTGACCGTTTTCCAAGCGCGAGTAGTTCTTCTGAAACAAGTGTTCGCAGAGCATATCCTCGTTCGATACTGCAGGCTGGGCAGAGTAGCAATCCTCGATCTCCCAAAAACGCTTCACAGTATCAGCCAGTGAGTCCTCATCAATGTTCGCGTGAGGCGACCTTGTAATGGAAGCCAACGCTGAGTGTTTGACTGGCGCGTTTGCAAACCGTCCAGAGACGATCCAACCAAGTTTGGTGTTCTGAAGTGTTGGCAAACTGTCAGCCAAATGGATTTGCCCAATGCAAATCAGATCAAAAAAGAGACCAGCGCCAATTAAAAGATCGATGCGCTGAGATCTGTAGAAAAGCGGGTCTGCTAACGCTATGTTTTGCGGTATATTCCACCCAGTAGCATTAATATCGAAGTGTGGCTGATAGTCGGTAATGGTCTGGGTCACAACAGCAGCGAATGAAGCACGATAGCTAGCATCCTGTGATTGAGCCACAACATCAACCGCTTTGTCGGAATCCAAAGTCGATTTTCCAATGCCAGATATCGATATATGAGATTGTCGGGTTTTAAGGTGGAGCTGGCTAGCAAGACGCGAGGTTATAAAGTTCAGTTGTGATGCTGAATCTAATATAGCGCGGCATGGAATGAGCGAGCCAGCGCGATTTTTTACCATAATGTTGGCAGTGGCAAGCAACACGTAACTATTAGGGATAATATTTTGGATAGGTGGAGGAATTGGTAATGAAGATGAGCATGAAACTAATGAAGATGATGGTGGATTTTGTGAATTTGATGATAAGGATGATTGTGATGGTGTGGGTGCAGTCGAAGTCATGTGAAGCAAAGAATGGTGCTTCATATGACAAGTCTTGCAGTGGCCTGACTTGCAATGCTGAAAACTATGACCCTTGCGCAAACAATTTAGGCAGAGGTGCATTTTCTTTGCCTCCTTGTACCGCAAAGTGGGGCTTAGGTTCAGGAAACGAGAACATTTTGAAACAAAATGATCTCTAGCATCACAAAAAACACAAAGAGGATGATTGGAGTTAGTGGATGAGGCAATAAGCGCACTTTGGTTAGGTTTGTGCATGTTTTTTCCCACCTGTTGCCTTGGTGTCTGAGTTACCAAAGCACTTTCCAAGTTTTCCATCATCCTGCATCGCTTTTCCAAAAATAAAGCAAGTGAGTTCCAGGTCAACAGCTTATTGGTTGGTAAATCCTCTTCCCATTTCTCCCGAGTCCTTTGGTCCAGTTTGTGGGCAACAATGTGAATCAACAATCCGTCCAAAATCTCCTCCGAATTCGACAGGGTGCGAATTGCACGTAGATGTGAGTTTATCTTGTCGCTCAGCTCTCGAAGACTTTTTGCAGATCCCATCTCGACACCATTTAACCCAAATATCGCCTTTACGTGTGCCTGAAAATGGAGAAGCTTGTTGTCGAAACGGTTAGTGAGGAGTTCTTTAACTTTATCATAGTTCGCATCAGATGGCTCGAGCGAACGTATGGTATCCAGGGCAACACCGTCCAAACTGGCACGGAGATACTGGAATTTTTCGATATTACTTAGCTCATGATCATTGTCCACGACTGTAGTGAACATTGCGAAGAAATCAGGCCAATCCGAATATTCACCACTAAAGCGAGGCAGCGCAAGATTAGGCAGCCTTGATTTCCGAGAGGAAGTGTTGAAAGTTGATTCTCCTTGGAAGTGGTTAGCAATCACCGTTGAATTCGCCTTACTCATCTTCCTTTGATGAGCAGTTAATTCCCGAGACAGCTTGGCGTCGACCTCTAGATACGCGTTCGCGAAATTTGTACGCGTGTCACCTGCAAGTTCCATCAGGTCAAGCTTCTCCAAACTGGTCTGTGCTGCATTAAAATCTGCGTTTAGATTTTCAACAAATTTAATGCGAGCAAGCAAATCAGCCTCGTCGAAGTGATTAAGCGCATCACAAGTTAAAAATTCATTCATCGCAAATGCTTGACGCATGATGGATTGCACTTTGGCTCTATAAAAGTCAATGTCACTCGGAGCCGATGGTAATACTTGAGCATCGTCAGGCATTTTTGAAAATTTTAATTCAAATATTCACGCCACGCACAAATTTTCTGCAAATAGTTTTAATTTAACGCAAAACGAGTCACTATGTACGTGCGCGCGCGCCAAATGCAACTTAAGCAAAGCAAGCGATCGAAAATAACGGAATTTTTCCTCTGCTTTGCTTCTAACTGCTCAGGACGGCCGTTGCCCCGCGGTTGAATAACACACGAAAAAGAGAACGAGAAGCCGCTTAGCAACAGCAGTAATTTTGCAAATGCACTTTGAACGCTTGGCCGATGAATTTTAAAAAATGTTCACAAGATAATTTTCCGCACAGATATTGTTTTCTAATTTGCTCACAAATAAACGCACGCACTCGGGATTGTTTGATTTTTGTATTATTGTTTATACAAACGTACGCGACTGCACATATGTATGTCTGTATGTATGTGTGTTTGGCACCGACTTGTGCACAAACAGCAGCGAAACGAAAAGAATTGTTTCAACGATATGAAAACAATTTAAAAAAACCGACTTGCAAACTCCAAGACCAAGATCACGTTCGAGGGTCACCAAATGTTTTGAGGAAGTATAACGATATATACACCTTTTTAGAATTAATCAACGACACGGGTTGGATCAATGTTTAAATGTTTATTTGCTGATCTCTGGAGTTGCAGAGCTTGGTAAAATGCAATTGCCGGCGGCCGATGGCCAGCTGCAGCAGAAAGCTCAGCTCAGATAAATGGTAAAGCTCCCAAGATAAAAGCTTTGAGCGTAAGATCTGACTGCGTGAGGCATTTAGTTGTTTACAAAAATTCAGAACAAAACAAACAATAGCCAACGGGCATTTACATTTAAAATATATAACTTATTCTAATATAACCAAAAGGCTTCTGCTCCGAACACTAATTATTGTTGATTTTTTATAAATAAAATCAGTCGAAATTATTATAAACGATGAAAAAAAATAAAAATCTTCAATAATTAATAGCGAATGATTTTTTTAATAAAAATTGAAAATATCAAATCATTGCCTATCTGAGAATTTGTACCGAAAATATTCGCTTCACAATCGGCAGAAATTTTTTTAAGTGAATGCTTCATATTTATTTATCTAATCATTTTTTTTTAAATAACGATTATTTTCGGTCCCTGATATAAACCCGTTTATATATAGAGTTCTTAAAATAATTTGGCTTTAACATATGTCTTATCTGATACACTATATATATGAATTGGGTTAACTAATTCATCAATATTAAATAGATTGTAAGAGCCAAAAACTTTCAATTTCGTAATACAATAATTCCCGTTATTTCGTAATTTTTTATTATTTTATTTATTTTTCAGATGTGCTCACTCTAGCAGTTCGACTACAACTAAACAATTTTGTATTTATATTTTCCAAGTCGAACCTTTGAAATGCCAAGTTTCATTTCAAAACCTACTTGGTTTTCCACCTTGATTACACATTACACTTTTTATTGTCAAACATTGGACCTAGGGGCGATTATATGTATTGCATTTACATGAAATATCAATTTCTATTCATGTGTTTTAACCAAATAAGAAGCAATAATATATGCATGTCTTTAGGAAAATGGTCCTTAACTTTAGGCTTAGCAGAGCCTAATTTTTTTTGCCTAAATGTTTATGTTATAGTCTAGATTTGAGCTGTTAAGGTAAAAAATTACCTAAATAATTCAATTTTAGTTCATTTTTTCATTTCAGGCACACAATTTTCTAAAATCTAGGTATAACATTGTTTTGAGTGTAGTCACGCGAGAATCACGCGTGATTTCTGACCGCAGGCCATCTCAATTGCATCGCTCCTCTCATACTTGCTCTTTGCCTACTTACACAAATATCTATTGGAAAGAAGGGAAGGGGAAACTGAAAGCGGCGCAGTCCAGTAAGCTATTGCCCTCTCGCTCTCTCTTTCTCGTAAGTGGCTGCGGTGTTGTTGTTGTCGTTGCATTAAATTTTCTTTTACATATAGCGCCACTATTGTTCATCTGATCTGAAAACGATGTATGGGGGCTTGATAAGAAATGATGAGTAGAATATATGTCGAAAAGGTTCGAACAACCTAATTCCAAAATTGTGGAAGATATTACGTTTTTTTCAATTTGCGGGGGAGGCAGGGGGCGTGGCAAAAATCAAAACTAAACTTGATCTGCCTGCAAGTATAAGAAATATATGTTCCATACACCTCAAACCTCTATCTCTTACCATCCCTGAGATCTCTTCGTTCATACGGACAGACGGACAGACGGACATGGCTATATCGACTCGGCTGTTGATGCTGATCAAGAATATATATACTTTATAGGGTCGGAGATGATTCCTTATGGCTGTTACATACATTTGCACAAACCCAATATACTCTGTGTACCTTCGGTACAGAGTATAAAAATTATGGTGATAAGAGGCGGCCATGGAAGATTAGCACAAAACGAGAAATAATAACTGGATGGAACGGAACTAGAGGTGGCCAGAGAATTCAAATACCTCGAAGTTATTTTAACACCAAATATGTCATTCAAAAAGCATTTAGAGCAAAAGCTGCGCGACTCTAAAATGGCCATTAACAGCACATGGAAAAGTCTCATGAGTAAAAAACATGTGAATCACAGCACAAAATATAAAACGTTCCAAGCAACAGCTAGGTCCATTATGTGCTATGCTGCTCAGACGGGGGGATACACTCCATATGATGAGGTCGAAAAATTATTGAGGTTTTTCATGAAGAGGATTTTCCATTTACCTTCAAATATGCCGACATACGCGATACATCTCGAAACAGGACTGAAGAACTCTTTGAATATACTCTGCGACTTCATTTTGAATGCATTAATAATATTATTATGTACCCAAAGGAAAGATACCCCAAAGCTATAGTGGAGTTCCTAAGGACCACCAGGTCACAATGCTTTGAAAAATGGGACACTCTAGCAAGAGAGCATGGAGTCACTTTTAACTTTGACGAACCGCCTAGCTGGATTTCAGTCCAAAATAAACTGCTTTAAGGGCTTAGCGACAGATGTCGGGAGAAGCATATAGAGCGAGCAAGCGAAAGCAGATCACGCGAGGTCTACAGGCAGCTGTCATACGATCTAGGGGAGCGTAACTACTTCCAGGATTGTCTCAATGACGACTGGATTTCGAATATAGTCAAAGTCAGAACCAAGGTACTAAATCTTAATGGCAATCCATATTCAGCTTCCGAAGGGCATATCTGTACCCTATGCAACAGAAGAGAAAAGAAAGACGTTGCCCACTTTTGTCCAATTTTGGCGGAACTGAGAATCCGTACCTGGGGAAAACCAACATTATCCCCGCAAGAGCTTATAAACATTTTAAACGGTCAGAACTGGAGCAAATTGGCCAAATATATATGGGATGCGTTTAGATATAGAGAACAAAAAATCCAGGAATTTTTTTAATACATGGCACAACACAGTATCTCTCTCTGTAGGGTGGATGATCCACTATCTCGTGACGAGCGGGGAAGGTGGGTGGAGTAACCCTTGGAGTTGAGAAACTGATAAGCGATCAGCGAAAATTGTAAAATTATTTTAACTGTAATGTTAGATAATAAAGGCGATGTATTTGTAATCAAATTGTAATTGTACATTATAGCCACGTATGTTAAGTCATTCTGTTAAATAGTTAATCAAATGAAATTGTAAAATGAAATATGTAATCCAATTACCCCTGGCGTCCGGCAGAAAATACATGTCAAGCCAGTTAGTTTTGAATAAAGAACCCCCTACTACTAAATGAATTGTATTCGCACGAATCTGTTAACTGGCTATTGCAAATAACAAACCAATTAATGTTACTCCACTTCTCTGTTACGGACATATGCTAACAGTAAGAGATCAATTGAGAGCGAACAATATCAAATGTTGACCTCGAATCCTCTTATGCAAAGATTTGTGAAAGTCGCTATCTACAGTCATAGTCAAAAGACATTACACAAGGTACATTTTTGTGCATGCTTCATAAACGGCGCCTTGTGCAGCGAGGGGGAAAGCATGATCATTTAATATATGGAGGTATCCGATTTGGATTAATGTCCCTACTATCGGTACCAAGTCTCCAAATCCATAGTAGGAAAGGCATCCCCAGAACATCATTGTGCCACCACCAAACCTATTGATTGGCTGGGCTGCCAATCGCTTTTGATTTTTTTGTATGCTTAAAATGTTTGCTATATGACCCCTGGAACTGAAATGCAGCCTCATCTGTCCATAAAACATTGAGCCAGAAGAACAGGACTAAAGAACAAAGTCCTATACAAAAATTTCTTCACACTCGTAACGGCATATGATATATTCTTTCTATATGAAACGTTTATCGAAAAAGACATGGAACATTACGAAACTTACTTTCCCAATCACACTTTGCACTGGATTCCAGCACGCCGGTCCGCAGATCGAGGACGAGCGAGTGGTGGCATGCTGTATGGAATCAATAAATCAACATGTCTTGGGGTAACTTATTCAATTACAGGCAACTCAAAAATAATAAAAATTGAAATACGATCAAACACGGAGGCTTTTGTAATTTTACCAATATATTTGAACTGCAATGATTGGAAGAATGAGTTTGGCGCATTATATGATTTCCTGTTGGAAAGCAATTCAGAGAACATCATGGTCGTGGGTGATCTGAACGCACGGATTGGAACGGAACAGGCTACCGTGGAAAGTGCGGAAACAGGGAGTCGTTATGCAACATGCAATCGAGAAGCTAAAGACCGAACAGTCGACGGCAAAGGAATAAATTTACTCAGCTTGTGCGAATTTTTCAACCTCACTGTTCTCAATGGTAGATCCAAAAGCGACGCTGATGGAAGTCTCACCTTTATTCGTGGGCAAGCATGTTCGACAATCGATTATTGTCTTATACGAGGGAAATGGCACGATGCTATTGTCGACCTAGAGGTTAAACCTGAAATATTTTCCGACCATTTACCACTCGCAATAACAGTCAGCTTAAATACTGTTCCTAAATCAGCAATGGCTCAACTGCTTCCCAAGCTTCGTTGGATTAACAAAGAAAATGAAAGATACGCTGATAACTTGGATGAACAGTTGGCTCGTCCCCGAGACGACTTTAACCAAAACGAAGTAGATTACCTTACAGAATCCATAACGAAAGCAGCTAATTTCATGCAAAGGTCACGGCTCAATCAGTTTATACAACCGTGGTATGATACGGAGTGCGAATCGGAAAAGAAAAAAACTCGGAATTTGTTATCAAAATTGCGGCAAGACGACTCAGCGGAAAACAAAGACAAATACCAAAAGCAGCGAGCTACGTACAAAAAACTGTGTATAGCAAAGCAAAAAGAAAATTATACAAAGCTCGAAATATCCATAGCGTCTATCAATGACAGCAAATCGTTTTGGGCAACAGTAAGGCATTTAAACGGGTACACCAGCAGAAAGCATATTCAGGAATCAACGTCTGTCCCGCGCACTTTTTGGAATTGCTGTTTAATCCACATCCAAGTATGCTAAACTATGCTCTCCCATCAACATATTTTGACGAATTGGACAGAGTGATTTCTTTGGAGGAACTTCAAGGTGCATTGAACCGTAGTAAAGTCGGAAAAGCGCCAGGGGAAGATCGTGTACCAGCTGAACATTTTACGAACGCCACACAAGCTTTTAAAGAACAGCTAAGGAATGCGTTTAACAGCATATTTAACGAAGCACTCGTACCTTCCAGCTTCCAAAAGAATATAATTTTTCCATTGCTGAAAAAAGGAGATGCAACAGAGGTAGCCAATTACAGAGGAATATCATTTTTAAATGCTACTACAAAAATATTTACAAGCATCCTATTAAAACGGCTAACTGACTTTGTCGATTCAAATAATCTACTCAGCGAGAATCAATCTGGGTTTCGGAAGGGCTACTCAACAGTGGATAGCATTTTTGTGCTTACTTCGATAGCTAACGACTTTTTAAGGCTGAAAAAGAAGTTGTACTTGTTCTTCATCGATTTTCAAGCTGCATTTGATACAATTGATAGAAGAAGCCTGATGTTTAAGCTAAGCAATCTTGTGGCCTTGTGTGGCTCAGTGGGTAGCGTGTGTGCCTACTGTGCGGGAGGCTGTGGGTTCGATCCCGCCTCGGAACATCTAATTAAAAAAAAAAAAAAGTTTTTCTTTAAAAACTTTTACACACAAGGTCACCTTTACAGCTGTTGGCGCCAGTTGTGGAGTATGTAGCCATGAAAAAGCTTCTCAAAAACTTTGCCGTTCGGATTCGGCGTTAAACTGTAGGTCCCTTTCTCTTAAGCGAAAATTTAAAGACACACGAGCTAAGAGATTGAGAGAAGCTCGGCTTGGCCCCGATGGGGGCTGTAACAGCCAATTTTAACTTTTTAACTTTAACTTTTAATCTTGGGTATCAACTAAAATGCTAAATATTCTTCAAAGTTTATATGAAAAGAATCAAACAGCGGTATGGGATGGAAAAACACTGTCGGAATGGTTTAAAACCAATCTTGGAGTAAAGCAGGGATGTTTGCTAAGCCCCTTGCTCTTTGCATTATATATAGATGACATTGCGGAAGTACTACCTGGTGGAGCGGCGTTTGGAAATGAAATGTACAAGGTATTAATGTACGCTGACGACATGGTCCTCCTTGCCACGTCTCCGAAAATGCTACAAGACATGATAAATGCAACCAATTCTTACTGTCAGACTTGGAATTTAAAAATAAATACGAGCAAATCAAAAGTCATGTGCGTTCGAGAAGGCAGGGGTCGACTAGCTGGGTGTGAACGTTGGTTTTTAAACGGAGTAGAAATAGAAACGGTCAAGGAGTACAAGTACCTGGGAGTAATTTTAACTCATAACATGTCTTTTAACAAGCATATTGAACAAAAACTACGTGACTCGAAGATCGCTCTTAATAGCACATGGAGCACCTTTCTAAGTCGGAAAAATGTTAGCCCTAGTACCAAGTACAAAATGTTCCAAGCTACAGCAAGAGCCATAATGTGCTATGCCGCACAGGTCTGGGGTTACATGGAATACGACGATGTAGAAAAATTACTTCGCTTTTTTGTCAAAAAAATTTTTCGTCTACCTCTTAATACTCCTAATTATTCCATTTATTTGGAAACAGGACTGGCATCTATGTTTGAACACACTCTGTCAACCCACTTCAACTATATTGGGAGATGCCTCAAACTTGCAGACAACAGGGCTCCGTATGCTGTGGCAGCGACGTTACTAGCATCAAGAACACAATGCTTTGAACACTGGCAGCAGTTAGCTAGTATACACGACGTAGCGCTTAACCTAAGCAGGATATTTTATTGCTGAAACTAAATGAAAAGAAGAGAGTATTATACATGCAGCAGGCTCAGCAGAGCAGTACGCGAGAAATCTACAAATCCCTGCCATACAATCTCTTTGAGAATAATTATTTCCAAGATCGTTTTAGCGTGTTCACCATTTCGAACATTTTTAAGGCCAGAACTGAGACGCTTAGGCTGGGATACCAACCACATTATGCGAACGAGAACTGCACGTTATGCAACCTAAGGGTGCGTGAAGATATTGCGCACTTTTGTGCAATATGCCCAATTTTAAGCGAAATCAGAGTGAACGCCTGGGGAAAAGCGGTGCTGACAAATGAGGAGTTAAATGACATTCTGAATGGATTAAACTGGAATACGCTGGGACGTTTCTTGGCACAAGCAATTAAATATAGGGAGCAGATAATATCTTATCAATTTTGATATTGAGTAAGTGTGTTAATCACAGTCGGAGGGTGGAAGATCCACTATTCCGCGACGAGCGGGGAAGGTGGGTGAAGTAACCTGAAGAAAGTGACACATCTTGATAATATATTTCACATATTTTGCGATCAGTTTCGATGTTGTATGTTATATGTAATTTTTAATTTTAAGATCGAGGTAAATGTTTTGAAAAAAGCTTGTTATCATTTGTTATTTATGTTATATTATATATGTAAAAGATTTTAAATTTTTAGGCTGACGGCTAAACACAGCCAAGCCACTAAATAAAAATGAATACTACTACTACTACTACTAAATGATCATGCTTTTACATCAGGAAACAGACATTTTTTTAACGCAAGACTAGATCGCGGGACAATGGTCCATGCCATACGGATAGGGTACCAACCAAATTTTTGAATGACCTAAATCAGGCAGTTCTGGCCTGGCCCCCACAAAGCTCTGATCTGATTATCATTGAAAACGTTTGGGCTTTTGTTAAAAACAAGAGGACCATTGATAAAGATCGAAAACGCGAAGGAGCCATTGCTGAAATTGAGGAAATTTGGTCCAAATTGACTATAGAATTTGCACAAGTTTTGGTAAGGTCAATACCCGACAAGCTGCAAGCTGTCATTGATGCCAAAGGTGGTATAACTAAATATTAGTAATGTTTTTTTAATATAATTAAGAAAATCTTATGTTACCATTGAATATTAAACTTTAATACACAAAATTTAGATGTGTGTAAATACTTTTGACGCAAAGAAATCGTGTTTTTAAAAATTTTTGCAACTGATAGGCATCAGTTCACATGCGTCGAGTTTAAGCACAAAAACAGTTATTTTGTTAATATTTTTTTTAAATAGCTTTGGGTAGGTTAGACTGTGCAAAAATAAAAAGTTTATTAGAGCGAACTAAAACGAGAAAAATTTTGACTTTGATTTCTTTGCGACAGCTTCTTTGCGTGAGATTTTCGTTGTTTCGCTGTTTTGTTTTTATTTGTGCTGATATTTGTTTGCATTGATGGGGGGGGGGATACGGGATTTAAAATCTTGGATCTGTTAGCAAGGATCAGGGATTGGGGCTCTGGAATCAGGGATCTGGGATCAAGGATATGGGATCTGGGATAAGGGATCTGAGATTTGGGATCAGGAATCTGGAATCAGAAATCTGGGAATGGGGGATAAGAATTCTGGGATCGGGGATCAGGGATCTGCCATCATGGAATTGGAATCAGGGATATGGGATCAGGTATCTGCGACTGGTACAGGTGCACTATTTTCCAACACTGGTTTATATAAAACTAGCATAAAACCCGGCGCGCTTCACTATGCCACCATCAGTATATTCGCCAAAAAGACATAAAAATCGGATTTTATGTGAAAAATCAACCACTCTCCATTTTTCCACATATTAGGTTAGTTTTAAAAAATTCGACAATTTTGATTCATCTATTTGGTCCATACCATATTTTACAAAACAAATTTCAATTAGATCAGCCATTATCTGACCTTTAGGGTGAGTTTGCGCAAAGCTAAAAACTTTATCCTATTTAATTGGCTTATACAACTTTCAAACCAAATTTAATACAAATCGGCTCAAATATATCGTTAAGCCATAAATCCACCCCCGTATCTATATTCCGACCTTTGCAGTGAATTTCCCGAAATAAAAAAACACGTGTTTTTATTTATTCTGAACCTAGAGCTTACAAAACGAATTTCATTCAGATCGGCTTACAAATTGATATTGTCACTGAACCCAAACACACCCACTATTATCCTAGCCTGGGGGCGAAAATTCTACCACCGAGAAATCACAAGTCTAATTAATTTCAATAATGTGTTTAAGAACCGAGTTTGAAGCTAATCGGATGAAAAAAGGTTTTTCCATATAGAACTTTTCTGGAATTTTCCGACTTTTTGGGCAGATTTTCCAACATCGGAAAATCTCAAGTCTAATTATTCTGCTTACCATCCTCACAAACCGAGTTTAAAGTCAATCGGATGAAAAATAGTTTTTTCCATTGAGAATTTTCCGGCCATTTTCATTGTGGGCGGATTTTTCGAAATCTGGGAAACAGGTGTTACTTACAAACCAAATTTCAAGTCAATCCGATGAAAAACAAAATTTTTCCCATAGCAGCTTTTCCGGGAGCTTTCCACCTCTTAGGGGTCGAATTTTCCAAAACCCCGCCTTAGTGCCCACTTTCAACTTATATGGAAACTTCTGTGAAAATTTCAGCTTTTTATCTCTTACCGTTCAGGCTCTACGTTGATTGCCAATCAGTCACTCAGTGAGGACAAACTCTTCTATATATAGAAGAGATAAAAATAATAAAATAATTTTATATTCCAATGCAAGAGTTCTTATTTTGATTCGGATTTTTCTTCGCAAAGAGCTTTGCTCGATCCGTGTGTTCCACGATACACACTCCTTTTTTTATTTCACCTCCCCCCTCGCTGCACAAGCCGCCGTTTGTGAAGCATACACAAAAATGTACCTTGTGTAAATATTTTTGACTAGGATTGTATGTAAGAGTTTGTGCTTTTGCACATATGTATGTATATTTGTATGCTTTAGCACAAATTTATGTATTTAAAGTGCAGCAATAATCAAATTAATGCTATTTAATTTATTATTTAATTTAATTTATTTATTATGCAACGACATATTAATATGGATCTATGCACATATATGTGGTTAACACTTTTAAACCAACTATTTCGGTTGCACTTGTTACCCGGTGTGACTTGCCTGCAAATTATGGCAATTCCAGGCATTGCTAGGGTTCATATCAAAATCCAATTGACTTCAGCAGCCAAAAAGCAAGCGTCTCGACTAGGTGTGTCCAACAAGCGACTACAAATCCAAAGATGATTACGAATGAGATTGTGGATCCAACGATGATTCCAAGCGAAACTTTGAATCCAACGTTGATTCCGATCGAGTTTTAATGATTCCAACATGATCTAGTTATAAAATATACTGCAAATATGTGTGTGATCCATCCGGGGGCGCCAAAAATGTTTTCCCAAATGTAAAAATTTCCTAAAGTGCCGGTAAGGCACAAGCAACTTCATTATTTTGTGTCCACACGCACACCACAGTAGACAAATTAACTGGTCACGTTGATCTTAAGTTTTACAGCGATTTTTATTTGCCCAATGCAAAGGGTTAATCTTCATAAATTGCAGCTCACAAGCAAACGAGAGAAAGCGAGATAGAGAGTTACATTTTAAGTACTTAACCTAAGTAAGGAAATTCATTTACATTCATTCATGACGTTTGATATCGATTAACGATTAATCAAAAACTTACCTCGGAAGAAAAATGGAATTAACTCGTGAAAATTTTCGTGCAATCATTTTTCACAACTTTCGACGTGAATTATCATGACAAGAGTGCAACGATGAACTTAAATCTTTGTATGGCGATGAAGCACCATCCTATAGCACTGTGAAAAATTTATTTAATAAATTCAATCGAGGGCGACGCTCGTTCGAAGACGAAGGTCGTGAAGGTCGTCCAAAAACAGTCGTTGTGCCAGAAAACATGATAATGCAAGATCGTCATGTGACATACCGTGAGATAGAGGCATTCTTGGGCATTTCTTCCAACAGCATACATTCGATATTGCATGAAAACCTGGGCGTTAAAAAGGTTTGTTCTCGTTGGATCCCGCAAAATTTGACAACCCCAAAAAAAAATGCTCGTGTGGACTGGTGCAAAGAAATTTTGAAAAAATATAATCGCGGTGTTTCAAAAGACGTTTATAAGATCGTCACAGGTGACGAATCATGGGTCTATGCTTATGAGCCCGAAACAAAACAGCAATCGACCGTGTGGGTCTTCGAAGTCGAGTCAAATCCAACGAAAGTCGTTCGTGGAAGAAGCACTTCGAAGCAAATGGTCTCCTGTTTCTTCGGTAAAACTGGTCATGTGGCGACTGTTCCGCTTGAGCAACGTAGGACAGTCAATTCTGAGTGGTACACCACAATTTGTTTGCCTGAAGTCTTCGGGGAAATTCGAAAAACGAACAAGAGAAGACAGATCATTGTGCACCATGACAAAGCGAGCTCTCACACATCAGCTCACACCAGCGCCTTTTTGACCGCCCAAAACGTCGAATTGATGGGTCATCCGCCGTACAGCCCTGACTTGGCACCTAATGACTTCTTTTTATTCCCGCACATCAAGGGAAAAATGCGTGGTCAACGATTTTCGTCTCCAGAAGATGCTGTTGAAGAGTTCAAAAACCATGTTTTGGAGGTGTCTCAATCGGAGTGGAAAAAGTGCTTCGACAATTGGTTTGAGCGCATGCAAAAGTGTATAAATCTTGCTGGAGAATACTTTGAAAAACAATGAAACCATTTTTTATCATAAATATTCGCGTTTTCATTATTAGGCCAGAAATATATACAGCAACCTTCGTAACTTTAATTTTAATCTTAATTCTACAAATGTTCTGCCTGAAATGACCAAACAGACATGTCTGCCGAAATATGAATGGACTACATAAAAGACAGCATATGCTTTTTTGCGATAGCAGCGCACTCTGGCGGTTAAAGAGATTACTTTTCACTCCACCCAGTACTTAAATTTTGTCATCTGTGTTTATCTAACTTACTTGCTATTATGTTTGTGTCCCCAACATATTTCAGAGACACACGTGGCATTCAGCATTTCAAGTTCACAAGAGAGTATAGGAGAATAGAGAGCGTGCAGTTTCGCTTGCATTTGAGTCGCAACAACAATTACAGCAAGAACGGTCTCCTAAACAATGAATTTGATACGTACAATGTAAAAAAATTGTATTTTATATGAAACATATATATAGTAACTTTAAAAAAATTGCAGTTCCCTCTCCAGATATATTTTACTTTTTCGGTGTCTGGTCTTCTGAAGAGATTTCCATATTTTATGCGGCACCTTCAGTGTTTTGTAAATATTTCTTTTTAGTATAGCTTAAACTTTATCATACTGCCACGAAGCGTAATTTCATTGGCAGTTTCACTCAAGCTTGCTCTTAAAGAATATTTCATACACCTTTCTTTACGCCTAAAGAAAGAAACGTCTTTAGTTGAATGCAGTTTTTCCAAATCTATGATTGATTGCATAAGCCCCACCAGATAAACAGGGTCAGTTGTAGGTTTTTCTTCCAAGTTGCTTATTAAGATTATGAATTGTACCAACATTTCGGCCTCCGATAAGGTTGCTTGTTTCCCAATTTGTGAAATTCTCAAATTATTTTTTTGACACTTTTAGAAAAGGGGTTTGCCTTCATTGATAGTTAAAAGTTAAATTAAGGGGAAATTGGAAACTTTAAAGTCACAGAGCTTCGCGAAAACTTAAAATATCCAATTTTTGTTTTCTATGAAATTCTTTATAAAATATACTGAATTTTTTGAGCCAAGAGCTGCAAAGAATTTCAAATGTCAAAAATCGTATGGAAAAAAGTACGCCCTAACGTACATAACGTGTTTTTATACATGAGTTACGTACACAAAGATTGCAAGGCAAAGCATGTCGCACGGTGCACCAATTTTCCTCCGTCGTTCAACTAGTCGAATAGTCATTTTTGCAGGTGTGCTATAGTCTCCCAGTGCTTCTTTTTCCTTTTTTCTTTTTTACTGACTATTTTTGGCCTTTCCCTACAATAATAAATGTTTGTCGAAAAAAAAAATAATAATAGTTATACGTCGTTTTTGCTTTTTTTTCAACATCCATCTTTGCCCACCAAGGTTGGGGGTGATTTTTATTCTATATATTATTTTATTATTTTGTATTTGAATTATTCATTTATTTTTTGTCAGAAAGACTTTAGCTTTAACTTTAAACAATTGGCTTTACTATAACTTAGAGACAATTATTACTATTCTTCTATGGCACATCGAAGATATTGAAACCAGACCTTGGTTAGAGGTGCTTCGCGGTAGGCATAAATCGCTATGGGTGATCCCCTGAAACAATAAGTCATTATGGAAGTATTCAAGAATCGAACCGTGGCTGGGATGTCAGCCCAAACGTCCGGGGGTAAGCGTGACTGCTACCAACGGCAGGCACGGTGGGAAGAAATCCCTTTTATGTGTAGCCAGTGGTCAAACTATAGTCAAAAGTCACGCTCAAGATCGCAGGACCAGGCCTCCCCACTCCAAGTAACACACAATAGAGGAGTCAGCTAGGGATGTGGCTAAGCGGCATCTGACCCTCGTTCGCAAAAGCGACCCTAAGGCAAGTTTAAGAGAAATGATGAAATGATCAGTGGGTCACTAGCATCATGGGAACCCTGTGGAAGAAAGCTCAGCTGGAGGTAGTGGACAGACCTTGTATTCCGTGTATGCGAAGGTGCTCTTCCTACGGGTTGTACCAAGGCACAGTGGTTGCATTTGTATGGGGAGAGCGGCCAAAAACACTTCTAGTGAACTTACCGATCTGAAATTTTTTCTGTGTGTACTTCGTAAAGTAAAAACTGATATATGTAAAAATGGGCGTGTTTGGACATGTCCACGCCCACTCCCAAACAGGAAATATAAAAATAATAAGGATATTGTATACAATTTTCGACGATTTTACAGTGTACAACTTTTTTTGTAAAAATGGGCGTGCTTATACTCTTATCCATCCACTAACATCCTCAAAACACCTTGTCTTCAAATTTCCAAAAAAAAAAAAAAATATAGGAAAACTGAAAAACGAAAAAAAAAAAACAAAGAAACACAAAACTTAGTGCGAAAAACGCTAAGCAACCAACACAAATTAATTAAACTCAGAATTAGAGATGGGCGAGGGTAGGAACCGGCCAGCACCCACCTCTACTCAGAATAACAACAAGAAAACAAAATAGAAACTGCGTCACACAATATAAAAACTGCTTAAAACCAAAAAGCTTTGATAACTTTTGGGAAAACTAAAAGATCATCCGCAGGTTTCCGCAGCTAAACTAAACAGTTTTATAATCTTAAAGTATTAATAATTAACATGTAAGAAAAATTATTAATCGGCGAGGAGGGGAACACACTTAAAACTTTAACTAAACACATATAGTATGAACCAAAACATTCTCAAAAACTTACGTAGCCAAAACAACGATAAACACAGAATACAACACGAATTACACAGGGCAACAAAATGACCACTTTTGTGAGCTCTGGCCTTCTCAATGCAAAATTCTGTTCCTGTTCTGTGCCCTGATTCCAAAATTGGTCTCGGTTTTTTTCCATCAGCTCTTGTTTTCGAGAAATCGCGGAAAAACCATTTTGCTGTTTTTTAGCTTATGGAAAATTATAAGGGTTCCAACCAAGCACAAATTTGTAGGTTTATAAGTTTTAAGCCATAGAAAATCAAGCGAGCCGCATCAGCAAACCCGAAAGTGACTAAATTGGACCTTGAAGATAATTTTTTCTTAATTTATAGCAAATTTTTCAAAATAAACCGTCATCTACAACCTAGTGCATAAATCGTAAAACTAAAACCACTATTTAGCATATAGCCTGACATATCCGCTATTTTTACGAATTTTGTTGCACGTTTATCAGCTTGTTGGACTAAGCTACGGCCGTTTTTTCACGAAAAAGTGAATTAAATTTTATGGCAGGACTACTAGATTAATTCACAAAATGTGTATAGGAAATATAAAAATAGAAGGCTAACATCGGCTACACCGATGTTTTAAATACCCTTGCAGTTTTTGAAAGGCGCTACCATTTTTAGACCGACCGTTTATATGGCAGCTATATGCTATAGTCATCCGATTTCGATAAATTTTTTCAGAATTGTGTAGAATCATATAAAATTAATATATACCACGTTTGGTGACGCTACCATGGAAACAAAAAAGTTTTTCCCACTAGAACTAGTTTTTGGACCGACCGTTTATATGGCAGCTATATGCAATAGTCATCCGATTTTTATAAACTTTTCCAGAATTGTGTGAAAGCATATAAAACTTATATATAGCACGATTGGTGAGGCTACGATGGAAAACAAAAAAGTTTTTCTCATTAGAACTAGTTTTTGGACCGATCGTTCCTATGGTAGCTATATGGTATAAGCATCCGATCCGGGCGATTCCAACAAATGTGCAGCGTATTTGTATTTAAAGACTTTTTGCAAAGTTTGGTCAAG
This sequence comes from Lordiphosa mommai, assembly GCA_018904225.1. Classification (NCBI taxonomy): domain Eukaryota; kingdom Metazoa; phylum Arthropoda; class Insecta; order Diptera; family Drosophilidae; genus Lordiphosa; species Lordiphosa mommai. Next base: position 1,702,417 of record JAEIFT010000009.1, read on the forward strand.
ATAGCTTCAAAACTGAGGGAGGAGATAGCATAGAAACATAGACGGACGGACGGACGGACGGACGGACGGACGGACGGACAGACGGACGGACGGACGGACAGACGGAAATGAACTCAGCTTGTCATGCTGATCACGAATATTTATACTTTATGTAGTCGGAAATGCTTCCTTCACTGCGTAACAAACATCGTCACAATTTTAATATACCCTCTGCAAGGGTATAAAAAGGCTACTCGATTTAACATAGCTCTTACATTAATAGCCAAACAAATGTACAATAACATTCCGGCAGTACTAGATTTAAAAAAAAATTTTCCCAAAACTAAAATTTTTATACACTTGAAAAGTGTATATTAATTTTGCCCAGAAGTTTGTAACGCATAGAAATATTAATTTCCGACCCTATAAACTATATATATTCTTGATCAGGACGACGAGCTGAGTTCATTTCCGCTTGTCCGTCCGTCCGTCTGTCTGTCCGTCTGTCTGTTTCTATGCGAACTAGTCTCTCAGTTTTAAAGCTATCGAGCTGAAAGCTGCCAGAGTATTCTTTTTACTGCACGCAACTAATATGTCAGACCGGCCGGATCGGATGACTATATTATAAAGCTGCCATATAAACGATCGGTCAAAAACTAGTTCTAGTGAGAAAAACTTTTTTGTTTTCTGTCGTAGCGTCCCAAATCTTGGTATATATTAGTTTTATATGCTTTCACATAATTTTGAAAAAATGTATCAAAATCGGATGACTATAGCATATAGCTGCCATATAAACGGTCGGTCAAAAAACTAGTTCTAGTGAGAAAAACTTTTTTGTTTTTCATCGTAGCGTCACTAATCTTGGTATATATTAGTTTTATATGCTTTTACATAAAACAGGAAAAATTTATCAAAATCGGATAACTATAGCATATAGCTGCCATATAAACGGTCGGTCAAAAAACTAGTTCTAGTGGGAAAAACTTTTTTATTTTTCATCGTAGCGTCACCAATCTTGGTATATATTAGTTTTATATGCGTCAACACAATTCTGCAAGATTTTATCAAAATCGGATGACTATAGCATATAGCTGCCATAGGACCGATCGGTCGGAAAATGTGTTTTACTAAGAAAAGTTTTTTTTTTTGGTATCAAATTTTAATTATCAATGATTTAAAAATTTTAAATATCTGAGATCTAAATCCTATATATATTTTACCGGTTAAATCAGTTGGAGTAAAGTATTTCAAGTGTATCAAAACTTCGACACAGTCGAAGTTAGCTTTGCCTTCGTTTAGTTTTAATTTGATTTAAGTGGTGACATACTGTTAGGTGGACCACAAAAAAAAACGATTATTGAGAATTTTTCGTGAGAAGAGCTTTCAATTGAATTATGTAAAAATTAGTTCACAAATTAAAGTTACTTTTAATTGTATTTTAACAAACATTTCTTATTTGTTAAAATTATAATTATAAAATCTAATAAAATATTTTTTACCTAAATGTTGGCTTTAAATTGTTAAAAAAAAATTTCCAGATCAACTTGAAGTAAGGCGATATATTCAGTTTCATACTCCCACAGAATTTCAAGTGGAAATAGGCTATTAGTCCAACAAGCTGATAAAAGTGCAACAAAATTCGTAAAAATAGCGGATATGTTAGGCTGTATGCTAAAATAGTTGTTTTAATTTTACGATTTATGCACTAGGTTGTAGATGACGGTTTATTTTGAAAAATTTGCTATAAATTGAGAAAAAATTATCTTCAAGGTCCAATTTAGTCACTTTCGGGATTGCTGATGCGGCTCGCTTGACTTTTTATGGCTGCATTGATGTATGTAGTATCGCATAAAACTTATAAACCTACAAATTTGTGCTTGGTGTGACCCCCATAATTTTCCATAAGCTAAAAAAAACAGCAAAATGGTTTTTCCGCGAATTCTCGAGACCAGTTTTGGAATAAGGGCACAGAACAGGAACAGAATTTTGCATCGAGAAGGCCAGAGCGAAATGGCTGTTGCCCTGTGTTATCAATATGTTTAATTGTAGAATTAAAGACAATACCTTTATGTACAATATTCATATTACACTATTTGCATTTAAAGAAATTCTTCACTATATATTAATTAAACAAAGTTAACACGCTACAGCGTGCTTCTGACGCTGTATAAAGTCAATGAACAACAAAGTCACACTTTCGGTGCAATTTTTAGAAAGTACAGTTGAAAGAAAATCAAAACAAAAATGACGTTGTAACGATTGCACAAATAGCTGTTAATAAAGGCAGTTGGGGTTCGAAAATGTTGACTTTCATTTTTTGAATTTTAGCCTATGGCAGCAACCACTGTGCAAAGGAGCAAACACTAAAGCTCCAACAATGGCAGAACTTGGACATTCCAACCGGGTACTGGATGATCCTTCATGTTGCTGAGAAGGCTTTAAACAACAATGAAGAAGATAACAATGTGCACAAGCTAGAGGCTGGAGACGTGGAAAATGACCTGGGCATCGACGCAATAGTCGAGAAGCCAGCTTCCTCGACATAACGGAGGCAGTATAGTCTGCCAATGACGACAAAGATGGCAGCCCGACGATAGTAGTCGACGCATCTGGGCCCGAGGGCGCTGACAATAGTCAGACATTTGAAGGTCCTGCCATTATACTCGCATAAAAGCAAGTATGCGTCGGCGGAGCTCCTTCTATCTGTCGAAGAAGAATCCGCCGACGTGGCTATTGTTCAGAAGCCTTGGCTTGCGGCGGGGAACAAGTTTTCAAGACTGAAGTAAAAAAACTACAACACATTTCACTAAGAAAACTTCATGACTAATTTTAATTAACATAATATGTATAGGAAGGGGCTTAAAATTCAAGAATTTAATGAGGAGTTAAAGTTAGTTGAGAGATGCAGAGAGACATTAATAGATAGCAATACAGATTTCTATTGATATAAATTAAAATGGTACAGAGATTGTCTATCGCTTCAACAAGTCGAATGTGCATTCTCGGTGCTCCTGGAATTCTGTCCGTTTTGACTCCAATCATAAACTTTTTCAGTTTTAAAAACCAGCCGACATGATAAAGATATGGCCTAACTCTGAAAATAAGTCCCTTTAAGTTAATTGTTTAACACAATAATCAAGTGATTAATTTGCAAACAAACAAACAATCTATTCGCACTTGCATTGTTGTTATTGTTTAGCTTCACTCCCGCGCTTAAATTTGTTTTTGTGCTGGCTCGCTCTGCTTTGCAATCGCTCTTTGCATATAACACTTCGTCTCCAAGCTTGGTTATAACCCGCTTACGCCTACTGCTGCTGCTTGCAATTCTCATGGACTCTTCGTTGCTGTTTACTTGCTGTTCCTACCCCGCTTATTACCGCTGCGTCTGGGTCGTCAACCTTGCATAACGCTCTCAACGCTTTGATTTTGTTCTGCTCACCTGTTGGTATTGCACAGTGGCCATCAACATCAAAAATACTCTTTAAATATGAGTGTCTCTTGCTCCATGAAGAAGTGCGAGTTTGGTGACAATATTGCTACTGATATGTTCATATAAACGACATGATATCCAAACGAATTGGATTGTCATGGACTAGCATTGAATGTCGCGAAATAGAAGACTAAATGCGGACATTTATGCGCCAAACTCATATGTATGTACTACTGTATTCCCAATGGATGTCGCACAATAATGCAGCCAGGCTCTACACCTGTGCCACAGGCGTGTATAGAATTATCCCCTCGCTCACCATGGTTCATGCTGCCACTGTTCCAATTGTCGAAAAAATCCTAACGGCTGTCCCTCTACGTTCATCAGTGGTATCGGCTTCTTCGTCTATAAGTACACTCACAGCTGTAGCACCCCAAAAATTCATATTCGTGTCCCGACTCATTGCATCGGCTACTGTAGAAATAGTTCGGCGTCACCTTTGTTCAAAACTACATTCTTCTTACTTTTCCTCAGTCGAAGTTTATAAATGTAGCTTTAAGGCTAGTATCCACCACCGCGGAAAATTCCTGGCAGGAATTTGATATTTATTAAAAGTGTGTGGAACCCAAATTAAGCAGTGTGACCAGAAACGGTAAAAAGACCAAGAAAGGTAAAAAAGGCCCAAACGGTGCAATGTCACACTTATTAATATGATGTCTTTTGTAAGGCGATTTAATTTAAATTAATTAAAATGAAAAACGAAATGCTAAATTCGGTTTACCGATTGGATTCCACATATGTGCAGCCTATGTAGGAGGATGTAGCATCAGAAACCGTAGACAGATATGGCCTCTTCAGCCACGTTGTCCACACATTGTTCGCTTGGAAAAAAGCTATAGATATTTTTTATGTTATTGTTTTGCACCCAGCACTTGCCTCCATCTTTTCGCTCATCACTTAAAAAATAATTGTGTCAGCATTTTCTCCATCCACACACGCAAACGAAAGGCCAACTATCGATTAAAAACTGTGGATTTAGTTCATGTTGCTGGATACCAAAGCCTGGAAAAGGTAACCAAAAAAATTCCTGCCAAAGGTTTTTTTATATGAAGTTTGCCAGGAGTTTTTGTTTTTCGCGGTGGTGGATACCTGGATTTAAGAGAAAACGAAATACGCATCTTTTAAAATTTTGCTGCCTGACGCATATTTGGAAAGAGCGCTCGATTCAACTCTCTGGCCTGAGCACACAATTGTGCACTTGTATAATGACCAACAAAATCGTACTCCTCGCGCTGTAACTTCTTCTTAGTTACCCGTCTCAAAAAACTAGTTCATTCCTTTTGACTTTGCTATCAAAATGTAAGCAGTTTGCGCGGTAAGCTAAGCACATTGTTTACCAACAGTGCAATCTTTGAACATGATGCCAAAGTATTTACTGAGACCTCACTTTATGAAAAGATTTCCAATTCCGAGATACTTGTTAATAAATATTTGATTTATAGATTTGATCGATCAAGTCGTCGTGGTCATGGAGTCCTTATCGCAGTTGATGCAATTTGGCCATTCCAGATGATTACTTGCGAATCAAAGTCCGAACACACGAATCAAATATTTTCATAACCCATATCCCTCCTGCTTCTGAAAACGTCACTTATATGTTTCATGTCGAGTTGTAGACCCAAGTAGCTAGTACTCTGAGCTTGATGTTCCTAGGAACTTAATTCAATCTTTTAGTCTATCTTAATCCTATTGCTTTCGTTAAGTCAACTTCACAACCCTTAATAATGCGATGTCCGAGTGTGACTGGTCCTTTTTGGACTCAATTCGTGATGTTATTTATGCTATGCTTAATGACCATTTTCCATTGCAGTTCCCACCCTCTCCATCACGTGCTCCAACATTGTTCACACGAAGGCTTTCTAACATTAAAAATGTAAAGTCGCGCCTTTTCAAAAAATATAAGAAATACGGATCCCAGACAGCTTTCTCCAAATATATATTCAATTGCCCGCTCCAATTACCTTCTGGCAATCATGAATCATTATAATGACTATTTGTCTAGCTGCATAGTGAGCTTTCAACAGGACCCGAAAAAGTTCTTTAACGTTGTCAATGCTAAACGTAATACCTCACAGTTTCCTCCCTTCCTTTCCTTGGATAATGTGACAAGCAAATTACGATCTCGATATCGCTGATCTATTTGCATCGTTCTGTCAGCGGTGCTACTCCTCAACATCTGGATTTAACAGTGTGTATGCTTATCGCATAGCTTACTCTTATTGCATTTATCCACCTATTTTTGACTCTGAAAAACTTTTATCTGCTCTTTAGAAACAACGTTTAATATTCCCAGCAGCGTACTTAAATATTCTGCCTACTCGTTATGCGCTCCTCTCTTAAAACTATTTAACCTCTCTTTAGAGAGGTCTCTTACTTACTTCGTAGCACTCTTGTTGCTCTTTAATCTCCCAATCACAACATGAAACATTATGAAAAAGCGCTCTACAAACCTGCTGGAGTTTACCTCAATGGTTAATTTGGGATTTCTTAACAAGCGCCAAACGGATGTAATTTATAAATCAATTTATAAGACTATGAGGGTATACTCTGGTGTCATTTGGGCCCGTTACTCTTTAATATTCTTATTCATGATTTCCCACATACTTTGCAGATGACCTAAAACTCTGTATGTCTTATAATGCTTCTATATCACCAATCCTCCTTCAATGTGATTTAAACTCACCCAATACATGGTGTTCGGTAAATTGTCTTCCGCTTAATCAATATTAATCAATTCCCAATGAAAGTGTAAAAGTATGTATTTTCGTCGTACACAACCTTACATTTTCGACTATACTATTAACGACTCGTCTCTCGAACCCATTTTTAAGGTTTATGACTTGGGAATACTATTCGTATCAAAATCAAGCTTTAGTTATAGTTAGTTATCTGTTATCTTAAACAAAGCCAAGGGCGTCCTTGGCTTTATTAAAAGGTGGTCCAATGAATTTAACGATCCTTTTATCACTAAACATTTGTATGTTTCTCTTGTCAGACCAATTCTTGAATATCGGTCGAGTGTCTGGTCTCCGCAATACATAAATCGCAGAACTTGCCTCAGTGTACTGTTTATTCATAAATTATTATCGGGTGACATTGACTCCAGTGCTCTGCTCAACTTAATTAGTTTAAGCATTCCTCCAGGTATCATAAGAAATTTCTCTCCTATTTATCTTCATCCTTGTCTCTCAAATTACACTCATTACGAACCCTTCCGTAACCTGTGTCTTAACTACAACATGTTTTGCCACCTTTTCTCTGGTCACTATTCAATTTTAGATGTAAAAAATAATTTTTTGTCCCATCTTAATAGTTCTCTGTAAGTTTAACAGCACATTGTAAAACTAAACGAGAGCGTAAGTTGAAGTCGGCCCTGCACGACTTCGATATACCCGTTACTCAGGGTTTATTTAAGAATATTTAATTAGATGACAACATGCCCAAATTGTGGGCGATATGAGGATTTTTCCGAATTGCGGGGGCGGCAACTCTACTATCGTTCATCTCATCGGAAAATGATGTATGGCGGATCGATAGGTAATGAAGATTAAAATATATGTCTAGAAGGTTTTCGTGTCGAAAATTTGAAACAAACTGAAAAGTCTACACTGAAAAAATGGTAGCTCTAGCTCTTATAGTCTCTGAGATCTAGGTGTTCATACGGACGGACGGACGGACGGACAGACGGACATGTCTATATCAACTCGGCTGTTGATGCTGATCGAGAATATATATACTTCATGGGGTCGGAGATGCTTCCTTCTGCCTGTTACATAAATTTGCACGAACTTAGTATACCCATTTTACTCTAAGAGTAACGGGTATAAAACGAGAGCGTAAGTTAAAGTCGGCCCTGCTCGACTTCGATATACCCGTTACTCAGGATATCAACATGTCCACATTGTGGGAGATATGCGTTTTTTTTCCAATTTGCGGGGGAGGCAACTCTACTATAGCTCATCTGATCAGGAAATGATGTATGGCTGATCGATAGGTAATTATTATGAAAATATATGTCTAGAGGGTTCAAACAATCTATTTTCAAAATTGTGGGAGATATGAGGTATTTTTTAAATTGCGGGGGCGTCAACTTTTCTATCGTTCATCTGATCAGGAAACGATGTATGGCGGATCGATAGGTAGTGATGATTAAAATATATGTCTAGAGGGTTCGAATAATCTATCTTAAAAATTCTGGGAGATATGAGGTATTATCCAAATTGCGTGGGTGGCAACTTTACTACCGTACATCTGACCGGGAATCGAAGTATGGCGGATCGATAGGTAATGAGGATTAAGATATATGCCTAGAAGGTTTGAACAGTCTATTTTCAAAATTGTGGAAGATATGAGGTTTTTTTTCAAATTGCGGGGGCGGCAAGTATTCTATCGTTCATATGATCAGGAAATGATGTATGGCTGATCGATAGGTAATAATTATTAAAATATATGTCTAGAAAGTTCAAATAATCTATTTTAAAAATTGTGTGAGATATGAGGTATTTTTCAAATTGCGGGTGCGGCAACTCTACTATAGTTCATCTGATCGAAAAACGAGAAGGCAAAGCTAACTTCGACTGTGCCGAAGTTTGAATACACTTGAAAAACTTTACTCCAGCTAATTTAACCGGTAAAATATATAGAGGATATAGATGTCAGATATTTTAAATTTTTAAATCATTGATAATAAAAATTTGATACCATAAAAAAAAACTTTTCTTAGTAAAACACATTTTTCGACCGATCGGTCCTATGGCAGCTATATGCTATAGTCATCCGATTTTGATAAAATCTTCCAGAATTGTGTTAACGCATATAAAACTAATATATACCAAGATTGGTGACGCTACGATGGAAAATAAAAAAGTTTTTCCCACTAGAACTAGTTTTTTGACCGACCGTTTATATGGCAGCTATATGCTATATTCATCCGATTTTGATAAATTTTTCCACAAATATGTAAAATCATCTAAAACTAATATATACCAAGATTGGTGACGCTACAATAGAAAATAAAAAAGTTTTTCTCACTAAGACTTATTTTCCGACCGATCGTTCCTATGGCAGCTATAAGATATAGTCATCCGATCCGGCCGGTTCCGACATATTAGTTGCGTGCAGAACAAAGAAGACTCTGTGCAAAATTTCAGCTCGATAGCTTTAAAACTGAGGGACAAGTTCGCGTAGAAACAGACAGACAGACGGACAGACGGACAGACAGACGGACAGACAGACGGACAGACAGACGGACGGACGGACAAGCGGAAATGAACTCGGCTCGTCGTCCTGATCAAGAATATATATAGTTTATGGGGTCGGAAATGAATATTTCTATGCGTTACAAACTTCTGGGCAAAATTAATATACACTTTTCAAGTGTATAATGATGTATGGCGGATCGATAGGTAATGATGATTAAGATATATGTCTAGAAGGTTTGAACAGTCTATTTTCAAAATTGTGGGAGATGTGAGGTTTTTTTAAATTGCGGTGGCAAGAGGGGGCGTGGCAAAAATTTGAAACAAACTTGATCTGCGTGCAGAAGATACAAGTCTACACTGAAAATATGGTAGTTCTAGCTCTTATAGTCTCTGTGATCTAGGTGTTCATACAGACAGACGGACAGACGGACGGACGGACAGACGGACATGTCTATATCGACTCGGCTATTGATGCTGATCAAGAATATATATACTTTATGGGGTCGGAAATGCTTCCTTCTGCCTGTTACATACATTTGCACGAACTTAGTATACACTTTTTACTCTACGAGTAACGGGTATAAAAACTAAAAATACGAGTATTACTTTTTAATGTCTTTACAGTTTAATAGGCTAGTTCCACTGCCTCCAAATATGTACATCCGAGCAGATGTTGATAAGGATGGAATTTTTTTTACAGGGCCTTCTATATGAAAATAAATATTTAACATTGGATATACATCAATTCATGATGTTGGTAGTTGCCCCAAACAATCTGAGTACATCCGAGAAATTTAACATAAGGTACTCCATAATAACATTACGTATCGATTTACTATATATAGAAATTAAGCTTGAATTAGGCTTGATGCCTTATTATACACTTGAAAAGTGTATATTAATTTTGCCCAGAAGTTTGTAACGCATAGAAATATTCATTTCCGACCCTATACTCTATATATATTCTTGATCAGGACGACGAGCCGAGTTCATTTCCACTTGTCCGTCCGTCCGTCTGTCTGTCCGTCTGTCTATCTGTTTCTACGCGAACTAGTCTCTTAGTTTTAAAGCTATCGAGCTGAAATTTGGCAAAAAGTCTTCCTTTTACTGCACGCAACTAATATGTCGGAACCGGCCGGATCAGACGACTATATCTTATAGCTGTCATAGGAACGATCGGTCGAAAAATAAGTCTTAGTAAGAAAAACTTTTTTATTTTCCATTGTAGATTCACCAATCTTGGTATATATTAGTTTCAGATGATTTTACATATTTGCGAAAAAATTTATCAAAATCGGATTAATATAGCATATAGCTGCCATATAAACGGTCGGTCAAAAAAGTAGTTCTAGTTGGAAAAACTTTTTTATTTTCCATCGTAGCGACACCAATCTTGGTATATATCAGTTTTATATGCGTCAACACAATTCTAAAAGATTTTATCAAAATCTGATGACTATAGCATATAGCTGCCATAGAACCGATCGGTCGAAAAAATTTTAAATATCTGATATCTATATCCTATATATATATTACCGGTTAAATCAATTGGAGTAAAGTTTTTCAAGTGTATTAAAACTTCGACACAGCCGAAGTTAGCTTTGCCTTCTCGTTTTTATACACTTGAAAAGTGTATATTAATTTTGCCCAGAAGTTTGTAACGCATAGAAATATTCATTTCCGACCACATAAACTATATATATTCTTGATCAGGACGACGAGCCGAGTTCATTTCCGTCTGTCCGTCCGTCCGTCTGTCCGTCTGTCTGTCCGTCTGTCTGTCTGTCTGTTTCTACGCGAACTAGTCCCTCAGTTTTAAAGCTATCGAGCTGAAATTTTGCACAGAGTCTTCTTTTTACTGCACGCAACTAATATGTCGGAACCGGCCGGATCGGATGACTATATCATATAGCTGCCATAGGAACGATCGGTCTAAGAACTAGTTCTAGTAAGAACAACTTTTTTGTTTTCCATCGTATCGTCACTAATCTTGGTATATGTTAGTTTTATATGCTTCCACATAATTCTGGAAAAGTGTATCACGATCGGATCACTATAGCATATAGCTGCCATAGGAACGATCGGTCGAAAAATAAGTCTTTGTGAGAAAAACTTTTTTGATTTCCATCGTAGCGTCTCGAATCGTAGTATATATTTGTTTTATATGTTTCCACACAATTCTGAAAAAATTTATCAAAATCGGATGACTATAGCATATAGCTGCCATATAAACGGTCGGTCAAAAAACTACTTCTAGTGAGAAAAACTTTTTTGTTTTTTATCGTAGCGTACCCAATCTTGGTATATATTAGTTCTATATTCTTTCACATAATTTTGAAAAAAATGATCAAAATCGGATGACTATAGCATATAGATGCCATAGGACCGATCGGTCGGAAAATGTGTTTAACTAAGAAAAGTTTTTTTAAGGTATCAAATTTTTATTATCAATGATTTAAAAATTTTTAAATATCTGATATCTATATCCAATATATATTTTTTCCAGTTAAATCAGTTGGAGTAAAGTTTTTCAAGTGTATTAAAACTTCGGCACAGTAGAAGTTAGCTTTGCCTTCTCGTTATACACTTGAAAAGGGTATATTAATTTTGCCCAGAAGTTTGTAACGCATAGAAAGATTCATTTCCGACCACATAAACTATATATATTCTTGATCAGGACGACGAGCTGAGTTCATTTCCGCTTGTCCGTCCGTCCGTCCGTCCGTCCGTCTGTCTGTCTGTCTGTCTGTCTGTCTGTCTGTCTGTCTGTCTGTCTGTCTGTCTGTTTCTACGCGAACTAGTCTCTCAGTTTTAAAGCTATCGAGCTGAAATCTTGCACAGAGTCTTCTTTTTACTGCACGCAACTAATATGTCGGAACCGGCCGGATCGGGTGACTATATCTTATAGCTGCCATAGGAACGATCGGTCGAAAAATAAATCTTTGTGAGAAAAACATTTTGGATTTCCATCGTAGCGTCTCCAATCGTAGTATATATTAGTTTTATATGCTTTCATATAATTTTGAAAAAATTTATCAAAATCGGATGACTATAGCATATAGCTGCCATATAAACGGTTGGTCAAAAAACTACTTCTAGTGAGAAAAACTTTTTTGTCTTCTATCGTAGCGTCCCCAATCTTGGTATATATTAGTTTTATATGCTTTCATATAATTTTGAAAAAATTTATCAAAATCGGATGACTACAGCATATAGCTGCCATATAAACGGTCGGTCAAAAACAAGTTCTAGTGAGGAAAACTTTTTTGTTTTCCATCGTATCGTCACCAATCTTGGTATATATTAGTTTTATATGCTTTTACATAATACAGAAAAAATTGATCAAAATCGGATGACTATAGCATATAGCTGCCATAGGACCGATCGGTCGGAAAATGTGTTTTACTAAGAAAAGCTTTTTTATGGTATCAAATTTTTATTTTCAATGATTAAAAAATTTTAAATATCTGATATCTGTATCCTATATATATTTTACTGGTTAAATCAGTTGGAGAAAAGTTTTTCAAGTGTATTAAAACTTCGGCACAGTCGAAGTTAGCTTTGCCTTCTCGTTATACACTTGAAAAGGGTATATTAATTTTGCCCAGAAGTTTGTAACGCATAGAAGTATTCATTTCCGACCCCATAAACTATATATATTCTTGATCAGGACGACGAGCTGAGTTCATTTCCGCTTGTCCGTCCGTCCGTCCGTCTGTCTGTCTGTCCGTCTGTCTGTCCGTCTGTCTGTCTGTCTGTTTCTACGCAAACTAGTCCCTCAGTTTTAAAGCTATCGAGCTGAAATTTAGCACAGAGTCTTCTTTTTGCTGCACGCAACTAATATGTCGGAACCGGCCGGATCGGATGACCATATCATATAGCTGCCATAGGAACGATCGGTCTAAGAACTAGTTTTAGATTGAAAAACTTTTTTGTTTTCCATCGTAGCGTCACTTATCCTGGTATATATTAGTTTTATATGCTTCCACATCATTCTGGAAAAATTTATCAAAATCGGATCACTATAGCATATAGCTGCCATAGAAATGGTCGGCCAAGAAACTACTTCTAGTGAGAAAAACATTTTTATTTTTCATCGTAGCGTCACTAATCTTGGTATATGTTAGTTTTATATGCTTTCACATAATACAGGAAAAATTTGTCAAAATCGGATGACTATATTAAATAGCTCCCATAGAAACTGTCGGTCAAAAAACTACTTCTAGTGAGAAAAACTTTGTTGTTTTCTATCGTAGCGTCCCCAATCTTGGTATATATTAGTTATATATGCTTTCACATGATTTTGAAAAATTTATCAAAATCGGATGACTATAGCATATAGCTGCCATAGGACCGATCGGTCGGAAAATGTGTTTTACTAAGAAAAGTTTTTTTTTATGGTAAGAAATCTTTATTATCAATGATTTAAAAATTTTAAATATCTGATATCTATATCCTATATATATTTTACCGGTTAAATCAGTTGGAGTAAAGTTTTTCAAGTGTATTAAAACTTCGACACGGTCGAAGTTAGCTTTGCCTTCTCGTTATTATTTTTGTATGCTGGTTTGAATCCCGGTAATGCACTTTTTATACACTTGAAAAGTGTATATTAATTTTGCCCAGAAGTTTGTAACGCATAGAAATATTCATTTCCGACCCCATAAACTATATATATTCTTGATCAGGACGACGAGCCGAGTTCATTTCCGCTTGTCCGTCCGTCCGTCTGTCTGTCCGTCTGTCCGTCTGTCTGTCTGTCTGTCTGTCTGTCTGTCTGTCTGTCTGTCCGTCTGTCTGTCTGTCTGTTTCTACGCGAACTAGTCTCTCAGTTTTAAAGCTATCGAGCTGAAATTTTGTACAGAGTCTTCTTTTTGCTGCACGCAACTAATATGTCGAAACCGGCCGGATCGGATGACTATATCTTATAGCTGCCATAGGAACGATCGGTCGGAAAATAAGTCTTAGTGAGAAAAACTTTTTTATTTTCCATCGTAGCGTCACCAATCGTAGTATATATTAGTTTTATATGTTTCCACACAATTCGGGAAAAATTGATCAAAATCGGATGACTATAGCATATAGCTGCCATATAAACGGTCGGTCAAAAAACTACTTCTAGTGAGAAAAACTTTTTTGTTTTCTACCGTAGCGTCTCCAATCTTGGTATATATCAGTTTTATTTTTTTTTACATAAGTTCGAAAAAATTTATCAAAATCGGATGACTATAGCATATAGCTGCCATAGAACCGATCGGTCGGAAAATGTGTTTTACTAAGAAAAGTTTTTTTTATGGTATCAAATTTTTATTATTAAATATTAAAAAGTTTAAAATATTTGATATCTATATTCTATATATTTTTTACCGGTTAAATCAGTTGGAGTAAACTTTTTCATGTGTATTTAAACTTCGGCACAGTCGAAGTTAGCTTTGCCGTCTCGTTTTTCTTTATTTTTATGTTTATGCTTTTGCTTTTAATTCTCGTTACTTGTGGAGTAAAACACTTATACAAAGCTTATACAAATGATTGGTTGTCATCCAAATTTTAACATTACATTTAAAAAAACATCTGAAGTTAACATTGATGGAACTTATGCAGTGGAACAACGAAGTTTGCTGTTGTACATATATGTAGCAGTGGAACTAGGCTATAACAGCCCATTGTCGAACTATAAACAATAATAATGAGATACAAAGAGATACCTTTAAGGGCAACTTGTTTGACCGAACACTTACTTTATGACTTATTACAGCACGGACAACCTCACTGTTGGGGCTTTGGAGGGTGGCAAGAAAGATCCAACACTGATGACTTCCTGCTACATGGCACATGAGCGAGAGGCACCATCAGCTGATCTCGAAAGATTGACTGCGGAGGCGAGCTCGAAGAAGCAATCTCTCGTAACATGTACGGACGCAAACGCAAATCATGCAGTCTGGGGAAGCCCGTATATTAACAACAGAGGTGAGTCTCTTCTAAACTTCATCTTTCAATTAGACTCAAGCATAGAAATTGTCGGAAATGTACCCACATTTGTGGCCATAAACTGTGAAGAGCCGGAAATGAAGTTCTCGTACAAACTGTCAAATCACAGCAACATATATTAGGAGGAAGTTTTGCGATGAAGAAATTAGCAGAGATGACTGAACTATAAGCTCCAAACAACATTAAAATAAATATATACGTAGACAAAGCTATCTTGACCAAACTTTGCAAAATGCCTTTAAATACAAATACGCTGCACATTTGTCGGAATCGGGCGGATCGGATGACTATATCATATAGCTGCCATAGGAACGATCGGTCCAAAAACTAGTTCTAGAGAGAAAAACTTTTTTGTTTTTGTTTGTCAAAAAACTAGTTCTAGTGAGAAAAACTTTTTTGTTTTCCATCGTAGCATCACCAATCGTGGTATATATTAGTTTTATATGCTTCCACACAATTCTGAAAAGAATTATCAAAATCAGATGACTATAGCATAGCTGCCATATAAACGGTCGGTCCAAAAACTAGTTCTAGTGAGAAAAACTTTTTTGTTTTCCATCGTAACGTCACCAATCGTGGCATAAATTAGTTCTATATGCTTCCACACAATTCTGGAAAAATTTATCAAAATCGGATGATTATAGCATATAGCTGCCATATAAACGGTCGGTCCAAAAACTAGTTCTAGTGAGAAAAACTTATTTGTTTTCCATCGTAACGTCACCAATTGTGGTATATATTAGTTTCATATACTTCCACACAATTCTGGAAAAATTTATCCAAATCGGATGACTATAGCATATAGCTGCCATAGGAACGATCGATCTGAAAACTAATTCTAGTGAGAAAAACTTTTTTGTTATCAATGGTAGCTCTTTTCGAAAACTGCAAGGGTATTTAAACATCGGCGTAGTCTACTGGATCCCCAGCCAACAGGGCATGGATGGAAATGAGATGGATGACAGCCTCGCAAAAGCGGGAGCCGCACTTAGCCAAGAAGCAACAATATACGAACCTATCTCACTGCAGACGCCTAACAGGAAGAAGCTAGAGAAATCAGAGAATGAGGGAGCGGAAAAGTGGAGAAACACAGAATCTGCCGCAGAATATCCAAAAACGTGTGCAAGACAAATGACAAGAGAATGTAAACTTATAATAGGCATGCCATCTGGTTACTGCCTATCAGCCGCCCATGCAAAAAGCTATGCATAACGACAGTGGACACCTGCAGAAAATGCAGTAACTTGGGAGTTATACTTCACCTGCAGCTTTCCAGCAGTTGCCAGGCACAGACTGCCACACCTACTCACCCCTTGGATCGCTTTACTGGATGAGGCGGCCATGAGACCCGTTACAAATATATTGTCATTCGCCAAAGCTTCAAAGATCCTTGAGAACTTCTACGTCAACGATCTCAAAAAAGGTAACCCGGCCTTACTAAGGGCCAAACGGTCTATGTGTGACTCCCGCCCACAGGGCCAGCTGGAACTACTTAACTTAACCTATAGGAACAATCAAGAAGTCAAGGACATGAACTGGATTTGGTATGAAAAACTATTTTGTTGATATGTTCCCGCTTAAATGAAATATTAAAATTTTATTTAAGAATACTTATATTTTCGACCAATTGTAGCCGTTGCTCCATGAAAACCAATCTTTATCTCACGCATATACCCTGAAACCACTGAGATTGATCTGAAGAATTTCAAAGGCTACTGTACATGACGCTCATATTTCTGTTACTAAATTTAAATCTAGAAAGCCGCTTTCGAGATCGTCCTTTAATATTTTCATTCCACCTTCACTTTTGGGCCACATTTTTCAACCCAATATATGGCCGGAATTTTGTATTGTTTAAAAATCCAATCGAAATTTTGCCCAAAACCTCTATATGTTTTGAAACAAATTGTTAACTTTTTTGTCATGTTTAAGGAATGTTCTGAAAGCTGGAACTCTGACAAGGAACCTACAATACATTAATACGCTTTGTGGTACCGAAAACTATTAAATAATTGCTCAGAAAATGTATTTGACAGAAAAGTAAAGAAACATTTAAGAGGCAGCTTTCATTACTATTTACTATGTAGCACTGTCTTTGAAATCTTCTTTTAAAGTGAC
Organism: Lordiphosa mommai; assembly: GCA_018904225.1. Lineage (NCBI taxonomy): Eukaryota > Metazoa > Arthropoda > Insecta > Diptera > Drosophilidae > Lordiphosa > Lordiphosa mommai. Next base: position 1,719,193 of record JAEIFT010000009.1, read on the forward strand.
AAGTTTCTTGTCCGCAGAAACACGTAATGATGTTTATGTAAAAGTAAGATCAATGTTGGAATTAAAAGTGGTTTCGAAGGTCATATAAGTTTATCATGAGATAAATAAGATGAAATAACTTTTGAAATAAAATAAAAAATCTATTGTGTCGTTTTGGAAGGACTCTACTGTGCTTCCACTAATTCAAAAACTTGCAAGGCAAGTATTTAATGTGCCAACTTCATCAGCAACCAGTGAAAGACTGTTTTCCAACTCCAGTAGAATTAAAGAAATTTCTAATTAAAAATGTATCTATAAATAAAAAAAATAATATGTTTCATAATTTTAAAAAAAAAAACAAGTAAGATAGTCGGGCTTGACCGATATATATATATACTCTGTACCTGTTTGTACGTAACTGATAACTTTAAAGTGTGAGGTTTTTTCAAAATCTAGGGGTGGCAACTCTTTCGACTATCGTTCATCTGGATTGAAACTCTGTGTACCTTCGGTACAGAGTATAAAAACAAGTAAGAAAGTCGGTCAAACCCGACTGTAATATACTCTGTACCTGTTTGTATATAACTAATAACTTTAAAGTGTGGGGTCACACAAACTGTGCAAGTGCTGCCCATCTCGATTACGGGCAGTGCTGTCCAGCGTAATTATTTCATCTGATCTGGAAACAGTGTATGAGGGTTCGATTAGTAATAATGAGTAAAATATATGTCTAAAAGGTTCAAGCAACCTATCTCCAAAATTGCGGGATATTTGAGGTGTTTTTCTAATTGCGGGGGTGGCAACTCCACTATCGTTCATCTGATCGGAAAACGATGTATGGGGGCTCGATAAGAAATGTTAAGTAGAATAAGTCTAGAAGGTTCGAACAACCTAACTCTAAAATTGCAGTATATTTGAGGTGTTTTTATACCCTTGCAGAGGGTATATTAAAATTGTCACGATGTTTGTAACACATAGAAGAAAGCATCTTTGACCCCATAATGCCATAGGAACCATCGGTCCAAAAACTAGTTCTAGTGAAAAAAACCTTTTTGTTTTCCATCGTAGCGTCACCAATCGTGGTATATATTAGTTTTATATGCTTCCACACAATTCTAGAAAAAGTTTATCACAATCAGTTGACAATACCATACAGCTGCCATATAAACGGTGGGTGCAAAAACTAGTTCAAGTGAGAAAAACTTTTTTGTTCTCCATCGTAGCATCACCAATCGTGGTATTCGGATGACTATAGCATATAGCTGCCATAGGAACGATCGGTCTAAAAACTAGTTCTGATGAATAAAACTTTTTTGTTATCAATGGTAGCACCTTTCAAAAACTAAAAGGGTACTTTAAGAATCGGCGTAGCCGATGTTAGCCTTCTATTTTTCAAATTGCGGGGGTGGCCACTCTACTATTGTTCATCTGATCGGAAAACAATGTATGGGGGCTCTATAAGTAATGATGAGTAGAATATATGTCTAGAAGGTTCGAACAACCTAATTCCAAATTTGTGGAAGATATCGTTTTACTATCGTTCATCTGATCGGAAAACAATGTATGGGGGTTCGATAAGCAATGATGAGTAGAATATATAAAGGTTCGAACAACCTAACTCCAAAATTGCGGGATATTTGAGATGTTTTTTAAATTGCGGGGTTGGCCACTCAACTATTGTTCATCTGATCGGAAAACAATGTATCGGGGCTCTATAAGTAATGATGAGTAGAATATATGTCTAGAAGGATCGAACAACCGAATTCCAAAATTGTGGAAGATATGAGGTTCTTTTCAATTTGCGGGGCATGCAGGGGGCGTGGCAAAAATCAAAACTAAACCTATATAAAAAATATATGTTCCATACACTTCAAACCTCTATCTCTGAGATCTCAGCGTTTTTTCAGAATCAATAATTTTAGTGGTTCGGGACGGGCGGGACAGCTTTACAACTCCCGGGACACGCGAGAGAGATCATTTCTGGTTTGGGACGGGTTCTAGTGGCAACTAAAGCATATAGCTGCCATAAAACAATCGGGTCGAAAACTTTGTTTTTAATGGTAGTGTTTTAAACTGGTTCAATTTTAATATTATCTTGTTTTAACCAGGGAATCAAACCGAATCGAATTTCGGTTCCGGTTCCGGTTCTGGTACGTACCGAAACTAATGTTTCGGTAAAAGGTTCTGTTTAGGTTCTTGTTTATTTCGGTATTCGGTTCCGTACCGGTACCTTGGTTTTTATTTCGGTATACCGGTATAATTTAAAAATCCTTTAATCCGAAGATATAATAGAAATGGTAGCAACCTACACATGAAAAAGTAGTTATTAAGAAGGAAAATTAAACATAATAAACTTTACCTCAGAAAAAAATGCCCTAAAAATGTCCTAATAATAGAAGAGCAAGAAGATCTTTTGATATCTGATGAAATGTTAAATACACTGTTTTCAGATAACGTTACCGATCACAATTTAACGCTGCTATTAGGTTAAGTCCATTTGGGCCAATTATTAATTCATTTCCTTTGTAAATGCAAAAATTAAGGATAAATTAATAATATTTGGAATTTATTGAACCAAAATATATGCAACGAAATAAGATGAAATTGTTATTTTTATTGAAAATTTCAGTATATACCAGATGGTCCCTTAACTTTACATTTGTAAGTTTTTGCTTACGTTTACCCTGAGCTTTACCCTGAAGAAATCCCTGATTGAAGCAATAAAAATTAAATAACAAAAAAAACTCAGAACCGAAACAGTACCGGTACAATGTTTCGGTTCTTTTCGGTCATTTCGGTTCCAAAAATAAAGGTTCCGAAATACCGGTACGCAAAAAATAAATAATAACGGTTCCGGTTACGGTTCTGGTTCTGAGTTTTAATCGGTTCTTTTCGGTATACGGTTCCGGTTCAGGTTCCGGTTTGACACCCTGGTTATCCCGATTTTTATCAAATCCGAACCCATAAGTAAATGTATTTTTAATCAGCGTGACTAGCTGAGTTGATTGAGCCATGCCCGTCTGATGTGTATATGCTATCTTCTTCCTTAGCTTAAAAGCTATCTGACTAATACTTGGCACATGGGGTCTTTCCTAAATATGCTGCACATATTTCGAACCCAGCCGAATCCGACCGGTTGATTCATGGTACATATATATACCTCATAACTTTTTGGACGTATCAAACTGAAATTTGTACTGTTGATTAGCAAGACCTGACTGCCTATAAATTATAAAAAAAAATGCGGAATTTCGCGTTATCGTACATAAAATATCTATACATGTTACCCGTACCCGTAGAGTAACGAGAAGGCAAAGCTAACTTCGACTGTGCCGAAGTTTTAATACACTTGAAAAACTTTACTCCAACTGATTTAACTGATAAAATATATACATATAGGATATAAATATCAGATATTAAAAATTTTAAATAATTGATTATAAAAATTTGATAACAAAAACAAAAAACTTTTCTTAGTAAAACACATTTTCCGACCGATCGGTCCTATGGCAGCTATATGCTACAGTCATCATGAAAAAAATTATCAAAATTATGTGAAAGAATATAAAACTAATTTATACCAAGATTGGGGACGCTACGATAAAAAAACAAAAAAGTTTTTCTCACTAGAAGTAGTTTTTTGACCGACCGTTTATATGGCAGCTATATGCTATAGTCATCCGATTTTGATACATTTTTTCAGAATTGTGTGGAAACATATAAAACAAATATATACTACGATTGGAGACGCTACGATGGAAATCAAAAAATTTTTTCTCACAAAGACTTATTTTTCGACCGATCGTTCCTATGGCAGCTATATGCTATAGTGATCTGATTTTGATACATTTTTCCAGAATTATGTGGAAACATATAAAACTAACATATACCAAGATTAGTGATGCTACGATGGAAAACAAAAAAGTTTTTCTCACTAGAACTAGTTCTGAGACCGATCGTCCCTATGGCAGCTATATGATATAGTCATCCGATCCGGCCGGTTCCGACATATTAGTTGCGTGCAGTAAAAAGAAGACTCTGTGCAAATGGATGTAACAGGCAGAAGGAAGCTTTTTCGACCCCATAAAGTATATTCTTGATCAGCATCAATTGCCGAGTCGATATAGACATGTCCGTCTGTCCGTCCGTCTGTATGAACACCTAGATCTCACAGATTATAAGAGCTAGAGCTACCATTTTTTTCAGTGAAGACTTGAATCGTCTGCATGCAGATCAAGTTTGTTTCCTCCTCCCTCCCCGCATTATGAAAAAACCTCCTATATCCCACAATTTTGGAGCTAGCTTATTTGGACCATCTAGACATTTATTTTAATCATCATTACTTATCTATCCGCTATACTTCAATTCCCAATTAGATGAACTATAGCAGAGTTGCCACCCCCGCATTTTGAAAAAGACTCATATCTACCACAATATTAAAGATAGATTGTTCGAACTTTCTAGAAATATATTATAATCATTATTACTTATCGATCCGGCATACATCATTTCCTGATCAGATAAATGATAGTAAAGTTGCCACCCCCGCATTTTGAAAAAGACCTCATATCTCCCAAAATTTTGGAGATAGTTTATTCGAACCTTCTAGACATATATTTTAATCATCATTACTTATCGATTCGCCATACATCATTTCCCAATCAGATGAACTATAGTAGAGTTGCCACCCCCGCAATTTGGAAATCAAATCATATATTCCACTATTTTAATTAGATGAATAGATTTTTTGAACCGTTCAGACAAATATTTGACTCATCATTACTTATCGATACACCATAAACCGTTTCACGATCGGATGAACTATTCTCTATTTCTTAGCAAATCAAATAATTACGCTGGTCATTTGGTGTTTTATAAATATATTTTAAAAAAACCTTTCCCCGAGTAACGACACTGCAAAACTCGCACGATTTGATAAATTCAAAATCTTTAAGAATCTGACTGTATAATTCTTAATTTGACCACCCTTCCATCAAAATAAAAAGGATTTCTTAAAACCCTTTTTTAGAACGAGCGGTTCTCTGGCAGCTATATACTATAATCATCCGATTTTGACCAACTTTTGCAGACCGAAGTTCACATTCTGCTATTAGCATTAATTTTTATTTCTACATTTTAAGTATAGAGAATTTAAAAATTAACCATTTAAATTAACATTTCGTTTATGATTACACGCACAATAAGCTTACTTATTGTACGTACACGAAATTGAATAATGCATTTATCTACAAATGGTATGAGACTCCTCCTATTAACTACACATGAAATTGTTTGTATTATCAATTGTGCGCTGGCTGCCCATTGGCTAATGTTTTTGGTGGTTATTTGTTCTTTCTTGTGGTTGAATGTTCTCTAAATCCTACTGGTCGTTGACAAATGAAATAAGAAATATTAGCCTTTGAAAATTTTTGATGGTGAGCACATATAAAATATCGAATTTAGTTTACGTAAGTATTGCGTGTAAGTTCTTTAGTGTGAAATTTAAATTACAATAGTAGACTTAAGCATTTTAGATAAAAAGTACCACTTAAAAAAAAACGAGAAGGCAAAGCTAACTTCGACTGTGTCGAAGTTTTAATACACATGAAAAGGTTTACTTCAACAGAATTAACCGGTAAAATATACATAGGATATAGATATCAAATATATACAATTTTTAAATCATTGATAATAAAACTTTGATACCATAAAAAAACCTTTTCTTAGTAAAACACATTTTCCGACCGATCGGTCCGATGGCAGCTATATGCTATAGTCATCCGATTTTGACAAATTTTTTCAAAATTATGTGAAGGCATATAAAACTAAAGTATACCAAGATTACGGAGAAGCTACGATGGAAAACAAAAAAGTTTTTCTGACTAGAAGTAGTTCTTAGACCGATCGTTCCTATGGCAGCTATATGATATAGCCATCCGATCCAGCCGGTTCCGACATATTAGTTGCGTGCAGTAAAAAGAAGACTCTGTACAAAATTCAGCTTGATAGCTTTAAAACTGACGGACTGACGGACCGACGGACAGGCGGAAATGAACTCAGCTCTCCGTCCTGATCAAGAATAGATATAGTTTTGGGGGTCGGAAATGCATAGAAATCTATGCGTTACAAACTTCTGGGCCAAATTAATATACACTTTTCAAGTGTATAACGAGTAGGCAAAGCTAACTTCGACTGTGCCGAAGTTTTAATACACTTGCAAAAGTTAAATTTAGATATAGATATCAGATATTTATAAACTCAAAATCATTGAGAATCAAAATTAGATCGCGTTAGCATAAAAAAATCTTTTCTTTAGAAAAAACACATTTTCCGACGATCGGTCCAATGGCAGCTATATGCTATAGTCATCAGATTTTGATCAATTTTTTTAGAAGTATGTAGAAGCATCTGAAACTAATATATACCAAGATTGGTGACGTTACGATGGAAAACAAAAAAGTTACTCTAAGTTTTTTTTGACTGATCATTCCTATGGAACTATGTGATATAGTCATCCGATCCGGCCGGTTCTGACATATTAGTTGCGTGCAGTAAAATGAAGACTCTGTGTAAAATTTCAGCTTGATAGCCTTAAAACTGAGGGAATAGTTCACGTAGAAACAGACATACAGACAGACAGACGGACAGACAGACGGACAGACAGACGGGCAGACGGATAGTTTATGGGGTCGGAATTGAATATTTTTATGCGTTACAAACTTCTGGGCAAAAATTAATATACACTTTGAAAGTGTATAAAAACCGTGAAAAAAGTTTGAATGGGTAACTTGGGTGCTAAACACCTTCCAAAATTCAAATGAATCTATGCCTGCTGTGTTTGTTCATATAATCGGTAAGTTTGTGTCTTGATTAGCAGGGATTCAAAGTTCTTTGATTTTATTATGAAAAATTTATTTTTATCACTCCCCGGAAAAAATGCCAGCTTAATGCTCGGTATCCACTTCAACAAAACTACGCCCACGGTCGTTATCGCAGACCAAAAATTGTTATAACGCCCGTGGGCATTGTTGTACAAAATTGATTGGGTAAATCGGTTTAAAGCGATAGAAATCGACTCCGTCGAGTTAAATGTAAGAACAAATTGTTGGATTGATACCGATTACCTTAATCGTTTGTTTGAAAATTTAATATGTACAACATTTAAAATCGGAACAGGCCAGATATATATATATATATATATATGTATATATATATAAAAGATACAAAAACAATATATTCAAAAATAAATAAGAAAAAATATTACAAGTCTATGAGAACAATGAAAGGAATGTTAACAGATTGATTTTAAAGAAATATTTGAATATGGTCTTTAGTTATTTGTCTGCCATATTAACAAAGCAAAAAAGAGTTTTTAATTCAAAATTTCTTTTAAACAATTTTATTACAGCATTCATATGTACTCCTTTGTTGAGGGAGAAAAAAATTAAGATTGGTATGACATTGAATTGGAATGAGGGTGGGTGATAATAAGTAAAGTGAGAAAAAATAATGTAATGCGATAAATATGTTGGAGAAGAAGTTTACATATAGTTGCGTGCAGTAAAAAGAAGACTCTGTGCAAAATTTCAGCTCGATAGCTTTAAAACTGAGGGACTAGTTCGCGCAGAAATGAATATTTCTATGCGTTACAAACTTCTGGGTAAAATTAAAATACACTTTCCAAGTGTATAATGAAATTTTGTTTTGTCGTTTCATGGTGCAGGGGAAAAGCATAAGGGGGTAGGCTCTCAGCCTAGGATGATTCTTTTTTTAGAAGGCAACTTGTCATCAACGAATATCTTCGTTTCGTTTTTATACCCTTGCAGAGCGTATATTAAAATTGTCACGATGTTTGTAACGCATAGAAGGAAGCATCTTTGACCCCATAAAATATATATATTTTTAAACAGCATGACGAGCTGAGTTGCAATTTGAACGAGAGCGTAAGTTGAAGTCGGCCCTGCTCGACTTCGATATACCCGTTACTCAGGGTAACGTTTATTTAAGAATATTTTATTAGATCACAAATTGTGGAAGATATGAGTTTTTTTTATTTTTTATTTATTTATTTATTACTTACTTACTTCCTAGTGCTACAAGTTATTGAAAACTTATGTTTAAGGCACTAGTCACAACAATACAATCGTTTTGAATTTAAATACTATGCTTAAATTAAAATTTAAAAAAAAGAGAATTATATAAGTTACATTGAGAAACATAAACAAAAACAAATAAATTATGCTTATATGCTATTATGCTATTTTCCAAATTGCGGGGGTGGCAAGTCTACTATAGCTCATCTGATCGGGAAACGATGTATGGCGGATTGATAGGTAATGATGATTAAAATATATGTCTAGAAGGTTCTAACAATATATTTTCAAAATTGTGGGAGATATGGGGTTTTTTTCAAATTGCGGGGGCGGGACAGGCGTGGCAAAAATTTGAAACAAACTTGATCTGCGTGCAGACAATACAAGTCTACACTTAAAAAATTGTAGCTCTAGCTCGTACAGTCTCTGAGATCTAGGTGTTCATACAGACGGACGGACGGACACACGGACGGACGGACTGACGGACATGTCTATATCGACTTATTTGATTATTTGTTTTAGCATAGCCTACATACTTTCCACCGCGATAAACGAACTATGCTCTCCGGGATCTTTTTCGTAGCTTTTGCCTTGCTTATAATGAGCACTATCACCTATTTTGAATGCATATCTCGACTTTAGATGTAACGAGAGCGTAAGTTGAAGTCGGCCCTGCTCGACTTCGATATACCCGTTACTCAGGGTAAGATTCATTTAAGAATATTTTATTAGATCACAACATGCCCAAATTGTGGGAGATATGAGTTTTTTTTCCAAATTGCGAGGGTGTCAACTTTACTATAGCTCATCTGATCTGGAAATTATGTATTGCAGATCGATAAGTAATGATGATTAAAATATACGTCTAGAAGGTTCTAACAATCTATTTTCAAAATTGTGGGAGACATGAGGTATTTTTCAAATTGCGGGGGCGTGAACTTTTATATTGTTCATCTGATCAGGAAATGATGTACGGCGGATCGATAGGTAATAATGATTAAAATATATGTCTAGAGAGTTCGAATAATCTATCCTAAAAATTCTGGGAGATATGAGGTCTTTTCCAAATTGCGGGGGTGGCAACTCTACTATGTCTTGATGGTTCGAACAATCTATTTTAAAAATTGTGGAAGATATGAGGTTTTTTTTCAAATTGCGGAGGCGGCAACTTTTCTATCGTTCATCTGATCAGGAAATGATGTATGGCTGATCGATAGGTAATAATTATTAAAATATATGTCCAGAAAGTTCAAATAATCTATTTTCAAAATTGTGGGAGATATGAGGTATTTTTCAAATTGCGGGTGCGGCAACTCTACTATAGTTCATCTGATCGAAAAATGATGTATGGCGGATCGATAGGTAATGATGATCAAAATATATGTCTAGAAGGTTCTAACAATTTATTTTCAAAACAGTGGGAGATATGGGGTTTTTTTCATATTGCGGGGGCGGGAGGGGGCGTGGCAAAAATTTGAAACAAACTTGATCTGCGTGCAGACAATACAAGTCTACACTGAAGAAATGATAGCTCTAGCTCTCATAGTCTCTGCGATCTAGGTGTTCTTACAGAATATATATACTTTATGTCGGAAAAGCTTCCTTCTGCCTGTTACATACATTTGAACGAACTTAGTATACCCTTTTTACTCTACAAGTAATGGGTATAAAAAGCTCTTTAATGTCGTATCTTACATAAATTGTTAAAGTACAACTGCCAATGCGCGTTGACCACCCTTGATGTGAGAAGAACCATAGCTGGCCAATAAACTAGTCCAAACTGGTCAGAGTTGGCAGGTTTTATTAGTAGTTGTTATTTTAACTATTGTTTTTATACACTTGAAAAGTGTATATTAATTTTGCCCAGAAGTTTGTAACGCATAGAAATATTAATTTCCGACCCCATAAATTATATATATTCTTGATCAGGACGACGAGCTGAGTTCATTTCCGCTTGTCCGTCCGTCCGTCTGTCTGTCCGTCTGTCCGTCCGTCCGTCTGTCTGTCTGTTTCTACGCAAACTAGTCCCTCAGTTTTAAAGCTATTAAGCTGAAATTTTGCACAAAGTCTTCTTTTTACTGCACGCAACTAATATGTCGGAACCGGCCGGATCAGACGACTATATCTTATAGCTGTCATAGGAACGATCGGTCGGAAAATAAGTCTTAGTGAGAAAAACTTTTTTATTTTCAATTGTAGCGTCACCAATCTTGGTATATATTAGTTTTAGATGATTTTACATATTTGTGGAAAAATTTATCAAAATCGAATGAATATAGCATATAGCTGCCATATAAACGGTCGGTCAAAAAACTAGTTCTAGTGGGAAAAACTTTTTTATTTTCCATCGTAGCGTTACCAATCTTGGTATAGATTAGTTTTATATGCGTCAACACAATTCTGGAAGATTTTATCAAAATCGGATGACTATAGCATATAGCTGCCATAGGACCGATCTGTTGAAAAATGTGTTTTACTGAGAAAAGTTTTTTTTATGGTATCAAATTTTTATTATCAATGATTTAAAATCATTAAATATCTGATATCTATATCCTATATATATTTTACCGGTTAAATCAGTTGGAGTAAAGTTTTTCAAGTGTATTAAAACTTCGACACAGTAAAGTTAGCTTTGCCTTCTCGTTTATATGTTTGACTGAACATTGTTTAACTTACTTACAAATAAATAAATAAATAGCCAATTATCTGGGTATCTGTTTAGACACGATTACACTAAGTCCACGCCTTTTTTTTTGTATCGGCCATGTCTTCCGAAGTACATATTTTTAATTTATTTGAGCGTGAATTTTAAAAAGCATACTGAATAATAGTTTACATAAATATACACAAGCATAGAAAATTGTGAAGCGTAACCAACGGTAAACATAAATTTCATTTTTGTAAAGAAAGCATATTCTTAATAACAATTTTATTGCCGCCGACATTTGCTCAATTAATTGTATTATGCCCTTTGTGTACCATAATGTAATCGCAACCACAATCACAACAAATTTCACGCCAAACAATTTTAACACAACATGGGGAATGCGTAAACAGGGGGATGGGTCGGGTGGTTAACCCGCAGGCATAAATCTCTTTTGTATTTTCCGTGTCTTTGTTGTTTGGTCTCGGTGCCCACCCAGTCGGTTTGACATTTGCCATGTAAATGCGTAATAATCAGGACTTCCTATCCTGCAGACTTTGAAAGAAACGCTTTAATATAATTTGCTTCGGTGCACGGTTTACAGTTGTTACAATTATCCATTGTTTGCACCAGGAGCAGCAAATCAGAAACCATTAATATTCAGCAAAATCCGAATTTATTGACACATTTAAAGTATTGAGAAAGGATTTCCACATGTAGATTGCATTTTTTTTCACTCCGGCTTAAATATTTTTTTTGCCGTAGCTTTAGAGTTAAATATGTAGTGTGCTTACTTTTTAAGGCCTCTTTCCAGATGACGCACAACTTTATTTCGTCTCAATGCTTCATATGAATAGAAACTCTTTTGAAAAGCTCTGAAAGCTGAATGCGTTGTAAAAGCTGTCTTATTTATATGAAGTACAGTGCCGAAATAAATTTTTATGCCATCTGGAATGAGGCCTTTAATTCACAAGCCAACAGCCATTTTGGTCCAGCCTACTCGATAAATTCTGTTCCAGACTTGTGCACAGATTCCAAAACTGGTCTCGGCTTTTCACTATCAGCTCTTGTTTTCAAGATATCTCGCAAAATTCATTTTGCAGTATTATTGGCTTATGGAAAATGCTGAAGGTCACACCAAGCACAAATTTGTTGGTTTATGAGTTTTATGCGACACTACATACATCAATGCAGCCATAAAAAAATCATGAGAGCTAAATCAGCAAACCACATAGTGACTAAATTGGCCCTTGAGATAATTTTTTCTCAATTTATAGCAAAATTTTCAAAATAAACCGTCGTCTAAAAACCAGTGCGTAAGCCGGATATCTTAAACCACTATTTTAGCAAATTGCCTAATCTATCCGCACATTTTTACAAATTTTTGTTCAATTTTATCAGCTAGTTGGAAAAAGCTACAGCCAGGACAACTAGTTGGATTCACAAAGTTCACGACCGCATGATCTCAAAACAATACGTAACGAAACATAATTTAATATTAAAATAAAAGAATTACTAAAACACTAAAGGGTTACGACGTATAGGGGAAGGGCCTACCAACGGGGATTTTGAAATTTCCTTTTTAATTTAATAGAGTTGTTGAAAAAAAAATTGTTGGGCCTCAGTTTGGGTTACTTTTATGCAATGTCCAAGAAATATCGCTAAAAATACGTTTTTGATAAGCATTTTTTATACACTTGAAAAGTGTATATTAATTTTGCCCAGAAGTTTGTAACGCAGAGAAATATTCAATTCCGACCACATAAACTATATATATTCTTGATCAGGACGACGAGCTGAGTTCATTTCCGTCTGTCCGTCCGTCCGTCTGTCTGTCTGTCCGTCTGTCTAGTCCCTCAGTTTTAAAGCTATCCAGCTGAAATTTTGCACAGAGTCTTCTTTTTACTGCACGCAACTAATATGTCGGAACCGGCCGGATCGGATGACTATATCATATAGCTGCCATAGGAACGATCGGTCTAAGAACTATTTCTAGTTAGAAAAACTTTTTTGTTTTCCATCGTAGCGTCACCAATCTTGGTACATAATAGTTTTATATGTTTCTACATAATTCCAAAAAAATTTATCAAAATCGGATCACTATAGCATATAGCTGCCATAGAAACGGTCGGTCAAAAAATCAGTTCAAGTGAGAAAAACTTTTTTGTTTTCCATCGTAGCGGCACTAATCTTGGTATATGTTAGTTTTTTATGCTTTCACATAATACAGGCAAAATTCATTAAAATCGGATAACTATATTATATAGCTCCCATAGAAACTGTCGATCAAAAAACTACTTCTAGTGAGCAAAAATAGTTTGTTTTCTATTGTAGCGTCTCCAATCGTTGTATATATTTGTTTTATATGTTTCCACACAATTCTGAAAAAATTTATCAAAATCGGATGACTAAAGCATATAGCTGCCATATAAACTGTCGGTCAAACAACTACTTCTAGTGAGAAAATTTTTTTTGTTTTTTATCGTAGCGTCCCCAATATTGGCATATATTAGTTTTATATGCTTTCACATAATTTTGAAATAATTTATCAAAATCGGATGACTATAGCATATAGCTGCCATAGGACCGATCGGTCGGAAAATGTGTTTTACTAAGAAAAGTTTTTTTTATGGTATCAAATTTTTATTATCAATGATTTAAAAATTTTAAATATCTGATATCTATATCCAATATATATTTTACCGGTTAAATCAGTTGGAGTAAAGTTTTCAAGTGTATTAAAACTTCGGCACAGTCGAAGTTAGCTTTGCCTTCTCGTTTTAATTGCTATAGCTCGGGCACCTGAGCAGCTAGAGACGTGAAATAAAAAGCCATTGACAGATATTTAATCAACTTTTTGAAAATGGAAAAAAGTGGCGACCTACACTGAAAAAATTTTTGGGTATCAACAAAAGAAAAATAAAATTGGTCGGTTTTGGTAGTTCCCGTTATAGCGCCACCTTAAAACTTTTACCCCAATTACCTCCAAGCCTAATGCTAATTACCTGAAAGTTTAAAAAAATCGAAGATACGCTCAGTTACCCAAACTGAGGCCCAAAAATGTTTTTTCAAACAACTCTATTGAATTAAAAAGGAAATTTCAAAATCCCCGTCGGTAGACCGCCCCCCTTCCCTTATACGTCGTAACCCTTTCTCCTTAGGAAAATAGTAATAAAACGAATGTATTTTGTTTAATGTATTTATGTAGTATATACCTAAGGTAAATTGATATATGTATCTGATGAAAAGCATTTTATGACAATTTTTTTTTCCACACGTATTTTTTCAATTTGTGTCATATTTTTTTGTTGTTTGCTGTTAATAAGTACAATCCAAAATTATATAAACGAATTCGATATATATATTTCATCTACCAAAAAAATTATTTTATAATTTTAACATATAAAATTGGTATATGTGCAATTTGTGATTTAATTCAAAAACATTTAATAAGGAACATGTATGAAGGATAAAAAAATTTCATTTTCATTTCATTTATTGAATAAAGTTAACAAATTATCTGTCAACATAAACCTATAACAATAACTAATATTAATCCTAATCTTAATCTTGCCTCCGTTTAAATAAGGAGTAAATTTTTTTACGATATGCTCCGACTCACATCGAGTGGGCGGAGGCAAAGATTTACTATTATAATAGTTAACAAAAATAAAAAAAATAAATACCCATTGAAACTGTTATTTTTTTCTTATGTACTTTGGAATGCTGAACTTAAAAATGAAATTCAAAAATTTTTGTATGGATACGTTTTTGAGTTAGAATTTTTTTTAGTTTTTTCGGTAAGTACCCTTACATTTTATGACATATCTCGAGATTTAAACTTTAGATGTCGTCAAGCAAGGTATTAATCGAAAGGGTATGCATTTTTTATAATCTAGCTGAAGATTATTTTCCAATCGGTTTAGTACTTTGAATGCTCAAAGCAAAAATATTTCGAAAAAATCTAACTTTTTCTCAAAAACGAGGAAAAAAAAATTCCTAAAATCTGTAAAAGGTTGAAACTGATAAAAAATTAATTGTTTTTCTTTTGTTCTTACGAATAGCATTTCTACGAAGAAAATAAGGTATTGATAAAGAATATCTATGGATAAATAAAGGAGTTGTGGGCAATTAAGTACAAGTACTAACAGTCAAATTTCAGTGTTTTATGGTTTTATTAGAAAATATTTTTAATTTTTCTAAGTTTTTGGCCTTGCTCTTAATTTTTTTCTGTGATTAAGCTTCTATTGGAACTCGTACATTGAGCAAAAACGGAGTAAAATATAAAAATAGAAGGCTAACATCGGCTACGCCGATGTTTTAAATACCCTTGCAGTTTTTAAAAGGCGCTACCATTGATAACAAATAAAATTTTATAATTAGAACTAGTTTTTAGACCGATCGTTTATATGGCAGCTATATGCTATAGTCATCCGATTTTGATGCATTTTTTCAGAATTGTGTGGAAGCATGTAAAACTAATATATACCACGATTAGAGAAGCTACGATGGAAAACAAAAAAGTTTTTCTCACTAGAACTAGTTTTTGGACCGATCGTTCCTATGGCAGCTATATGCTATAATAACTGCAGGTTTCACTCATAAATTGTTGCCGGGGTCATGGGCGAGGACACGAAAATTAAGAAAACTATTCTTCGTATGACCGCACATTTATTTTAATTGACTTAAAATATGGTAGAGTCGGATATTCAGAAGAAGAACACAGTGATGCGTAGTTGCATTGGTCCTACAGATAGGCCACTAATCACATTGCTTTATTTGGCTACAGTAAATGACAACATTCTTTTATACAAATATTGTCATAATTCGAAATCTATATTGAAGGGAAAGTTGGAACTCGTTGCAATCGCCCATTCGAATTCACTAGTCAACCATTTCCAAAATTTTAAAGGAGACAATGTGTTGAATTTCACGAAGTACCTGGCATTTCCATCTTCGAACATGGAATGGAAAAAGAATGCCAAAATTTTAAGAATTCCCAAAATTTATTGTACAACATATTGTGTTAAAATCAGGGCTGCAAACCGGTCCGGAACCGAACCCTTCAGAACCGGTTTGGTTCAGGTTCTGGTGATGCCTGTACCGAACCGGGAACCGAACCCCATTGAAAATAATCACGAGAACCCCAACCCGAACCTAACCCTGTTTTCTTATCGATGGGGTTCGGTTCTAATTATTATGAAGAAAAATGTATCCATTCATATGCCCATGTACGGATGGCGACACTTTTTCCCATCCGCAACAAAAGACTGGACTGTGTTATTTTACACAATCTCAAGCAGGGGAATTCAATTTGTATCTGAAACCATATTCTGTGTACACATCACAAATAAAGTTCTTTTAACATTTCACTCTCACAATATGCCAGTCAAAGCCGTGCTGTGGCGGTCCCATTTGTAGAAAAAATAATTTGACTGAATTCTCGGAAATGTATGTACGTGTGTGTGTGGCTGAACACTTTAAGTTAGGGATGAGACAACCTGGCATGTCTGTGATTAAGTCCCGGTCACTGGCAATCATTAAATCACACAGTGACTGCATATTTGAAGTAACAGTGTGATTTGATGACTGCCAGTCACTGTGACTTAATCACAGTTACGCCGATATGGTCAATCACAGATACTAAGTCACGGGTACGCAGATAAAGCTCATCTCTTATTTTTAGGCCAAAAGTGGCCGTATTTTTTGCAGGTTTCATAGCCACAAAAATCATAGAGTAAAGAGAGATAGAGGGGAAGATTGAGACGGCTCTCAAAATGAGGCGCTGTTAAGTAACAGTACGAGTTGAGATACTTTTAAAATGTTGCCAGCGATTACAACATGTTGCTAAGGTCTTATAACACAGATAGGAAAACACGGTGGTTAGAGCGAGACGGACATCGTCTTGACTGTACTCAGAGAGCGATAATAACAAAAAACAGCTGATTATTTCGCTGTTAAGTTTGTTGTGAGAGAACAAAGAACAGCTGATTATTTCGCTGTTAAGTTTGTGGCGGCAGAGCAATCTTTTCCTCTAGAAATATTTACTCTATGCAAAAATCACACCAGATTCAGCAATCCCACTACAGTGAAGGAAAAATGACTTTCGCTGTGAGTGCAAGTTGGCAGAATCGCTTAACTCTTCTAAACATACATACAATCAATCAATCAAGACAGATCACTTATGTGCTTGACTTCCTAGCCATCAAGAGGCAGATTATATGGCATCTCGTCTTCAAATTCTATTAAATTACTTATTATGTACATAAATATATAAAATGCTATCTGGAACCCGAACCCGAACCGGAACCCCGGTTCTCAATTTGAACAGAACCGGTTGTGGAACCGAACCCCCAGAGTAGGGTAAGGGTTCGAACCCCGAACCGAACCCCAGTCAAAATTAAAGGGGTTTGCAGCCCTGGTTAAAATATATATTTTGTTTAAAAAAAAAACTATTTATATTGAAAATTTGTACAAGTAAACATTGCAAGATACGAGCGGTGCCAAAAATCTTTTCTTACTATTTTAATTTAAAAGATGTCAACTATTAAATTTGTATAGCTATTGCTGATGCTAATCATAAATTTAAATTTATTAAAATGCCGGCACATGTGGCAAGTGTGACTGTTCGTACTTGCGATAGAAATTGTAGTGGTCGCATGGGTGTAGAAGAAAAGAAATTTTGTGTATACACTACACAAGGGGTGTCCATCGGCTTTTCTATTACACCTACACACAGTCAGAGGGACATGGCGGGCGAGATCCTCTGGTTCCGTCGCTCATTCGGCAGTGGGGTGGGTTGTTGCCATTCCGTAACTGCATCCACACAAACTTTAACAAAATAGGACCTCTACTGAAACTATATATGGAGCTAGACTCCACGAAATTATTAATCTAGAATTTTAAATTTTATTTAATCTATGGCATGTTAATTTCTAATGATGTGATCGAATTTTATTTAACTAAGCCAATTAAAGAATTTCATTTTTTTGTTTCAGTTGCAAATTTAAGCTAAGTTGTTTTTCTTTTGTTTGTTTTAGGACTATTTAATTATTTCATTTAATGTTCTTTTTTTCTTGTTGAATAGTGTAGGGTATTATATATATAAGATTTCATTGGCAAGTGCAATTAAAAAAAATATTAACTTCAGTTTATTTTCCATTCAAATATTAAAGATTCATAAATCTAAATAATGGTACGAAAACATACCGCAGGCACTGTATGAAGGTTTTGCTAAGAGCCAGCGCGACAGCTGTTCGGTCAGCATTGACCAGCTAAAGAATACGTGTATGTTGTTGTTGCATGCGATTTTTCGGCTTCATTTATGGCATGGGTTATTATATATATATTTCAATTAATTCATTTTTTTCCCGTTTATTTTATCAATCAAATCAAGAATTAGTAAACCATTTACGCTAAGCGATCACCAAATTAGCCAAAAAGAACGGTTTTACGGTTTCTTTGCTAACTATGTACATTTATATATACATATGTAATGCTAATTTGGATCTGCTTGCGAAACAAGGGGAAAATAAGATAAGAACATTTATAGATCACTTACATACATTCCAAAAGCTCCAGCGTTGTAAGGCCTTCCAGCGTTGAGTTTGTTATACACTTGAAAAGTGTATATTAATTTTGCCCAGAAGTTTGTAACGCATAGAAATATTTATTTCCGACCCCATAAACTATATATATTCTTGATCAGGACGACGAGCTGAGTTCATTTCCGCTTGTCCGTCCGTCCGTCTGTCCGTCTGTCCGTCTGTCTGTCTGTCTGTCCGTCTGTCCGTCTGTCTGTCTGTCTGTTTCTACGCAAACTAGTCCCTCAGTTTTAAAGCTATCGAGCTGAAATTTTGCACATAACCTTCTTTTTTTTTCTGCACGCAACTAATATGTCGGAACCGGCCGGATCGGATGACTATATCATATAGCTGTCATAGAAACGATCGGTCGAAAAATAAGTCTTTGTGTGAAAAACTTTTTTGATTTCCATCGTAGCGTCCCCAATCTTAATATATATTAGTTTTATATGCTTTGACACAATTCGGAAAAAATTGATCAAAATCGGATGACTATAGCATATAGCTGCCATAGAAACGGACGGTCAAAAAAATACTTCTAGTGAGAAAAACTTTTTTTTTCTATCGTAGCGTCTCCAATCTTGGTATATATTAGTTTTATATTCTTTCACATAATTTCGAAAAAATTTATCAAAATCGGAGAACTATAGCATATAGCTGCCATTGGACCGATCGGACGGAAAATGTGTTTTACTAAGAAAAGTTTTTTTTTATGGTATCAAATTTTTATTATCAATGATTTAAAAATTGTAAATATTTGATATCTATATCCTATATATATTTTACCGGTTAAATCAGTTGGAGTAATCTTTTTCAAGTGTATTAGAACTTCGGCACAGTCGAAGTTAGCTTTGCCTTCTCGTTGAATTGGTTGTTGGTTTTTTATACACTTGAAAAGTGTATATTAATTTTGCCCAGAAGTTTGTAACGCATAGAAATATTCATTTCCGACCCCATAAACTATATATATTCTTGATCAGGAGGACGAGCTGAGTTCAATTCCGCCGTCCGTCCGTCCGTCCGTCTGTCTGTCTGTTTCTACGCAAACTAGTCCCTCAGTTTTGAAGCTATCGAGCTGAAATTTAGCACAGAGTCTTCTTTTTACTGCACGCAACTAATATGTCGGAACCGGCCGGATCGGATGACTATATCATATAGCTGCCATAGGAACGATCGGTCTAAGAACTAGTTCTAGTTAGAAAAACTTTTTTGTTTTCCATCGTAGCGTCATTAATTATGGTATATGTTAGTTTTTTATGCTTCCACATAATTCTGGAAAAATTTATCAAAATCGGATGACTATATTATATAGCTCCCATAGAAACGGTCGGTCAAAAAACTACTTCTAGTGAGAAAAACTTTTTTCTTTTTTATCGTAGCGTCCCCAATCTTGGTATATATTAGTTTTATATGCTTTCACATAATTTTGAAAAAATTTATCAAAATCGGATGTCTATAGCATATAGCTGCCATAGGACCGATCGGTCTAAAAATGTGTTTTACTAAGAAAAGTTTTTTTTTATGGTATAAAATTTTTATTATCAGTGATTTAAAAATTTTAAATATCTGATATTTATATCCTATATATATTTTACCGGTTAAATCAGTTCGAGCAAAGTTTTTCAAGTGTATTAAAACTTCGGCACAGTCGAAGTTAGCTTTGCCTTCTCGTTTTTATACCCTTGCAGAGGGTATATTAAAATTGTCACGATGTTTGTAACGCATAGAAGGAAGCATCTCCGACCCCATAAACTATATATATTCTTGATCAGCATGACGAGCTGAGTCTATATAGCCATGTCCGTCTGTCCGTCTGTCCGTCCGTCTGTTTCTATGCTATCTCCTCCCTCAGTTTTAGAGCTATCTTGACCAAACTTTGCAAAAAGTCTTTAAATACACATAGGCTGCACATTTGTCGGAATCGGCCGGATCGGATGACTATATCATATAGCTGCCATAGGAACGATCGGTCCATAAACTAGTTCTAGTGAGAAAAACTTTTTTGTTTTCCATCGTAGCGTCACCAATCTTGGTTTATATTAGTTTTATATGCTTTTACACAATTCCAAAAAAATTTATTGAAATCGGATGACTATAGCATATAGCTACCATATAAACGGTCAGTCAAAAAACTAGTTCTACTGAGAAAAACTTTTTTGTTTTCCATCGAAGCGTCACCAATCTTGGTATATATTAGTTTTATACCCCTTCACACAATTCTGGAAAAATTTATCAAAATCGGATGACTATAGCATATAGCTGCCATATAAACGGTCAGTAAAAAAAACTAGTTCTAGTGAGAAAAACTTTTTTGTTTTCTATCGTAGCGTCACCAATCTTGGTTTATATTAGTTTTATATGCTTTTACACAATTCCAAAAAAATTTATTGAAATCGGATGACTATAGCATATAGCTACCATATAAACGGTCAGTCAAAAAACTAGTTCTACTGAGAAAAACTTTTTTGTTTTCCATCGAAGCGTCACCAATCTTCGTATATATTAGTTTTATACCCCTTCACACAATTCTGGAAAAATTTATCAAAATCGGATGACTATAGCATATAGCTGCCATATAAACGGTCTGTCAAAAAACTCGTTCTAGTGAGAAAAACTTTTTTGTTTTCCATCGAAGCGTCACCAATCTTGGTATATATTAGTTTTATACCCCTTCACACAATTCTGGAAAAAATGATCAAAATCGGATGACTATAGCATATAGTGAGAAAAACTTTTTTGTTATCAATGGTAGCGACTTTCAAAAACTGCAAGGGTATTTAAAACATCGGCGTAGCCGATGTTAGCCTTCTATTTTTTTTTTATACACTTGAAAAGTGTATATTAATTTTGCCCAGAAGTTTGTAACGCATAGAAATATTCATTTCCGACCCCATAAACTATATATATTCTTGATCAGGACGACGAGCTGAGTTCATTTCCGTTTGTTCGTCTGTCCGTCTGTCCGTCCGTCCGTCCGTCTGTCCGTCTGTCCGTCTGTTTCTATGCTATCTCCTTCCTCAGTTTTAAAGCTATCTTGACCAAACTTTGCAAAAAGTCTTTAAATACAAATACGCTGCACATTTGTCGGAATCGGCCGGATCGGATGACTATATCATATAGCTGCCATAGGAACGATCGGTTCAAAAACTAGTTCTAATGAGAAAAACTTTTTTGTTTTCCATCGTAGCGTCACCAATCGTGGTATATATTAGTATTATATGCTTCCACACAATTGTGGAAAAATTGATCAAAATCGGATGACTATAGCATATAGCTGCCATATAAACGGTCTGTCCAAAAACGTGTTCTAATGAGAAAAACTTTTTGTTTTCCATCGTAGCGTCACTAATCGTGGTACATATAAGTTTTATATGCTTCTACACAATTCTGGAAAAATTTATCAAAATCGGATGACTATAGCATATAGCTGCCATATAAACGGTCGGTTCAAAAACTTGTTCTTGTGAGAAAAACTTTTTTGTTTTCGATCGAAGCATCACCAATTTTAGTATATATTTGTTTCATATACTTCCACATAATTCTGGAAAAATTGATCGAAATCGGATGACTAAAGCATATAGCTGCCATAGGAACGATCGGTCCAAAAACTAGTTCTAATGAGAAAAACTTTTTTGTTTTCCATCGTAGCGCCACCAATCGTGGTATATATTAGTATTATATGCTTCCACACAATTATGGAAAAATTTATCAAAATCGGATGACTATAGCATATAGCTGCCATATAAACGGTCTGTCCAAAAACTAGTTCTAGTGGGAAAAACTTTTTTGTTTTTCATCGTAGCATCACCAATCGTGGTATATACTAGTTTCATATACTTCCACACAATTCTGGAAAAATTTATCGAAATCGGATGACTGTAGCATATAGCTGCCATAGGAACGATCGGTCTAAAAACTAATTCTAGTGAGAAAATTTTTTTTGTTATCAATGGTAGCGCCTTTCAAAAACTGCAAGGGTATTTAAAACATCGGCGTAGCCGATGTTAGCCTTCTATTTTTTTTTATACACTTGAAAAGTGTATATTAATTTTGCCCAGAAGTTTGTAACGCATAGAAATATTCATTTCCGACCCCATAAACTATATATATTCTTGATCAGGACGACGAGCCGAGTTCATTTCCGCTTGTCCGTCCGTCCGTCTGTCCGTCTGTCTGTCTGTCCGTCTGTCCGTCTGTCCGTCTGTCTGTTTCTACGCGAACTAGTCTCTCAGTTTTAAAGCTATCGAGCTGAAATTTTGCACAGAGTCTTCTTTTTACTGCACGCAACTAATATGTCGGAACCGGCCGCATCGGATGACTATATCATATAGCTGCCATAGGAACGATCGGTCTAAGAACTAGTTCTAGTTGAGAAAAACTTTTTTATTTTCCATCGTAGCGTCACTAATCTTGGTATATGTTAGTTTTATATGCTTCCACATAATTCTGGAAAAATGTATCAAAATCGGATCACTATAGCATATAGCTGCCATAGGAACGATCGGTCGAAAAATAAGTCTTTGTGAGAAAAACTTTTTTGATTTCCATCGTAGCGTCTCCAATCGTGGTATATATTTGTTTTATATGTTTTCACACAATTCTGAAAAAATTTATCAAAATCGGATGACTATAGCATATAGCTGCCATATAAACGGTCGGTCAAAAAACTACTTCTAGTGAGAAAAACTTTTTTGTTTTCTATCGTAGCGTCCCCAATTTTGGTATATATTAGAATTATATGCTTTCACATAATTTTGAAAAAATTTATCAAAATCGGATGACTATAGCATATAGCTGCCATAGGACCGATCGGTCGGAAAATAAGTTTTTTTTAGGTCATTTTTAGTGATGAAAAATTTTATATTGTTTTCCATATTCGTAAGCGTCACCAATCTTAGTATATATTAGTTTTACATGCTTTCACATAATACTGCACAAGGCGTAGTTCCCATTGCCTAGACTCAAAGTTTTAAAGTATCTAACAAAAATTCCCCAGTCTTTGTTTATGCACCCAGCAATATTCACGCCGCATCGGATGACTATATTTCTAATGAAGAGTTAAACTTTTTTGTTTATCGTATAATCTTGTTTTAAGACAATGTGCTATGCTTCCACAAATTCTGAAAAAATTCAAAATCGAACAAAAAAAATACTTTGAATCGATCCGACTAACGTAAATAATTACACATTCTGAAAAATTTATCAAAACGGTCTGCAAATCGCTGCTTGTATAACTCCGCGAAATTTTTTTTAACCATTATATTTATTTTCAAACTTTGACAATTTCCGTACTTGCTTATATTTGGCCGATCGTCGGACCATGAGTTTTACTGAAACGTTTATCATTTTTCCACATTTTTAAAAAAATGTGAAAGGTCTGATATCAATATTCTAAATATATTTACGGTAACAGTTGAGCAAGTTTTTTGGCAAGTGTATTAAAACTTCGGCATCGTCGATTAGCTCAGACTTTTCGATTTTTTTATACACTTGAAAAGTGTATATTAATTTTACCTAGAAGTTTGTAACGCATAGAAATAATTTTCATTTCCACCCCATAAACTATATATATTCTTGATCAGGACGACGAGCTGAGTTCATTTCCGCTTGTCCGTCCCTCCGTCTGTCTGTCTGTCTGTCTGTCTGTCTGTCTGTCTGTCTGTCTGTCTGTTTCTACGCGAACTAGTCTCTCAGTTTTAAAGCTATCGAGCTGAAATTTTGCACAGAGTCTTCTTTTTACTGCACGCAACTAATATGTCGGAACCGGCCGGATCGGATGACTATATCATATAGCTGCCATAGGAACGATCGGTCTAAGAACTAGTTCTAGTTAGAAAAACTTTTTTATTTTCCATCGTAGCGTCACTAATCTTGGTATATGTTAGTTTTATATGCTTCCACATGATTCTGGAAAAATGTATCAAAATCGGATCACTATAGCATATAGCTGCCATAGGAACGATCGGTCGAAAAATAAGTCTTTGTGAGAAAAACTTTTTTGATTTCCATCGTAGCGTCTCCAATCTTGGTATATATAAGTTTTATATGCTTTCACATAATTTCGAAAAAATTTATCAAAATCGGATGACTATAGCATATAGCTGCCATATAAACGGTCGGTCAAAAAAGTACTTCTAGTGAGAAAAACTTTTTTGTTTTTTATCGTAGCGTCCCCAATCTTGGTATATATTAGTTGTATATGCTTTCACATAATTTTGAAAAAAATTTATCAAAATCGGATCACTATAGCATATAGCTGCCATAGGAACGATCGGTCGGAAAATAAGTCTTAGTGAGAAAAACTTTTTTGTTTTCCATCGTAGCGTCACCAATCTTAGAATATATTAGTTTTACATGCTTTCACATAATACTGAACAAAGGGCGTAGCCGGATTCCCATGGGCAGCGGCCCTTGACCGAAATTAAATTTTTGGTATGCAGATTCAAAGTTGGGTATCTAACAAAAATTCCCCCATCTTTGGTTTTGTCCCAGCGCTCATGGTGTATTTTTAATGAAGAGTTAAACTTTTTTGATCGTAAGCTGTTTTTAAGACAATGGGCCATGCTAAAATTCTGAAAAAATTCAAAATAAATACTTTGAACCGTCGGAATTCGATACAATAATACCCCTGATTTTAACGAGGCAAACCGCGACTTGTATAAATCCGCGAAATTTTTAACCTTATTTATTTTCACCTTGAATTGGGGTTCCACTTTGCTTTTTTTTGGGTATATTCGCCATGGTTTTGTTAAAGCTCTTATCATTTTTCCACATTTTTAAAAAATGTGAAAGGTGGTTAAAACGCTAAAAGCAGTACATTGCAATATTATTATGCAGGCCAATCATGTTGAAAAAATACTAAATATACTTATGGAAAATCTATAGACCGATCTTATAATTTTTCAGATTTTTAATCATTTTTTTTCTTTGTTGTGGATAAGGTACCACTGTAATTCCTTGTGTGATTACTTGTCCCAATATGATAAAACAAGCACATTTTTTTCAGATTTTTAAAAAATGTGGAAGGCGGTTAAAACGCTAAAAGCAGTACATTGCAATATTATTATGCAGGCCAATCATGTTGAAAAAATACTAAATATACTTATGGAAAATCTATAAACCGATCTTATAATTTTTCAGATTTTTAAAATTATAAAAGCCTCTTATATAATATATCATCTCTATTTTAAAAAGTTACTGTTTTTACTTTGTGTGTATCAGTTGATTGGAGCTCTCCTCTCTAGAATCCTTCACCAACAAATGGACAACAAAATGTTACCAAAGTTATCATCTTTGTGCAGGATAGCAAGCTATTTGAACAATAAGTTTGGCAAACGTTTAGACGGCGACAAGGAATTAAGCGAGGCTATTCTCAGCCAAATAGAAAAAAACAAGTGCTCTGAGAACTTTCTTGCCAAAGAAGTTGAAGAGAAAGGCTGGGGAAGACGTAAAGTCCCTTTTCAGGAAATATGCTCCACCGACCTCATGGATTTTCCAAACAAAAACCGAAAATGACTTACAAATATTTTTTACGGGCTCATACCAATTACAAATACAAGATGAAAACGGGAAGATGAAAATGAGTTGGGTTAAAGCAAATAAAAATAACCTAAAAATCAAAGTAAGATCACGGCATATTAGGAGTAAAAAGAATAAATGCTTTATCTGAGGCCATCTGTTACTCAAGTATTCGGCGGCATTACTGCGAATGTGCGAATGGTAACAGGACCATTCGTTGCTGCTCTCACGTTGCCGCTGTTGTATATTTTTTAGCTCACGGTCGATATTTGTCGAAAATTATTAGACCTGCCGAAATTTTGAGCAAATTATTTACTACGGTTTCTGCCAATCCAGTAATAAATGAAGACAGCGAGGATGATTAAAAAGTCTTAAGAAATGAATACAAACTGTCTTTTTACTTTAACAAAATATGGGGTATTTTAATCATATTATGACAGTGGCACCTAATCCACAACAAAGAAAAATATGATTAAAAATTTCGCGGATTTTTAAAAGTCGCGGACTGCATTTTAAAAATCTGAAAAATTATAAGATCGGTCTATAGATTTTCCATAAGTATATTTAGTATTTTTTCAACATGATTGGCCTACATAATAATATTGCAATGTACTGCTTTTAGCGTTTTAACCACCTTTCACATTTTTTAAAAATGTGGAAAAATGATAAGAGCTTTAACAAACCATGGCGAATATACCCAAAAAAAAGCAAAGTGGAACCCCAATTGCAAGTTGAAAATAAATAAGGTTAAAAATTTCGCGGATTTATACAAGTCGCGGTTTGCCTCGTTAAAATCAGGGGTATTATTGTATCGAATTCCGACGGTTCAAAGTATTTATTTTGAATTTTTCAGAATTTTAGCATGGCCCATTGTCTTAAAACAGCTTACGATCAAAAAAGTTTAACTCTTCATTAAAAATACACCATGAGCGCTGGGACAAAACCAAAGATGGGGGAATTTTTGTTAGATACCCAACTTTGAATCTGCATACCAAAAATTTAATTTCGGTCAAGGGCCGCTGCCCATGGGAATCCGGCTACGCCCTTTATCGAAATCGGATGACTATATCATATAGCTGCCATAGGAACGATTGGTCAAAAAACTAGCTCTAGTAAGAAAAACTTTTTTGTTTTTCATCGTAGCGTCACCAATCTTAGTATATATTAGTTTTTTATGCTTCCATACAATTCAGGAAAAATGTATCAAAATCGGTTGACTATAGCATATAGCTGCCATACGAACGGTCGGTCAAAAAACAAGTTCTAGAGAGGAAAATTGTTTGGTTTTCCATCGTATCGTCACCAATCTTGGTAGATATTAGTTTTATATGATTTTACAAATTTGTGAAAAATTTATCAAAATCGGATGACTATAGCATATAGCTGCCATAGGTCTGATCGGTCGGAAAATGTGATTTACTAAGAAAAGTTATTTTATGGTATCAAATTTTTATTATCTATGATTTAAAATTTTTTAATATCTGATATCTATATCATATATATATTTTACAGGTTAAATCAGTTAGAGTAAAGTTTTTCAAGTGTATTAAAACTTCGGCACAGTCGAAGTTAGCTTTGCCTTCTCGTTTATGATTGTTTTAGGTACTTGTAATTGGTTTGGGGGGGTTAATTTAATTGAAAATATATATGATTTTTTTTTTTTTTTTTTAATATTGAAAAGAAAACGAATGCTTTGGCTGCTTCTGGGCCAGCCAGGTATTAAAGCTTTTCTCGCTCCAACAACAACAAGATCACTTATGCGCTGCAAAAATCTAAATTTTAACAGGCTTTCTTGTCACCAAACAATACCAATAAATGTTCACAATTCTGAGGGGGTTTTAGTTTTTTAGCACTGCACTTTTTGATTGTTTTTAAATCTAATGTTTAATTCGCCAAAACTCCGACACGTGGCATCTGCTTTTGCATTCGCGAGACAACTGATGTTGGGCTCTGGATGAGGGGAATGCATAGGCGAAGCTTTCCAAGAGTGGATTGGACATGGGCGTAGTCTGCCAGAAGTAGAAGGGGGTCGTCTGCCTTGCTCAAAGCTTCTTGGAGTACAAGTCGAGATGTTCCAACTTTTCTCACCCACACCAACACACAGTGATTTGGCTTAAATCTCTCTGCGGAGAACTGTTGGCTATTGGAGTGGGGATGAAGACGCTGGCAACATGTATGCAAGCCAGGCGCACTAGGGGCAGAAGAGAGAGAACCAACGTCAGCCAAGAGAAATTATAACCCAATCTGGGTGGCAAAACGAACCTTTTGACTGGTGCGACCACAAGATTAATTTGGTTTTTCTCTTGCTGATCGGTGGCTTCTGGCGGATGCCTCAGATTAGGTTGGCTCTTTGGCCAAATGGGGCGTGGTGGCTTCGGATTTACCGAACTGGGCGATGGCACTGGATTTTGTAGATATTGCTCAGGCGGCGCGGAAATTGATTTGCTATTTTGATCTAGCTTTTGGCACTAACTTTATAACTTTAGCGTTTTCCGCCCGATATAACCTCACACGTTTAGCAAACGGAGCTATACGACGTGGAGAGAATACTTTTGTATGTGACCGATCAGCAAAGAGGCTGAGTGCGGCCGCGTGTGGGCTTAAGTAGGCCGAAATTCCAATGAAAAAAAAAAAGCTTTTTCAATCGAACTAGGCCGAAGTTAGATGCGCTTAAGAATGCATTGGAGACATAAAATTCTCATTTTAAGCTTTGCGACTTAACCGCTTAGAATTTTATGGGCGCTTATATTTATATGCAAAATTTATCAAATATTTATTGCATGCGACAAAATTGTCTTACATGGCAGGGAATAGAAGGAAGGAATTTAACAATATTTCTGTTAATGAAAAACCCCGACCATTACAAAATCCAGAACCAAAAACGTATATAGCTGTACCGTTCACTCGCATTTAATTAATGAAAAGATTAATATCGTGTCATATAGGCGTAAGGAATTGCTTACTATTTTGATTAATTCCTTGCTTTTCTCCATTTAAATATTCTAACACGAGATATGGCTTAAAATGAAAGTGTACCTTCCAAAAAACTAAAAAAAATATTCTAACTCAAAAACGTATCCACACAAAAATTTTTGAAATTCATTTTTGAGTTTAGCATTCCAAAAAACCTTAATAAAAATATAAAAAAATCTGGAATCGGTGTATGGTGGATCGATAAGTAATGACGATGAAAATATATCCCTAAAAGGTTCAAACAATCTGTCTTTAAAATTGTGGAAGATATTCGATTTTGTTGTGATGGTGGCAACTCTGCCATCGTTCATCTGATCGGAAAACAATGTATGGGGGCTCGATAAGTAATGACGAATAGAATAAATGTCTAGAAGGTTTGAACAACCTATCTCCAAAATTGCGGGATATTTAAGGTGTTTTTCAAATTGCAGGGGTGGCAACTCTACTATCGTTCATCTGATCGGAAAACGATTTTTGGGGGCTCCATAGGTAATGATGAGTAGAATATATGTCTAGCTCCAAAATTGTGGAAAATATTAAGTGTTTTTCAATTTGCGGGGGAGGCAGGGGGCGTGGAAAAAAAAAACTAAACTTAATCTGCCTGCAAGTATAAGAAATATTTGTTCCATACACCTCAAATCTATATCTCTTAACATCTCTGAGATCTGAAATATACTTTATGGGGTCGGAGATGCTTCCTTTTGGCTGTTACATACATTTTCACAAACCCAATATACTCTTTGTACCTTCGGTACAGAGTATAAAAATAATGGCTTCAATGGGTCTTTTCGCTGTAAACTAGTGTTATTGAGAGGATAAATATGACAATATATTAGATATATTTCCAAATAAAGAATCCTCAAAAGTTAACAAGTGGTATAAATTATTATATAGCAGACATAAGATCCGAAAGGGGTCATGGGATTCGGAATTAGATCTGCATATATGTAAGAAAATTGGAACAGGAGAAATTGTTTCTGTACAGATTCTATGAGGTCTTGGTAACATGCATACTGAGCTGACCATACACATGAGCAATACTCGAGTATTGGTCGTACAAGAGAGACAAAAATAAGCTTAGTGGTGTAAGGGTCATAAAATATCTTAATAATTAATGGCGTCTCCCTTATGATTTTGAAGCTTCTGCATCCTGAGCAAGGATGCCCCTTATATCCTCAATTGGATTAAAGTCCGGACACATTGCCGGTCACTTCAACAACGGAATATTAAGGGTCTTAAGGTCTTAGACCGGCAACATGAGCCGGCGCAGTTTCCTGTTGAAAGGTCCATTCGTCACCATGAAAATGCTCAGCTAATGGAGTTAGTTCACTGTCTACAAACTCTATATATGCTTAAGCATTCATCCTTCCGGATACAGAGCCTATTGGAGACTTGCCATTAGCGCTGAAAGCAGCGATCCACCATAATGGTTCCGTTTCTAACATGTTGTCCGTGCATGACCCGGATCCTTCCAATATTTGTGATGGCCGTCTGGACCGTCCAAATTGAATTAATTTTCTTTATTAAAAGTTATATTTTTAAACTCGACGTTCCAGAACTTGAGTTTTAAAAAAGCCACTCGCGCATTTTCAATCGTTTGGTTAATCGATGTTTACCAATTTTCTTTTAATATGTGACACGTTGCCTGGTTATAGAAAATCCGAGTTCCGCTTTGAGTTTGGTGCAGCTCATTATGTCGTGAGTTTCTAACTGCCGCATGTGCCGTTTTGTCAGTTGGCTGTTAAAACTCAATTAATCACAGCGACGATTTATGTGGTAACCGCATGGATCCATTAAAAATTTTAAAATAGTATTTCGATGTCGATTCATTAAGGAAGCAATTCGACACGTTTTCTAGCCGGCTAAGTTTATTCCCTTGATCCTTCCCAATTCTTTCAAAGACAGTTCATTGCATTTTCAACTAAAAACTGCATTTTTCTTTGGTTGCTTGGCTTTACTGTTTTCAAATAGTTCATACGTACTTACTTAGTGTTTTTCTCACTTTCTCTGATAAGATGCTCACGCTGTGCCTCTCAAGAAATATATAAATCACTTTACACATACATATATGTGGGATGCAGTTTGCCTACGACGTGCAATCATGGCCCATCCCTATTAACTTCACGACGCCCTAGACAATAACGTGACCACTATGACGTGACAATGACGTAGAACGTAACGACGATCGGCAAGCAGAAGACGACGATGAGCTCGCGAGGAGTTCGACTTTGCCAGCCGTAAGAAGAAGACGTGTACTCGAAACGCTGAGTCGAGTGTAGAGCAAAACATCGGATAGCCGTGCCGATTTAAGAAGAACATTTTGTCATTTAACTGTTTAACCTTTAATTCTATCTTTTTTAATTAAATAAACATTTACGTATTAATAAAAACCCCACATTTTGGGAGCTCGTCCGCGATACGAAAAAGGTTAACACCCCACATTTTGAGTGCGCGTTGGGGATAAGACACAGTTGTGAAATTACTCAAAGCGAAAAAGTGAAAAATTTTGCAAACGACGACAATAAAAAACATTCAGAGTTGTGTGAAAAATAAAATAATTTTTTTTCACTATGGCGTGTTTAAATGAATTGATTTTTAAGAATCTAAAATCAGCATCGAAGGCAAGCATTTGCGCATTGCATAAATTCATTTTCGAGGAAGAAGGAGACAGAAGCAACAGACAGCGGTTGCGAGAATTCAGCGGTTTCCCATATGACGAGAGCAGCGTGGTGTACAGTGCAAAACGCGTATACATACAAGCTAAGCTGACTGAGCGTGATCTTGTATCTATCTGTTTTTTGCTGGGCATAAGCCATAACGTCGAGAATGTACAACTGCACATTTTTAGAAATTTGCTTCTTGGAAATTTGCTTGGAGAAAACGACGAGAACGACGACGACGAAGCTGACGAAAGTGAAACAGACACAGACGAAAACGAAAACGAGAGAGACGGACATATAAATGACGACGTTGAGAGTATAGTCCCAACAAACGTGTCGCGTCAAAAAACAACTCCAGAGAATCAAAGAGAGCGGGAGAGAGCAAATTCGGGTCAAATGCAAGGCGACGTCAATGAAATGCATGTGCCGCGTTTCGCTATTAGTTTCCGTGACATAGAGGATTCAATAAAAAAATTTGACGGAAGTGATGAAATTCCAATAGAAGTGTGGATAAGTGAGTTTGAAGAACAAGCATTGCTTATGTGTTGGAATGACATTCAAAAACTGATTTTTGCGAAAAAATCACTTAAAGATATTGCAAGACTATTTGTTTTGAGTGAAAAAGGTCTAAATTCATGGAATGAGTTAAAGAAAGCCTTACTAAGTGAGTTTAAATCGAGAGTAAGCAGTAGACAAATACATACGCAGCTTGGTGAGAGTAAACGACGAAATACTGAAAACGTACATGAATATTTTTATCGCATGAAAGATATTGCCTCGCGTGGCCAGGTAGAAGACGATTCTCTCATGCAATATGTAATCGACGGTATCGACAAGTTATCGATAAATAAAACAGTGTTGTATGGTGCAAAAAATTTGAGCGAGTTTAAAAACAAATTAAAAGACTATCAAACAATGAGTGCTAAGGCAAAGAACAATGACAGTGGTGCGAAAGAGAAGAAAAATCTAAGTACGCACAGTGGGTCAAAGAGTGGCAAAAAAGAAGTTGTTTGTTACAACTGTGGTGAAAAGGGACACTTGTCAAGCAGCTGTAAAAGCAAAGAAAGAGGAAGAAAATGTTTCAAGTGTAACGAATTTGACCACATATCGAAAAATTGTTCACAAGTTGGTAAACAAAGCCAAGATGAAAAATCAAACACACGAGTCGTAAAGGCTAAAAACGAGTTGGCAAGCAAAGAAGTTTTAATTCAAAATAAAAAGTGTATAGCGCTGTTTGATACAGGCAGCAAATTCAATATTTTGCGCGAAGATGTGTTCAATGAATTAAATATGAAAAAACTCGAAGAGTGTACAATCTATTTGATTGGATTTGGACAAGACCGGAATAAAAACAAAATTAAGCCTGTAGGGTTGTGTAAACAATCCGTGAATATTGACAATAGCGCCTATGATTTGGATTTTTACGTGGTTCCTGTGAATTGTATGGACATAAGAGTGATCATTGGTGAAGAGCTATGTCTGTATGCGGAAATAACATTTGGTCGAAACGGTTTAAGCGTGCGTAAGGTGTCCAGTGAAGATTGTGAAAATGGTGAAGCGAATTTAATGAAAATTGACGCGGTGATAAGCAATGATGAACTCGATATAAACGATGCAATGAGTCAATCGACAAAAAATGAGGTGCGTGAACTAATATCGAACTATAAGCCGAACAAATCAAAAACGACGGGTATTGAAATGAACATTATTTTAACTGACGAATCACCAATATTTTCGCGTCCACGACGTTTGGCGTTTGCTGAAGCAAGAATGGTAGAAGATCAAATTGAAGAGTGGTTAAAAAATGGAATAATCGAAGAGTCTAATTCAGAATTTACAAGCCAAGTTGTACCTGTAAAGAAAAACGACGATACACTACGAACCTGCATAGACTTTAGACGCATGAATAAGGTAATTGTTAAAGACCATTTTCCATTGCCCCTGATAGAAGACCTGCTGGATCGACTACAAAACGCGCTTATATTCAGCACTCTTGACTTGAAGAATGGTTTCTTCCACGTTCCAGTGGCGGAGTCCAGTCGAAAGTATACCTCATTTGTGACGCAGAGCGGTCAATACCAGTTTATTAAGGTTCCTTTTGGTCTGACGAATTCTCCTGGAGTGTTCCAGAGGCACATTAATGCAATTTTTAGAGCATTAACCCGCAAAGGTATTGCATTGCCCTATGTAGACGACATCATAATACCCGCCAGAGACGAAACCGAAGCGTTGACGTACCTTAAAGATGTTATCAACACCTGTATGGAGTATGGGCTTGAACTGAATTTGAAAAAATGTCATTTTTTGCAAACGCGTATTCAGTTTTTAGGCCACATCATTGAGAACAAGAAGATTTATCCAACTCCGCAAAAGATCGAAGCTGTTTCGAAATTTAAGACGCCGCAAACACTCAAGCAGCTCGAAAGTTTTTTGGGTCTCACAGGATATTTCAGAAAATTTATCCGAGACTATGCGCTGATATCAAAACCTTTAACTGACCTGACGAAGAGCAATACAGAGTTTATAATTGGTCCCAAAGAAGAAAATGAAGTTTTTGGGTCCATATCAAATTGTTAAGAAGCATAACAATGCGTACGATGTCCAAAAAGTTGGCACTTCCGAAGGTACAAAGAATTCTTCAACGTGTGCAGAGTTTTTGAAGCCATGGTCCACCCACAACGATGATGACGACGACAAAACATTCGAGGCGAATGTTTAAGCAGGATGGCCGAATGTGGGATGCAGTTTGCCTACGACGTGCAATCATGGCCCATCCCTATTAACTTCACGACGCCCTAGACAATAACGTGACCACTATGACGTGACAATGACGTAGAACGTAACGACGATCGGCAAGCAGAAGACGACGATGAGCTCGCGAGGAGTTCGACTTTGCCAGCCGTAAGAAGAAGACGTGTACTCGAAACGCTGAGTCGAGTGTAGAGCAAAACATCGGATAGCCGTGCCGATTTAAGAAGAACATTTTGTCATTTAACTGTTTAACCTTTAATTCTATCTTTTTTAATTAAATAAACATTTACGTATTAATAAAAACCCCACATATATCAACATTTTATGAATTGCGGGGCTTCGATATTTTATCTCAGCTAATTTTAAGCACAACCATAAGAGATAAAAACTGCAAATCAAAACAAACTAGAAGTTGTTACTTTGTAAGAAATATTGAATATAGAAATTTACCTTATGTATACGAAGCCTTTTAATAGTTCCTATACAAATTTAGAGAATGAATCTAGTTGTCCACCAATAAATTTGAATATTTGTGTTCAGCTTAAACAGGCCGAAACTTGGTCAAATGAGCTGATATAAATGCAACAAAATTTGCAAAATTAGAGATAAAGTTTGGGCATATACTAAGCATGTTCAAATGAGGGTGTCAAACCGGAACCCAAACCGGAACCGTATACCGAAAAGAACCGATAAAAACTCAGAACCAGAACCGGATCCGGAACCGTTATTATTTATTTTT
Organism: Lordiphosa mommai; assembly: GCA_018904225.1. Classification (NCBI taxonomy): domain Eukaryota; kingdom Metazoa; phylum Arthropoda; class Insecta; order Diptera; family Drosophilidae; genus Lordiphosa; species Lordiphosa mommai. The sequence goes on from JAEIFT010000009.1 coordinate 1,754,133, forward strand.
TGCGTACCGGTATTTCGGAACCTTTATTTTTGGAACCGAAATGACCGAAAAGAACCTAAACATTGTACCGGTACAGTTTCGGTTCTGAGTTTTTTTTTTTTGTTATTTCATTTTTATTGCTTCAATCAGGGATTTCTTCAGGGTAAAACGCAGGGTAAACGTAAGCAAAAAATTACAAATGTAAAGTTAAGGGACCATCTGGTATATACTGAAATTTTCAATAAAAATAACAATTTCATCTTATTTCGTTGCATATATTTTGGTTCAATAAATTCCAAATATTATTAATTTATCCTTAATATTTGCATTTACAAAGGAATTGAATTAATAATTGGCCCAAATGGACTTAACCTAATAGCAGGGTTAAATTGTGATCGGTAACGTTATCTGAAAACAGTGTATTTAACATTTCATCAGATATCAAAAAATCTTCTTGCTCTTCTATTATTAGGACATTTTTTTCTGGGGTAAAGTTTATTATGTTTAATTTTCCTTCTTTATAACTACTTTTTGTTGTGTAGGTTTCTACCATTTCTATTATATCTTCGGATTAAAGGATTTTTAAATTATACCGGTACATACCACCGGTACGAACCAGAACCGGAACCGGAACCGAAATTCGATTCGGTTTGATTCCCTGGTTCAAATAGATTTCAAACAACCGCTCAGACTTGATTTATTTTAAAATATTACTATAAATCGTGAATAGCCCGACCTCTAATGGGCAATTCTGACTCTTTAGGATATAATAATATTGCATTGATATGCGCTCTTTCTTATAGAAAACATAACGTTCTAAAAGCACCAAAATCATGAACATTCGTTTACAAAAGTCTATCAATCACGTTTGTTCTCAAATCATGTACATCGGGGTACGTTTCTTCATGAACATTTTGTGCTTGGTTAATGAACAGTTTGGGCATGTTTCATGAACATATTGTTCTTATCTATAAAAAAATGTATAAAAAAAATGCATTTTGGAACACACGTGGGGCATTCTTTCTCAAACGTCCCAGTCAAAAAATGAAAATTTTTGGATTAGCTTCATACTTTGGTGAATTGTTATCCTATATGATGGTAATAATTTCCCAAAATATTAACTCATTAAAAAACGAGAAGGCAAAGCTAACTTCGACTGTGCCGAAGTTTTAATACACTTGAAAAACTTTACTCTAACCTGTAAAATATATATAGGATATAGATATCAGATATTAAAAAATTTTAAATCATTGATAATAAAAATTTGATACCATAAAAAAAACTTTTCTTAGTAAATCACATTTTCCGACCGATCAGACCTATGGCAGCTATATGCTATAGTCATCCGATTTTGATAAATTTTTCACAAATTTGTAAAATCATATAAAACTAATATCTACCAAGATTGGTGACGATACGATGGAAAACCAAACAATTTTCCTCTCTAGAACTTGTTTTTTGACCGACCGTTCGTATGGCAGCTATATGCTATAGTCAACCGATTTTGATACATTTTTCCTGAATTGTATGGAAGCATAAAAAACTAATATATACTAAGATTGGTGACGCTACGATGAAAAACAAAAAAGTTTTTCTTACTCGAGCTAGTTTTTTGACCAATCGTTCCTATGGCAGCTATATGATATAGTCATCCGATTTCGATAAATTTGTTCACTATTATGTGAAAGCATGTAAAACTAATATATACTAAGATTGGTGACGCTACGATGGAAAACAAAAAAGTTTTTCTCACTAAGACTTATTTTCCGACCGATCGTTCCTATGGCAGCTATATGCTATAGTCATCCGATTTTGATAAATTTTTTCAAAATTATGTGAAAGCATATACAACTAATATATACCAAGATTGGGGACGCTACGATAAAAAACAAAAAAGTTTTTCTCACCAGAAGTACTTTTTTGACCGACCGTTTATATGGCAGCTATATGCTATAGTCATCCGATTTTGATAAATTTTTTCGAAATTATGTGAAAGCATATAAAACTTATATATACCAAGATTGGAGACGCTACGATGGAAATCAAAAAAGTTTTTCTCACAAAGACTTATTTTTCGACCGATCGTTCCTATGGCAGCTATATGCTATAGTGATCCGATTTTGATACATTTTTCCAGAATCATGTGGAAGCATATAAAACTAACATATACCAAGATTAGTGACGCTACGATGGAAAATAAAAAAGCTTTTCTAACTAGAACTAGTTCTTAGACCGATCGTTCCTATGGCAGCTATATGATATAGTCATCCGATCCGGCCGGTTCCGACATATTAGTTGCGTGCAGTAAAAAGAAGACTCTGTGCAAAATTTCAGCTCGATAGCTTTAAAACTGAGAGACTAGTTCGCGTAGAAACAGACAGACAGACGGACAGACAGACAGACGGACAGACAGACGGACGGACGGACAAGCGGAAATGAACTCAGCTCGTCGTCCTGATCAAGAATATATATAGTTTATGGGGTCGGAAATGAATATTTCTATGCGTTACAAACTTCTGGGCAAAATTAATATACACTTTTCAAGTGTATAAAAAATATGGTAGAAATTAGGGGGGTGGAAGTTTTGACATTTTAAGTGACATTTGTATTTTCAAAATCGTATGACTATGACAAAACTTTATCGATTTGAAATTGTGAATATGTCATTTTAAAGCATTTTTCACGTACTTTTTGAAAAAAATAACAAAAATAAAAAAAACGAGAAGGAAAAGCTAATTTCGACTGTGCCGAAGTTTTAATACACTTGAAAAACTTTACTCCAACTGATTTAACCGGTCAAATATATATAGGATATAGCTATCAGATTTTTAAAATTTAAAATCATGGATATTAAATATTTGATACCATAAAAAAAAATTTTTTTTATTAAAACACATTTTCCGACCGATCGGTCCTATGGCAGCTATATGCTATCGTCATCCGATTTTTATAAATTTTTTCAAAATGATGTGAAAGGATATAAAACTAATTTATACCAAGATTAGTGACGCTACGATGGAAAACAAAAAAGTTTTTATCACTAGAACTAGTTTTTTGACCGACCGTTTCTATGGCAGCTATATGATATAGTCATCCGATCCGGGCGGTTCCGACATATTAGTTGCGTGCAGTAAAAAGAAGACACTGTGCTAAATTTTAGCTCGATAGCTTTAAAACTGAGGGACTAGTTCGCGTAGAAACAAACAGACAGACGGACAGACAGACAGACAGACGGACGGAATTGAACTCAGCTCATCGTCCTGATCAAAAATATATATAGTTTATGGGGTCGGAAATTAATATTTCTATGCGTTACAAACTTCTGGGCAAAATTAATATACACTTTTCAAGAGTATAATAAAATTCACCCCCTATTTTCCAAAATAAACATTTATTCTTCAATTTTGTCCCAAATGGGTATTTAAAAAAAAAAAGGTTATTTTCTATAAAATGTGTTAATATTATAGTGGGACGACAATAAGGAAATACCCTGCAGTTTTTGTATATTATTAAAAAATTCCTATGGCAGCTATACGCTATAGTCATCCGATTTTGATCAATTTTATCATGGTTGTGTGAAATCATATAAAACTTATAAATACCAAGTTTGGTAACGCAACGACAAAAGACCAAAAAGTTTTTCTCAGTAGAACTAGTTTTTTTACCGATCGTTCCTATGGCAGCTATATGCTACAGTCATCCGATTTCGATAAATTTTACACATTTTATAGAAAATAACCTAAGCTTTTTAAAAAAAAATAGAAGGCTAACATCGGCTACGCCGATGTTTTAAATACCCTTGCAGTTTTTGAAAGGCGCTACCATTGATAACAAAAAAGTTCATATGATCGTTCATATGGCAGCTATTTGCTATAGTCATCCGATTTCGATAAATTTTTCTAAAATTGTGTGGAAGTATATGAAACTAATATATACCACGATTGGTGATGCTACGGTGGAAAACAAAAAAGTTTTTCTGACTAGAACTAGTTTTTTGACCGATCGTTTATATAGCAGCTATATACTATAGTTATCCGATTTTGATAAATTTATCCAGAATTGTGTGACCGTTTATATGGCAGCTATATGCTATAGTCATCCGATTTTGATAAATTTTTTCAGAATTGTGTGAAACCATAGAAAACTAATAAATAACACGATTGGTGACGCTACGATGGAAAATAAAAAAGTTTTACTCACTAGAACTTGTTTTTGGACCGATCGTTCCTATGGCAGCTATATGATATAGTCATCCGATCTGGCCAATTCCCACAAATGTGCAGCCTATGTGCATTTAAAGACTTTTTGCAAAGTTTGGGCCAGATAGCTTTAAAACTGAGGGAGGAGATAGCATAGAAACAGATGGACAGACGCACAGACGGACGGACGAACAGACGGAAATGAACTCAGCTCGTCATGCTGATTAAGAATATATATACTTCATAGGTTTGGAGATGCTTCCTTTTAAGCGTTACAAGCATCGTTACTATTTTAATATACCCTCTGCAAGGGTAAAAAAAGAATTGTGTGTCGTGGGACATACGATACGAGCAAAGCTCTTTACGAAGAACAATTATAATCTAGATTATAATTCTAGCATAAGAATATATAGTTATTTTATTATTTATATTTTATAGTTACATTGGTTTAAATCTATTTTTTAAATATACAAAATATTTTTAACAAAATAAATAATATGGGCACATGATAAATATTTCAAATAACAGAAACAATTGGTTTATGGATTATGATAACTGCAACATGAGACTTACTTTTGCGACCGTATGTTATAAATAGACTTCGGATTTTGCATATTTGCATATTTTGAACCGCTTGTCCGATTTAAGTTCTGATTGCACACATATTATTTTCATTGGAAAACGGTCGAGATGCGCTAAAAACATTTTTGCATATTTTGCAAAAACATATTTTTTATGAAATTCTATATTTTAGATTATCGGTGTGCAACAATCAAGTACTCAAGTACTTAAGAAAATTAAAAAATTAGTCTCGGTTCCCAGTTTTAATCGGTTCACTTTCGGTATACTCAGCTCGTCGTCCTGATGAAGAAAATGTTTAGTTTATGGGGTCGGAAATGAGAATTTTATGCCTTTCAAACTTCTGGCAAAATATATACACACTTTACAAGTGTGTAAAATCAACATAAGTCATAGTTAGGCTGGGTTCACACTGCTCGACGCATAAGACATGACAATCTAGTTAGCCTTCATGTTGTATTGATTTAATTGTCAAATAACAAATTATTCTCAATGAAAACAAGGCAACATAAGGGCCTACTAGATTATCATGTCTCATGCGTCGAACAGTGTGAACTCAGCCTAATACTATTAAAAACATTTTGCATATTTTTTTGCATATTTGCTTATTTGTTTATTAGTATAAATCCAAAATTTCACATCAATCCGACTTCATTTAAAAAAGTGCATAAAATCCGATGTCTAGTTATAAATATATCGTAGATCATCAATGGTTGTACCATTCTTTTGTTGCAGACTGAGATATATACATTGATTGATGTTCATTGCCAAACGGAACTTATTAAAGAAAAATGTTCTATTGATTTCTGGATCTGTTTTTTTGGGAGGTCGGGATCAGCAGAATGAATTAAACGAAATTTAAGTATGAACCAACGTCCCCGATCAAACTAGCGATAAAAAAAAAACCCCTCGCCTAACCGGGCAGTTATTTTAGAACTCCCTCCCCCCACACATGTTTAAGCGGGACCGAGAGATTTGTGCGTGCTTAGAGAGCCTAAGCTTGAGAGAGAGCGACTTAAATTTATATTCAGCCCACCTTCCACCCACCACCTAGCATGCACGCTTTATTTAACATTTGTTACACTGTTTCAAGAGTTACAGTCGATAGCCTAAGAGCTAACATCCTGCCGTTCGCTTTTTCAGTCTCTCCAAAAGTTGTGAGTTGGATTCCCAGACAAGGAAAATAAAAAACCTTAAAATTAAATAAAAACGAGAAGGCAAAGCAAAGTTCGACTGTGCCGAAGTTTTTTAATACACTTGAAAAACTTTACTCCAACTGATGTAACCGGTAAAATATATATAGGATATAGATATCAGATACTTAAAATTTTTAAATCATTGATAATAATAATTTGATACCATAAGACAAAAAACTTTTCTTAGTAAATTACATTTTCCGACCGATCGGACCTATGGCAGCTACATGCCATCATCCGATTATGATAAATTTTTTGCAAATTATTTAAAAGCATATAAGACTAATATATACCAAGATTGGGGATGCTACGATAGAAAACAAAACGAGAAGGCAAAGCTAACTTCGACTGTGCCGAAGTTTTAATACACTTAAAAAACTTTACTCCAACTGATTTAACCGGTAAAATATATATAGGATATAGATATCAGATATTTAAAATTTTTACATCATTGATAATAAAACTTTGATACCATAAAAAAACCTTTCTTATTAAAACACATTTTCCGACCGATCGGTCCTATGGCAGCTATATGCTATAGTCATCTGATTTTGATAAATTTTTCCAGAATTATTTGGAAGCATACAAAACTAATATATACCAGGGACCGAAAATAACAGTTATGGAAGTGAAAAAAATTACCACGAAATATAGATCCCCTGATAAAATGGAATACACGAATCTTCATAATTTTTAATGGCGAGTCATTAAATGGGATAAATTTTTATTTGCAATTTTTATCACAAAAAAATTTTGAAATTGTTATATTATAATTTTTAAATAAAAATTTTGTTTTAACTGTTAAATGGTAATTTTTATATAAAAATTTTTGAATAACAGTTAAAACTAATTTTTATTATAAAAATTTAAATTAATTTTTATTTTTTATTTTATTATAAAAATTTTTATAAAAATTACTTATCTAGTAGGCGTTTGTAAATCATAGATTGTCTTTGATAGAAGGAAACAAGATTTACCTAAACCTACTAGATTAGAAATTTTTATAAAAATTTTTATAATAAAAATTTTTTCATAACAATTAAAAAGTAATTTTTATTATAAAAATTACAAAATAAAAATTAATTTAAATTTTTATAATAAAAATTAGTTTTAACTGTTATTCAAAAATTTTTATTTAAAAATTACCATTTAACTGTTAAAACAAAATTTTTTTAAAAAATCATAGAATAACGATTATTTTTAAATTTTTATTTAAAAATTAGAAAATAATTGTTATTTCAAAATTTTTATCCAAAAAGTTATAACAGTTACGGTCCCTGATATATACCAATATTGGGGACGCTACGATAGAAAACAAAAAAGTTTTTCTCAGTAGAAGTAGTTTATTGACCGACCGTTTTTATGGGAGTGTAAATGGGTGTCTTTTATTAACAAATACGTCTTCTCTTTAGCTTTCTCGTTTATAAAGTGACGCCAACATCGCCATCTTAATGGTTAGTGTGACCAATTGTCACTAGTTTTATAATACTAAAAGGTTAAGGGTAGTCTTGTAATGAATTAAATATGTTCATAGAGGGTACTCTTATAAATAATATGTACAGATATGTTGACAATGAAACTAGTAGGTATTCTTATCTCTCTATATATAAAAGAGTTTGTCCTGACTGACTGACTGACTGACTGACTCACTGACTGACTGACTGACTGACTGATTCATTGGCAATCAACGCAGAGCCTGAACTGTAAGAGATAGAAAGCTGAAATTTTCACAGAAGTTTCCTTATGAGTTGAAAGTGAGCACTAAGGCGGGGTTTTGGAAAATTCCACCCCTAAGGGGTGGAAAACTCCCGGAAAAGCTACTATAGGGAAAATTTTGTTTTTCATCCGATTGACTTGAAATTTGGTTTGTAACTAAAGTAAGCAAAATAATTGGACACCTGTTTCCCCGATTCCGGAAAATCTGCCCACAAGGAAAATGGCCGGAAAATTCTTCATGGAAAAAACTATTTTTCATCCGAATGACTTCAAACTCGGTTTGTGAGGATGGTAAGCAGAATAATAAGACTTGAGATTTTCCGATGTTGGAAAATCCACCCGAAAAGTCGGGAAATTCCCGGAAAATTCCATATATAAAATACTATTTTTCTTTCGATTGGCTTCAAACTCGGTTTGTAAGGATAGTATGCTAAATAATTAGACATGTGATTTTTCGATTATGGAAAATCCACCCACAAGGAAAATGGCTGGAAAATTCTATATGGAAAACACTATTTTTTACCCGATTGACTTCAAACTTGGTTTGTAGCGATAGTATACAAAATAAGTTGACATGCCGATGATGGAAAATTCGACCCAAGAGTGGGGAAATGCCTGGAAAATTCTATATGGTAAAACCTATTTTTAATCCGATTGGCTTCAAAATGGGTTTGTGAACACATTATAGAAAATAATTAGACATTCGATTTCTCGGCGGTGGAATTTCCGCCCACAGGCAAGAATAATGGTGGGCGTATTTCGGTTCAGTGACAATGGCTATTTGTGAGCCGATCTGAATAAAATTCGATGGTCGGAAAATGGGTGCGGGGGTGGGATCATTGCCAAACGTTTTTTTCATCATTTTGGCGGCTTTATTGACGGTGGCGAAGCGAAGCGCGCCGGGTTATATGCTAGTCTCTCTATATATAAAAGAGTTTGTCCTGACTGACTGACTCACTGACTGATTCACTGATTGGCAATCAACGTAGAGCCTAAACGGTAAGACATAGAAAGCTGAAATTTTCACAGAAGTTTCCTTATGAGTTGAAAGTGAGCACTAAGGCGGGGTTTTGGAAAATTCCACCCCTAAGGGGTGGAAAACTCCCGGAAAAGCTACTATGGGGAAAATTTTGTTTTTCATCCGATTGACTTGAAATTTGGTTTGTAAGTAAAGTAAGCGAAATAATTGGACACCTGTTTCCCAGATTTCGGAAAATCCGCCCACAAGGAAAATGGCCGGAAAATTCTTCATGGAAAAAACTATTTTTCATCCGATTGACTTCAAACTCGGTTTGTGAGGATGGTAAGCAGAATAATTAGACTTGAGATTTTCCGATGATGGAAAATCTGCCCGAAAAGTCGGGAAATTCCCGGAAAATTCTATATGGAAAAAACTATTTTTCATTCGTTTTGCTTCAAACTCGGTTTGTAAGGGTAGTATGCTAAGTAATTGGACATGAGATTTTCAAATGTTGGAAAATCCGCCCACAAAGAAAATACCCCGAAAATTCTATATGAAAAACTATTTTTGATCCGATTGACTTCAAATTCGGTTTGAAAGGATAGTATGCAAAATAATTAGACATAAGATTTTCCGATGTTGGAAAATGCGCCCGAAAAGTCGGGAAATTCCCGGAAAATTCCATATGGAAAAAACTGTTTTTCATTCGATTGGCTTCAAATTCGGTTTGTAAGGATAGTATGCTAAATAATTAGACATGTGATTTTTCGATTGTGGAAAATCCACCCACAAGGAAAATAGCCGGAAAATTCTTCATGGAAAAAAAGTATTTTTTATCCGATTGACTTCAAACTCGGTTTGTGGGGATGGTAAGCAAAATAATTAGACATAAGATTTTCCGATGTTGGAAAATGCGCCCGAAAAGTCGGGAAATTCCCGGAAAATTCCATATGGGAAAAACTATTTTTCATCCGTTTCGCTTCAAACTCGGTTTGTAAGGGTAGTTTGCTAAATAATTAGGCATGTGATTTTTTGTTGGTGGAAAATCCACCCACAAGGAAAATGGCCGGAAAATTCTATATGGAAACACACTATTTTTCATCCGATTGACTTCAAACTCGGTTTGTAGCGATAGTATACAAAATAAGTTGACATGAGATTTTCCGATGTTGGAAAATTCGCCCCAAGAGTGGGGAAATGCCAGGAAAATTCTATATGGTAAAACCTATTTTTAATCCGATTGGCTTCAAAATCGGTTTGTGAACACATTATAGAAAATAATTATACATTTAATTTCTCGGTGGTAGAATTTCTGCCCACAGGCAAGAATAATGGTGGGCGTATTTCGGTTCAGTGACAATTTCTATTTGTGAGCCGATCTGAATAAAATTCGTTTTGTAAGATCTAGGGTCAGAATAAATGGAAACACGTGTTTTTTTATTTCGGGAAGTTCACTGCAAAGGTCGGATTATGGGTGCGGGGGTGGGTTTTTAGCCGATATGTATTAAATTTGGTTTAAAAGCTCTATGGGCCAATTAAATAGGATAAAGTTTTTAGCTTTGCGCTTACTCACCCTCAAGGTCGGATAATGGGTGACGGGGGTGATTTTAGCGTTTGTACGCTTAACGGGCCAATTAGGTGGAAAATAATTTTCTCATTTCTGATGGTCGGAAAATGGGGGCGGGGGTGGTATCATTGCCAACGTTTTTTTCATTATTTTGGCGGCTATACTGATGGTGGCGAAGCGAAGCGCGCCGGGTTATATGCTAGTAACTAATATGTACAATTATGATAATAATGTTTATAGCTCGGCCAACCTGACAATCAGATCGACCTCGATCTGCGCTAAGAACACATAAGTTCAGTGTTATTTAACGCCTGACTCCAAGGCTTTAGTCTTGCCGCCTCTAATATTCCTTTATACGGTATTTGAGTTACTTGACAATTATCAACATCCACAACTTCATACCTATCATTATCAAACACACGATTTATCTTAGATGGACCTCGATACTTTGCAATAAGCTTTTTGCAAGTACCCGATGTTACATCAGTATATCGCATGGCAACAAAATCTCCCACCTTAAAGTTCATCGGAGGCTTATTCTTCAAATCACAAATCTGCTCATTTCTTTTCTGAGACTTAATTATTTTCTCACTTGCTTCTTCTCTTATGTTTTTCAAGTCCGTAGCTTCCCCTGATTCCCTATTTCCTCCAAATATTCATACAACTCATCAATTATTGGACCCCTTTGATCAACTCCGAATAAAAGCATACTTGGTGTTTTCAAAGTACTTGAATGAACCGAATTGTTGATCGCATATTCCACTTTATAAATCAACTTATACCAGTCCGCTTGATTTATCGGATAAGACATTTTTCCAAGCATTGGTGTTAATACCCGATTAACCCTCTCCACCTGACCATTAGCCTGGGGTGCACATGTCGCTACCTTGATATGTCCAATGTTTCGCTCCGATAAAAATGAACTAAACTCCATCGAAGTAAAGAAACTACCCCTGTCTGAAATTATTCTTTGAGGTCTACTATAAAATTCAAAGTACTTTATCAGACTATCATTCACTTCTCGTGAACTAGTTGAATTTACAGGGAACAATTTTACAAATTTTATAAATGAATCAATCACAACCAAAAGATGTTTTCTTTTTGAATTCACACTGGGTAATGGTCCCAAATGATCAATGTGTACAGTATCAAAAGGAACTGATGCTTTTGGAATACTATGCAATACTCGATTATTCGCTGATTTTGGTACCGAATGCAAAATACAAAGTAGGCAATTCCGAATTAAATCTTCAATTTTAGTTCCCATTAGTGGAAACCAGTACTTATGCCTCATATCGTTAAAACACTTGTCTGCAGCCAAATGTCCTAATTTTTCATGACACATTTGGATTATTTGCTTCTGAAAATTTGATGGTACATATAATGCCAAATTACTATTTGAATCATCATGATATACAACACCATCAATTAGAGAAAAATTTTCAACAGGGCCATCTGCTAAGTTTTGTCGAATTTTGCTTATCGATTCGTCTATCATCTGTTCCGTCTGCAATAACAAATCTACATCTTCTGGACTCACACCTACCAAACCAACAAACGAGCTTTCATACACTTCACTCAATTTTCCAGCCACATCTTTCTCAAAAGGATTTTCTAGCGGCTTCTAAAACAAAATTTCTGACGGGTTCTCGAACGAACTTTCCAACGGGGTTTCTAACAGTGTTTCAAACGGTGTTGACAACGGGATTTCCAACGATTTTTTCAAAACAGTTTCTAATGAGTTATTCATCGGGTTTTGAAACAAGCTTTCTGAAGGATTTTTAAACGGGGTTTCAAATGAGGTTTCTAACGGTTTCCCAAACTGGTTTTCTAACGGATTCTTAAACGGGGTTTCAAACGATTTCTAACGGTTTCCCAAACTGGTTTTCTAACGGATTCTTAAACGGGGTTTCAAACGGTTTCTCAAACGGGGTATCCAACGGGTTTTCAAACAAGGTTTTTGAAGGATTCTCAAACGGGGTTTCAAACGGTTTCTCAAACCGGGTATCCAACGGATTTTCGAACAAGGTTTCTGAAGAATTCTCAAACGGGGTTTCAAACGGGGTATCCAACGGGTTTTCAAACAAGGTTTCTGAAGGATTCTCATACGGGGTTTCAAACGGTTTCTCATACGGGGTATCCAACGGGTTTTCAAACATAGCATTCAAAGGGGCGTACAACTGGTTTTCTAACTCTCTCTTCATTAATTCTGACGAACTTGGTACAACACATGGCTCCTCTACTAATCTGTCTTCTTCATTAAGAAGTAACTCTGTATGCCTGCTCAAAGCATCAACGTGAGGCATACTTTCGTCAGGACGATGAACAATACTACAGTTGTAATCTTCCAACTCAAGGGACCAACGGGCAATTCGTGGGTTTATTGATTTTCTATTAAGTGTTTGCACTAACGAGTTGCAATCAGTAACAATTTTAAAGGGTCTATGCTCAAGGTACACTCTAAAACGCCTTAATGCATAAATGACAGCAAGCGTCTCTAGCTCAAAGCTGTGATACCGGGATTCTGCCGCAGATGCCTTTAATGAATAATAAAAAATAGGATGCATTTTTTTTGTCATCCTGTCGCTGCATTAGGACTGCTCCAAAGCCTTTAAAACTAGCATCTGTATGTAGTTCTGTTTCACGACTCGGACTGAATATTGCAAGCACAGGAGGAGATGATAGACGACATTTCAGATCCTGAAACACCGAAACCTGTGCTGCGTTCATTGGAAACGGACCTCCTTTTTTTAACAAATCAACTAAAGGTCTCGCTATGCTGGCATAAGACTGAACAAACCGACGAAAGTACGAAAACATTCCCAAGCATGAGTGAAGCTGTTTTAGAGTACGCGGAATTTGGTATTTTTTTATAGCTTCAATGTAGTCAATCAAATAGTCAATCATTCTTCTCAAAAAAATACTTTTCTTTAAGTTTATTTCCAAATGATTTATCGACAACCGAGTCAATAATTGCTCCAAAATTTCAAAGTGTTCTTTTACACTCTTTGTTGCAATTATTATGTCATCCATATAGACAACAATTTTATGATTTCTCACCAAATCAATCAAAGTTGTGGAAATAAATCTTTGGAAAACTGATGGTCCATTTTTGAGTCCAAACGGCATTCGCAAAAATTCATACTGCCCCTGGGGAGTCACGAATGCTGTATATTTTATGGATTCTTCCTCAACACCTATCTGATGGTACCCATTTTTAAATCAATCACCGAAAAACAACTTTTTCCTTCCAAGTATTCCAAGCAATCCTCAATCAAAGGTAAAGAGAAATTATCGCGCACTGTACGCTTGTTAATACCTCTATAATCCATACACATTCTTATCTCACCCAACTTCTTTTTTACCAATACTGTTTGAGATGCGTATGGTGAATTACTTGGACGAATAATGTTGTTCCGCAATAACTCTTCAATTATTTCAGCTACCTTATCCCTCTCAAAATATGAAAGTCGCCTTGGCTTACAACTGAACGGAGTGTCATCTGTCAACTTAATGCTCATTTTACATAATGGCTCTGTAGGTTCCTTACTTCATGTATCCAAATACTTGCTCTCAATTAGTCTACGGCATTTTATCGCATTCTCGCTTCCAAACTCACAACCAATATTTAAATTAAAATTTAACTCCGAAACAATGCCTGTGCACGTATTTTGCAATTCCAACAACCATTGATCACATGGATCGGTATTCAAGACAGATTCAGTCTCATTTACTTGCTTACTTGACATATTTGAAAACAGAGATGCACAAAATGCTTTTACTTCGCAGCCAATACAATTTTTATTCAAATCAAATTTCGTTTTATTCTGTGGGTTTACTTGAACCAATTTCAATTGAAGAATGCTGAGGGCATTTCTTCCAAGCAACATAGGAGTTGGTAAAACATTACTTTCAACAACAAAAACTTCAACTTCATAGTCTTTTTCCTTAAAGTTAATAATACACTTGACAGTTCCGCAAACAATAACATGTGATCCACCAATCCCTTGAAACCGAATTTCATACGGCGGCTCTATTGTAATGCTTTCCGGTATCAATGATTTGTTTATAAAACTAACGGGGCTGCCGGTATCAAATAAGACGTAAATCATATTAGAGTTTGTGCATCTAAGTTTATCAATAACTATTTTAAAACTTACTAAATACGGTACCGATAATCCATCATCAGTGTTCTGCTTCTCAGTGACGTTTCCCACGACTGACGTTCGTGTACCAATGTTGCGCTTCGGTCAGCTACGATACTGATGATCAACTCCTCCACAAGTAAAACAACTGTTTGGTAGACGTTGTGGCTTGTTACAGTTATTTGCTATATGACCAAATTGACGACAGTTGTAGCAACGGACTTCCTCTTCAGACGTAGCTCCTCGGACGGCTCGAACGATTGGCTTCGATGCACAAATTTTGTCATATTCCATCAGACGCTGGCGTAGCTGCTTTAGACTTTCACAGAAATACAACGATAATGCAATGCCACTTTTGCCATGTAATCCACCTACGATATGCTTGATGACATCACTATAATCAAGATCGGCCTGGCGTGCGATGCTGCACATATCAATAAAATATTGGAATGCTGTTTCATCCTTCTTCTGCTTCCGAGTTTTTAATTGTTCATTGACTTCCAATCCGGTGCACTTACGGCCAAACACCTCGATCAATTGATTACGTAAGTCTTCCCATTCCATAGCACTTTGATGCAAAAAATATGATTTAGCTGATCCAGCTAGTAAGCGCTTCGCGAAAATCCAATATCGGGATTTGGGCACACCAAGCATCGAACATGTAGTTTCAAATTCATCGATCCACACATGGATTGGCAAATTGTTGTCTCCAGAAAATGGCACAATGACTGCTTCAATATCTTTTGGGTCCACGCGGCAGAAAAAATTTTCAGCAACTTTCGTCTCAGTTGGCTTCTGCCCCAATTCATCACAGCAAGTCGCAATTCATCTATTTCTTGGTATACATCTGGCATCTCTCTCTCGCTCATGTTATCTTCAGTCTGAACAAAGCCACATGCTTGTTCCTGCTCATTTTCAGTCGCTGTATCCACACCACCAACGGATGCACTTTTCCTCTTGTGCATTGATACGGACACCACCTCATGAGACTCTGGCAATACTAAAGCGTCCATCACTTCTTTGTTCTTCTCCTCCGCCATGATTTTTTGAACCGCTGCTCGCAGTTGGTGCATTGTAGCCTCGCTATCGAAATGCACATTGCGAGCACTTAACACCTCCAGCAGCTCTTCCTTCTTGCACTTGACGATTTCAGTATACTCCATACTTGTAATTGAGAAACTTGGGCAATTACCCCACACCTGAATTGTAAATGGGTGTCTTTTATTAACAAACTAGCATATAACCCGGCGCGCTTCGCTTCGCCACCATCAGTATAGCCGCCAAAATAATGAAAAAAACGTTGGCAATGATACCACCCCCGCCCCCATTTTCCGACCATCAGAAATGAGAAAATTATTTTCCACCTAATTGGCCCGTTAAGCGTACAAACGCTAAAACCACCCCCGTCACCCATTATCCGACCTTGAGGGTGAGTAAGCGCAAAGCTAAAAACTTTATCCTATTTAATTGGCCCATAGAGCTTTTAAACCAAATTTAATACATATCGGCTAAAAACCCACCCCCGCACCCATAATCCGACCTTTGCAGTGAACTTCCCGAAATAAAAAAACACGTGTTTCCATTTATTCTGACCCTAGATCTTACAAAACGAATTTTATTCAGATCGGCTCACAAATAGCCATTGTCACTGAACCGAAATACGCCCACCATTATTCTTGCCTGTGGGCAGAAATTCTACCACCGAGAAATTAAATGTATAATTATTTTCTATAATGTGTTCACAAACCGATTTTGAAGCCAATCGGATTAAAAATAGGTTTTACCATATAGAATTTTCCTGGCATATCCCCACTCTTGGGGCGAATTTTCCAACATCGGAAAATCTCACGTCAACTTATTTTGTATACTATCGCTACAAACCGAGTTTGAAGTCAATCGGATGAAAAATAGTGTGTTTCCATATAGAATTTTCCGGCCATTTTCCTTGTGGGTGGATTTTCCACCAACAAAAAATCACATGCCTAATTATTTAGCAAACTACCCTTACAAACCGAGTTTGAAGCCAAACGGATGAAAAATAGTTTTTTCCATATGGAATTTTCCGGGAATTTCCCGACTTTTCGGGCGCATTTTCCAATATCGGAAAATCTTATGTCTAATTATTTTGCTTACCATCCCCACAAACCGAGTTTGAAGTCAATCGGATAAAAAATACAGTTTTTTCCATATGGAATTTTCCGGGAATTTCCCGACTTTTTGGGCGCATTTTCCAACATCGGAAAATCTTATGTCTAATTATTTTGCATACTATCCTTTCAAACCGAATTTGAAGTCAATCGGATCAAAAATAGTTTTTCATATAGAATTTTCGGGGTATTTTCTTTGTGGGCGGATTTTCCAACATTTGAAAATCTCATGTCCAATTACTTAGCATACTACCCTTACAAACCGAGTTTGAAGCAAAACAGATGAAAAATAGTTTTTTCCATATGGAATTTTCCGGGAATTTCCCGACTTTTCGGGCAGATTTTCCATCATCGGAAAATCTCAAGTCTAATTATTCTGCTTACCATCCTCACAAACCGAGTTTGAAGTCAATCGGATGAATAATAGTTTTTTCCATGAAGAATTTTCCGGCCATTTTCCTTGTGGGCGGATTTTCCGAAATCTGGGAAACAGGTGTCCAATTATTTCGCTTACTTTACTTACAAACCAAATTTCAAGTCAATCGGATGAAAAACCAAATTTTCCCCATAGTAGCTTTTCCGGGAGTTTTCCACCCCTTAGGGGTGGAATTTTCCAAAACCCCGCCTTAGTGCTCACTTTCAACTCATAAGGAAACTTCTGTGAAAATTTCAGCTTTCTATGTCTTACCGTTTAGGCTCTACGTTGATTGCCAATCAGTGAATCAGTCAGTGAGTCAGTCAGTCAGGACAAACTCTTTTATATATAGAGAGATACGTCTTCTCTTTAGCTTTCTCGTTTATAAAGTGACGCCAACATCGCCATCTTAATAGTTAGTGTCACCAGTTGTCACTAGTTTTATTATAATAAAAGGTTAAGGGTAGTCTTACAATGAATTAAATATGTTCATATAGGGTACTCTTATAAATAATATGTACAGATATGATGACAATGAAACTAGTAGGTATTCTTATAACTAATATGTACAATTATGATAACAATGTTAACAGGAGCTATATAATATAGTGATCCGACTATGATAAATTTTTCTAGAATCATGTGGAAGCATATGAAAGTAACATATACCAAGATTAGTGACGCTACGATAGAAAACAAAAAAGTTTTTCTTACTATAACTAGTTCTTAGACCGATCGTTCCGATGGCAGCTATATGATATAGTCATCCGATCCGGTCGGTTCCGACATATTAGTTGCGTGCAGTAAAAAGAAGACTCTGTGCAAAATTTCAGCTCGATAGCTTCAAAACTGAGAGACTAGTTCGCGTAGTATATGTTACTTTCATATACTTCCACATGATTCTGGAAAAATTTATCAAAGTCCGATCACTATAGCATATAGCTGCCATAGAAACGGTCGGTCAAAAAACTAGTTCAGTGGGAAAAACTTTTTTGTTTTCCATCGTATCGGCACCAATCTTGGTAAATGTTAGTTTTATATGCTTTCACATAATACAGGAAAAATTTATAAAAATCGGATGACTATATTATATAGCTCCCATAGAAACGGTCGGACAATAAAC
This sequence comes from Lordiphosa mommai, assembly GCA_018904225.1. NCBI lineage: Eukaryota > Metazoa > Arthropoda > Insecta > Diptera > Drosophilidae > Lordiphosa > Lordiphosa mommai. The sequence goes on from JAEIFT010000009.1 coordinate 1,772,160, forward strand.
TACTTCTACTAAAAAAAACTTTTTTGTTTTCCATCGTAGCGTCCCCAATCTTGGTAAATGTTAGTTTTTTATGCTTTCACATAATACAGGAAAAATTTATCAAAATCGGATGACTATAGCATATAGCTGCCATAGGACCTATCGGTCGGAAAATGTGTTTTACTAAGAAAGTTTTTTTATGGTATCAAGTTTTTATTATCAATGATTTAAAAATTTTAAATATCTGATATCTATATCCTATATATATTTTACCGGTTAAATCAGTTGGAGTAAAGTTTTTCAAGTGTATTAAAACTTCGGCACAGTCGAAGTTAGCTTTGCCTTCTCGTTTTAAATGGCTTCGCATAGGTCAGACTTTGCAATTGCAAAAGGTTTTTATACACTTGAAAAGAGTATATTAATTTCTCCCAGAAGTTTGTAACGCATAGAAATATTCATTTTCGACCCCATAAACTATATATATTCTTGTTCAGGACGACGAGCTGAGTTTAATTCCGTCTGTCTGTCCGTCTGTCTGTTTCTACGCGAACTAGTCCCTCAGTTTTAAAGCTATCGAGCTGATATTTTGCACAGAATATTATTTTTACTGCACGCAACTAATATGTCGGAACCAGCCGGATCGCATGACTATACCATAAAGCTGTCATATGAACGATCGGTCGAAAAGTAAGTCTCAGTGGGAAAAACTTTTTTGTTTTCCATTGAAGCATCACCAATCTTAGTATATGTTAGTTCTATATGCCTCCACATAATTCTCGAAAAATGTTTTAAAATCGGATCACTATAGCATATAGCTGCCATAGAAACGGTCGGTCAAAAAACTAGTTCTAGTGAAAAAAACTTTTTTGTTTTCTATCATAGCGTCCCCAATATTGGTATGTATTAGTTTTATATGCTTTCACATAATTTTGAAAAAATTTATCAGAATCGGATGACTATAGCAGATAGCTGCCATAGGACCGATCGGTCGGAAAATGTGTTTTACTAAGAAAAGTTTTTTTTATGGTATCAAATTTTTATTATCACTGATTTAGAAATTTTAAATATCTGATATCTATATCCTATATATATTTTACCGGGTAAAGCAGTTGGAGTAAAGTTTTTCAAGTGTATTAAAACTTCGGCACAGTCGAAGTTAGCTTTGCCTTCTCGTTTTTATTTCACCTTCCCCCCACGCTGCACAATCCACCGTTTGTGAAGCATGCACAATAATGTACCTTATGTAATTTCTTTTGAATAGGATTGTAGAACATTGTAGGGGGAAGCAGAACATTTAATTAAATTAATAAAATACTAGATGTAAATGCCATCGAGCCCATTGTTTGCTTTGCTATTTAATTTGGATGTATTTTATGTAAACAAAACTGATCTGTGTAATGCAAAAGCTCTTATACGCTCAAAAGCTCTTCCTCTCATCTGAGCGAGCTTTTCTAATGCATTGCTATGCTTTAAATGTGCCGGCTAGAAAGAACCAAATCACTGCAACTTCAGAGAGCCCACAATAAACGTTGATTTAATTGAACCCGTGCGTTTCTTAATTGTTGTTAATAATAGTATCAAAATTATTAGCGAAGGTGGACAATCGGTTCTCCTCTAAACACTTGATGACCCTCGAACGTGATCTGAAGTTGCAAGTCGGTTCGGCTTATAATTATTTCATATCGTTGAAATAATTTCTGCTGCTTGTTCACAAGTCGGTGACAAGCACACAAACACACACACAAAAACATTTGCAACAACACATACGCGCTTAGAAACAATTTTGGTTTCGGCTTTCGTTTTGGTGGTATGTACATAAGCATACCAATGCAACAGCACACAAGAACCGTTCGTCGAAACAAGCATCATCTGTAGCTTGGCGTGCGCGCAATACAGGGTGATATTTTGTTTTGTGCAAAAAACTTACAAATACTTTGTGCTGTGCAATTTTTGTTTCTGTTTAGTGCAGTGACATACATACATACATAATTAAAACGAAAAAAGTGCACATAAGACCCGTCGATCTAATCAAGCGTTACCTTTGACTTGGTGGCTCGCATATAAAAAGGTGATTTATTTTGTTGTGCCAACAAGTACATTTACGTGCAAAATACTTTTCGGTTCGCTGTGGTGCAAAAACTCAACATGGCTGAAACCAAGGAGTTTTTCAGTGCTAAAGCGGCCTCTGTGAACCGTCAATTAAACGCGTTATACGATTTCTACGACCCGGAGGTGGTGTCTAGCTTTGATGAGTTAGAGCTTGTGGTGCGCATTCGATGCTGCGCAGACAAGTCTGGAGAAGATGGATTTGTTGGAGCTAGCTTCGGATTCGCGCTTCAACTTTAACAATTTATATAATGAAGTGAAGTCAAAATTGGTTCGCGAACTTGGAGCTGCGCGTCGGCCAAGCAGCGCACACACAGTTCGACATTTTTCTGGAGAATGCGAACATAGCATGTCCATGCGAAAATTCAGGTTGCCTGAGCTGCACATTCCCAAATTCAGCGAAGCGTATATGGATTGGCCAAATTACTACGCTATGTTTTCTACGGTGGTTGAAAGTGATCTGGATATGAGTAAGATCGAGAAGTTCCAGCATCTTCGGGTCAGTTTGGATGGAGTCGCTTTGGAAACCATTTGTTCTTTGGAGCCAACAGAGAACAATTATGACAAGGCTTTGGAATTATTGAGAAATCGATTTGATAATAAATTACTCCATTTTCAGGCACACGTAAAGGCGCTATTCGGGCTTAAGGAAGTTGAGAAGGGCTCTGCTGCCAGTTTGCTGCATCTGAGTGACAAAATTAATTAACATCTTCGCGCTTTAAACTCATTGGCAACTCCGCAGCAGATATCAGATGGACTCCTGATTCACATCGTGGCACAAAAGCTGGATCAGAGGACTCAAGAGCGATGGGAGGTGAGTTTGTCTACGACTGATTTGCTGAACTGAACCTCGATGGCTTCATTCTTGGAGAAGAGATGCAGGACTATGGAAAATGTGGAAATTGCTAGGGTATCCCAAACACCAAGCAATCAGGTGGGAAAAGCATCGTACAAAACTAACAAAAGTACACTCATTGCATCATCATCCTCTAACACAAACTCATATAACACAAACTCATCCCACACAAGCTCATTATGTATATTTTGCGACTCGGTAGATCACTACATATCAAAATGCCCTCGTTTCCTAAATCTTTCTCCAAATTTGCGATATAAAGAAGCCAAGAAAATGCATCTTTGTTTAAATTGTTTGCGCAAAGGGCATAGTCTTCAGCAATGCAGATCAGGTCATTGCAGACAGTGCCAAGCAAAACATTATTCCCTGTTGCACATGCCTTCAAATCCGTCTACTAGCGATTCTTCATCAAATTCGCAACAAGAAACTCAGCCTCAAGCAGAAATTTCGCTCATTTCAAATTCCTTGTCAAGCCCTCAACTTAAAGCCTCGAATATCATGCCTAACGATTACGTGCTGCTTGCAACGGCTCTTGTTTTGGTTCAACATCACAATGGAGCCATGATACCTTGCCGTGCTGTACTCGACTCAGGATCTCAACTAAACTTCGTTACCTCTCGTCTTGCAAACCAACTCCAGCTCAAAACTCGATATTTACATATCTCGATCTCTGGTATCGGAGCTATGGTATACAAGCTATGGGGCTTCGTTCGCAGCTGTAGTGACGCGCACTATCACTGATTATCAGCCGCAATACGATTTGAATGCTGATGGTTGAAAAATCCCTAACAACATCGTTCTCGCTGACCCTAAATTCTACAAGTCCCAACGTATAGATCTGCTTATCGGAGCTGGTTTATTTTTCGACCTAATTTGTATTGGGAAATCTCGTTTAGAGGGCAGCACATTAATACTCCAGGAAACTAAGCTCTGTTGGACGGTCTCTGGAAGTCTTTCATATGCAAAATCGAAGAATTCGTCGTTGGTTTCACTTGTCAAAGCTCCAACCCCACCAGAAGCAGATAATTTATTAATAGATTTTGGGAAATCGAAAACTGCTATGCCTCATCATCTTCAGTTTCTGAAGAGGACGCGCTTTGTGAGCACCTCTTTCAGAAAAATTATATTCGTCTCGAAAATGGCCAATATTCAGTCAAGCTTCCATTTAAGAGTGATCACAGCTCACTTGGGGATTCATACAATCGCGCTCTTCGCAGATTTAAAAGCTTGGAAGTCAAATTTGCAAAGAACCCTGCTGTGATCGCAGTACTCGGCTTTTATCCACGAGTATCTCAGCTTAGGTCATATGTCTTTGGCATCGGTTCAAGATACAGCGCCTAAGTTTTACTTGCCAGATCATTGCGTTCACAAACTCGACAGCACGACCACAGCTCTTCGTGTCGTATTCGATGGAAAACTACCTCTGGATATTCATTAAGTGATGGCTGGACCAACAATTCAACCCAAGATCTTCACAACTTTGCTTCGATTTCGCTTCTTTAGGGTCGCATTGTGTGGGGACATATGTAAGATGTACCGCTGCGTAAGAGTTTGCCATCCAGACGAATATTTGCAATGTATTCTCTGGCGTGACAACCCATCTGATGCGATCGCAGCTTACAAATTGGCCACTGTAACATACTGTACCAAACCAGCGGCATTTTTGGCAATTCGTGCTATGCATCAATTAACAATTGATGAAGAGCCTTCCCCTTGGTTCCAAAATTGTTCGCCGAGATTTTTATGTAGACGATTTAATGACTGGTGGAGACACAGTCGAAGAAGTCGTGGTGATAAAGCGCGAAGTGAAGGAGTTGCTAAGTCGTGGACACTTTCCCATTCGAAAATGGTGCTCAAATGAGTCAACCGTTCTTGCGGGTGAACTTGAGGTAAGTTCCACGATGGAAAGGATATTGCCAAGGCTTTGGGCCTGGTATGGGATCCTCGTTCTGACAACTTGTTGTCTAATTTTTCGAAAATTGTACATGATGGACCAGTCACTAAACGCACCGTTCTATCAACTGTTGCCAGAACCTATGATCCGCTTGGATTAATTTCGCCTATCATTACGAAAGCGAACATATTTATTCAATCCTTATGGAAGGAAAAACTTAACTGGGATGAGAGACTACCACATGAAGTGTTCCTGGTTTGGCAAGAGCTCGTCTCACTGCTTTCAATTGTTAGCACTTTCAAATTTCCTCGATTCGTCATGCTTCTCCATGCTTCTTTCCAAATACATGCCTTTTGCGATGCAAGTATGGTGGCATATGGAGCTTGCGTATATCTTCGGTCGGAAGCTCAGAAAATTATTTCGGTTAATCTCTTATGCTCAAAATCCAGAGTGGCTCCATTAAAGTCACTAACTATCCCGAAATTGGAATTGTCTGCAGCACTGATTTTAGCTGAATTGGTCTCTCACACAAAACGTATCATTCCCTTGCGAATTCCATTGTTGGTCAGATTCGACAATAGCACTTTCATGGATTCGCGAATCACCCTCGGAGTTTAACGTCTTTGTCTCCAATCGAGTGGCAAAGATTCAGGAGATGACGAAAGGAATGGTATGGCATCATGTACCAACGCTGATGAATCCGGCTGACATTCTGTCCCGTGGCTGCACACCTAAGGAGCTAATGGATCACAGTCTGTGGCATCATGGACCGCAGTTTCTGAAGTCAGCTTGTTCAGAATGGCCTGCAAATGTAGATCCCATCACAAACCTTCCAGAACGTCGTCGTTAAGCCTTGCTAACTCTATTAAAACACGATTTATCCATTGCCTGCAAATATCAAAATTCTTTTGCCACTCTACAGCGCATATTTGCTTATATCTACAGGTTTTGGCTACTTCACCGCAAGGATACTGCACGGCCCAAAGCTGATCTTACTGGCTAGGATCTTCGCATGGGCACATACCTTCTCCTCAAGAGCAGCAGACTACGCAATGCTCTCTGAGAATAAGTCGCTATCATCAAAAAGCAGCACACTCTCGCATTTATCGACTCACATGGATTGATTTGGGTTGGAGGTCATCTACACAAGTCGCAATTGGATTATGAGGCCATTATGATGTTATTGCCAAAAGGGCACCCAGTAACCAACGCTATCATCATTCACTATCATCAGAAATTCCTACATGCCTACTCGCATCAGTTCGGCAGGCATATTGGCCAATTGGAGGCCTCAAAACGGTGGCAAGCGTCATCAACAAATGCCTCAGATGCTTTCGATTAAATCGTCGATATGCGGAGCATATTATGGGTAGACTTTCACACAACAATAAAATGCTATATAGCAATATTTGTTTGCTTCTGCACCAAGGCGACCCACCTAGAAGTCGTTCAGGATCTTTTTACGGGGTCGTTTCTTGCTTCGCTTAGGCGTTTCATCAGCATCCGAGGAAAACCACGCAAAATTTGGACGGATAATGCGACTAACTTTGTCGGTGCCAAAAATGAACTAGCCGAGCTAAAGGATCTGTTTTTGAGCGATCCACATCGCAATGTCGTCCGGGACACCTGTCTTTTCCATGGCATTGATTGGAATTTTATTCCGCCACGTTCCCCACATTTTGGTGGGCTTTGGGAGGCAGCTGTTAAATCAGCTAAATTCGTCGTTGGCTCCTCAATTCTTACCATAGATGAACTTCGTACTTTGGTTTACGAAATCTCGGCCGTACTTAACGCTCGCCCTCTCTATGCCATTTCAGAAAGCCCAGACGACTCGAAGACTCTTACTCCTGCTCATTTCCTCATGGGATCATGCTTCACCACAATCGATGAGCCAGACGTCACACATCTGAGGGAGAATCATTTGAGTCGATGGCAGCGCGTTTGCCAGATGCGGCAAATCTTTTGGAAGAAGTGGACCACGAGCTATCGGTCGCTGTTGCAAGAGCGAGGCAAGTGGCGAACACCGCAACCAAATCTACAGGAAGGCGCCATGGTCCTACTGAAGGATGACAACATTCCATCCCTTAAGTGGCGGCTTGGTCGAGTTGAGTCGACTGTGCTAGGCGAGGATGGCGTTCCCAGAGTGGCCATTGTCCGTACTGCATCTGGACTTGCCAAAAGAGCAGTAGCGAAGCTAGCTGTTCTGCCCATTCTAACCACATCGGTTGAAAGTGAAGACCTTCCAACGGGGGGAGCATGTCCGGAGCTATTTAATTTGTATGTATTTTATGTAAACAAAACTGATCTGTGTAATGCAAAAGCTCTTATACGCTCAAAAGCTCTTTCTCTCATCTGAGCGAGCTTTTCTAATGCATTGCTATGCTTTAAATATGCCGGCTAGAAAGAACCAAATCACTGCAACTTCAAAGAGCCCACAATAAACGTTGATTTAATTGAACCCGTGCCTTTCTTAATTGTTGTTGTTGTAAAGGCTGGGTAGGGTATATCCATGTATGCGTAGATATGAAAAGGAAAGAGAAAGAAATAGGGTAAGAGTTAAAGAGGATGTTGAGATCGGTCCCTGTCCAAGTCGAGGAAGGAAGCTGCCTCGATTGGATGGGTCCACAAATCTAGAGGGGTGAGGACAGTGGGATCTAAGGGACAGTTGAAGATGTGCCTGGTGTCATGCGGACTGTTCCTGCATTTAGGGCACTCATCCGCTATTTCCGTGTTAATACTGGAGAGATAGCTATTAAGGTAGCTACTCTTTCCTGAGCGGAGTTGGGCAAGGGTGGCTCTGGAGGTCCTGGAGAGTTCTCGTTCCGCCGGGTTGATAGGAGGGGGTCTGCCTCCTAAGACAATGTTGTCTACATAGAAGCCTATTGCTTCTGAGACCATGATGGTGTGTGCTGCCTTTTTGGCGTTGGCACAAGTGGAGGCCGAGATTGGGGGATCTCCTAGGAGTGGACGGATGGCGTCTAGTTCTGCTCTAAGGTCATAGCGTACAGGAGTTGGTCTTCTCGACATGTCGCTCATGATCTTTCTTAATTGTTGTTAATAATAGTATCAAAATTATTAACGAAGTTGGACAATCGGTTCTCCTCTAAACAAACATTTTTCTTTGTATGAGATGTCCGATCTATGTATATATAATCTTTGATATCAGTTATTTATAAATTCAAAATCATTGAGTATTAAAAATTTGATCACGCTACCATAAAAAAAACTTTTCTTAGTAAAACCAAGCGATCGGTTCTATGGCAGCTATATGCTGTAGTCATCCGATTTTGATCACTTTTTCCAGAATTATGTGGAAGCCTATAAAACTAATATATACCAAGATTGGTGACGCTACGATGGAATATAAAAAGTTTTTCTTACTTTTCAAAAAGTGCATGAAAAATGCTTTAAAATTACATATTTACAATTTAAAATCGATAACGTTTATATTTTTTATTATTATTAATAATTCAATATTTCCTAAAGTTATTGTTGTTCCACTATCATATTTACACATTCTATAGGAAATAACCTTATCTTTTCAAAAAAAATTAAAATAAACCCATTTGGGACAAAATTGAAAAGTGACGGTTTATTTTGGAAAATAGGGGGTGGATTTAAATTTTTTTTAAATTTTTGTTGTTATTTTCAAAAAGTATATGCAAAATGCTTTAAAATGGCATATTCACAATATCAAATCGATAAAGTTTTGTCATAGTTATACGATTTCAAAAATACCAATGTCACTTAAAATGTCAAAACTTCCACCCCCCTTATTTCTACAATTCTTTTTTTTTAATGAGTTAATATTTTGAGAATTTATTACCTTCATATAGGATAACAATCCACCAAAGTATCAAGCCAATCCCATAACTTTTATTTTTTGGCTGGGACGTTTGAAAAAGAAGGCCCCATATATGTATGCAAATTATTTACCAACTGTGTATCCATCCTTTAATTACTTTTAAAATCGTAATTTTATTTTTATTTTGTTTGTAAACGGTTTATTTGAATCTGTGCACAAATCTGGAATTTAATACAACTGGAAAATATATTGTAAATTTTTATATTAATTCTAAACTCGAAAACAAAGGGTTACTATAAAAACCATCCCCGCGGTCGAAAAAAAGCTTTGACATTGAACCTCCAACTTGGTTGAATTTAAAAATTATTTAAAAATTTTGCTTCTATTTGCCTATTGAGCTTAAAAACTAAATTTTTAGTTCGGTTCACAAAAAATAACTGTATTTTAACCCATTCGAGCCACCCATTTTTCGATCTTGCGGATGAATTTGTGCATTGTTTAGAGTTTTTCCTGTTTAATTCACCCATTAAGCTTATAAACCAAATTTCATACAGATCGGCTCAACTTTCCATTTATTTGGCCTATATTGCTAACAAACCGAATTTCATTCAGATTTGTTCACAAATAAAGTTCGGCCCTGAACCCTTCCCGCCACCAATTATCCGACCTTAAGGGTGCATTTGCGTAAAGTTAAAAACTATTTTCCTATTTAATTGGCCCAAACCAAATTTAATTCAGATCTGTTAAATATAACGCTTATAATTTTTACATATAAGAAATGATTGTCAAAATACAGTTAAAAGTTACTTAAATTTGCAAACAAATTTTTACATAATTCAATTGAAAGGTCTTCTTACGAAAAATTCTTAATAATCGTTTTTTGTGGTCCACTTAACACCTCTTAAATCAAATTAAAACTAAAAATTTAAAGTTTTCATCTTATGACTTATCTCGTCAAATGACGCGACAAACTCACAACGTTATTCGCTTGCGAAATAGAGCGAGTTTTTGCTATTCCTTATATTCATTGCTCATTCTTCCAAATAAAAAGAATGGTAAAGCGCATAGCCGGGCTTACTAGGCGTAGCGGCCCCCAATCTTATTCAAATTTCAAGTACGCAGTTTTGAAGTACATCAACTGGAAGTAATTTATCGATTTTTTTAAACTTCTAGTACCATCCCTAAATTTTTAATAACGATTTTTATCAATTCCAACACAAGCGTTTTCGTCCTTCAGAAATGGGAAAATTATTTTCCACCTATTGGGCCCATTGAGTGTACAAACGCTAAAACCACCCCCGGCACCCATTATCCGACCTTGAGGGTGAAAACGTTATCTTATTTAATTGGCCCATAGAGCTTTCAAACCGAATTTAATACATATCGGCTATAAAAAAACCCACCCCCGCACCCATATTCCGACCTTTGCAGTGAACTTCCCGAAATAAAAAAACCCGTGTTTCCATTTATTCAGACCCTAAAGCTTACAAAACGAATTTTATTCAGATCGGCTCACAAATAGCCATTGTCACTGAACCGAAATACGCCCACCATTATTCTTGCCTGTGAGCGGAAATTCCACCACCGAGAAATCAAATGTCTAATTATTTTCTATAATGTGTTCACAAACCGATTTTGAAGTCAATCGGATTAAAAATAGGTTTTACCATTTAGAATTTTCCAGGCATTTTCCCACTCTTGGGGCGAATTTTCCAGCATAGGAAAATCTCATGTCAACTTATTTTGTATACGGATAGTAGGGATACTACAAACATAGTTTGAAGACAATCGGATGAAAATTAGATTTTTCCGTATAGAATTTTCTGGGAATTTCCCCGACCTTTCGGGCGGATTTTCCAACATTGGAAAATCTAATGTCAAATTATTTTGCATATTATCCTTACAAACCGAGTTTTAAGTCAATCTGATGAATATAGTTGTTTCCATGAAGAATTTTCCGGCCATTTTCCTTGTGGGCGGATTTTCCAAAATCTGGGAAACAGGTGTCCAATTATTTCGCTTACTTTACTTACAAACTAAATTTCAAGTCAATCGGATGAATTTTCCAAAACCCCGCCTTAGTGCTCATTTTCAACTCATATGGAAAGTTATGTGAAAGTTTCAGCCTTCTAACTCTTATCGCTAGGGTTACTTTTTCAAATAGAGCTTTATTTTCTTTTATATGATGCGTCACAAACAATAAGTCTTTCTTATGTAATCTTTCATTCTCCAAGTCCTTCTCATCTCTATATATATAAAAGAGTTTGTCCTCACTGACTGTCCGCAGGGCTCCATCTGTGGTCCATTTATTTGGAACCTTATGATGTACTCATTGCTTTGGCAACTCGAACAGGTCTGCAAGTGCTGTGCGTATGTGGACGATCTGCTCATCTTGATTGAGGGGCAGTCGCGCGCCGAGATAGAGGCAAGTGCGGGGGCAGAAAGAAAGTGCTGGCTTGCCAGCGTGTGATTATGCTAGGGTGTTTGCCTGTGTGCCGCACTGTCTCTACGGAGGCAATGCAGGTACTGTTGGGAGTGGCTCCTCTTGATCTGGAGGTACGGCGTAGGGCCATACTTTTCAAAATCAGGAGGCGGCTGCCATTGCTGCAGAATGAATGGTTAGCTGATAGGGACGTGGAGAGCTTAGGGCTTAGTATGTGCTAGGATTTGCTGAAAGAGTGTGTCTTATCTGACTGGCAAGTTAGATGGGATGCATTCGTGAAGTCACGTTTGTCGGCGATCGGCCAGACTTTGGTTTCAACCTTAGTTCTGGGTTCCTTTTGACTGGTCACGGCTCCCTTAATGCATTCTTGTATTTGAGGCGCCTAAGTGAGAGTCCGGAATGCCCTTGTGGCTCGCGCGAGGAGATATGGAAACATGTTCTCTGTGAGTGTCCGCTGTATGAAGATCTCAGAGATCTTGGTGCGTTAGATGTGGCTCAGGTTAGTGGCGGGTTTGACGTAAGTCAAGTGCTCTCTACTAGCGATAGGGTTGATAGGTTGAATGAGTTTGGGATGGCTGCATTTTCCAGACGATGTCTGGCAGTTCAAATTGAGGAACCAGGATGAGTGTGTACGTGAGTGTGGGAGGGGGTGTGAATGATGATGGATGAATCTATTTAGATAGGTTAGATTGTGTTGTCCACGGGTGGGTATTTCGGGGCCACCAGTCCCCATGTTTCATGGAAGCTAAAACTGGGAGTGTCCATTTGGGGCACGAACCTGACCAGAGGATTTTTCTGGTACCACGGGCGCTTGGGATCACAGGGACGGTCTCAACTCTCTGCCCTTGCGCAAGGCCCTTAGGGGTTGTTGGGGACATAAGCTGGCTGCAGTTTACTGCAGTTTGATCTCTGATCAATGATTTTAAGCCGCTTTTGCGGAAGAGGAAAGAATAGTCCTCAATCCCACCAGTGAGAAAGCCATGACCATGATTGTGGTGTATACTGTTCCATCTGTAAATTGGCTTAGGCCATTTTGCGCTCTATTCTTAACAGCTATGTCTTATTTTCTTCTTGGGCCACCAACCCGTAACTGCTTTGGAGTTTAAATTGGAAGTGTCCTTCGTTGGCACGAAGCTTGACCGGAAGCTTAATCTGGTACCACGGGAGCCAGAGCCCACGGAACTTGTTCCGTCCTGGCTATGGTGCGGCCTCTCGGGGAGTATCGTGGTGGCTGTGGTTTAACACCCAAATGCGGGTAGAATTCCGTAAGGGACTCGACGTGGAGCTGCGTTTCAGCCGGGCGCCGTGACCCAGAGATCGGAAGAGGTTTTAGGTAGGCCTCGCTCCTCACCAAGGAGGGACTTTATTTAAGCTGCCTGCTGTTAGAACAAAATCACAAATTTTCCACCATTTTTAGATTTTTTATACACTTGAAAAGTCTATATTAATTTTGCTCAGAAGTTTGTAACGCATAGAAATATTCATTTCCGAGCCCATATATTCTTGATCAGGACGACGAGCTGAGTTCATTTCCGCTTGTTCGTCCGTCCGTCTGTCTGTCCGTCTGTCTGTTTCTACGCGAACTAGTCTCTTAGTTTTGAAGCTATCGAGCTGAAATTTTGCACAGAGTCTTCTTTTTACTGCACGCAACTAATATGTCGGAACCGACCGGATCGGATGACTATATCATATAGCTGTCATAGGAACGATCGGTCTAAGAACTAGTTCTAGTAAAAAAAACTTTTCTGTTTTCTATCGTAGCGTCACTAATCTTGGTATATGTTACTTTCATATGCTTCCACATGATTCTGGAAACATTTATTAAAGTCGGATCACTATAGCATATAACTGCCTTAGAAACGGTCGGTCAAAAAACTAGTTCTAGTGGGAAAAACTTTTTTGTTTTCCATCCTTTCCTTTCCTTTCACATAATACAGGAAAATTTTATCAAAATCGGATGACTATAGCATTCATAGGACCTATCGGTCGGAAAATGTGTTTTACTAAGAAAATTTTTTTATGGTATCAAGTTTTTATTATCAATGATTAAAAAATTTTAAATATCTGATGTTTATATCATATATATATTTTACAGGTTAAATCAGTAGGAGTAAAATTTTTTAAGTGTAAAACTTCGGCACAGTCGAATTAGCTTTGCCTTCTCGTTTTAATTTCATTTGAATTAGTGTGTATGTGAGAGTCGCTTGTGTGAGGCCCAGCTTCCGACAACGGGGGTGGAAAAACTAGAAGACTTCACGACGAATCGTCACGTCCATGACGTTACGCATCGCCTACCCCATAAAGTATATATATTCTTGATGAGCATCAATAACACTGGTCGAGAATTTCGATGAAGTGTCTGCCCATTTCGATTTGATAGCTTTTTCTGAAGTATTTTGAAACGCTGAGCTCAAAAATGTACACTTAAAATTTTTCTATCGTGTCTTTCTTTAGATATCGGCGAATATTTATTTTTGGGTATTTTTAAAAAGATAGCTTCACTTAAGTTGTCATAACCTCTGAACCAATAATTGGAATTACGTTTTCTTTCTTCAAATGAAAGATATAGAATGTCCCCAAACATTTTTCATACTTTCTTATTTTATTGGACCTATATTTTCGAACATACCATGAAAATATTGGATGCAAGGCGTGGATGCTATAAGAAATTTTCCGAAAATACGCGTTTTGCCAAAATATGAACCTTTTTGTAATTTTTGGCTGGCATTTTTGTAGGTTCTATCATAGAAAAAAATGTTTTAAAACTTATATTTTGCCAAAGTTTTACTGATGGACCAAACAAATGCAGAGCTGCTTTCAGAACGTGATACATGGCCCTCAATAAGCAATTAATTACTAAAAACAGATCTGCTTATTAAACATATCGAGTATTGTAAGTGATTGACGTGTTTTATTTGTGCTCCGCAATTAAAAATTATTTTGTGTTGTTTAACTTGCTAATTTTGATGCAAAGTTTCTTTAAATAATGTCTATAATTCACCCCTTTACCGTGTTGTACTTCGCGCTTCGGTTGTGTACCTATTAACAAACAATTTATGAAATAGAATAATCGCGGCGTCAGCTTTGTGTATATTTGTTTTGCTTATCTGTTTTTGGCGGTTAAGACAAGCTTGTGTGCATATTCTCTTTGTGCATCGCTCCCGCTCGTCTTTGTTGTTGTTGTTTTATCTGCTCAGAGCTTATCTACCGCTACATCTTCGGTCTTATATTTTGATCTTCTTTTTCGATTTTAGACCCTGTTGTAATTTTGTGAATTATGGCGTGCTGCAAAAAGTCCTGCACAAATAAAGATGCAAGTGATTCGGAGCAATTCCGGTTTGTAACCTGTTGGTTGTGCGATCACTCTATGCATATCAAATGTGCAGGATTAAGTGAACTTGACCTTGACAAGGTTTATTCCCCTAAAAAGGGTTTTTGTGCCTTGAAATGGTCTTGCCCTGCATGCACTGACATTCAATTCAATTTTTCGCGTATGTATAACAGCGTGAAAAATAGTTTTGATAAATTGCACAAAGTGTCCAAGCAACTTTCAAGCGAGTTTAGCTCCAGTTCTGAGTTGCTTAGTCAATTCAAATTCGAGTCGGCATCGATGCGTAGGTTGGAACCGAAATTTTTAGTTGTGCCACCGCCTGATTCCGGTGAATCGCCCCAACCTCCTCCATCATTGCCAAGCACTCCCTTGAATTTTGACTTGTCGCCAACAATTTCTTTGTCTGCCTCTCCAGGAAACTTGCTGGATGTTGCACCCTTCCCTTCCTGATTCAACCTACTAACGACTTGTCCAATGCTCCATTAGATGTTAATTCTCCAATAGTGCCTTCCGAACCTCAAGGCAATGTTTTGGTTTCTGCTCCTATTTCTCCTCAGCCTCCCATTTGTGGCGTGCTGGGTGTTCTTCTGTTTTTAAATAACTGAATGGCCTTCAGATCTATGATCTGTTCAACTTCGCGCATTCGTTATTGGCCATAAGGGAATCGGGGTCGTGCACTTCTTGCGGTACTACGGCTGAGCTCGTCGGATGGGGTGGGGTTCTTCTACCTCCCATTTATGGCTAACACACCACTACAATAGTTAAGTGCACTATCACAAGAAAAATAAAAGAAAACTACAAAGGCTAGGAATGACAGACAGTTTAGAGTGTGGACTGATTAGATTTAGGGTATTAAGCTGATAGATATACCCTATTCTGCACCCACCCTTCCTTGGCAATACCTGCAACATTATGGTATGCCCCTATAACAACTCAAAGTTGTTACTTACGTATGGGATGGCATTGGCTATTTGATCGGCGACGGACCATCAGGAAAAACTTAAGCTTTCATTTTAAATTTAAAATGGTACATGATTTATTATTAAAAGATATGCAAAATTCATGATTGGAAACTTAAACGTCCTTGACTTCATTAGGATTTTAATAGTGATTCACTTTTCTTGATTTCAGATTATTAGCAATACAAATTTAAGGTAAATAAAGAAAGAATATATATAGATATTGAGGAATATGAAGAAAAGTTAATTGATCTTAGGATCGATTACATGGACATATGTTTGCATCTTTCAGAAATATAAATAGGGTAACACAATAGAAGGGGTATGTTTGTAGAGATATAAGATTTAACTACGTTTTGACTCACCAAACACTGCCGTCGTGGAGCTCCAGATGACGATAATGGCTATAAAAAAAATCTTTACTATACACACACACTCCTCTTCACTTTTCTGATCGATGCAAGAGACTTATGTTCAAATATTTAAATTCATTTAAGCAAATCAAAATTATATATGTAGTTAATTATTACGATTAATTATAAAGATAAAATGAATAGATCATCTTGGTGATGTCTTGAGCAAAATAAATCCAACACCTGTGATACGAAAAAGGTGTCACAAATATATATATATAGCAATTAAAAGTTCACTCGCAAACAGATTTAACAATTTTGGTGGACCTCATGCGATGCAACACATGTGTTAGAGGAGCGAATTACTTATTTTCCAAACTCCTTGTGGCCCCCTTTTGTGGGTCTATGCAAACAAAAATATGTGTGTGCGCCTAACACATTGTCGGGAAATCAAAAAAATTCGTCACGAGATAGGCAGTGTAGAATCCCGTCGCTGCTTGTGAATTTTGTGGCTCGATGTGGCCCATGGATTAGGGAAGATTGTTGTGCCAATATAAAAGAGATCGGCCAACGATTTTGCAGGCAATTCAAGCCCCAAACCAAAATGGCACTGGCATTGAGCACTATAAAAAAACATACTTAGATTTCTGAAAATTTACTAACATAAATTCATACCTGGCGAAACACTCAATTTAAGCAATTCACTGTCACTGCTTCCGATTTTGATCCCCAGAGTAAAGTAAAATCTTTCTCCCACTATATATATATATATATATATATATGCTCCAATTCGGATCTGGCTAGTTGGGACTTATGTAATTTCCGCGTGGCTTAATTTTCTTTATCGTTTACGAAGCCGATAGCGAGAAGGTCAATTTAATATATGTTGCGCTCTGACCAAAAGACATTTGCTTACAGTCTGTCTTTCGCTAAGCTATGCTTGCCTAAGCCGATGCTAGCTTACCGAAGGCGACGTCAGATAAGAACGGTGCAGTCGTATGATGCGCTGATGCTTATCCAAGGTGACCTAAGAGTAGTTGCTTAGAGTTTTCGTTCTTCTAACGTTACATCAAACAATTAGAATCAAAGCAAAAGTAGTGAGACGAAATTTGACTTGCAACCCTGTAGGAAACTGGACACTACACCACAGTTAATGCTGCGAGAGTCTTACTCCAGAAGTTATTAACTAAAAAGGGACAGAATATTTTTAATTTCACCAATATTTTTAATTTCTAATCTGAATATCCTTCAGATGGTAAACTCCTAATGTCTTTCCCACATCGTTTATTAGTTCATAATAAGTGGAACTTAACTTCGTTTTAACTTTCGCTTTGACGAAAACGGGAGCAAGCTTGGCGTTAAACTTTTTACCGGCGTTGCTTTGAGCAAAGTTTCTAGCGTATACGGTGTCACCGACCTTAAGTTGAGCGGTTCTGCTGCGCAGATTGTAAGCTCGAGCGTTTACGTCGTGGGCTGCAGATACATTCTCTTTCGCTTTCTGTCTCGCAATCTGCAATGCCTCTTGCTGCTTTAAAAGTGTATCGTCTGTCAAAAGATCGAGTTTTCGCAAAAGCTCGTAATCCTTGCCGTTAAGTACCATGTTCTGTCCAAATGTTAAGAAGTAAGGGGAAAATCCAGTGCTTCTATGCACGCTTGCTCGTAGCGCTCCACTAATCTCATTTAAATTCTTGTCCCAGTTTGAATGATCCGTTCCTATGTAGGCGCGAATAGCTGCCAAAACGAATCGATTAAGCCGTTCACTGGCGTTCGCTTGTGGCGAGTAGATCGCAGTACAAATATGCGATACCCCAAAGCGAGTAAGGAAGGACTTAAAACAGCCAGAACGAAATTGAGAACCGTTGTCTGTAAGGACTACTTCTGGGACTCCGAACGTATAAAACAAATAGTTCTCCAGATAGTCGCATATTCGATTCGACGTGAATTTCTTGAGAGGGTGTAGGAAATGAAATTTCGTGTTGTGGTCAACTATAATGAGAATGACAATGTTGCCACTTTTGATCTAGGGTATGGTCCTAAAAGATCCATGTATAATTTTTGAAAGGGCCTATCAGATACCATTGGCTTACCCATGGGTGGTCGTAATACGATATTCGAACTTTTAGTTGACCTACAAACTGAACAATCGGACACATACTTTCTAATTTGGGCTACCATTCTGGGCCAAAATAGATATCTTTTCAATTTTTCTATTAGTTTACCTGTGCCGCAGTGAGCAGAATCAGGTGCATCGTGTGCTCGAACCAAGATCTCTTGCGTGAGTCCAGATGGAATCCAAAGTTTCCAGGAATCATGTTCTTGAGCCACATCACCAGTTGCATGTTCGGTGCGCTTATACACGAAGTTGTCGACTATCTTCAGATCAGGCAACTTGGATTGATTTTGTTGGATGCAATGAATTAAATCTTTATATTCGGATGACTCGAACTCTTTGGAGGTCATATCGACTATCGGACCAACACTATCGAATTCCCACACGGCTGGTTATATCAAATGAAAATCCTTGCAGATTAATCGCCCATCGAGCTAACCGACCCGAGAGGTTCTTTTGGCTCATTAGCCATTTTAAGGATGCATGGTCCGTAATAACTGAGAACTGCTGCCCCTCGATGTACGCTCGAAATTTGCGAATGCCTCTGATTACCGCTAAACACTCTAGCTCGGTAACCGTCTAATTTTGTTGAGCTTTGGTCAATTTTTCTGACATGTAAGCGACTGGTAGTTCTTCGCCTTGATCATTTGTTTGCGCTAATACACAGCCGAGACCATATAGACTCGCATCGCACAATAAAATAAATGGTTTAGAAAAGTTGGGAGCTGTTGTTAGCCTTGATTTTAGTTCCTTAAACGCGATTTCTGCATCTTCATCCCAATTAAGAGGTTTGTTCTTCTTAAGGAGGTTCGTAAGCGGAAAGCTGATGGTGGCGTAGTTTTCTACGAATCGTCTGTACCAGCCTGATAGCCCTAAGAATCTTCTTAGCTGCTTTACAGTATGGGGAGTTGGAAAGATGTTTATGGCGTGTATCTTGCCCGGATCAGTTTTTAATTGACCGTCCCCAATGATAAATCCTAAATACTTTATCTCCCACATGCAGAATTTAGATTTCGCTATGTTTATAGTTAGATTCGCTTTGCGAAGAAATATTGCAATCTCTTGTAGAAGACTCATATGCGTATCGAAGTCATCTGAGAGTACAAGAAGGTCGTCCAAATAGACGAATACTCTCGTGCGTAGATGAGCAGGGATAACGTGATCCATCAATCGGCAAAGTGTCTGGGGTGCATTGCACAATCCAAAAGGCATCACTTTGTATTGATACAAGGGCCGGTTTGGAATTGTGAATGCCGTATACTGCCTAGAATTCACCTCAAGCGGAATCTGCCAAAACGCATGTTTCAGGTAATCTGCTTAAGATGCCGTCGATATGCGGTAGAGGATATGCGTCCTTGCAGGTATGCTTGTTCACAACTCTCGAATCTAAACATAAACGCAATTTCTCTCCGCGTCGAACTAGAACGCAGTTGCTGCTCCAAGGACTTTTTGATTCTTCTATTATATCCATGGCCAGCATCTTATCTATTTCTTCGAACATCTGCTTCTCTATGGCCGGCGAAACAGGCCAATGCCGCTGTTTAACTGCTGCTACCTTGCCAACAACTATACTGTGCTCTATTAGGTGAGTGCGTCCCAAACCTTCTTTCTCGTATGAGGGAAATTGTGCTATGATAGCATCGAGACTACACTTCTGGCTAGGATTCAAAATATGCATATTTGTAAAATCTTTAATATCTTCGTATCCGGTATCGAGTTCAGATAAACGTTCTGTGGGATTCATAATTTGGTTCAGTAATCCGAATTCCTGCCAAAAATCGATTCCTAAGTAAACGTCCTGTTTAAGATCGGGTATGATATAAAATTCTATAGGCTTAATCATACCGCGATAAGTAATTGCGGATACAAGCTTGCCACTAACAGAACACTTCGAATTGTTCGCAGTTTTAATGCTACCTGAGCACTTCTGAATATTGGGACTAGATCTGAGCTCAGTAGACGCTTTATTGCCTATACAGCTGATTGTAGCCCCAGAATCTAATAAAGCTATTTATTTATTATTCTCAACAGCTTGTTCCGTATACAGACGATTGTCTGAATTGAGAAAAATTGCGGAAATAAG
Source organism: Lordiphosa mommai (assembly GCA_018904225.1). Taxonomy (NCBI): domain Eukaryota; kingdom Metazoa; phylum Arthropoda; class Insecta; order Diptera; family Drosophilidae; genus Lordiphosa; species Lordiphosa mommai. The sequence goes on from JAEIFT010000009.1 coordinate 1,792,079, forward strand.
TCTTTTCCGAGTGGAATTGATCTTTTTCCAAAAGGTTCTAAGACTCAAAGTTGAACGCCTGGGTTTAAGGGTCAGGGACAAGCTATTTGCATCTCCAGAAATGCGTTGACGCGCCGCTGAATAATTAGCCAAGCGTATGTGCAGGGGTAAGAATGGGTTAGGGCTTGTATTTAAGTTAGACGAACTTGTATTTAATAATTTTGATTGGCTCAAATCTGAGGGCTCGTCTGCCTCAGTCTGAGACTGAAAGTCTTTGGTTAATTGTTTGGATGCGTCGGTTTGGATTGAGCCTGCGCATCCCGACTCCGGTTTTCCGATGGATTACAGGATTGACATTTTGGCTTATAAGTGTTTTTAGCTCCGCAACCGTAGCAAAATAAGGTACGTTGCTCCAAACAGTCGTCAAAACGATGACCAGGCTTATCGCAATTTCAGCAAACTAACCGCTTTCGTTGAAAGGCTGCTACTTGCTCAGATACTTGTTCTTCTGCCTCAGTCTCGAGTTCGGCGATACGAGAACGCGATTCAAATTTACTTTTAGGAGTGTGAGTTTTAATTTGTTTGTAAAACTGCTCATGAGTTCTAATTTCATCTCGAAGTCTGGCCAAAGTGAAAATCCCGAGATGCATAAGCTCATATCGTAACGAGCTCTTAGCATTGTGTATCAAAATGAGCACAAGGGAACGTTCAGGAATATCTTTTTGCAACCGTCCTTTGAGTTTCTCAACTGCAAATTGAAAATCTTCAAAACTTTCTTGGTGTCCTTGCCGACGCGAATTTATCATCTGCCATACGTCCATATCATCGCCTATATCCTAGAACTTTTTACGGAATTCATCACAAAATGTTTGCCATGTGAAATGAGGATTAGAGCGATGGAACCGCCAAAACCATTCATTGGCCTTGCCAGCAAATAGCAAGTGTAAATGATCGCATAAAAGTTGGTAATTACCATTTAAATTTTGTAGAGCGAGCGATCTAACTCTATAAAGAAAATCTTGAGCCTGCATACCGTCTCTTCCTGCATCGAACTTAAGCCTCCAGCTTTGAATAATGCCGGAAACCTTTTCAACTGACAAAGAAGAATTGGCCCTTGATAAAATGTCTGATAAGTTTTCTGGCCTGTTACTGCGAGGAGCCGCAGGCGATGGATAGAAATCAATTGAAGGCCTATTAGAATTCCTGATACTATCATGTTGCCCACTATGATTACTGCGCCCTAACTGTAGATTTGCCAGCTGTGCTCCAATTGATTTCTCAATTGTTTCTGTCACAAGAGCGTTTAAATCCTTTAACATATGGGTCTGATTTGACTGTATAACAGTCTGCACTAAGTTTGTTACTTCCTCGCGATCCATAGGATTTGAGGCTTGCTGCTGAAGAGGTTGAGAAGGTTGCGCAATCGCGCGAGAAGGTTCTTTTTGTGTGCGACTTTTTGATCGGGTTTGAATACCTCTTCTTGGAGTCGCTCCTCTACCTCTAGAAGTTCTACCAGAGCTTTGCGAATTGGTGTAAAACTCTGTTGAAGGCTGTCCAACCTAAGAAAGGGTATCAGTTATCCCAGTGCTTTCTTGCATTTCTGCCGGCAATGTGTTATTTAAATAAGTTGTTTGCTTCACCAAACAGTTTTGTTTGCATTCCGGACAAATAGAAGAATGCTGTAGACATTCTACAATACAACGGTTATGAAATCTGAGTTTTCAAGGGGAAACTGCAACTAGTTCGTTTTTATTGATTACATTATGACAAAATCCACAAAATGGGTCTTGTTCTTGTAGATCCTCATTTATATTTTCATTACTATGCTGTAGAGGCATTTTAATCAATTTTATTTAATAAACAATATATCATGTAATTTAGGTCCGTCACTTTTCAAAAAGCCAAAAACCAAAGCCATAAATTGAATCAATCAAATCCACACAAAATTTCTGCCAGTCATACTTTAAATGGAAAATTAATAGAATGTATTACTGCTTTGCTAATGTACTAAAGTTTTATGCTGGTCAGGCTACCAAAGTCACTCTAGCAACCTGCAATTCCATACACAAATCCTCAAAACAGAGCAAAGTTTGTTTAGATGTTATAGGACTACAGCATCTGTGTATCTAGAGATCCGACTCGCTCTGGTCGACCAATCCGAATTACCGAATTGTCATCGCAATTCCAAGAGACGAAATTCTGATCTTTTCAACACCACACTGTCGAGTTATAAGTCTAGTAAGAGATATTAAAAAAATTGAAGCGTAGAAAAAAAATATTAAAGAATTATTATTAGGAGAAGTTCTGTGGAGCTGACCGTATGCTCAACTCAAAGTTGTTACTTACGTATGCTCAACTCAAAGTTGTTACTTACGTATGGGATGGCATTGGCTATTTGATCGGCGACGGACCATCAGGAAAAACTTAAGCTTTCATTTTTAATTTAAAATGGTACATGATTTATTATTAAAAAGGGCTGCAAACCGGTCTGGAACCGAACCCTTCAGAACCGGTTCGGTTCAGGTTCTGGTGATCCCTGAACCGAACCGGGAACCGAACCCCATTAAAAATAATCACGAGAACCCGAACCCGAACCTAACCCTGTTTTCTTATTGATGGGGTTCGGTTCTAAAAATAAATTGGCAAGCATAGAATTTATATTTGCACTTCGATGGTAAAAATATTTTATTATTTTGAAGAAAAATGTATCCATTCATATGCCCATGTATGGACGGCGACACTTTTTCCCATCCGCAACAAAAGACTGAACAAAATAACACAACCTCAAGCAAGTGAATTCAATTTGCATCTAAAACCGTATTTCTGTGTATTATTTTGTTCGTATGGAGATACAATGGCACTGTGAATACAAGGGAAAGTTGCACTTTATTTAAATATCTTCATTTTTTTAACCAAATCACAAATAAAGTTCTTTTAGCATTTCACTCTCACAATATGCCAGCCAAAGCAGGTCCCATTTGTAGAAAAAATAATTCTGACTGAGTTCTCGGAAATGAACGTGTTCAGCCACACTATAAGTTAGGGATGAGACAACCCGGCGTGTCTGTGATTAAGTCACGGTCACTGGCAATCATCAAATCACACAGAGACTGCATATTTGAAGTAACAGTGTGATTTGATGACTGCCAGTCACTGTGACTTAATCACAGTTACGCCGATATGGTCAATCACAGTTACTAAATCACGGGTACGCAGATAAAGCTCATCTCTTATTTTTAGGCAAAAAGTGTTTTGTTGCAGGTTTCATAGCCACAAAAATCACATCAGATTCAGCAATCCCACTACTGTGAAGGAGAAATGACTTTCACAGTGAGTGCAAGTTAGAAGAATCGCTTAACTCTTTTAAAGATACATACAATCAATCAATCAAGACAGATCACTTATGTGCTTGACTTCCAAGCCGTCGGGCAGCAGATTATAAGGTATCTCGCCTTCAAATTCTATTAAATTATTTATTATGTACATAAATATATAAAATGCTATCTGGAACCCGAACCCGAACCGGAACCCAGGTTTTCAATTTGAAGGGAACCGGTTGTGGAACCGAACCCCCAGAGTAGGGTAAGGGTTCGAACCCCGAACCGAACCCCTGTCAAAATTAGAGGGGTTTGCAGCCCTGATTAAAAGATATGCAAAATTCATGATTGGAAACTTAAACGTCCTTGACTTCATTAGGATTTTAATAGTGATTCACTTTTCTTGATTTCAGATTATTAGCAATACAAATTTAAGGTAAATAAAGAAAGAATATATATAGATATTGAGGAATATGAAGAAAAGTTAATAGATCTTAGGATCGATTACATGGACATATGTTTGCATCTTTCAGAAATATAAATAGGGTAACACAATAGAAGGGGTATGTTTGTAGAGATATAAGATTTAACTACGTTTTGACTCACCAAACACTGCCGTCGTGGAGCTCCAGATGACGATAATGGCTATAAAAAAAATCTTTACTATACACACACACTCCTCTTCACTTTTCTGATCGATGCAAGAGACTTATGTTCAAATATTTAAATTCATTTAAGCAAATCAAAATTATATATGTAGTTAATTATTACGATTAATTATAAAGATAAAATGAATAGATCATCTTGGTGATGTCTTGAGCAAAATAAATCCAACACCTGTGATACGAAAAAGGTGTCACAAATATATATATATAGCAATTAAAAGTTCACTCGCAAACAGATTTAACAATTTTGGTGGACCTCATGCGATGCAACACATGTGTTAGAGGAGCGAATTACTTATTTTCCAAACTCCTTGTGGCCCCCTTTTGTGGGTCTATGCAAACAAAAAATATGTGTGTGCGCCTAACACATTGTCGGGAAATCAAGAAAATTCGTCACGAGATAGGCAGTGTAGAATCCCGTCGCTGCTTGTGAATTTTGTGGCTCGATGTGGCCCATGGATTAGGGAATATTGTTGTGCCAATATAAAAGAGATCGGCCAACGATTTTGCAGGCAATTCAAGCCCCAAACCAAAATGGCACTGGCATTGAGCACTATAAAAAAACATACTTAGATTTCTGAAAATTTACTAACATAAATTCATACCTGGCGAAACACTCAATTTAAACAATTCACTGTCACTGCTTCCGATTTTGATCCCCAGAGTAAAGTAAAATCTTTCGCCCACTATATATATATATATATATATATGCTCCAATTCGGATCTGGCTAGTTGGGACTTATGTAATTTCCGCGTGGCTTAATTTTCTTTATCGTTTACGAAGCCGATAGCGAGAAGGTCAATTTAATATATGTTGCGCTCTGACCAAAAGACATTTGCTTACAGTCTGTCTTTCGCTAAGCTATGCTTGCCTAAGCCGATGCTAGCTTACCGAAGGCGACGTCAGATAAGAACGGTGCAGTCGTATGATGCGCTGATGCTTATCCAAGGTGACCTAAGAGTAGTTGCTTAGAGTTTTCGTTCTTCTAACGTTACATCAAACAATTAAAATCAAAGCAAAAGTAGTGAGACGAAATTTGACTTGCGACCCTGTAGGAAACTGGACACTACACATTCTTACAGTTGTAGCTCCTCGTAGACAAGTTTTTGTGTCCAGGTTGTCTCCTGAAACTACTTGCGAGTCAATTGCAGCATACTTTGCTCACAAATCCTCAGCATGAGTTTCTATTTCGAAGTTCAGTTTTGCTGAGCCTCGAGATATAGCTTCGTTCAAAATTAGTGTCTCTTCCGAAGAATTTCCCATTATATGTTACCCAAAATTTTGGCCGCCACTACTCATTGTTAACGAGTTCAGGCAAAGAAATCGCAGGATAATGCCTGTCAGCTTGCCCTCTAACAGTTTTGCAGCACAAGAAGCCTTTAATAGTGCTCCAAAAAAATAGTTTCGTCCTCCGTTCTTAGTATCGTCTATCAAAATGTTAGGGGTCTTTTGTCCAAACTTACCTCTTTATTTTTGAATAGCGCGTCTAATGCTGTTGTCTCTAGGTCCTCCCCCCCCAACACTACCCGAGGATTCTTACCATCCTACATTAGAAATATCTCTAAAAAATCCTGGATTTACCCCTTCATCTTTAATGACTTCAGTAAAACCTCGTCGTTGCTTCCGTAAAGCTAATTTTACCCAGCTTAATCAACTTATTTGTTCAAAAGATTGGTCTCCTTTATACAATGCAGTTGACATTGACGTCGCTGTTAACTTTTTGTATGACTCTATTAACTCTCTCTTTGATATTTCTGTTCCAAATAGTGTCGCTTCATCTGATTCTCTTCAACCCCCTTGGTACTAAGCTTTCTAATTTAAAAAATTTTAAGTCTAGATGTTTTAAAAAGAATAAAAAAAACTGGTTCTTTTTAATTCTCAATGCTATAAGAATTATCTTGCTCGCTGTAAAAATCAATTCGCACAAGACCCTAAACAATTTTACAAATTTGTTAACTCTAAGCGTAATACTTCGACTTTACCTTCTTCATTCTTTTCGTCCGCTGCCGCGGACTTATTCGCTGACTTTTTTCAATCAACTTACTCCTCTGTCCCTTTTAATAACATATCTTATCCTTAAGACTCTTTAAATGCTCCCATAATTACTGAATCTTCTCTACTTTCATATTTGAAATCTCTAAAGTCTTCACACTCTCCTGGACCTGACAACATCCCTAGTTGTGTCCTCAGAGAGTGTTGTAATTCTTTATGCAAACCTTTACTAAAGCTTTTTAATCTATCGCTTGACTCTACTCTTTTTCCAAATCTTTGGAAAGAATCCTTCATTATTCCTCTTCATAAAAAGGGTGATAAATCAGATATTTCCAATAATAGAGGTATCGCAAATTATCTGCTATTCCTAAGTTGTTTGAAGAAATTATAACCTCTACATTGCAGCATTACTGCAAATCGGTTTTGTCTCCTTTTCAGCATGGATTTGTAAAGAGTCGGTCCACTACGACCAATTTGCTTGAATTCACATCATTAGTTAACGATGGATTCCTTATGAAATGACAAACTGATGTGATCTATACTGACTTCAGAAAGGCTTTTGACTCCGTGAACCATAATCTCCTCCTCCTTAAGCTTGATCGTATTGGATTTCCCTCACCTTTTCTTTTTTGGATCTCTTCATATTTAAAAGATAGAACTCAAAAAGTTCTGCTCAGATCTAATATTTCAAAACCTGTCTACGTAACTTCCGGTGTACCTCAAGGTAGCCAACTCGGTCCTTTGTTTTTCACTCTTTTTATTAATGATCTCCCCTCGACAATATCTCATTCTCGGATACTTATGTATGCCGATGACGTTAAACTCATTTTATCTTACAACGACCCTATGCATTCTATTAGGTTGCAAGATGATTTAAACTCGCTTCATTTTTGGTGCTTGGTTAATCATTTATTTCTTAATTGCGCAAAATGTATGTTTATGTCTTTTCATCGTTGCAAACCCTCGCTAGTTTCCTATTCGATTGGCAATGAACCCTTGCAACGAATATCAACAGTCGTTGATCTTGGAGTTATTTTTGATTGCAAATTAAGCTTTAATGATCACATATCCTGTATAGTTAATAAGGCCAATGATGTACTTGGATTCATTAAGCACTGCTCGAAGGAATTTAATGATCCCTATACAACATAAGTTCTTTTTACATCTTTAGTTCGCCCGGTGCTTGAATACTGCTCATAAGTCTGGTGTCCGCAGTATAAAAACCATATGGATCGTATTGAGTCTGTCCAAAAGCAATTCTTGCTTTTTGCCATCCGCGGCTTAAATTGGGATCCCAACCTTCGGTTGCCATCGTATTCTAGTAGGCTTTTGCTTATTGACCTTCCATCGTTGGCTAACCGTAGAACAGTCCTAGGCGTTTCTTTTCTTCATAAGTTAATTATCGGTGTTGTAGACTTTTCTAAACTCTTAGGTCGCCTTAACTTCTCTGTTCCTTGTAATGGACAGTTACTGTTCAGAAACCTATGTTAAAAATGTTTTAAAATGAAACCGTTTTTTTTTAGTCGAGACACAAACCAAAACGGATAACTCATTACAGCACAGATAGTGAGATGTGACATTGATCTGACAGCTGAGATAAGCTCCTCTGCTTCCGCAAATTTTCTGCTTCCTCCAGCGTCAAATTGTCAAGTCGATCTCTTTCTTTTTCTGCACTCTGCGAGTAAAGTTCATCTCTGCTCACTAAAAAAAATCCATATATATATTGAATATATGATTTGGATGCAATTGGAAACTTGAAATAAAAATCTTCAATTTTTGAAGCCATCATTGGCAATAAGGCTTTTTAACTTTTCTCCTAGTTGGAAGAAGTTATATTTCTTGTGTAAGTATTTAATTGTTCACTTGGCTAGATTCAATCTAATTTAATTTTTTCGTGCTATGCACAACAGCTCAGGCAACAAAATTTAAAATAAATTTTGTGTGCCATTTTCATCATTTTTGAAGACT